>OX387605.1:7114417-7714417 GCA_947568835.1 Protonemura montana
CGCATGGTCATCAATATCTCCACTACGCGGGTCGGCTCCTTTCTTCCAACCCCCGGCCTAATAAATAACCTCCTCGGCGTGGAGCGAGCGAGCCAGCCAGTCTCCATCAGCCCGTTGGAAATCTCTCCCTTCTGATCGTGAGTTTTCATTGGTGATGGATCGTTCCTCCGAGGTCAACGACTCACCCCGCAGCAGAGCGCCACTAGCAGCCAAAGATCTACAGCCACAATAAGAAAGACAAGGAAAGAGGATGTGTGGAGTACGAATGTGATTGAAGAACGAGAAGGATATCCCCAGGAATCAATGAGAATCGGGGTTGCAATACGGGATAAGAATGAGTGGAAAAGGAGATGGAGAAAGAGCACTCTTGTGATAGCCATGAACCATTACATGTTCCTGTTGTATACGTTTCCTTCTTATGGTGATGCTATGCGTTTTTGCTACTAACAGTGCAATAAAATTATGTCGCTGTATAAAATAGAGGGATGTAAGGAATTCGAGTAAAAACGACGCATTTTTGGTCACAGCTCACAAAATAATCATGTTTCTACTTCAATGTTGCCAGTTTCAAAAACACAAATCATTTTCCAACTGGAGCCGACAGCAATTGATACATTCAGGGTGCATAATATTTAAATGTAGATCTAGAAGCAATCGCCAATCACAGCCATCCAATCGTTCCAACCCTCCACGTCGACTTATTCAAATCCCGACACTGGGAATGGAGAACGCTTTTGGCAACTGCGTGCCAACGACATATTGCGGACAGCCTATCGTGAGATACCTCAGGAGTGGCCAAGGACCGCGTCGATCTCCCGCCGTTTCGCTACACTAGGATTAATTTGAGTTTGCCACTTTCTGGGGTGCTTGTACCAACCAGGAAAATATGACACCATGATGCTACTGTTAGCTATCTGATTTAAAAGCAACAAAATAATGTTTTTCTTTGGTTGAAACATTTAATAATTTCAGGAAAACAAAATATTGAATGAAAAACAATAAATGTTAATCAACCAAAGTTAAAATTAATATATTTCGGATTACTTTTAACTTTTATCAGGTTTAGGCAGGAAACCAAGCTCGCAAACTGATTTTTGGCAGCCATTGCTAGAATCCGCTAGTGTACGGTAGGTATTTAGCAGAAGTCATTAGGACTTTTAGTTTTACATTTAAGTTCTTATTTTTCAATAAAATTAATTTCACGAAAATAAACTGATAAATCCACAAAGAATTTAAGTGCATGATGCATTGTTTGGTCATAATTTTCTGGTTAATTTCAAACTCCCCGGTGAAGACTGGCTTTATTTTGCATTCTAAAGTTGGCAATATGTAATCAGAGTCCACCAGCTTGTAGCAAGGTAAGGCTAACACAACTGTAACGGCCGGTTCGATTGAGACGCTCAGTTGAACAAGAAGCGATCCGAAGCCGAATGATCCGGGAAGACTTTAGTGGTCCAAGTCAGTTGGACGCCGCGTGCGGAGGGAAACGGCAAGCCACCGCACCGGAACCAGGAAATGTGTTTCGGAATCCTTCAACAATCCTGCCGGAATAATGGTTGTTTGTCCGCCATCCGGCTCTCTGCAGTGGAGAGATGCGATGCTAGCGCCTACCCTCCGGAGTCACTACTCGACCATCTAATCGGCGATATCGTCTTTAGCACTGAAAATGAGAAGCTCAAAATCAAATCTCCGATGAATTTGCCAAACACCTCGTTTGCTATGAGTAGACTGTAATAAAACGAGTACAGAATGGGGAAAAATACCTTGTGGAAGCTCACAATTCCATGATGCGACGCCCTATGTCTGCAGAATGAAGCTAGAGCTTCTATTATCTGGGTTGGAGACATTAAAACGCCCTTGGGCACGAGCTCTCCTTAATTGCTTCTTACCTTTAATACGAGCATGCAAGTCGCCGAGATAAGAGTGTCAGGAGTACCATTACCCCCCATGAACAATTCTGTTCCGTGCATGCCCCTCACCACCCTCGTCCGCTTCAGAGATGAGTTGCTAGAGATCCCCTTGGCTCAATTGTCCTTTGCTTGATTACTATGTGCTGTGTGTATAAACGACATTGCTTTCCAGTAACATTGCAGACGATGCTGAAGCCCGGAAAATCTTGACCCCAAATATATTTGACGGTTTCTTTTTATTGCGTCTTCTTAAGCCAGAAGCACGCCCCAGTGGGATATTTTGAGATAGTGGACATTTAGGAACTTTGTATCTGTTTTACCAAACAGAACTTATGAGACTAAAAGTCCGTACAAGCTTTGCAATAACCACCAAAATGTCCACTTCAAATAAAAGGACTATGCGACGGACAAAAACGCACACACAAATACCAAAATTCGCTAAATTAGCTGTGTCTACAATATTGTGATGCTGTCACTTAAACTGTTAATTCTAAATTTGTCTCCACCAAACCAGTCGATTGTCGCACCCCACCCCTGGAGCAGTCTTCGGCCTTTGCCCTTCGCGGGTGAAGGACAGAGATGTGACCCCAGTGACCTTTAGTGTTCTCTCCGTACGCAGGTCCGAGCGGCGCGTACAGCCCTGACGGCGCCTCCATGGGCTACATGATGGACGGCCAAGCGCAGATGATGCATCGGCCCCCCGGCGACCCCGGCTTCCACAACGAGTACCACTACCCGCCACAGTACTACGGCCACCTGTAGTCCGAGATAGCCGCGCCAACACAAGGTAACTACCCGCCTAGCTTCTGGGACCCGCGTGGGTACCAGCTCAGTCGATTTTGCCAGTGGGACAATCTCGTCTCTTCTCAAAGAGAGACGTTCAGAGAGAATTACGTTCTGTGGGGGTTTCTTGCGTAGCCATCTAAATGTTATGTAGCATTTTTTTAAGGTATTTCCAATATGTATCGCGATTGTTTTCTATAACTATCGGTTGGTCTTCTAAAACTATCGATTGGTTTTAACAAAAACTATTTGAACTGGGTTTTGAATGCTAAGCAAAGAACAACTAAATTTTCCAACGTTTCGTAACTTGTACTGGTTACTTCTTCAAGGGTTAGGGTTTCAAGGGTTTACTTAGCATTCAAAACCCAGTTCAAATAGTATTTGTTAAAACTAGTGCTAAGCATAAATCAAATAGACATGAGTCTAAAGACTATCATCGATTGGTTTTCTTCGCGGAACAACATGGTTTGGTTATTATGTTCAATTGGATTACTGATGAAATCATTTAGAGCAATAATCTTTTGCGATGCACCTCTGTGAAAGCACTGCCGAAGAGTAATCGTGTGAAATCCAAGGTCACCGCAGTCATGGGAGTAAATCTTAAGACATCGATCCGTAACCAAGGGCTATTCCATCTTTATTCTTCTCCCCTTCATTAATCTGACAGGAGAAGGTTTTCTGATCTCTGCTCTTTCGTGTCTGCAGTTGCACCGCTTGAGTCAGACCGCGAGGAGATCTAGCCGCGTGGTCACGTGGCCGGAAGTCTTCTCCAAGATGGCGTCGGCAACCGTGTTCGACAGCTTCGCGACGACGGCGTCGACAGGAAAATGGTGCTCTCGCGTTCAACGGGGCTGAGTTCACACATACACAGCTAAGATGAACCTAGACAATGACATTCGTGCTGGAATGCGCCGAAATGAGCGAAATAGAGTAAATTAAATGTGATGATTTGTACAAAGAGTTGTTGACGTGTACTTTCCCCGAGACAGAAAACGGTAACCATGGGGAAACTTGTACAAATATTTGTATTATATTACAAGAAAAAAAAACCGTGTTAGATTTCAACAGGCGTGTTTTTCTTTTTAAATCGACTTGTGGGTTGTTCATTCATGTGTAATGTTCGGCGGTGAAGAGAACGTGCGCTACGCGGCAAAGTCAGTAAATTGAATGTTTTTGTTATAATGAAAGAAGAATGAGCGAAAGGAGTGCGAGGAGTGCGCCGCGGACGCGCGCGAAGTTCATGGAGTAGCGCCGAGTTTGTACGTTGCATGTTTCGATGTTTGTGTCAGTGGTGAAAGAAGAGGAGCGAACGAAATTTCGAAAACACTTTGTATTGTGGGATGACGTTCGTGTTTTGGAAAAAAAAATACTTGTAATTGAGATTGTTGTTGCCTCTCCCCCCCCCCCCCCTCCCCCCTTCCCCACCGCACAGAAGATCTCCGTAAAGACCGCAGTTTAAACTAAACATGAAAGACTTTGTAGAAAAATTTAAATATTATAGTTAATTATAATATTATTATTACTATAAATAATGTATCATAATAAAATTAGACAAAATGTCGAACCCTGTCGTGAACTTTAGACGAAAGGGTTCGTGGCATTTTTTTCTTCGCCGTTTTCCCTACCCCCAAGAAATTCTCTAAAAGAAATTCATCCGAGCAAATGACTGGACGTTTTAAACAGTTTAAAAGAATCCTAGGCTAAAAAAGAAAGTGACGTGAACGATACTTAAGTATACATGTAGGCCTAGAAAACAACCCTTCTCTTGTCATACCCTGGCCCAAATCTCGTTGTGTTCAGGTCGATCGAAGGTCATAAGTCTTTGTGAAAGATCAATCACTTCCCTCCTCGCCCCCTATGCCCGTCAATGCTCGTTCCTGACTATAGTAGCTTAGCGGCCCTTTCCCTTGGTATCTCTGTCGCCCTCACCACTTCATTAAGAACATGTTGTTGTGCAGATTCAGAAAGGTTGTGCTGTTGTAAACAAACATAATTGTTATATCTGTTGTGATTATTTTTGCTTATGTTTCATTTAACATATTATTACGTCACATATTATATGCTCCTCCTACAAATGCAGCCCTCCCCCCTGCTAAAAAAAATAAACAAACTATACGCAAGTTATTTGAACAGAAACATATTTAATGCGAAAATATTTAAACCGTTTTTTAATTGTGTAATACCTAATTACCTACGAATGATGAGTGTAAACAGAATGTATACAATTGTAGCAAGGTGTATCTCAGGTGGGATCTATCAAATTCCCTAGAAACTGTGCAGGGCATTAATATGCCGCAAGACTTGCCATTTTCAAAAATCAGTCACATGAATAAAGAAATGTTGATTACATTTTCATTGGACAGCACTTACTGCTGTGCACCGATCTTAAACATGTTTCCTTGTGGACTAGAACAGCCGCAGAATTTCGTATTTTTGTTTACCTTGGGTCGTCTCTGTGTTAAGGAACCATAATGAGAAAGAATTTTGTGAAAATTGTCTCAGTTAGCCATTTGAAGAGTTTCGGAAGTTTCATTCAACTAATAACTTCGACCAAAATAACTTTACCAACACAATAAGTGAGAGCGTAATTTTCAACTGTTTTTACACCCCCTTTGAAACTATCTGTCTTAAACATTTCTACAAAAATACTCAAGTATACGAATAAATGTGGTATTTCTAATTTGGTCAAAGATAGTAATTGTCATCAGAAAAAAAAAAAATCGATTATATATATTTCTATTGTAATACAAACTCATTTGGTTTTTGGTAAAACAATTTTTTCAATCTTACAACATGTTTCGCCTTAAGAAATGTATACGGTTTGGCATCATTGATGATGTGATGTCATTGTTGTACAAAAATTCATCTAATCACTTATAAATGTATGTCAGATCTACATCGAGGGAAGCTGCAACACAATTTTGTGACACTTTCATGATCCAAATGTTATATATGGCTGATGAAACATAAATAAAATACCTCCGCAAATCCAAAAAAGAAACTGGTAAACGAACAAAAGTGTCTGCTGTAACATTGTTTATGAAAATCGTGAGCATTAAATTGCTACATCTCTTGTGTATAAAAGAAATCACGTGTGGTCATTTCAAATCCTAAATTCCAAGTACCTAGTTTTGTCCGTTATTCCATGGTTACATTGCTGCTTAGTTAACAAGAGAGTTATAGATCTAAGCCGTCGTTGTAGGGCTGGCCTTGGGTGATAACCTTGAACCGGACCGAATGCCACTGAGGAAAACTAGAAATGCAACGATATAGTTCTGCCACTCCCAACATTTGCATATTTTTCACAAGTTCAATTTAAAATATTATGACAAAAAGAGCAGCATTGCAACCAAATAGATCCAAGCTTCACGTAAGTGTCTTGCTCTGTTCCACTAAGAGCCAAGGTATCCCTTGCCACTTCCTAGATGAATGTTCATTCCTGCATAGAACGAACACCGGTCCAGAAGACGCTAATACGTTAGCCAGGCACCAGAAGTTGGCTAATGTCTGCTGGCTGGCGTCCTGGTTCCCTCGGGAGTGATTCTCTGGCAAAGGTAATGTCCATTTCTGTCGTTCATTGCACCCTTGAGATGAGGCCCAGCTCGTGAGTCGTGCGACGACCACTTCGGAAGAGGGGACAGGCTATGTGTAATTGGGGGTTAAGGGAGTTGAAGTCCCAAATTACTCTATTAGCCCCGTCTGCTGAATACGTTGTTTCTGGCCATGCAGAAACTTGGGAAACTATCCTCATTATCGTCTTCACTTCTTTGGAGTAGTCTGGAAATAGCGTTGATCTGGTCAGCTGGTTTTTTTTCAGAATTGCTTAAAAGTATTGGGAATGCTTTACTCTCCTAATTTGTATCGAAACTTAGTTATCGAGCTAAATATGACAACGTTTCTGATGAATGTCTGGTATCATTTTAGCTAGTTAGGTCCCCGGCTATAGCAGGTCCATGCAGGTAAGCTAGAATTGGGTCACAGAGGTAGTGTACAACGAAAGGTTTGTCTACATATTATTATTAATTCAATGTCAAACTGCCAACCGGCAGTTACTGTTAATTACCGGTGATTACCGATTTATTACCGATGTACTAGGGTTCGGACCAGACAAAAGGTAGGTGAACTGGTAGATTGCCAGTCACTCGGTGGACGGCAGCAGCGGAGGGTGGATTGTCTACATCGGGCTTAATCAGGTAGGTTTGCATGCGGAAGAGATAAAGATCGACGATACGACAAGACAATGTGTTCCGATTTAGCACTGGGGCATTGACAGCAGCATCAGCTGTTACCGAGCTCTATACGTTCTTGGAATATGATAAAAATTAGTTTAATAGTCTTAATATTAACTTTCTTTAACGTACGTTTTTATTTGCAAAATTTTTTTTTTTTACCAATTCATGACTACTGGTGAAATCCATTTGATATATTACTTCTGGGTCCATTGTAATTTGTAACTCAAGGACCACTCGATCTGGTCCAGTAGCCAGTAAAAAAAGTCTGTTGCCCACGCGAGCACATTTCGTTGAACACTCCCGTACCTCCCCGTGCCAATCGACGCTGAGTAACGGCGTCGGCGTCCAACAGAGAAGGTAGAACGACTCCGCGACATCCTCCGATGCTGACGGGCTTACATATGCAACGACGCCCATTTCACTCGCCGCCCCTTTCATTTCCACCCCCGGAGTAGACCATCCCTGTCCCCACCTCCCTCCGGCTACAGGAAGCGTGACACAAGTTAACTTTTCACCAAGGACTGCCCATTACTTGTTCTTTTTTGCCCTCTATGCCCTTCGGAAATTGCAAGTACATGGAAACTGTGGGTCCCACCCTGGACGCTGTTGACCGGTTTTGGCACCTGGCTTAGAGATGTTTTGGGCGGGGTGTTCAGCAATGCAATGGTGAAACTCATTATTTTTTCGAAGTGTGTTTGTGAACGTTAAAAGAATATTTCTAGCATTCGCATTATGGTGGGTAATGCCAACCCAATTTTCAATTGGAAAAACAAAATTGTGTTTTAATTTACAAGTGATATCCTTTTTGCCTTGTCGTTTCCCCCTATTAGCGTCAAAAGAGGGAAAAGGTACAAAAATGAAAAGCCTGAACGAGCCATCTTTCTGGCAAGTAAAGGTCTGTGGGTTCATACCCCAGTTGCAGCTTTTCGGCTAGTCACTTTTCTTCTACTAACTTGCAACTCGCTCCGCTGTGCAAGATTTATTGACTTCTTTCAGCATGCTCGCTTATTTATTTTGTTCCACTTTTCTACATACAAAAATGTTATTCGCGATCGCATATTTTCCAAATAAAGCGTGGCAAACAAGACAACTGACGGATGTTTAAAGCAACGAACAGGACAGAATGCGATTTGCGGAATATGTGTAACGCACACAACATTGCAAGTGTTTGTTTTGCATGTCTATAGGAAAAATGTTTGTGAATACTTTACAACAGCTCTCTGAACAAAGAGATGATGGGCGAATGCTATTCTGTGCATAGATAGCACACCTCCTAACAGATAAAATACACTTTTTACACCCAGAAAATAAATATTTGAATATGCTTTCATATTCTGTCGATCACACACACACAGAATATTTAGGTCAAATTATTTTGAAATATTGCGGCACTGCAGTATTCTCTTATATTTTACACATTCTGAATTTTAAACAACCTTTGCGTCGGGGATGGGAACGGTGAAATTTAGTCGTATTTTTATTTACTGACGTAGGTCTTTACGTGCGCGGGATTTGCAAGCAACACAAAATGCTTCACAGATTCCGAAACACTTCTGGGTCGGGACTACACAGAGCTTGCCATATACCATTGCCTAGCTTTTAAAGGCATGCGAGAATGCCACCATAAATGAAACCAGCGTGCACAGAATTGACAAGATATAGCTCATTTTTAAGTCTTATATGAACGACCAAGAAATTGGAAATGCGGTAATATTGATTACAGAAAAAAAAGCGTTTGCGAAAAGAAATTTTAGCCATTTTGTAGATCAAGCAGCTATTGTATTTTTCCCAGAATCCAGCTGTCCAAGCGATCACATGAAACTTGAAAAAAAAAGTTATCCCCAAAAACTGTGAAATTTAAAAAACGACTTTCATTAAACCAATAGGTACACACATTTGAATAACCTGCACCTAATTCACGGAGTACAGCACGCAATTACAAGGCTAATTGCGTTCCTTGCAAGTGCATGCCTGGACCAACACACTCCATAAAGCGATGCTTTATCTGAGTACAGCTGAGAGTGTACAATGCATTTAGCTGCTTTATCTCGTCACACAGAAACCTTTACGTGACGCCACGTACTCGCTAATAGCTTCATCTCAATGAGACTTATTCGTTCCTTGCAGCTTATCTGTACCTAAACGAACGAACAATTACTCTTCGGAACTCCACCCGTGGGGGTTTCGCTTCTAGAACCCACGGAACCCTTTTCAGGTCCACGAGGAGAAGTCAGTCACGTCGTTCTGTAAGTGCTCGGATTTCTGCGGGGCAGGGCCCCAGTGCCCTTTCGGTGCTAATTTGCGGTCTTTATGAGGGAAGGTTTCTGCATATATTCTTGGACTTGGCCCGAATACTTTCTTACATAAAAAAATGTAATTAATCTCAGATTTATTAATCTACAACTACAAATCTAAAACTCTCAATAAAAAGTAAATTGGGGCTTTCTATGTAGTGGATTGACTGTCTCTCACACTGTTATTTTTAGGCTTGTGTGTTTTTAACGGAACTGACAGAAAAACCAAAAAAATGTCAATCTTATTTAAATTGCAAATGCAACAACGGACAAAGTATTTTATTATTAGGAACTCTAATAATAAAAAACCAAAACGTATTAATTTTAAATTGGCATAACTGTTTCAATCTCCTTGTTGCTGTAAAACTACACCGTTTCTGGTTCTCCGCCCACGTCCTTGGATCGAACAAAGCACGAAGCTTGAAGCTCGAGGCTTGCAAGGGGCGGCAAGCTTTGACAATGCCCCCGACCGACGGCGGACGTCCTGTACCAAGCAGCGCCGGGACGCCGAGCGACTCTGTGGGGTGGGGGGAGGGGAGGACAGATGGTCGTGGCAGGTCTTGTTTCATCTACTGCGTTGCTATGTATATGCTGGACTTACACTCAACCTGGAAATGTACTACCTATACCTATTTATATTTACGAACACATAACATACAGGGAACATAAAATATGGATGATGGGAAAGGAAATGGAATTCAAAAAATAGATGATGATGTAACTCGTTGCACGTTTACTTCGATCTAAAGTCTTAATCTGAATGAGGTCAAAAAATAGTTACAGCTATTTAGATATTTCTATGGTAGGTTTGAATTAATTAATACCCAACTAAATTGAAAGCTGAATAAAATGCGGGCGTCGCAATGAGTGTTTTGCTGGCAATCGAAAGCGATGTTAACGATTCAAATTAAAAAATTGATACGTAAATCTAATCGAAATTGGTAAGAAGAAGCCGATTTTAACATTTTTTTGTAAATAAGCAGATATATATTTAGATAGATGATGCACACAAACATATTACTTTCAAACATAACTAACTAATAACTAATAACTAAACAACTTTCAAACATATTTAGATTGAAGTAGTTTAGAACAAAACACACCAAGACAGAACTACGACTTCTTTAAGACAAAAATGTGGCACCATTCATGATCCGATAAAATTGGCTTCTTGCCGATTCTCCTGTGATTGCCTTGTTTTAGGAATATATAATCGTTTTGTTTTCCACATCTTAATGTATAAATATTTCATTAAGCATTTCTTTCCTTTTAAATATGTACAGAATACTTTGTGGTCCATTCAGGTAATAACTTCTTCCTCGTGTTTCCTTACACGGAGTAACAGGACCTAAGTCAGCCAAAGAAGTGCCAGCTCAGGAGTTTGCACATCTTGATTCTCGGATGAAATGCGTGCAGAGTCGTGAGAGCTGTGAAAACGGAAACGTCGCAGACGTCCTTGCCTGTCACTACTCCACGCACACGCACATGCACTTGCGCACGTGACTCAATGTACCTACCGGCTGCGGGGTGTGAAACAATTAGCAAGGATGTCACCTCTTCGTTTACCGTTGCGTTGCAGTGGACCACGATCAGGAAGATTTATGGCAGGATACTTAGGTGCCTCTTTGTTGGTCACCCACACTGGAATATGTATATTTTGTGGCTTACGTTCCCCCGGGATAATTTTCAATCCACAGTTCATTTAGGTATTATTATTACTTTTTACAGCTATCACAGCTGGCCATACTGCCTGAAAGCACATTTTTCGTACTATTTTGTTCAATTTTAATTTTATCTTTTCTATTTTTCATTCTCTTCTTTAGTTATAATTTTCAGTTATTTTTTTTAATGCTTTGGGCTGACATCTCAATAATAAAATAAAAAAGTCATGCACATGTAAAGCTGCATTTGGGCGAAATACTGAACACTTCAAAAAACAATTGGAATTGGGATAGTCTTTTGTCGGTAGCCGGAACGGAAAGGTTTGGCGTTTTAGAAACACCGGAGTTAAGCAATACTGCGCTGAGTCAGGTATTGGATGAGTGACCATCATACACAATATCAATTCTGTTCGGGAGGGAGGTTGGAGAGATGAAAGCTAGTACAGCAATTTCCTTAAGCCCTTTTATAGTAAGTTAGGTTTTGAATTACCCAGTCATTCACCGACACAATTAGACCAGTGCCATAAATAAGGCCAGTTGTCAAATAGTGAAATGAGATATTTTTATGATAAATTAACTGTGGCTTAAAATGCATGGTCCCATCGCAAGGTTGCATACAAAAAAATGGCACTTTTCACTCATTGCAGTTGAGTGCGTGGTGTTGGCCTCTGACGGATAGTTCTCCTCCCACCGTACACGACAGTGCACCTCTGTACCCCTCTGTACTCTGTACTTGCAGATTCGGAGATACGAAGTTGATTCGGCCGGTGACTGCGCGAGCGATTGGTCAGAGACGTGATGCGACTTCCGTTTGTTCCTACCACCAGGTGAAGACATGAGACCCAACACCATGGCGACTCTCCATGCTCGTGCACTGACAGTTAGGATGTTCTGATCGTTAGTACGTTAGTTATAACGTCTTTGTTCGGCTGTGTCAGAATTTTGTTAGATCGGAGCAGAGAAGTAATTTTGTTATTAGGAACAGTAATTAATTTAGAAGTTCCCGTATAAGTCCGTATAAGTCCGTTTGGACACCAATTTTTTAGAGGTTATAATAGAGTTTCTAAGAATTGCGCATTGCACGCATTTTCAATTTAGATCAGATTTAACAAAGTAGATATTCTTTAATACTTTTCATCTGTTTTTGCTCCAACTCACACCACCTCCTTGGCAACGGCTTAAAAACGAAAAGTCAGATCAACACAGACGAATGCAACTAATGAAAGAGTACCGAATCGAGTGTAACCCTTTACGAGTTAAATCTTTATTTCCATTTATTTGCCGTCCCATGTTTTCGTTTTAAAATGAACCTACTTCTTCACCATCTCCGCATATTCTTTGGTGTTCCAGAGAAACCCAGAATGCAAAACAGCCAAAAGGAAACTGACCTCAGAACTGTTCGCTGAGAGCCGCGGACCTGGCGGCGTCTTCGAGACAACGCTAGTCCTACGTCATCGCCGTCGTCGGTTATCCCTAGATCGGGCCAATTCAGGGAGAATTCAAGAAATCTCCCCCAGGACTTTTATAAATCAGAAAGTTACAACACTGTAAACCCAATAGTTTCAAGAATTCTACTCTCATGTCATATTTAAAAAAAAGAGTAAAACTCAATTTAAGAGATCATATTTGAGTGGGTGATGGTGGGTGGTGGGGGTGGGGGGGGGGGGGGGGTTGCTAGAGCTCGAGCAACCGGGTTAATGGCAATGGGTCGAAAATGTATTTCGGACGCGCTTCCCCCCTTCTACCCGTACACCCGGGTCACACAAACCCTCAGTCAGGGGTAGGATGCACGGCTAGCGCCCGGCCTGGAATAGATTATCCAGAAAATGACTCTGTCAGTCAGACTGAGGGATAGCGTTTTGGGCGGAGAGGGTGGTGAGGAGGCGAGGGGGGGGGGTATTTTGTTGGGTTATCTTCAGGTCGTGGTTTTCCGAAAAAGATTTCATATATGGATCTGAAGCGTTACATTGTTGAACAGACGGCGAATCTCTTAAGTTAGGTACGACGTTCTAAATTTGTAAACATCTTGCTATTTTACTCATTGGGCCACGGCAGTCGAACAAACTTCTGACATGGTCAGAAGATCAAGGCGTAGACCCTGCAACCTGGCCGATCACCGAAGATTGGTGTAGCGCGCCGAATAAATATCAGGTCCATGCTGACCACGTTTGCCGACGCCGAGCTGACCCAACGTCCCAGTCAAGGCGAAGCTACGATCGCCGATTTGGGCTGTTGTTAGTTATATAATAAGAATATTAGTTGTAGGAGGTGTGGAGATTTAAGAGCCAGGTGGAGGGGGATTACGTTCTATAGGATGCCAATCACTAACAGAAGAGGCGCCTGTTTTTTTTTCTCGTAATTGTTACTTTTTACTTGTTGTTTTAAGAAGGGAAGTTGAACACTTGTGCTGATTACGATTTAATTTAGGTCCAGTATGACAATAATCGGATAAAAAGATGACGAGCGCTTAAAAAGAAAATCTACAAAACTGAGTGGCTGTGCCGCTTCCATTCTAGTGACGTTATGATCTTGTGTGCACTGGCGATGAATCTTTGACATTACATTTTTATTTCTAGCAAGCTAGTTTAAACTGAACTTGTCTTTATGAACAATTTTTATGTTCTTGTTGCCTTCGCAGATATCTTTAGGTGGTAGAATATTTGTATCGATCGACTATGCGTTTATTATATGTAATTCTAATGATGTATTCAATACCATTAAGTTGTGCTATAGAAAATATTATCGCTTAATTTACGCTTAATCCAGCTCATTTTACTAAAATATGTAAATGTCATGATGCAGCTATTTTGTTTAACCGATTGTTTAATGTCATCTTGGTTGTCGGAGCAGCATTTTCTCGTAGAATTTAAGATTTCAGCTTGGTAGCACAGTGTACTCAAGAAAACTGTATTTAAAGGAAATCAATAATATACATAGGAGAGGAGTTTAATCTTAGCTATATAATATTGTACTAAATTGTAACGGTTTGAAAAATGTAATATTTTCTTCATGTTAAATAAATATGAACATATTCGCATTACATTCCAAATTATATTTTCCTTGTTCCTGTGTGTGTTTTATTCTTCTCCACTGTTAGTTGTATCAGCCGCAACGTTTTTGATGCGGTACATTGCCTACTTTTATATCACCTTACTTCTGGTCACATTATTGCTGCAGCATGTTGAATTAGTGCTAAGTAAACTTATTCGGTGCTCAATCGCGACAGGAACATGTTCACACCGTTCACAAATTTTGAGTCTACCGCGATGTTTTTTTATTGCTTGCGACATTATTGCTGCGGCATGTTGAATTAGTGCTAAGTAAACTTATGCGACGCAACGTCACGGCAGGAACATGTTCACACACGTGTTAAAAACCATTTTCTGGGATTTTGTGCACGGTGTGAACATGTTCCTGTCGCGATTGAGCACCGAATAAGTTTACTCTGCACTAATTCAATATGCCGCAGCAATAATAGGCAGCAAAAAATAACTTGCTTATACTTGCTAAGTGACTGACTTGATGCCTAATCATTTAATATTTAATTTTAAATGCAATTCTGGGTTCGATGGCTTCGTTTTTACCTTGCCATTTCTCTTACCACTTACTACTTACCCTCTTGGCTGATAGCAAAACAATACTTAAGGGATGCGTAAGGATTCTGATAAAGGACTCTGGACCCAGACTCTAGATAATGAAACACAATTTGACAAAACTCAGTTTTATTTGCAAAGCACAAAGACAACTATGCCGTCGAGTCGGCGTCGGCAAGCGTCGCTACACGGTTTGACGACGCTCTGTAGACCACATCGATGGAAAAACAACTTCCAGCCTTGGAAAACAAGGCAAGCAATTTGGAAAACGTTTGAAGGTATTTGGAGAGGATAGAAAAGATTATTTATGTGGCAAAACCTTAACATGTAACATGTATTACAACGAAAAATAAAGAAATTGAATTAAATTGTTTAGCATTAGATAGAAGAGCTCTAGTACTAACTGGAGATTGTCATCTAATTTTAGTTGCGTTGTGGGAGAGCATGGCTAGTCTGAAACAACAAATGATTTAAAAAAAGCTGAGTACAATTCAGATATGATTTGATCTACAGCATCTTGCGTGGGACAAAATGTGTCTACATTTTGAATCGCTTTCAAGCTTTAAATAACCAATGCTTTAATTTCACAAAAATGTCTCCTGTTTTGAATGTTTATTGTGTCTTCCAGTTGCAACTAACTTTGTGCCTAGCCTCGAAACCATTGCATAACTGCATGTAGAAATAAAATGATTGGTCACCAATCACCATTCATGTTTTCAGCTCATCTGAAATGTACCAGAGTGTATCACTTCACATTCTAGATCTGGCAAAAAAGACTAAACATTTCAGTAAATATTTATATGATAAACATGCTATCACTGCTAAAAAAAAAACTATTATCAGTTCATAGCATCAAGCAACTACAATTGAGTATATCTTAAGAGATCAAAATCTGAGCATTTGAGCTGCGACTGACATATCACTGAAAACTATTTTTGATGAGCGTAGCGAGCGAAGCAAAATCTTCAATTTCACAACAAAAAATTTGTTGTCATTGTGTTTTTTTTTCGCGTTTTAGTTCGAGCCTTAGCGACTAAACGCCTGCTCCGATTTAAATGAAATTTGCAGAGCACATTTTTGTCTTCTTAACTTATATCTCTCACGTATTTCAGCAAAATCGGTCAAACCGTTTTGAAACTATTCAAAATTTACGAATATTTTTAGATTTTGTCCACAAGTTTTTGAGTTGTACCGCCAAAAGTATTTTATGTTTTTTTACCAAACTTTGCAAAGATGTGAAATTAAGCAGTTGTGCATTTTTGAGCTCGTATCTGGCATTTTGGCTCTTTAAAATATGACGTGTTACAGTTCATTTTCAATCTTTCAAACGTGCAAAACACAGACAGTGTTTATCCAAAACTCAATTAATAAGTTCCAATTTGATTTGATTTGTGTTGCCATTGGATTGTTGTTGAACTAACTTTCAAACTCCAAACTCTATCCCGAACTGAACTGGTATCCTATATGATGGTCACCCATCCAATACATGACCCAGCGCAGTGTCGCTTAACTTCGGTGATCTAAAGAGAACCGGTGTTTCGATCACGCCAAACGGTTCGGTGCCAGTGATGTGAATGATGCTGCAAATACTACAAGGCTTTTTCCCTAGATCCAGCTAAGTGCACCATCGAAACGTTCTGTTTATCTGTGTGTTATGTATCTAAACGTTTAAAACACATTACGCAGTTTTGAAATTTCATGACATGCAATATAGCAACGCCGGTTAGTTTTCCAGCTTTCTCAGTGCGGTCAGCTCGGTTTCCCAGGGTTGTTTGCGAAGAGTCTACGAAGGCTTCTTCGCTTCGATCCTCGTCTTCGGCAAAGTCTTCGGTAGTCGCTACCTGACGCTGCGACCCTTGCCGATCTGCGAAAACAAGATCAATAATTTTACTTTTTTATTAGATTTTCCTGATTGGTATGTTGTTAACTATTCTTCTCGAGTTCTACTCAAGTTTCAACAATGTGTGAGCTAAGGGTAGTTTTCCTCACGAAGGTGTAGGCACTGAAAAGTAATAAGACTTGTAACAACGATTTAAAAAGACTTAATCGAAAGATGTATCGCTAAATTATTTTCTCTTCCTGTCAATTGGATGAGAGCATTGAGTATCGGGGAGACGTTTCTTGGGAAGACAAAATTAAAGAAGAATATAACTGTGGTTGGCCCAACGAATGCTCGAGGCGCATAAAATGCTCCCAACTGATAAAAAAGAAATTAACAGAAAGAAGAAGGAGAAAATGGAAAAGAAATCTCTACTTTCTGGTTCTGACAGATTTCAAATCGGCTATCGCCCAGTTTTTTTTTTTAAGACGCTGCAGCTAAGGGTGGGGAAGGGTGGCGACGGGTAGGGGGGGGGGGGCGAGAGGAAGACATAAATCCTATTCTCTCGTTATGACAAGCCGGCTTACTAATTACGTCAGAGAGTTCTGAATTCAGAAGCCCCAATTCCTTCCCCATGCCTCCTTCCACCGATTCCTTCCCCAAAGACGGGGTTTCTCATGTCATTACACCCACGTCTCACTTCCTCTCTAAAAAAAAATCCTTCCAATTGGCAGCCAAAAATAATTTCATTCCTAATCTTTTAGATCCAGTGGCTTCTATTTTTAAATTTGAAAACTTGAAGATGAATTATATGCTGAATAGTAATGAGTGAGACTGTCGTCTGCCAAGACAGGCGAAGGCGCGAAGACAATTTCAGTAACTCACCAAGTTATTAGCCCAGTAAAAATGAGATAAAATGCTTCTGTCCTAGACAATTCTTTTATTTCTATGCATCCCTTGCCAGCAAAGAAAAAGGAACGAGAAAGATATAAGCCAGAAATGCTCTTTTAATTTGAATACCATTTCTTCTGTTTTCGGTCGGTTGGGAATATCCGATATGTGTGTTTTGCAAGATGGAATCGCCGTCTTACAGCTAAATATATAAAAATCGTCAGTTAAAATCAATTGATCAACATTTTGAATTGTCGATTGTTGTAACTGGAATTAAGTCTGCGGTTTGTCGAAGAACATCAATCACTATGCGTGAGTCATTGCATCGTAGTGTTTCACCTGGTTGAACCTGGGTTCACCCCTCGACGAGAGGGTGAAGGGGGTGGCTGGGGTGGCAAGATGAATGGGGGACGTAGGGCAGCAGATACAGTGGTCAGGAGGCGGCGAGAGGTGCATCACTCAGTGCCATCACCTCTTCGCACTTCAACACTTACTGTTTAGTAATTCGTCATCTTCACTGTTAAATTGCGGCGAAAACCAAAAAGCGTTGGCGTTGGAAGCTTTTGGATGACTTTAAGTTAAGATGTTTACATTTTTCTTCATGGAGAAAAAGCGATACTCTCGATTTTAGATCCGATTTTATATTTTTATGAACCATCATCTCCCCTCAATTTAAGACTCAGAAATATATAATTTCTAGATATAAGTTATGTGGCATGACAAAATGCTTTCCAAGAAATATACTCCAAAGTCGGGGGCACTTAACCCAAATTAAACAAACCAAAAATTTTCAAATTAAAAAAAAAAATGTACATAATGAATCTTAATGGAATTGAATCGATGAGTAAACAGCGTGCACGGTTTATTTCGTGCAAGTTTCCAAAATATGCAGGCAATGAAAGGCACTTAACAGTTCGCCGGTGCCGCTAGTACGTGGGTAGCGGCGGGTGCCGAAAGGTAATGGTGTGAATTATGGGCATTCGGAGGTCGTACTGACAGTGATCTACCGCTACACTCTCGACGCGGGCCCTTTACGCAGCGCTAGGGGCGGGAGGGGGCGAAAGCCCGGCGCTCCTCGGCGGGCACCAGCCGCCCCCAAGTACACAGGCACTTTCCTCAGACGCATCTTGGGACCGGGAGAGATAATTAAACGAGTTCCATTTAAGTGCTCGGTGGGTGTCTGCAGAATGCAAACAAATAGCTTTGCAAAAATCTTCAGTTGTATACTTTTTTAGATTGTTGATTTTTGAAATAAATTAAGAGTGAAATCATGAGAACAGCACTTGGCATCAATGTCGACGGGAAAATATCAGATGGTTGCTATAGCATTTTTCATTTCTCTAAGTTCTAAAAAGTAATAGATTGATTTGTGATTGCACTGGTCTACTGGCGTTAGTGAATGAGTGGACGATGATGAGGATGATGATGCAAACCTAGACGGCAGCAGGGTAATTCCGGTGCCGATGTAGCCAATTCCTGTCGAAAAGCACCAAGAGGACCACCGGCTTAACGACGCTTCCAAAGGACGGTACAATGCGAACAACAGGATTCCTCCACAAATCCATGCTGTCGAAAGGTTGATAATTTAGGCGAATGAAATTGTTGTACTAACTTTCATCCCTCTACCCTATCTCCCGAACAGAACTGGTCATGTGTATGATGGTCACTCATCCAATACCTGACCCAGCAGTGTTGCTTAACTACTGTGATCTCACGAGAACCGGTGTTTCCAGCACGCCAGCACGCCAAACCGTTCAAACTCAAAGAAAACTGTAAAAAAATTATGGCGTTGAGTCAATGGAAAATATGTATACCCCCATTCATGAGATTTCTCCGATAATCAAAATATCTGTCACTGGTCTTATTTCAAGAAATTTAAGTTTCATGCTTTCTTGAAAAGTTCGAGTTACCAATTTCAAGACAAGGAGTGCTGCGACGCATTCCAAAATTTGCAATTAAATTTAATTAATCAGTTCTTAAGACACGTCTGCAAAAAACAAATTATTTTCTTATATCAAAACTCGAAAGGAAGGCTGATAAGAAGGAATATTTTAAATGAACACTACAATACTAAACGTAAAAACAAATTTCAATTAAATTGTTTTATCTGTTTTTATATTAAACAAAACAGGAAACGAGCTTGCCGCTCTTGCTGCTAATGTCTTTGTAATTTCTTTTTTATGTTCTTCTCATTTCTTCTTCCCCTTTTTAAATAAATATCCCTCTCACAAGTTTCATCGCATTTTTTCCTGCGTTTGCATTTCTCGATCTCGATTTCTCGAATGTTTCAATTTCCCTTTGCCCTGACACGACGCCCGAGACGATGGCGCGCTGGTAGGGGTAATTACCTACTCGTACCGGAAATTAGCAAGTGAAAACTTCCCTTCACTTTTCCAACCCTCGACTGGGGTAAAAAATACAACCCTGAACCCTTTGGCACCTTTCACTAACTTCTTTACATTTGCTCTCTGTTTCTGTTTTTCTCATTCTGTTTTTTATAATTTAGCCACAACGTAACGTTGTCAACGTACTGCTTCTTGACCCTGGGGCTGAATCATACAAAGGAGAGATTATGCAAACTTGCAGTTTAAAGGTAATCAGCCAATCACAAGCAGTGTTTCCTGTTTTTTGGGGGTTGTTACCATAGCGATAAAAACTTAACCCCGCATTTATGAGGATTAAGCTTAAACTTTGCTTTGTGGATTCGGCCTTCCTTGGCCTTCTATGGCTGAAGACTTATTAATATTGATCAAATCAATTTTTTGATATTTTTTTGCAACTAGCGAAAATTACGAGCTACTTGAAATAATGGGGTCATTTAGGTCACTTTGCTGTTTAGGAATAATTTTTATGATGGTTTTTAGACTCATGTCTACTTGATTTATCCTTAGCACTAGTTTTAACAAAAACTATTTTAAATGGGTTTTGAATGCTAAGTAAATGACAAGAAAATTTCCCGAGGTCGAAACGTCGGGAAATTTTGTTATCCTTTACTTAGCATTCAAACCCCATTTCAAATAGTTTTTGTTAGGAATAATTTTCGTTAAAATTAAAATTACATTATGCTAAGGCAAGACCAAGACCTCCAACTCCCCTTAGCACCCACGCAAAGCTACAGAACAATGAGCTGTCCCGACCCAATAAACTCCTACCAGGTGATGAACAAATTGCACACTCAACTGATGCGTAAAGCGCGATGCGTAGCGCAGGGCGCACGATGCACCAGCGCCATTTGTCTGACCACTGGCACGGAAACTTAATTATCGGAAGGAACGGGACGGAGAACTTGATTTGGAAACCAATCCAATCAATCCGACGGTTTTTCTTCCAGCGGCCCGAGTCGGAAGGGAGACTGCGAGGAACAATCGGGGGCAAGCTCCATCACTGCGTAAATTGGTAGGACTGCACGTTGCACATGGATACTCATGTTTGAAGCTTTCTTAGTTCTTATATTTTTCTTTAGAGTGAAATTTTCTTTGTAATAGGGGATTTTTCCTTCATGTAATTGTACCGATCAGAAATATGTTAATTAAAATGTAACAACTAATCTACCTTCTGGTAACTAAAACGCTTCAACTTTCAACTTTCATCTTTTAATATTAATTTCACATTTTCTTTGCTGTATTGGGAACTTGAAAACCGAACTGCAACCATCAAAATCAGCCCCAGCACAAGCACGATATTTTTTGCATATGCTCCAAGTCTTTAATTTCCCGGCTACATAAATAAAAAAGACGTCAAACATATCCGTTGTCAACGGTAAACTCATACACATACATCATATGGCATAGGATTTATCTGCAAACATCACGAGCCGATCACTCGTTCCTTCAGAGATGAAGTGCTTGATGCTGGAAGCGACGGGGTCTCCTTGCATCTGTCATCACCGAGCAATTTAATTGACATCATTAACTGTACACCACAAACTTCTCTACTTCTTTATCCCCTGACTTAATCGAGCTCATATCGAGATGGTTGTTGCCTTGTTCCATCAATAAACAATACGATTTATTCCATACTCTACCGTTGGGCTCTGACTGATCGTACTGAAGACTACCCATATGTCATTTTCTTCAGCGGCGGGCGGTCTGTGTTCGAATAACTTCTAGGGTACCATGAGTACCAAAAAAAATTAAGCTTGATAAAAAGTTACTACCGGAAATATGGTTTTTTAATGCTTATAGTGCAAAATCAGATTTTCATAATTGCGAGATCTTGAGTGAAAAAATCGTGTTCTGGAAGAATGAAATTGGAGCCAATTGATTGGATGACACAGATTTAAATTAAGCACTTTCATCGACTACAAACACCGAAATATCACATTGAAAAAACCAGTGTTTTGGATTCCTACAAATTTCACCACTGTAAGCCCATCGTTACCAACCCTGTTATAAGTTTGCTGTGTCCCTTTATCAAACGATCTTGCTTGGAGGGCACCTCCCTTGGACGGCCCACCACAGCGTCGAGGAACCCTGGCGCGCTACCTCGGGACCTGGGGTGTGACCTGAAGCCCTGGGACAAAACGTTACCACGATAATCTGACCTATGTACAAGACGCCATCAACAGAGAAATTGTCAGTGTATGTTTGTGTTCTGTCCACGCAGAGAAGGTCAATAACGGAGTCGTCGTTTTCGCTGCTGGCGTTTGGGACTTTTAATAGATATTGGCCTACATTTTTACAGTCATTGACATAAAATTGAAGCAAAAATAATTAACTTTAATTAAATGTACCTGTGATTAATTTGATTAATCTGTGATGTATCTGTGATTGTATGTGTGTGTGTGTGTATTGAGAATAAACAAAAGTTCGACGGTGTCCTGTTCTAAAAATTTAAAGCTGTTTCCCCAATATTGTACTTTCAAACTTATTAACCCAAATCAGAAAACCCATGCAGATATTTTCCTTAACAATGGATAACTTTCAGTGATCAAGAAATTCTATCAGCATTGCAACTGCCTTTCATCTCCCCCCGCGTGCAGTTCGAGAGTTTGTCAAGGTGTTGGAAGTCAGGGAAGGGGGTAATTCCCGCTCAAGTACAATTCTCTGACAATTTCGTTCGTTTTGTCAAAACTTTGGGGTCACGGAGCGTGCGACGACGCCTCCGACGCAGCCAGCAGTGACTAACGCGTTCGGTTGCTGGCAGAAATCTCTTTCGCTCCGCGGTAACCGCATGGGAGGGTGTACCTCGCCGCGGCGTCGTTAGATGTGTGACTGGTGTAACTGACTACTAACGAGTTGGAGAAGTCACGGGTAAACTTTTCATGCTATGGGAATTATAGTTGGAATTATCGTAGGGAATAATTACGTCATCTGCATGTTTCTTGGAAGACATCGATTGGTCTTTGCTACTGTACGTACCCTCCAAAGACTGCGAACGACCAAATTCTGCTGGTCGTTTTCAGGTATAAAAACAGTACAAGAATAATGTTACCTTATGGAGTGTAATTAAACTAAGTTGATGAGAAGAGTTCAAGCTGAACCTAACCCGCTTCTTTCTCGAAAGTTCAAGCTGTACTTTCCCTGGCGCCTGCGATAGGTTCCAACACATTACCCTTATTTCGAAGAAAGGGTAGGTTAAGAAAGACCTAACCATGTAGATGGATGGATTTTTAAACTGCATTTTATAATATTTTCCTTGTTAGTAATTAATAAATACATTGGAGTAACATTTAGCTACCTATTATTTCAAGGTCACCGTTTGTCACAAACTGGCGGCCGGTAGTGGGATGCAAGGGAAATCCGCACTGTTATTTTGCTGGTACTTACTGTCAGAACGCCAAAGTAGTTAAGATTAGGAGAGGTCTGAAAAGTTAACCACTCAATAAAAGTTGGGAATATCTAGATGAAAATCTATTCTGATTGGATCTGAATTCTAATAAAATACTTCAGAAATACTGTATTTAAGTACGCACTCAATACACTGGCAATACACACACGCACACAATCATATGTGATCGAGTTCTTTTGATTGTACAGCATCTCTGGTAAGTACATATCTTGCTAACGTAATTGCGGACACTTTGTTGAGAAGAGAAGAACGCTCAGTTGCCACTAAGTGCCATGTTTTCGCTTCGCTCCATCAATAATCTCAAAGTCTAAGATCTCAGCCTGGTAACTTCAAAAAGCCGAAAGAGTCTTTAGCTACTTTCCTTTCTGCAGATTGTATATCTAAGTAATTTGAAAGAGAAGTTTCTGTTACTTTCCAACTTTTAAAAGCGCAGAAGTTTTCTGCTGCCGGCTCCCTCCAAGGGCCGTGAATTCAATCTTACAATCGTTTACAGCGAAATAACTCCGGCGTCGACTCCACCCTCCCCGTCACAATCTTGTGTAAAACAACGAACAGCTTTGATCAATCGATTTCACGGCACCAACCCTCCAGTCAATATTTAATGAACTTTAAAACGAGCTGAGCCATCGTTTTACTGTCACATATAACACGTGCAATAAGTTGAGAGATTACTTAGCTTCCTTTACACCAACCAGAAGAATTGACACTTGCTCGCACCAAGATGGCGAACACTTTATTATTAGGAACACCCTCTCAAAAAAAAATTGAGAACCCTTTTTTTTTTAATTTCTCAAAAATTGTTTGAGAAGCAGTGTTCCTAATAGTAAACATATCCTGCGCATTGCAAGCGTTTGCAATTTAAATCAAATGGTGAACATTATAGTTGACTTTCTAAGAAAATGACGACGTCCTGATTTCTGACAGCCACTAATTTTTATCCAGTTAAAGTGCACTTGGTACCAGTCATGCGTGCAATTTACACAATAAGTCATTCAAATGAATGAATGGAAAATAAAACGTGTTATGGATAATGTTAACTAACGCATTCGTCACTGTAACTTTCTCCTAATATTAGGTACATTTCTTGATAAATTAAATTGACAGCTTCATCATATTCCTTTTTTTTTTCGTGGAGGTTTAAATGTTTTTAAAAAGCCTACCTTTCTTTTCGCATAAAACAATTATTTTTAAAAAGGTTTTTATTGAACAATACATCTCTGGACTGTACTTACAATTCCTTTAACTCAAATTTTTGTTATTTAGGTTCATGCCATTCCCCAAATAGAAAAAAAAAAATACTCCCACGATCCTCTCCTCTAACGTGACACAAGGTATTCTGATCCATGCCTCTAAAAGTCCCGGTTGGGCTCAGAGCCCTGTCGGGATGAGTGACAAGACAGCCTCTGAAATATGCATCCGCTGTCAGGATCGAGTCTCTGGCATGCCGGACGGTTCAGACTCCTCCAGGATCCAGGAGTTGCAGATGAATCCTTCATAAGCCACGAGGAACGCGAGATCATGTCAACGTTAAGTGACAGACGCTGCAGTGTGCGGGAATTTCGAACCCAGAGAGGCTTTTGAATACGCGCTCAGCGTTTGTGCATACCTGAAAAGCAGGCTTTACTTGCCGGATTTTGTCGTGTTTATCGTGGAAAATGTAAGTCTCGGAAAGTTGTCAGACATAGAAATATAATTTTTGAAGGTAATGCACAAATAGTTTCAACTAGATTGTTTCGATATTTGTTTTCATCGGTTTCGCTAAAAATGCAGGCTACACGTACTGCAAATCTAGGTTTTTCAATTAGTTTATGATCCCGAAAAAAAATCAATATCAGTATGGCTTATGCACTACGATTGCATGCACGCAACTGTTGCAAATAGACATTCAAATATTCACCACCACTACACGATCTTTACCAACAAAATTTGCAGCATACCGATGGCGAGCCTAAAATATTGAAGTAAGAAAAACTGCGCACGTACATAATTACAACGTGCTATGCTCTGCCCCCCCCCCCCCCCCCTAGAGGGGGTGAAATATCGCCGGGTTGAGGCCCAAACTTTCGAGGAGCTGTGCGTCGTCTTCGCAGCGCGTTTCTCGGGGGACACGCACGATGCCGAGCAATAATGTTAAGACGCACGATCAAGTTCGGAAAGTGTTGTTTGGAGTTAATTAAATTAAGGTGACTGTTACCCGTCGTGGGCAGAGAAGTTGGCGACGAGAGTGGAAGGATGAGGGGGGGGGGGGGGGGCTTGGACGCTTGCGTCAAAACGCTCTGTGCAAGGAAAACAAATTGATCAGGTGTAAATAAAGTATTTTTAAAGAGATTAGCCAGTATCGTCTTGACGGCCGTTGAATTGGAACTTATATGTTTTTTGTCGTTTGTAAAGCTGCTTTTAGAAAGCTGCCTTTCCATTGGCCTTTTGAATTTGTCAAGATTTGTGATTCGTTATGAATTATGATAGCTATATACCTCTTTAGCTATGTTATACCTCTTTCAAGTATGGATCGTTTACTGCGAAGACAACTTTCAAGTTCAAGTGAATGGTAAAGATGAAAAAAAAAACTGCTTCGCAATTTGTTGACATCTACTAGTCAGGAGTTGCAATTTAAACCCAAAATAAGACTTGGCAGTCTTCAAAATGCGTCTTCAAGACTCAAAATGCGTACTGGCAGTCTTCTAAAATGAATCTCTCCATAGTGATCCAGCCCGGATAACGGTTCCACACTCACACCCATCGATTCCAGCTTAGCATTTTGCCAAGTCCAGCAGGCATCAGTATATAGCAACATTCCGGAAGCGGAACTGACGACAGCGCAAACCCGGTGTACGCCAGGGGGTGTCGGGGGTGGGTGGACGGGGTGGGGTGGGAGTGCGGACACAATTTCCTGTCCGCAAGGGGGAATACCTTCCATATAACCTGTCACCAAGATCGAGCTGCAGCAAACTACCGAAGAAGTAATCTACGAGATGACCAATGGTCGCCGAAATCCGGTCTTGGATAGCGCTAATGTCCCTCTGTCTGTCCTCTTCCCACTTGCACCCTCGATGTCGTCCTCGCGTATTACGCAGTCTCCCTCTTTCATACACGAAATGCTTCATGGCTTATTGCTTTTTATCTGCACAAACATTTCGTAATGGACAAAGATTTTTTTTGCAAGTTAAGAGCAACTCATCTCCGGTGGACGAAATAAGTGCTGTCTTATCTTCAAACAAAAGCCATCCTGGGTTGGTTGTTTCTAAAGTGCAGATTTTGGCGTTACCGCTGTACTGGATAAATCGGACCCACGCTTCTTTGCTTTACTTTTGGAACCGTGGCAAAGCGAAAACCGAACCAAATTGAAATGTCGGAAATAAGTAGGTAGGTACATATTTAAAATGAAAAATTTGAAAAAATACAGAGTGGGAACAATGATTGGATGCTCAGTACTTATTTAGCTGAATTAAGACCGGTACTCCTGCATGTTTGCTAAAACAGAAGTATTACCTGTCGTATCTGACAAATATCCTTGAATTACGCCGCTAAACTTTTCTCACGCATGCCCTCCCCGGCCGAGAATGAAAGTGAGTAAAGTTCCCGCACGACCAACTTTGCACTCGCCGTTCCATGTTCTGCTGTCGCGGAAATCTATGGTTGACTTTTTCGTGCTTTGATTGATTCGCGCATAGAAGAAAGTGTTTTGATGGCGGAGAACAGCTCGTAATTCAGACGAAATTGCTGCAAAATGGCGCTGCTCGGCTACAGCTGAGGCTGACGCGGAGCATTTCGCGGGCCCGACGCAAGGACGTTATGAGCGGGTGGGTGTAAAAATGGGTGGCCATCAGGCGCTAGGGCGGGGGGAGCTTTCGCAGCGGAGAAAAAGAAAGTCGTAAGTTAGATCAGGGACCGGAAAAGAATTCCAACGCTTTTAGAACGAAGGATGACGATAAAATACCCCGTGATGAAAAGACCGTGAAAAAATTTCGTTTTCTCCTTTGGTCGAAGAAAAGTTTTTTTTTCTAGGGACACAAAAGGTTTCTTTGGAGACGTACTCCGCGGAGAGACAAGAGCCGACATTCGTAAGAGTTCGCGAAAAATCGACGTGAAAAACACTGCTATCCCAGCTCCAGCACGGCGGTGCAGGCGGCCCTGGCTTTTTCTAGCGTCTATACAAGATGGAAATGGGTTGGGGAAAGTGAACATTAACGTCAACTTTGCGGAAAATTGTAGCTTTCCCAGTAAATGCGACTTCTTTGTTGTGGCTTTCCAATAAATAACGCAATAACGTAAATAAAAGCATTGGCAACTAACTGGTTACCGTACGTTGCTTGTCATACGGCTCATGCGACTGCTGCCTGCTGGGCGCCTTAAGAAAACAAAGCCCTTACAGGGACAGAGTAGAACTTTTCTGACCTACTGATGTACCTATGATTGTGGGAGGTGGTTTTAATTTGTATAGGAATACACCGAAAAGCATTTTTGCACTACTACTTTAACATATGTTACTGTGTATTATTTTTGTTGGTGCTATATCCCATGGTTACTAATTTATTGTTATCATTCCTTTGTTACATGGGATATTTTGACAGGCAGACATGCTTAAGCCCTGAAACCTTTCTCAGAAAATGATATCTCTTGAGAAGTTGGGAACTACTATCGGGAAAATGTGATTTCAGCGCAGAGTCTGATAATTATAACAATCAACTTTGAAAACGATAAGTTTTAACTGCCAACGATTCCAATTTTGCTCAAACTTTCCGAGCAGAGTTAGTTTTATTTTCAAAAGCTTCAAGTTTCTCTCAGAGTTTCTAAACTTTCCTGGATGGAAGAGAACTTGAAAGTTGAGGAAATCTTTCCAGTTCCGAGACGGAAAGTCAGCACCAGAGAGCGACCAATAATCTTCGAGTCTAGAAGCTTTACGCTCAAGTATTACTTGGCGTCATGGTTGTGTGGAAGAGGAATTAAAATAAATCAGATTACTAATTGACTTGGTTTTAGAGTAACTTGAATACCTGACGCTGATGCGTTGGACGAGCAAATGCAGTAGGTACAGTTTAATTTAATAATAAGTGAAATTATCAAGAAAGATTCACCGGATGCGTTCACACCAAATTGGTGATTAATTCTACCAATTTTCTTGCGAATTTAAAAAAAAAAAGTTTTATGGATGGGCTCTCTGATTAAATTGAAGCCGGTCGGAATATTCTAAGCTATGCACTCGATAAATTTTGGGCTCAAGTGTAACATAATCAATATATTACCGGCCCCTCTATTAGGGAATTAAGCCAAAGCCAGCACTATAAATCTAGACTCGTTTTTCCATTTTAAAATAACGAAAATCTAAGATTTATTTTTCGTGTTCACCACTGTAGTTGTGTTGATGCAAATACATCTTCTAACAGCTAATTCCCTCATGGCAAAAATGTTTTTCTTTTTTTTTTGTTGTATTCATTGCATAATTTCTGATATTTAATAAAAGAAAATATATCTGGATCCATGTCTCGTTTTGAGTTTTGTTTACACTGAAATGAATCAGGCATCCCTCCAGAACAGAATGGTCACTGATCACCCATCTAACATCCTACTCAGCGAAATGTTGTTTAACTTTCATGATCTCACGAACACCATGGTGTTCACTGCAGTGATTCCCATTTGAAAGCATCAACACCTTAAGTACTACCTTAAGTCAGTACTTTTTGTCGACCGCATGGCAAAAAAAAAATAGACAAAACTTTCTCAACTTTCTCAAGACATAGTTCACATTTCCATCCCCCTATCTATAGCTGATAGACCCAAGTCAGGTCATGAATGCATTCATGCGACGAATGAATTATTAAAAATCACTCTCCATCATTGCACATCGAACGCAACCGCCACCGCTCAGTTTATGAAAATTGTATCCCGGCTGATCGGAATTCGCCCCACGTGCGACGCTAGATTCTCCAGAGACGCATTTTCTGCGCGGCAACGGCAGAGAAAAACGCACGACTGACTTGCATCGAATCCAATATTAACACGATTATAATTGGCCGACAAGGCGTGCATTCATAGGAGTGTGACGTGTGTCATGGGAGTTCGTATTATCACACCAGAAATATCACATGTATCTAAAAGGAATGTGATTTACTGGAAGGTAAATTACATAAGATTACTGATAGCAGATGTCATGGCGTTGTTACCTTTATGCTGAAGTGTTTACTTACTGAAACCTTGTTAAAAAACATTTTAAAATATGGGAGAAACTGAATTTAAATAAACCGTTCAATGCGGTATTTGATGTCTGCCAGACTAATGACAATGTTGTGCTCACAGAAAAAATTAGCGTAGGTACTGATTCTTCAGTTATTGAGTAATAAATTATTGATTAATAAACTCATTTAACGTGATTTGTGAACATAATATAAGCAGGCAGTGGTTTTAGGCAGTTCGAGAGTAGACTGCTATCTAGCGGTCACAAATCTAGCGGTCATCTTGCTCACAAATCGTATGACGGTTTCGCAGGGGCGAAGGAGCTAGCAATAGTGTCCCGAAATATGAGGCGACAAAAATAAATTATCTTATATATCCCCTTGATTCCAAATCAGTTGGACCACGATTTTTCTTGCTGGTATGGAAAGACAGACAGACAGACCATTGGACCGAATTTTCGCGCTGGCATCAAGGGATAGAATCGCGGTTTTTGCAAAGGGTTTCAAACATTATGCTTGAATTGCCAAAAAAGGGAAACGTGGAAGGTTGACGCTCATTTTAAATGTAAGCAAAAAATTAATATTTTTACAGGTATGCTATAGGCACTAAGGTTTACACTTACATTTTAATTTTATATTTATTTTTGTTCTTTTCCCCCTATTTTCGCAGATCTGTGTGAGCTTTTAGCACACAATTTTCTGATAAGTGTAAAACTCATTCTGAAAACAGTCGGTGAATAAAAGAGTGATCCACTCCACTCGCCTCGGATGTTCGTCCTTCCTTCCTCGACGTTGTCTAGTTCCCCTCTGGCGAGGCAAGTTCGAGCATTTGAAAACGGTCCACGCAGAGCACTCTAGCGGCAACCGTCTGAACTGACTTTCTCGAGAATATCACCGATATTTCAATCTTCCGTGCAGATTTTCCAGTATTCTTGAAAGCTTAAGTACAAATTTGATTATCCGCGTCAACTTATAAATCTCCCAGTTTTCTCAAAGTGATATGCATAGCAAATTTGAAACATTAGTTAGTTATTCCATTATTTATCCTTATTTATGTGTCATTGTGTGCAAACAATGTAATCTGTGGATGTTTCAAGTTAATTCAAGTTATTCAAGTTACTGCGAAAAAATTAAGATTGAAACAAATCAAACATTTTTTTTTACGTGTCACGCCAACCACCAAAACAAAACAGCACCAAAACCGCAACAATGCAGCACCAAAGAAACGCTGCACAAACTAGCAGAAAAATGAAACACGCCGTTGCATATCGATTCAAACATGATACCGGTCCGGTACTTCGCCCACACCGTCGCTCAAAGGGGTGCAACCGTCCATCATCGATTTAGCATGCAAATGACTCCAAGATCAGTCGTAAATTACTGGCTACAAGGTGCATTGTCAGATCTCTAATAGCTTCTTAAAGACTCGTTTCTGTATAAGCAAGTCAGACCGATACAAGTCTGCTTCATCGGTCATGTTCTGTTATATAAAAGACAATAAAAAACATTGGTTATAATTATATGAGAATTGCAGCAGTCTTCACAGAAATTCCATATTTTTAATTACTTTTTATTTGACAGAACAGAAGGTATAGCTAAAATGTAAATCGAGCTAATAAATATTTAAAACTGTAATTTGTAAAATGCCCTATTCTAAAATACGATAAAACTATTAAATTCAGGAACAAACGTTTAAAATTCCGCTGCCATGTCGCGTTTTTAATACCATTTAGTGAGTTTTTATTTTTTAATGCGTTGTCCTAGCTCCATCACATGGTGCCTAATGGGGTAATAAACTTGGGCCGCATGTCCCCTGTCAAAATGCGGCAGGAGCCCGCCGACTGTGAAACGCTGCGTAGGGATGCTACGAATTGCTTTGGGTGCCTGCAAGGGAAGCGTTGTTCCGAAGTGGTCTATAACCTACATAAGAATTTGGAAGGGCATAGGAGATGGTCACAATAAAGGTAAGCAAATCTAAAGAGAAGTTATGGCAAAAATTTCCCTGTTCAATCCAAGTGTTCGTAAGTGTTGATCGTTTCATACTCCTTTACTCAATCTTACTCTTTCAATGTTCTGTTGTATTTTAGAGTAAAAACATGGCTGCCTTTTTGTGTTCGTTTGTGTCGGATCAGATCTCTTTGGAGCAAGAACAAATTAAACATGTTATAGATTATCTATTCTGCTCTAAGCTACATCTCACTCTGACCGAACAAAGTTGTGACAAAACCGAAAAAAGCTATTATGTTACCTTATTCTCACCCGTCTTTTGTAATATTCATGAATTTTCGGCGAATAATTTTCAAAAATTGAAAATGTTCCTTTCATTTGAAGTAAAAAAGGTAAACTAGTGCTAATAGTTGGTTCACCTGTTCATAACGATGTCGTTTCGTACCTGGCCATATCGTATTAATGACTTTCTGAGTGAGAAAGGAAGGTTTGGGGAATGGGGGAAATGCGCAGGTAAGAGGGTAGGAGCCCGTTCATAGGTGGAGTCGTCAAGATAGGAAGTACCGAACAAGGGGTTAAATATTAAAATAGAGCTTGTTTGTGTGGGTGTTGTTGCCATGGTTATCGAAATTTGCCGTTTAATTGATTCGAATCACACTATAATTCTTGCATGTATCTAATTTAACAAAAAATATCGGCTTGATACAAGCATGCAAATATATTTATTTGAAATGTGTGCGCTTTGCACCAGATATTAAGGCTGAATATGATTGATTTATTACTTTTCATTATCCACTAATTTCTCGTTTTCCATATTGATTTGCCTGACTTCTAATCAACCCTCGCGACGTTTCTTTGAACTGGTTTCACTACGCGAATGCCACACAAGGCTTTCTTCCATAAGATATTTGCTTCAAACATACGCAAATAACGTATTGCATGTCTCTGTCATATGATATCCATTACCTCAATTATCCAGGTAAAATACCGTCGCGAGTTTCATTAGAAATATATTCCAACTGTGGAAAGCTTCAACTGTGACGGCATCTTGAATCTTGACCATCTTTAAAAGTGTCATGTGATTTTAATTTTATTCCTGAATTCACAAGAGTTTATTTATTTGTTGTTTTTTGTTATTCTCACATGACATATGTTTGTAGTAACTATGCATCTTCATTTCCCACGTCCATTCCTCATTATGTTTTGCCATTCTCCGATTTTATAGCGACATTGATATAATATTCATTTGCCATGGCCATGCATATTCTGCCGTGGAATGATAACAAATAGCCGTTATTAGTTCACACAATGGCTGATGGCTAGATTCAATTCGTCTTCCATTCAAAATATGCGCACATATTTTCAACTGCACAAATTTCTTACTTGAGAATTGACGCACATTTGAAACTATCAACCTCTCCCCGTGGACAAGCGATTAAGCGTGTTCCTAGATTTGGTATTTGAACCGTACTCGACTTGCTAAATATACCATTACGCGGCAGCCATGTGCCCTGAGGCCAAGTGGGCACTGAACGCACATCTCTAGAGCGCCTCCTTCAGCAAGAGATAATTACAACGCTGAGAATTTCATTACCTGCAGAGCGGACGAGATTATTTTAAAAGAGATACGGAATTGCCTGATTAAAGGAAAGGATCATTAAGCCAAGGAAAAGTAATTAGCCTATAAGGATCTAAGACAAGCGCGGGGCACGCAAAAGGACGTCGAGGAGTAAAAGAACATCGTGGCAGCACACAAAAGATGCTATTCGGTCGCACAGATGGGTTTTGTTTTTCATTATGTGATCAATTAATTGGTGTACATTTTAGAATAGGTCGTTAATATCAAACCATTTTGGACTCGAACGGTTCGTCTAAAATATTCAAACCTGACCTCGCAAAGAAACGCGATTACAACTTGTTCAAAAGCATTATTTGAAATTCTAGTTTCGAAACGACGTATTTTATTTCTGGTCTGCTTCATTTGAAGTTCGAAACATCTTTTTAGCAATACGCGAGATTTTCACTCGCTTTTTCCCCTTTTGAAATACAGTTGTTAACTATTTTTAATAGGATAGCTGCTCGAAATGGATGCTGGCTCCATGGTTTATCGATATTGACCACGAAAACACGAGAGTTTAGCGGTAAAAAAAAAAGCTGAATTCATTAATTTCGTTGCAGATCAGAAATGATTTGGAATCATTTGGATTTTTTGTCGGGAATGTGTTTGGATCTTGTCAAAGGAATCAAAGACGACAGGATCATTTTCAAGACTGGCATTTTTATGTGTTCCTATTTGGAAACTCAAGATGGGGATAAGAAATGAAATTCCTGCATATTTTATTTCGTCCAGTCCCCCGTATATTTCGAGCCACGATGGAGAAAAAAAAAGTGATGTGCCTTTTTTTATTGTTATCAAGATTAAAGCAGGGCCTGTAAGAATAAGCTTCAAGTTTTATATCCCTTCTTATATAAAATGCTTGTGTATTATCGAAATAGTGAAGGCATCCGGAAAGTAATGCCCTATGAAACACGTGTATTGCTATCTACAAGATATGGTCAACCAGCATTGACATTTTATAATGTTGTTCAGCTGATTCGTAGAGTTCATAAATAAGGGAATTTTACAACTACCGCAAAAAGGTTTCCATCAAAATAGGACCAATACACCCCACAATGTGGCGCGTTAGTCTAGCAAATTAAGAACTCAATTACAACATCACTCACTAATTGAACAGTAGTATCGTTAATTTGAAAGGCAATTAAATTCTCGGCACATTGACTCATTCTTTGTATGCATGTTGGCAAGTTGCTTCACTCAATGACAGACAATAAAAAAATATATATATGACCATTAAAAGTTAACCGACGTTTTTCATTTCATACTCGTCATGAATTAGCCAATAACTATTTGCAAGACTCGAAAGATCACAGAGGTTCGGTAAATAAATTCCAAGAACAACGATTGTCCGTAACTTGGCGAAAAAAGGGCATGATTCGAATTGGCAAGACGCCGCTTGGACCTCTCTAGGTGTTATCTGGTTTTGGACATTTCAGCTCTATATCCATGGGCGAAATGGAATGTGCTCCGCGAAAAGTTGTCACTCCTTTCATCATGATCGCACGGAGAACATTGCGCCTGCATCGACGCAACGTGCAGGGAGCAGTCCCAATCGAGTGAATTTAAACCTATAAAAATACAGGTTTCTAGAATTATAACCATGGGCTTGATGCTTCCCCGATGCGGGGACCTGGTTGTTGCTGTTTTAACTTTTCTGGACATGTAAGATTCATCTCTCTTAGATCAGAAACTCTCGCGGGTTTGACGAAAAAAAAATCAAGTAAAATGAAGTTCTGACCGGTTGGAAGGAATGTTTTGCTTAGCTCTCATGTGGCATTCCATTGTTCTACAGCTACTGAAGAGTGGATGGTACCTTTCTGCCAGTGGCGGTGCTTTGGGGGAGGCCAGAGACCAGTGCTAACTATATGACCACAACCCCAACCGCAGAAACGCCACGCCGAAATGTTGGCAACCTGACAGGATCAAGTATTTCTCTCCTTCGACTTCAACCAACCAAATTTTCTATTACGTACCACAGATATCAGACACAGCCATTTAATATCAGTTCTATACAACAATCGCCTCCCTGTTTCGGTCCACGACCGAACGCCGCCACTGCAGGTTATTCCAACAACAGAGATGGTTAGTGTGGTTTCGTCGCACATGTTACTCAGGGCTATACATCGACGATGTCCCGTCTCTAGTGGCGATGTTGTGTGTTAGCCACCTGAAGGCAACAGTCAGCCAGCCTCTGACATTGACAATAGCAACACCACGCGGTTTTAATTGATGCTAATGCCTCTGAATCTCATTAGTCATTGTGCACTGCAGACATTGCCGTGTTATGTTGTGTATAGGTAAGCTGGTCGCCCTTATGCCATCATTATTCATTGCGTTGTACGATTCGGAGATATAGGTGATATGCAACAAGCCTTGTAGTTTGTGCTATCTGATGAAAGAAACCAATCACCGAGTGGCTTTTTTTCTTGATGTGTGCAATGATTGTCTTGGGAGCTGGTAAGAAATAATATGTGCCTTTTAAATAAGTGGGAACGAACCTTTCAATGAGAGCATGATGAAGATTTGTCTTGCCATTAGTCACGTTAATGATATTCATAATAATTTTATAATTATGTGGACCAGAGTTTGGCAAAATGAATTTGTATAATTTAAATTTTGTACGTTGCTAACTAGTTCATCAAAAAAGGTTGTGAAATGTCTTAACGAGACGACCACGAGGAGCGACTGGGGGAATTGGGAAAAGAGATCAGAAGGAAATCCATTTTCAGTCAGGAATTGACCACAAGAATCGAATTACTGATGATGAGGCAAATCTTGACGACACCGTCAACGAGTACGAGTGCAGTCCAAGTTTAAGACTTGAACGCTATATGCATTGCATGCATCGGTTTTATAATGGTGCACAAGCCAATCTTCGATGTGAATAAGTTCCGTGCAAATTGCGCACGTAATGTAATGTAATTTCAGTGCGATAAGCTTTTTGTAATTACCCAGAGAGTGTTACCAATTTACACGGCGATTTAGTATCTTGGCAATCAAGAGAACGAAAACCGACGCACACATGAATATAAATCTAACTTGCACTTGTATTATAACGTGTACGCTAGTTCAGATCATATTTAAAAAGTAGAAATAATTATATGCAATGTAACTCGGATTTACATCAAGAGAAAAGCAACCCCATAACTCACTAAAATATCACACATACCATTATAAAACGTCTTAATACTATTATATTAAATGCCAAGATGAAAGTTATCGCTCGTCTCACTTCATTCTATCACAAGAAAATCACTAGGTGTGCCGATTGACTTTGATCGTTGATATAATTTACTCCAGACATCTTTTGATTCACAGCCACGTGACTCGTATAACATAACTGATGATAAAATTACAGTTTAATTTCCTTGTAACATCTGATTGTGGCACTTACAACCCTTGGGAAGCAGTAGTGGCCACTATGTAGTAGGCTTTGCCCGGGGCACCTCACAAATAACTATTATTATGTAAGAAAACAATTCTTTAATGCGCACTTTTCCAGTGGCTGTGTGTGTGTGTGATTACGAAATAACCTTGCCATTATCTTGTTACTGGGATCTAAACGGCAGCGGCGGTTTGGGAGACGAAGAAATGAAAGGGCACCGAAAGCAGACAGCAAAGATGGATGGTTGAGAGAGGAAATCTAGGCTCGCATCTTCCATGAGTCACTTTAGGTAGAACTTCACAAACATATTTATGTTGAGATTGCTACAGTTTTCAACTTGTGGTACTTGTATTACTCTTGTCGAATAAATGTTTCACAAAGTGAGAATTTTTTTAAATATTTGGATTTCTGTCGATAGGGAAAATTGTTTGGTGCTTTTAAAAAATGATCAGCAAACCAAACAGTACGTCAAAACCATTACTGCTGAAATTTACCGGATTAACAATAGTTGAAATGATGAATCAGCACCCATCAAGAGCAACCCGTTAGCACCAGTGCCAGAATATCAGTGTCCCAGAGGCCGCTGTCAAAACAGTACGTCGTTAAACACCACAAATCAATCAAATTCTTAATAGAACAATAAAACTTTGACAAAGGCACGTGACAAGAGCATGCAACGTTCGATACCTGATACTTGAGCATCCATTTTTCCGCCAGCGAGTACCGAGCACGAGCTTAAAATTTAACCAAAATGTTCAGATTAATTTCTAATTCAAAAAAGTAATACCAGCCAAGAAAAAAAGTACTCAAGAAAGAAGGTATATCCAAGTTTAATGACAAACCGGTTGGCCAATAGAAGGACTGTAATAAAGTAGACCCATAATGGTATATAGCGTGATATGCCCCGCCTCTTACTGAAACTCATTATCTTCCACCTGATATTACCGCGTCGGCTGCATGCCATGGCCGCGCTCTGCCAGCGCTCTACGAGTCTGCATGCTCTCTCGGTACAATTCACAACAAAATGTACACATTCTATTTATTCATACAATACTATTAACGACAGACAACCATTTAAAGTGGTCAATTCATTCCTATTCATACACAGTGCTAGGGCAAGCCATTCATCAGCATTCACGTGGCATACCTTTTGTTACCTGCATTTTGTGATTGATGGCGATGTCGCAGACATGATTTTAATGCTCTGTGCTATGATAACGGAATTTTAATATTTTGTCGAGTATACCGAAAGGAATTGGATTTTATTGTGAGGGTTTTTCGGATCATATTATTTTATCAATAGTAATTACTCTCATATTTGAAAAATAAAATGGAAAAATAAGAGGTTCAATTTACTGCCGACATCACGGTTAGCGCACGTAGCGTGTAAAACTAAAATTTCGTTCAGAAATACCGAATATCCCGCGTGTCGACTTTGGCCGAATATTTTTTGGATGAATTTAACATGGAAGGGAATAAATTAAACGATTTTAATGATCTTATAAATCATGCAACATGGCCGTAGCCATGAAACAATATGGACCACGATGACTGAAACTATAATTTTATTATCCGTAGTTCCTCTGGAGTGTCTATAAGAACTTCATGGCTTGTAATTGTTCGCTTTTCGAGGGTGGAAATGATTCGATGGAATACCACGCAGCGTTGATTTTCTCGGACGCCTGAGAAATCCGCCCACCGACTCGATTCATTGTTCAACTTCTCGCGCGTCCACCTTTTTAATAAAGGTACACTAAATAAACCTTTTTAATACACCATTTCTTACATCGGTAGATATCGAAAACGAGCGGTCCACTTTGTTAATTTAACAAACCGCATCACTTTTTTTCTGTCTCTCAAATCCTCCGCTTCGATTGCGACCAAATTGAAATTGCATAAAGGAACCATTTTCTTGCGTGGCGTACCGTTTTTATTCGTCGGCGGCCGCGGCGGCGGCGAGTACGCCACAATGAGTCATGACTCATGAGTCGTAATTCTCTGCCTTTCTTCACAAATCAATGGCTTCGTCTTCCTATTGTTGCAATTGTGCTGAGTATTGTTGGCGAGAATGGGCCTGACATGCCGACAAGACAGCTGATTTTCCGATGCCGCCGTCGCTGCGGCCTCAGCGCGGCTTGACAGCGTGAACGAGTTACGGCTTCATTTTCACCCATGAGAAGTCGTGATTTTGACATGAATGGCAGCTGCAGCATACTCTTTTTTTGAATCCAAAACGAAAAAATGTGTGATAACATCTCTTTGCGAGAGCAAACGGTGGGTCAGTGCCACTAATTTTTAGCCAGTTATTACAAATCTGCACAATAGGAAAATCATCCTAGTTTTTTCTACACTATAGAAATTGATTGTGGTTGAAAGATCTTTCAACCACAATCAATTTACAGAATGTATTTATCGACCGATTTCGAATCGTGTATTACGGGAAACATCTAACCTCCAAGACATAAAATTCATTCAGCTCTTAAATAAGTGCAAATCCATACAATGCTCAACTCTTCACGATCCAGTATAGCTACGTGGCGGTGAGTAGGTACATCCATTCCGTTGCACCCATGGCGCTCGCATGTAGTACAAAATGAAGAAGTCAGCCGGCCCATTGTGGCACGCTATCAGCCTTTCAATATCCCCGAACACAGAGTATAACAATGCATATTGTCGATGACGATATCTCAGCTCTATCAGCCTTGCAGCTTGGTCCAAAGAGAGGCTGCAAACCATCGAGAGATCGAATCCCAGTCGAGGTGACGAGGCATCTTTTGCTAAATACTTTAGCTAACAATGACGAGACACAAGAATCGAATCCTCTTCGCATCGCTACATTATGATATTAACTTTTACATGCCGTTTATCTATTGTGATGTCTCATTTTGTACCAAGGCTAACAATGTTACACTCTTAATGGATTTATTGAATATTTTCTAAGATTTTAAATGGGTGGTAGTTTATTTCTTCAGTTCATGAATGCTTTCTTGGACTCATAGGACATATTAGTTCCAATTTTATAAAATATAATTTCTACCGTTACCGATTTAATACAAAAGTCTCGAGCACCCCACGGTGGCTTTTGGGACTTGAATCATTTTCCATCAAGCATACGTGTGAAATTCAATGCTATTAAATATTTTATTCCCAAATATTATCTGTTCTCTTGGCATTTTGTTAACCGAACAAGTAATTGTTTTTGCCCATTTGCCGTTACAAGCTCATATCCGTTGGACAAAAGATTCGCTCACGCAAATCGTAGTGGTCAAATGTCGATCAAAGATGCACTGAACCCTAAATCTGAGCCGAGCTCCTAACAATGCATCGGACTAAATAATTACAGGGTTTGTTCTAAATCAACACACGGCAGGATATTAATACTTGGTGCGAAAGCGCACGGAATGGATAGCCAGGCATTTATTTGCAAGAGGGTAACCAATTTACCTTTGAATGTGCACGTTTCGGTGATTCCTCTTCCGCTGATCATTCACCAAAATTACAGATACAGAAAATAAATAAATTATAACGTTTTTTAATTAAGATATGCTAAGTGTACCAAGATTTTAATACTTTTTGGTGAGTACTTGTAATATTGCAAAAACAGGCTATGTGAATTATGATTTGCCTACGCTTGGATGGCTGATGGCAGTGGTGTGATTACAAATAAAACGTCTATCAAAATGTGTGTCGATGGCCAACACGTGAAGTTATGCTGCACACAGACGTGAAATTCAAGTCATTTTAGTAATGCAGCAAACATGCATACTAGAAGTATTATAATTTACAGACAAATCAAGTTTTCACAAAATAAATAATCATAAATTCATGTATTACCTTGTAAATTATTCGTGTAGTTTTTAATAACCATTCATAATTAGTCATAAATCACTAGTAATGACCATAATTATGCAAATAATTAGATATTCTTGCCAGTGCTAAGCATTGTCATTCGTCGAACGTCTGCTAGTCTCATGGTGTCACAAGATATATAAGTAATATCCCACCGTGTTGCCTACACACACAGCTGTCATACAGGTAAGGAACAACTTTTCGAAGATCGTGGGTGTAAGGTGCTGACATTGAATGAAAATCCTCGAACAATATATTATTATCATTTCGATGCACAAAGTTATCATACAAATTACATCATTTGCGCCAGCGCATCTAAATCTCTGCACATCCTTGGACGATGCACTTGTGCATTTCTTATGGGACTTTGCATAAACCTGCGCACATCATGCAACAAGACTTTTTACTATTGGTTATTACGACTTTTAAATGGTATTTTTACGTCGACTCTGCCGGTAAATTTACAATTATTAATTAATTAATAATAAATCAATTAATAAATCAACAATGACGAGTGAGTGGGCAAAGTTAAAACTGCGCTCCTGCAGCGTTTCCTCAATTTTGAATGGTTTTGGTAAAAATTATCCTCTGGCCAGACATTTAGACTATTTTGACGAATTTATTCCTAAAAAATAGTGCAAAACTGCCAGTTAAAAGTATTCGTGACGACTTCGTCGTGCAAAAATAGCGCACAACAATTTTCCCTCAGAATCACTCATTACAATAATCATTTGTGTTCCAATAACACCCCCGCAGTGTCAGGTACATTGGCCATTGACCAGGGTTCCATTTTGGGGTTCCTTGACGAGAATGGTTCATCTTTGATTAGATGCATACCGAATGGGTGCACATTTGCAGGGATACCTAGCATTCGGGAGCTCTGCGTCGTGATACTGTCCTACTCCAGCATTCAATCGCCAGCATCATGGGCGCCGACTCTGGCCATTAGGATATGAGGGCATCAGGTCCAAAAAATGCAAGAGACGCCGCATTCTAGTCACTTCAGCGTTAGAATACCAGTGGGGACATGACTTACTCGGTCAATCAACTGCAAGAGGCATTGGTCTCAAACGCTGTCGTATAGGTATTGTTGTACCAAATTTGGATTGCGTGATTGAGCCTAAAATAGTTTTTCACTACATAGTTTTTTGATATTGTCTACAAAAGTACACCATGGGAAAAGCGTACGACAAAAGTTTCACACACAAAAGCACTGTGTGTCATACTTTGTCTTGCACTGAAAGAAATTACACATAACGTACGGCGAATAATCTGTTGTTTCATGCGGAGAGATATTATTTCCCATGACTGCAAGTTAAGATATTGTCTATTTTTCTCGCCCGCTTCTCCGGTCGACGTCTCGGTGCCGCCGATCACGACGCCTTGCAGCGTCCATCTATGAGGAAAAGTCACGACTTGGTCCACGATGATGCTCTCGTCTCGAGAGACGCCCCCCCCCCCCCCCCCGCCCCCTCCTTCAACCACCGCCCCGGTCGTTGGATATCACCATCGCTGCGGATACTTCAATTAACCCGTGGCTAGTGTTTAAGGATGAGAGGATTAAAGCAAAGGATAAACTTGGCCAATCAACCAGCCTCGTAATAACACACGTACCGAGCCAGCGAGAAAAAACGAAAAAGAAAAATCTTAAAAAGTTATTAACGAAAAGGTAATAACATTGAAAGTGTTAGAAAAAACGTCTTGGTTCAAAGTTGTTTTCGAGCACTCGCGTTGTGGTTTCGAGTTGCGTCCATGAAGTTATTATCTAGAAGTCTTCATACTCAGCAGACTGATGTTGTAATATTAAAGTGTGTAGGTACTTATATTCTCTGTACTTTAATAAACAGTATAATTTTTCATTGAAAGAAAAAATATCTTCTTTCTTTTTTGCATTATACAAAAGTATGGCAAAACACATATACGAGAAGTCTATAAATTGATACGAAAAGAATCCAGAGTAGAAAGCTAATTGAACCCGAGAAAAATAAATAGAATTCATGTGAATGTTAGTTAGGAAAAGGAAACAACTATTCCCATGAAACCTTAACGTATAATCATTTCCCCCCAAAAAAAAAAAAAAAAATTTGGTTGCAAATGGTCCGAACTCTTTTAGACAATACGAAATTCACCTCCCGAGTACAAACGTCACTTTCTTGATATTTCCGGTCGCGGCTCGCCCACCCAATCATTTGTTTCTTTTCTTCGATGCAGCTCCCCGTCCCACGCGTTTTAAATGGCCTGATTACCGATCTGTCCGCCGTAATTGCGTCGGATCGACCAGTTCAAATCAAACTGTGTACCAAAAGCACGGAGTGATAGCACGCTATCAAGCCGACACGCAAATCAGCGCCGTGCCACCAGAACGAGCTGCAGCCAGAGGTGAATGGATTCTCATTGTTTGAGAGCATGCATGTCATATTAGAATGTCAATCAAGTACGCATGCAATTTGCAGACGATTTTGATGAATAATTAGTGGAATTTTCAAGTGGAACTCGAGTGGGTTTCGGTCCTTTCCGCTTGCTTTAAAATACCGGTGGAATAATGACACGCGGTTCCTTGAAATGACTAACTACGCTTGCTTTACGATGTTGACATTGATCCAAACACATCAAAAACATACCAGAGTTTCTCTTTTAGGTTGGGTACTCTTCCTTCACAATCTTGTCGTGGTTGCAGAAGCCAAATTATGCTACACAGAATGAAGACAAAAACAACTTTTTCGAGGGTTGTATGATAAAATCTCTTTGGTTGAATTGTTTATCGAGGACGAAGTCGTATTGCTGAAGGTATGACCTCATTACTCTCCATTGATTGACCGCTCAGTGGCAAGTACCGAATACACAAAACTATCAGGCAAGGTGTCCTCAGAATTAATGACATTTTTTTATCGACTTATTACTTGAACCAAATAAAAATTACCTACTATAACTGGCATCGCGTACATATATATTTTTTGTGTCGCCATTTTGCAATAAAAGCAAACCCTTCTCGAGACAGAAAACACCCCTTTTGTGAAAAACCTACAGAGGTATTAATTAGTTCGATAATTGGTATAGCCAGAGCGAAGTGCATGACGAAGAGGAGCATAATTAATTCGGCAATAAATAACGTACTTTTCAATGCAGCCTGAAATCCAGTAATTAACAAAGAATTTCTGTTTGAAATAAAAGCAGCGGCTTTTCCAAATGCCATGAATATTTATAAAAACCGATCAAATAAATGATGAAAATATGCAGGCAGAGGAAGGTAGGTAATCAATGCTAGAAATAACTCAAGCAACAGGATTTGCATTTAAGGCGATACTTAACGGATGGTTATAGTATGCAATAGCATGCATTGGAATCGGTCGTTGCTGCTTTTGTGTAATTAAAATCTTATTATAAATAAAGTTGGCCGTGTTTTTTAATTGAGAAAAATTGTGTTTAGGTACCGGATTGAAAATGTTTATCACTGCTCGAAGAATTGATATGGTCGGTAGCGGCTAATTGCGGGTTGCGGGCACTGGTTTTCCTGAGAAACCATTTCTGTCCGCTTATATCAAATGTCAGTAATTTACAGATGACGCCGTGGGCGCAAATGACGGGTTACTATTCTGCGATTAATTGTGCGAGCCAGGAAAAAAATGGGTGTTGACTGGTAGAATGTTTGATATGTGATTCTCGGATTAATGTGTGGAGGGGCTCACATTTTATGGCGATCTATAAGAGTGTATACACAATGGTCGAAAAGGAAATATGCCGTGGATTCGAATACCAAAATGCTTGGGATGGTTCTAATTAAAAATAATGAAAATGTGGTAAGCAAATGCAACAATAGTATCCATCAGCAGGATGTCTTGCTAGAAATATGTCAATGTTTTAAACGTTTAATTTTGCTGCTGTGATTTTACTATTCAGAATTGCTCGGTTTTATAATATGAGATGGGACATATTTTTTTGTATCACACTTACAGTTACATTTTCATTCACCAATATAAAAAAGTCAAATTTGTTCCGTCTAAACTAGGACCGTCACCCTTGAAATACCCCCCAAAAAAAACAGTATTGTATTTTAAAAAACTAACGCCTGGCAAAAATCGTCTTTCTTGCAGGTTTCTCTTTTGACCGATAAGACCAAGGTGTGAGAACCCTAGATCGCACGATGGGGTCCTTGTTCGGAGTTTGAATACTGACAGGTGGGAGTGACTTTTTGACCCTAACCCCGCAGGAGATTCTCAGGGGATTCTTTTTTCACAAATTTGAAAGCAGCCCGAAAAGCACCCTGGTTGCATTATTTTCTACATCCCTCACTGATCATCCCTTAGTTATGGATCTTTAGAGCATGTTTAGTTGATTTCTTTCTTTTCTTCCTTTTTCCAATGGATTTTCAGACCCTTGATTCATTTTGGATCCTACAAGTGCTCCTTTATGTTGCCAGTCTGAACCTGTCGTATTTTTTTTACTACCAAAGGTATTGTAGTAATTTTTTTCCGACTTCCCCTGCCGTTTCATGTATTTTGCCGTGGTCGGCCACAGCCACTATAAAGATGAGAATCAAACCAGAAAATATCTGAGTGCATTTTGGCAGGTATAGAAAATATTTAAATAATTTTGATTTTATTTTCGAAAAGATAAACGCAACTCATTTGAAAACAAACTCACAGTACGCAAGAAAACTAAACTCGTTTTGAAAGACTTTGAGTTTGAAACTAAACTGGTAATAAAATTGTGAAACAAATCAAACATGACAACGCGGCGATACAATCTTTAATAAAATTTATAACCCTTATTTTCTAAACTGATGCATTTATTATGCGAAACGACTCATGCGTCATGGTAGGTATTTACATCTTTCCATTCCTAGTTCAACACTTGACAATCGAACTAATGAAGAGAAATTTCTCCCGGCGATCGACTTTGTTAATTAGCCAGCTAATTGCTGGAGCAGCAACCACATTTCGTACCCGCGTTCGATCGTATCTCTTGTGTCAGTGCCGGATGTTGCAGTGACATCGGATGAAGATGTTACCAATTCGTGTCGTGACCATCCGTTGCCATCGGTGTCTTGCCGAGCTCGTGCTAGGCCGTTGCCAACGAGATTAATGGCAACGTGAACTGTTGGAGGGAACTTAGAGGTGCCTTAGGTCAAGAGCCTCTGTGGGAATGACAGAAAACCATCTTTGAACCTTTACTAGAAGATTTCCCAACTGCACGGTCTTTAAAATGGACCAAAATTTAAGCATACTCATATCAGAATAGTCAAATTCCCGCATGTTGATTACTTTCTGACAATGAAGATTGCTACACCGCGCCATCTAGTTCATCCCGTCAGGATTATATGCCATTGATTTAAAAAGAAAGTAAAGTATTTATTGTTTTTCTCCATTAAAGATGTAACGCTGGACCTGGAACCTCCACCGAAGTACCTCTCCACGACACTTTCAGTCGCAATGTTCGCCTAAAACCCTAATGATTGTACTGCAACAAATGCCTTTACAGTTATGTCAATCACATTAAATTATGGACCATTAGAAATCACAGATATGTCATTGTATGAACTACTATGATAATCAAGTATCATTTGCATCTATAGATAAATTAGAAACATTAACCAATCAACGGAAAGATCATAAATTACAATTTCTTCCAACGTCGGATCGAATTAGAGGTGATTGTTGTTAAAAGTCAGCTTCGTATTGTCAATTTGTGCAAGGTAAGAATGTGCTTTTGTCTCTCTGGACATTGCGTTGGAAGTAAGACTAGGAGCCGGCAGTCGAGTCGGTGGTGTGGTTCACAATCATGATATCTGGGTGTATGTAGGCGATCGCGTGCTGTCAGTGCACCCGCGTGTGGTCCCGAAGCCGGTACTGCCATGAGCCACACCCCTCGCGGGCCGTCGTCGTCGCATGTCGGTTCGGGGGCTGCTATGCGTCAAACGGGCACGTCACTCAATAATACGATGTTCGTCGGCCTATCAGAACGCTGGGCTGGATCTAAATTTCAACATGGCCGAAATTTGATTGAGACAAATATGTTTTTCAGTATTTTTTCTTCTTCTTTTCGTAAAGTTCTAGTGTTATTTTTAGATTTTTAGTAGTTTTTTGTATGTTAAATTTAGTAATAGGGAGACTTTTGTTTGTAGCGATTGACGTCTCGTGTTTTAGATATTTAAAATGGATGGGTTTTCCGAGAAAACTACCTTGAAGTTGCAAATTATATACACCATCTAATTTTTTTCCATGTTAATGTTCCTGAATTTAATGTAAATTTGATGCTAGAACTGATTCTGAACTAATTATTCGTAATAAAATGCGGCTGTTATTTCCATCAGAAATGAAACTAGTATACAACGAGGCTGGGAGTTTTGATTATAGCTTGTCATGGCAAGCTCTGGTTAGATAATTCTTATTGAAGTAGACCAAATGTCAGTGAATAATAGAATTCTTTTTCATCTCACAGAGAAAATATCACGTGGTCATGATGTTTCGAAAAATTGCATTATGAGTAACTGCAGTGCATGATTTGAAATTTGAATAAGTTCGAAATTATTTACATTGTGATTGTTGGTACAAGTCTACATAAAGTGTACCCAATGGTTATTCTGTATATTCTTCACTTGGTTTTCTAGAACCATAATTATCTATGACAGATCAGAGATAGGTATCCATACTTATAATTGCATCGATGTACTACCTTATATATCAAAAAAGAATAAAATTAAAACCTCTTGAACGCTGCAAGCACATATTTTGTTCATCACTTACATAACATAATAGCAAAGTCCGTCCTAAGGATCGTTCGAATTCGGGTGTAGCCAACAAGTACCGGCCACGGCATACAAAAAGTGACTAGGCGTTTTTTTTTTTGTAAGCTGCAATCGCAGCCAGCGCAAATAAAGATATTGAAGTTTCCAAAATTGGTCAAGTGAATTGTGAAGTTGTGATCAGATCTCCGACCCGCGAGGCCATAATATTCTGCGGCAGACTGAAAAGGTAGAGAGCGAACACTGGTACGGTATATAAGAAAACGGATGGCCTGTTATGAGTTTCATTGGCTATTCTAAGCGCAGTTCAGCAAGGGCCATTCTCTGCTCCACACGCTTGTTCGATTCGCTTTTTGTGTGGGTCAACATACGACGCACGGCAAGGCCCATGCGGATTTATCGTGCTGTGATGCCAAATGCACTTCATGGATGGGTTTAAACAAAAAAATTCTGTCTGTCATTTTAATCTCATTTCGAAGATCTCAAAAATGCAACTCTATTGCGTATATATTACTTTGATCGAGAGGTTATGATGAAAACACGCTGTGCAGTTACCCAATTATCCACTATTGATGTCTATAGTATGTTGCATGTTATCAACGACTTTCCCGCTACATTTTGGTGCGCTCAGCAATCAGTCCTCCTCCAAGATTTCAAGCTCTGAACACAAACAACATCAGTTTTATCGTCTCACCAATGCAGTACTATATTAATGGCATCTATCGCTTTGATCTCATCGAGCGATCTATTAATTTGGCGTGACGATTGCTGCGATCATAACACTTGTTCCTGCCCGCGATGAATGAAGACATCATTATCCTGCAATGAGAGGCAGGCACAATGGAGAGATGTGTGTCGACTTCGACGCGACGCTACGGGGTGCGATCCGGCCTCTCGAGTCGACCACGGCCGCTCCACATAATAGAATCAAGATTGTGTATTTTTCATGCATGATTCGAACCGCCATTGTCTAGTTTTTGTGTCCTGCTGGAACGATCGACGCCACGATGAAATGGAAATATTGTAGTCTATATTTTAATAAAGTAGAGTTGGCGCCAGTTTGCTGGCTAGAGTTGCGTCCAAGACTGTATTGCATTTAAATAAAATATTCAAGATCAGGTTTTGATATGCATACTAAATTAAGATTTGCAAAGTGCATTTTTGTTTTATTCCCGTTTTTAACTACATGGGTAGGTACATACATATTTCATTGTTCAGATGCCAGGCAATTTCAAACCACGTCGTTCGGTAACACTGTTTTATAGTTGTTTCAAATATTCCAATCGGATGAGAAATTTCAACCTCAAAAATAGAAATTCAGTGCGGGACATCATGGCTCAATGCTTTGTCATATTTGCTATCATTAGATATTCTGGTCAGACGCCTCTCTCTTCAATGACTGCAATCGCTTCTAATGATTATCCGTCTCAACGACATTTTTTTATCGGCAGCGGCAAGATCTTACAACATAATGTTTTTAATAATTCGTTAGTACACATCTATAAGTACATAAACAATACTTTCATGAGCTCTAAGATTGATTGTTTCCCGATTAATCACACGATAAGGTACGGACTCAGGCCAACTGTCTGTCAAGCGACCGATAATGACGAATTGTGCCTCGTTTGCTCTTGGCACATGCGCGGACGTTGCTAGTGTCGTGCCACTAAATAGATCGGCTCAGCGTCGGTGACATGAATGCGCTAGCTGAGAGAAACAATGGTCCAGCAGCGCACCCCGCTGGGGTCTTATTGCCATCGGATTTGCGCGGCCTACGACAATAACAAAGCCGGCCGTAGGAGGGTACAGCCTGGTACAACCGTCTACGTCGACTTATCAATCAGTACCAATGCTCCTGGGACTAAAGTATGACATGGTTACAGCTTCATTTTAGTTGGTCGACGGTTTAGAATGCATTTCTTACATGAGTCTAACGTAGTAGTTAACTATATTTTGCACAAATTTTAAGATTTTTTTCCCGTAAAATCGAATGTTTTAATTGGTTTTTTGAAGAAGTCAATAATTCTGATGCACGAACTTGAGGATTTCTTTGTGGAAACGTATTTTTTCTCTATTTGTTAAAAAATCATCTTAAATAGGTAAATAGGACCACATTGTTTGCACGTTACTGATGAATTCCTCATAAAGACGTGGCAATTTTTTTAAAGTTCACGAATTCTGTACCCGTCGTGCATAATGTTGTCAGTTTTGATCGAGCACGCCATCTTCCTCTGGAAATAGCGACCAAAACGAGCCAATAAGTGAGAGGTCTTTACTAAACCACAAACCGTCCGGCAATACACAAAGCATATATATATACGCGTGTTTCTATGAAACAAGATGATGGATAGGTCTTGTTGTAATCTGATTTCCCTCTTTAGTCGGGCTCTGTTTTATCTCAGGGATTATGATTCGGTATCGGAGTGTCCATCGTGAGTGTACAACATTGTCAGCTGTCAGACATGGTAAGGCAAGCCGCGCGGCAAGACGTCAGGTATACAAAACGAAAGCTTAGCGTCTGCACAGACGAATAAATCTAATTCGATTCGCCGACTAGCCTATTTAAGACCGCCACGACAATTGAATGGTTGTGCATATCAATTTTAAATTAATTTTTACTGTGATTAGCATAAATTATGTTTTGTGTTGGACAGTAGCAGTGGACCGTGCGATATTGTAGCCGGTTTGGTATTTTGGCGCTTTAGCCAAAAGATCTCGACTAGATGCTAATCTTAAACTCCTTGTAAGGATCTACAAAGCAGAATTTGAGCTAAGCTCTCATAAATTTGGAGGTTAAGTTGTTATCACCATGGTGACAACCCCAGAAGGTCTGAAAATACCGTCTGTGATTTTCTGATCATCTTTAACCCCCGGGAGTAAACTTAAACTCGCTTTCGGCTTTTGTGTTTTCCTAACCCCAAATTTGAAGAGACAAGCAGTCAGACAATGTGGGATAATTTTGTCAGGCATCTTCATGTTGCGGTTCCAATTCTACTTGCTACAACGGCTTTGGGTTTGGTGAAAATTAAGCCACGAATTCATTGGAAAACTGAAACAATTATAATGCATTGTGCATGGTACTTGTAATTTACAGACAATTGAAAAACGCATTGTGCTAGGTAGGCAGCTCTATTTGCTTCGAGTTTTGTGCGCCGATTGTCGTCCATTCAGTCCATTCGTTTGTCGCAAGTACGTTTCTGATTCGTTGTAATCCGTCAAGACTGTGACGTCTGAGCAGGACGTAGTCAGAATCCAGTGCCGTTGATTCAGAATCCGTTGCAGATCTCCACCACGAAGATCACCGCTTGCAGATAGCGGCCCCACGTGATTGATCCCGCTCGATAGAATACAATTATTTATTAACTTCCACGGTATATTTTTTATTTTTTATTCCACGATGACTCGACTGGATAAGAAGCCGATTCGACAATCAATTAGCAGAAATCAATAAACTAATTTGAGTGACAGGCAGGTAGTATGGTACGTACACATAGACGTTATATCATACAAAGTTCTTCTATTTATAAGGTAGCTTTAGAACATTTTGGTTTGGCTCTGCACTTCTCTTAGCCTTTATCGGACACTGAAGAAAGGAAAATGATCAATCGCATCATTGTCCATTAGAAGGTTTTTGTTCGTCGGGTAGTTTTTAAAAGCCAAACGCATCAGCTTGGAAATCTTTGCCATTGCACGCCATAAGATGGTCGTGGCTAGTCTTGACTTTATGTTGTCGGTTTTTTCAAAACGCGGCGAAGGAAGGTTGGAATCGCGACACCATATCGGCCGCTACCTTGGAGAGATTGTAGCCGCTACCCGTTAATTCCTTAACCACCTATTATAACGAAAAACCTGCCCAATTGTCAAATGCTTTTTTTCCCCGTGACTTAAATGGATTCTCGCACTCCTCACTCAAAGTCTTCAACGCTAAGAAGTCTTATAAAGTTATAGATCATACGGGAAATCGGTATACGTGAGAGCTATAAAGACAAAATGCGACGCTAAAAACTGATCAAAGTGTGAATGCCGTAGAACAAACGCTATCACGCTTCCCACCGACCGGTGGAGGAGAGATTTTAAAATTCTTATCCCATTCTGCTCGATCGAAACTTGCTCAAAGCTTTCCAAGTAACACCGTCCTCGCAGCCACATAGCATACCGTCCTGCGCTTCCATGCTGTGGTCACAGCTGATGTGGAGACATTTTAGAATACGCGTCCCTGTCAGTGGCGAGATGAGCGCAATGGGCTTGGTTGGAAACTTTGGGAAGAGTCGGTGGAACAGGGTCTTCCAGGGCAAAGTCAGAATGGGCTTGACCAGGCATCGAATAATTCCTTTTGTCAATGGCATTGTTTTCCAGTTATTTTCCTCGACCAAAATAAAAACTGAAAAACAGAAGGTGGGTGCGTGGGCCGCTCGAACTCTTCTTGATGAAGGAAATGTCCCAGTCGATAGTCGCTATGTTTGCGGTAGCTGGAAACCACGTTGATAACCAAAATCAAGCGTATCGTGTTCGACCTTCCGGAATGTAAGGCGCCCACTACAGCTTGGTTGTTCGTTGTTTCGTTAGCTTCCTCTGAAATTTTGAAAATATTCTCTGGAAGAAAAGTGTCTGGATAATTTTACTGCAGCATGTATTCTCATATAAGTGTGTATAGATTGAAGGGTCTCGCCTCGTACATATTTCACGCTCAATTTTACGTAATACACCTAAGTACTGTCATTACGAATGAGTAATAAACTTATACAAATCGCCCATTCTAAGAACACTAGATTTGTAAATAGTTCAGTATTTAGCCACGGCATTAATAAACCACTCGCTTACTGAATGCTATTCCGTCGCTCCACCACTGCCTGTTAGCACCGAGTAACTACACCGTCCCGAATTCCACCTCATCCGATCGTACATGGCTAGAAACTCTTTCTTCTGAATTCCATTGTCACTTCGCGCGGCGTTTTCGCCAGCCGCGGCTAGAAACAATAGACTCTAACCAAGATCGAGGTGATGCTGCAGCTCCTGTGCAAGCAGCACTCGTTTCGGTCCCAATCAGTTCGTCCCGAAAGTGTGGATGGCCTCGTGTAGTCGACGCCGAATGACGCCGCTAGCCTGGATTGAAATGCTGGATTGTTTGCTTGTAAGGAGCGAGACCATGGTGGTCTACGACGAGCTTTACGCAGAGATAACACATCTCGCAGTTTTTGGTCGGTAAATACACTAGCTCCGACGCTGTTCGCTTTATGGCAGTGCCTTTCGACTTGTTCAGGACCGCTTGGTGTCAGTTCATCGATAGAGTGACGATAGACAACGCGAGTGTCTCGGTTTACAGAACCGTGTCCGATCAGGATTCTTGCCTTTCGTTGTAATGTTTAATTGGACTAATTAAATGACACGCTCGTGGTTTTATTTTCTGAGGGATTGTTGAGAGGCAGCTATTGTGAGGTGTCTGTTCTGAGTGGACGGCTATCCTGAATGTATGTGGTTTTTCTTGACTGCCAACTACCTATACTTGACTGTACACGCGCAGGGGTCGTGCTGGGATAGTTCATATACCAAAAGGGCACGACCGCATGAAAACGACTTCTACCTTCCCTGACCATTGGATCCTCAAGCTGCCGGAGCACACTGGGTGTTCGATAGGCACAATTTGAACAAAAAGTATGCAACTCTATCTTCGATACAGAAACTTATTTTATAAAATATCGCACCTGCTTTCAAATGAGCATTTATATGCACTGCTAAATACACCATATCTTAAATCCCCAAATAGTAGCTTTCTGGCTTGCATGGTGGATTCCTTAAATTATAGTCATGTCCAGATAGATTTCCAGTTGCATAAAAGATAATTCGTTGTGGTACGCTCAGAAAGACGTAAGTGTATATCATCAGAGCCAGCAAATAACAGGTTTGCCCTGGCGAGATTGCCGGGGAGCAAGTTCGAAAAGACAACCCATGAATTGTGATTTGTGGTAGACTGATAGCCAGATCCGTTCAACACAATTTAGATTTTTAACCATTTGAAACCTCGTGCAGCCATTTTGTTACAGCTTGCCGGTACCAAAGAAAGATCATATTTTTTATGTTTTTTTTCTTCGGTCTTGGGAGATATTAAAAAGACTCCTCCCTATGTTGTTGTACCTACCAGCAGTTCGAGTGTTGCGGCCTGTGGAAAGGATTGGCCCGTGTGCCCGCTATCCATGTGTAGCCAACTATTATCGTTGCGTGGTACCCCATCATTTGGGTGCAATTATTTCCCTGCCTGCAGTTATTTTTGATGGGCAGGAGTTTCTCGTGGAGAATTATAGCCTTTGAGGTCCGGCATAAGCGGTGCCAACAAAAAATAGCACACACACACACACAGATACACGTATATCTTTACAATACACCTTGAATGTATTTTCTCGACGGACTCATCTTGTCCAGGTGGTAAATACCAAAACATTTCGTCGGTTCCAACTCACGGAGTTATTAAAAACCATCGGGCAGCTTCAATCACAGATGGTCTTCAAGACATAAGCGAGTCCCGACTCAGATGTATTTATTATGATTGCCGTTTGAATATCTTATATAGATTATTTTGATAGACTGACTATATTTTTTTTGGGTGGATATTTATAGGCACACCTATACTTAATTTTCATTTGTATATAGCGTTCGAGTTTGGTTGGTTGAACATGTTTCCAAATTGAAGGGTTCCGCCGTCGAATCGTGGCTCGCTGACGGAATAGTGGAAAGTCAATGCACGAACGCTTGTGCCGCCCAAAATGAAGGCAAGTCGCGTTATTACGCGTCTTCTTACGGCCCCGGTGCATGTTTGGGCCCCATTAACGAGCCCTGCGTACCTGCTGCCACCACTGTGGACTTCAATAATGATTATTGGATCAATAATTTCACGCTACACTAGGAGATTTGCAGGGTATGCGGATGTCAGAGAACGTATAAAAATTGTACCATGGAGTAATTTGCATGGAAATTATGGGTAATTTCGTTTCAAAATGACGGTCGTCTAACGCGTGAGCTGTGTTTATTATTTATCATACTTTTCTTCGTCAAGATGCAAAATGCTTATAGTTAAAAGCAACTGCTTGTCGATGTGATAAGAGAATAGCAGGGCATGTCGCCAGCGGAGCCCTGACTTGCCATTGAATTGGTAACTTCAATTAAAAAAAGGGGGTCTCTGCACAACAAATAATAATTTACTTTCCAAAAACTTTGATTAATACCTATTGTATCCTCTTTTCTTCATCAAAGTTTATGTATTTTGATTAGAAATATTCAACCGCAATGCGCGACTGTACCACAGTGTTCTTCTCGAGACGACCGTTTTGCGAGGTAAGATTTAGACACGAAAACACGTAAAAAAAAAGCAAAGTTAAGATAATGAAAAGGTTTAGTCGATTCGCGCCTTCGGGTCCAGGTATGTGAGGCTAATTACTCGCTCGATGGTCATCTGGCTTTCAGTTTTCCTCGTGAAGCTTCAACGCTATTCGATGCTTGAAAATTAAAAAATGGCAGGTAACAAAAAACGTATCCTGTCTTGCTCCATATATAGCCAGGCGCGTAATCAAAACGTACTATTGGGGTTAATTATTTGCACTTAGGATTTCCCAAATAATTTTAAGAATCGTCACCCGACACCCCATGATAACTGCTCGTTTATGTTTACCCATTAAAACCAACAGGGAACAGTTAGAACTGCTGAAACTACTGGACCAGCGTTCAGCAACACCATCGCACTTGACCCTCGTGGTAAGAAATTGTAAGCGTTTCTGCAGGATCAGCGACTTGGCCACCATTTTTTCTTTTACATGCCAATTGAAGCGCAATCGAAAATAAAATGCCAAACATGAAAGTTGTATAAATTATGCCAGCTGTACAAGATTGATCTGACCATATTCGACACAACTTGTACCCGGCATGTGTTATCCCGTCAAAATTGTGTATACCGTTGGGTAACACTAGTGTTCGTGAAGATTTTCTCCGGTAGTCATTTTTTTCACACCCTTCAAAATAAAACGCAGAAGCAGACAATTTAATCGAGCCCCGTGATTGACCATCGACACTGTGTCGATTAGTGCATGCAATCTTTCACTTGGGCCAACTACACGATGAATTTATAACATTGGTCAGATCTTAAGTGTTTGGCCCCTACAGCGACCAGATAAGTGAAATGTTTAGTGCGGTAATGGTCGCAATCAACCGGCGGCCGGCCAGCCTTCATTACCCGGGAAGCTCGCCAGTGTTGACGGGCTCACTCCTAACCTAACCGAGCACACCGCATCGTAAATCTTGGTTTGACACGAAGATTTAGTGAGGGGATCTTTACCGATTATCCAGGATAAGTATAAATTTTGGGTTTGCGGTTTTTCAGCACTTCGTTGCGTCGGAGTTGACACAGTGTGAATTATCGCTCCAGAAAATGTTTATCCGCAAGGCAGGTGCTTTTCCCAAGAATATAATTTTTTTTCGCCAATTCAACGAGGCGAAACCCAAATTGAGCTCGTATCAAATGAGTTGATAGAACACCGCCGGTACACGATTGTCTATTATAGGATTGGCAAATACATTGGAAGTCATGGGCAAATGTAACTCATTTGTGACGATTTTATTGTGGAAATCGGTAAAAGCGACCTCGGCGGAAGATTAATTGGCAACAGCAAATTATCTTACGGCCCTATCGCTACATGAAAGATGACATCGATTTGTTCCGACAGGTCGACATCACACCCTACGACAAATTATCAGCCTAGTCCGATTAAAGAAGAAAAAAACACATTCCCAAATCCAACGAACAAGATACGTTTGAACACAACTAGCTTTACGTTTGAAATATCGACGACCTCCCGCGACCCGTATGCACAGGTAATTTGTGTTTCGACGAAGCAGAGACCAACAGAGTGCATCTGTCCACACGTGTGCTCTGATAGTGTCACCGAAGAGAACGCCCTTCACGGCGGCTGCACGCAACGCTCCATCAGCTGATGGCCACTCGTTCGCTAGCGGTCATCCCAGATGATGAACACTTCTCAACACACTGCTCTCACACCACTCGCTTGATTACTATCCCGACTTGCAGTCACTCGCATGGAAAACTAAGCGAAACATAGCACACGACAAGAAGCCCGATTTGTAATTATGCCAATAATACGACAGTCGTAACACTGTAGGAAATATCATTTCGACTGACGGCTCATCTCGAAAACGGACACTCCAATACAGCCACACTTATTCCATTTAAGATCTTCTCTCGCGCAAAGATGTGAATACTTCGAAGTTGACTCCACGAGCACGTAGCCAACACCAAGAGCAGGACTACTCGGCACAAATATCAACCATAGTGTAAGTCTCCTAGTATATCTCTTGGGATATAAGGTAGTTGAAACTAGCATCGTTCGGACACCAACCAATAAATATTAAACGGGAACAAACAAATGGTCTTTTCTTTCTCTGTTTCTCTTGCTCCACGCCTATTCTATCCACCTGTCCACCCCGGTATATATGCGAAGGCAGAAAGAAGAAGAAGAAGAACCAGCAGCTATGGCAATGGTTACACCAGAACAGAAACAGCATAAGGCCTCTGTGAATACAACTGTCCGGCTGCCATCCTCGCCGTGCCTTTGCCACTGGTATAGCCAACCAGGCAGCCAGAGAACCAGCTCGAAAGACTTTGACACCGATAATCCATCTTCTTCATTCTTGACCGATTCGAGATCATTATTTATTCCTGTCCTCCTTATAAGATGCAACGCAACGCTCGAAGTCAAACTCAAATGTTTGCTTTCGTGACTGCTGCCATCAGATCAGGTAACTCTTTACAGTTTACCAGTACAATCTGAAAAACCGCTCGCATCGAGTGCAAGTATATTTTTTTATATTCATTATTATTATTATTGGTTTAGATATCGCGGCTAGAGGCGATCCTAGGCTGCAATCTTAGATTGTCGGACAAGTATGACTTGCATATTTCACTTATCTCCTATATGAAAATGGACAGAGTCGAACAATAAGAGATCATTTTCGCGTGGTATCGATATGTTCCATGTTTATCCTGTGGGTGTATCGTTACATAATTGATTTCTTTCAAAATTGCAAGACACCGTGGTCAAAACACATAAAAGCTACATACACACATACATGGAACACATAACCAATCAAATTAAATAGCCTTTTGACCGCAAGCCATGAAACCCAATGGAAAATAAAATAGATATTCAATACGATGCTCATCATACAAGGGAACTGGGGAAATACGCTTTAGTACGCCTTCAATATTGACGTTTGATGTGCGTTCAGTTATGTATGTAAATGTATGTTTTTCTCCCAGTAGGAACGACCGATGTAAAAGAAGCTGAGAGTAATAAATCGACCGTAGGTATAAAGCATCAGAACGAGCTTCATAGCTGCTGTCTTCGAAAAGCGAAGGTAAAAAGTTTAAAACAAAAAAGAAAAAAAAAATGATACAAGCAAGGCTCGAGTTTTTAAAGGTACATAAATCCATTTGACATGAGTAAAAGAGCTGGGAGGAGATTGCATAGAAATGATGCGGAGTTTGGGAAATTGGGCGAAGGCACGATGGGCGCGTCTGGTTGCATTGTGAATTGACCGCGAAGAACGGCGCACCGGCCGGCAAGTCAAGAAAGAGAGCCATCGCACTCAGCAAACTTGTCGAGAACGACCAGACTATACCCATCATTTTATGTCCATGCGTTACTCGTTTTCATTTTTAATTAGTCAAAATAGATAATATTTGAAACTGCATTATTTCACATACATCGACTTCCCGTTGTCTTTAGATGCCGTTTTATTTTAAGAAGTGTTATTGGAATTTTGAGTGATCTCGTCGCAGCAATTCTAACGCGCCATTTATTGACTTACTCAAATGGAAATGTACTTCTCTTCAGAAAACTACGAAATCGATTAGTAAGAATATTACTTCCATATTGCCTTAATTTACTTCATCACTTTTGGCGCATTAATAATTGTAACTAAATGTATTTGTTTATTATTATTAAGACCATTATTATATTATTATTATTGGTTATTAATTAATTAATAAAAAAAAATTATTTAGGTAATAATAAAACCAAGCTTCTTTCCCTCTTCTGGTACTATCAGCGTTTCAGTATATAGAAGAAAAGAATCGAAGAAAACAAAATATAGAATGAGTAGCTGTCATCTACAATCGTTGGCCGATTTGTGATTCTTGACCACTTTACTGGCCTGACCAAGACTTCTCGCAAAATATAACTATAATCACAACCTAAGTACAGCCACTTAAAACAGCTCGATTTTTGACCTATCATTTTCCAGCTGGAAGATACGCACTGCTGTTCTAAAAGTTATTTGATTAGAGGTTCATGACCAGGAGCAGTGGGACTGTGCAAGTAGGAAGAATAACTATCCCAGTAGTGAACTACATAGATTCTTAAATACAACGCCTAATTGCCAAGTAGACTTTTCCCCTACCCCCAATCACTGTCTTGTGTCTAGGTCAGTCCCCGTTTTAATTTCCTGTCACTGTTGGTCGGTTGACAAGCAATCAGAATACCTTTAGAATAAGAACCAGCAGTTCAACCAGGCATGCTGCCGCTCTCCACCATTGACAACATCACAAAGATTTTGCATATCAATTTATTTTTAAGATTTCACCATACAGCCGTTCCACACAGGGTCACATCTATGTAAAAATTGAGTTGTAACTGAGGGGCCTGCTTCTATGTAAAAACTGAGAGGTAACAGGCCAGCTTCAAATCCAAGCCATAGGAAATTCAACAAAGTCAAGGAAAATGCAACTTAAAGAACCAGCAAATTTTTTTTGCTGTTGAAATTGAAAACAACTAGCTTTCTTGTGTTTCTTACACTACAGCTGTTTAAAAATACGAAATGAAGCAGTGGCAAAGTCTGCGATGTTCACTGCTATTGAGCCCTTAATTTATGAACTTATTGCAAATACAGGGCGGTTTAGATCATTTTGTGCCACAAAACAATAGTTAGTTCTACAAGTGCCAGTCTATTTTAAAAATTCACCCCTGTTACAGCTTCAAGCCCCTCAAGTTTATCATACATTTCAATACATAATGTAAATTACACAAAATCACTATGCCACCACTTTATTGGCATACTTTGAAACCATGTTTCTGTAGAATGTGAAAATAGTATCACTGGCTATTTGACACTGGAAAAGACACTCTTCAAATTTTTCGGGGGAGAAGCAGCCGGTAGTGTGGGTGGTGACAATATTTTTGTCCACGCTGTCAAACACAAACATGAGGCTTGCTTTGCTCTCCTGAAATCAAAATACATAACATTGTTATCAAGATATGAATACAAAGCACTAAATCTTATTGAATTATATGATATTTGCTTTTTATATTACAAATATAGGTCATACAGATTTCAAAAAGAGCAAATATCAACCTGCCTTTATAAAATGGGCCACCAGATTGATAAAATTTAAGCAAAGAAAATCAAATCATATTTTGCTCTAATATTTTTAATACAACAATAATTTTATCTTAGTTCTCATGTGTTTCATAAAAACTTGTCCCATCTTTGGAATGTAATGAGTAATGACTAATGAGACATATGACACTGACATGTACAAGACGCCAGCCAACGCTGGCTATGCAATCCAGAAACCTTAGTAATCAGTATAGTTGTTCAGTTTGTGAAAGGACCTAATCCCTACTCAAGGTGCAAATTTAAGTGCAAAAGACAAATACTGGAAAAATCTAAGAACTGCAAAGAATTGAAATCAGATAGTAAAAGATTATCAAAAATAGTGGTGATAAGTCAGATTCGACATGGAAGTAGGTAACTATTTTAGCTGGTTTTTAGACTTATGTCTACTTCATCTAACTTTAGCACTAGTTTTGACAAACGCTACTTGAACTGGGTTTTCAATGCTAAGTGAAGAACAACTAAATTTCCCAACGTTGTGTACCTTGTAAAATGCTAAATGCTGTAAAATGCTAGAAAAAATCTGATTTTTCGACAATAATTTTTTAATCTTCTCTCCTATCTTTGGTGCATATGGTAAATCCTCAACAAATTTGATTTCATCTAAGCTGCTTTTCCTAATTCCTTTTTCAATTATTTCAGTGCTTATTTCCCTATTTCCTTTATTTTTTAACTTGTCCATTTTTTGAAGTACTCTTCTTATTTCTTTACATTTTATAACCATTCTGTTGAAAAAATTGTCTTAGGTGTTTCCTTTTCTCCCGCATAGTGTTCCTCGTCTGTTAATCTCGCCGACTTATTCGCTAATGTGTTTAGCACCCCGTGTTTTTGGCTACGATGGTGACATGAATCCGTGTGTAAGACCCTGTTTGTGTTTGTTTTCTTTCTGTAGACTGTGTGCCCTAATGAGCCATCTTATTTTCTAATAACCTTAACATCAAGAAAAGCTAAACATCTATTCCCTTCTACCTCCACAGTGAATTTTATCCTATCATGTTGTCGATTCATGTGTTCTAAATTTCTCTCTCATGTGGCCAAACCAAAAAAGTGTCATCTACATATATCTGAAGGAAGCTTCTGGGTTTCTATTCAATGCTTTTGTCTCTAGATAAAGGTGACCCTATTGCTATTTCTTCTTTCAGCTGATAGATTTGATCATCCCATAAGAAATAATTGCACTTAAAACATTCCTCTATCAAATTGATCAAAGTTATTAGTAACCCAAACTTCCTACTAGTTACTACCTGTCTTCAAAATTCCTATCATTTCGTTAAACGGAATGTTACTAAATAGTCCAACATATAAACTAACTAGCATGTCTCCTTCTTCTAAATCGACCTGTTTCACCTTTGATAAAATGTCTTGAGAATTCTTTACAAATGATTTTGCCTTAGCTACTGGTTCTCTACTTTTCTATGATTCTGGCTATTTCATGTGCTGGTGCACCTACTATAGCACTTGAAACTAGGTTCTTTTGTTATTGGAAAATTGTCAGGACTGCATTAACCCTTGATAAAGTAACAAGTAAAAGTTACAAAACAATGGGAAATTTAGTTGTTCTTCACTTAGCATTCAAAACTCAGTTCAAATAGATTTTGTCAAAACTATTTTAGTGTCGACTGTCACTCAACAATTTTAGCAACGAAGCTCAGAGCTGGTTTGAAATTTACTCTCACCCTATCACAGTCCACAATAACTCAAATGTGGAGCACAACCCCAGATTATTAAATTTGCAGTTTAAATTCTGCTCACGTTAACAGCTTGCCATTAAGAACAGAAATAAATAAGTCCCACAAAAATAAAATAATTAAATGGTATATATAATTGATTGTTGTTTTTGAAAGCTAAGCATAACTTTGCTAAGCTTACTAAAGGAATGGGCCCCCCAAATGAACTTCCAACAAAACTAAAAAACAAAACTAAAAAACAAGCGTGAACATTCATTGGTTTGCTTGATGAAAAATTGTTGCCGTTAGCTTCGATAAAATCTAGAACGACAAAAGCTCCAGATCCCAGAAGGCCATGGCAGTAGACTCAGAAAAATATTTAATCATCCCTAACGAGAACCTATGCAGGTACTTCGGGGCAAATAGCGGGACACCATCACCAAGCTACGTACTTTTAACTGTCTGCTGTTTGGATCTAAGATAACTCTGTCATCAGCATCCACCATACAATTTACAGCAGCAAAGAGGAAATTCATCGAAATACCAGCGTTTACCAGCGCCATACACGAGGCGTTGATCGCGCAAGCAATCATCTGCAAAAAACAAGATATACATTAAACGGCAGTCCGCAAAAGTTGACTCATGAGCATTAATAATGACAAAATTTGATGCAGAATGTGGATTACCGTTTATAGAAAACTTCCAATCTTTAGAGGTTTCTTGTTCCCATGATTCCCCTCCCAACCACTTCAACGATCTTGCCACTTTGCGAGGCACTGAATCAGTGGCTGTTTGCAAGAAGATTGGTCCACTTGCCCAATGAACTTCCAACTTTGTTAACGACCACGAACGAAAGTGTGCGAAATTTGATTTCAATTGCAAACGATTGCAATGCGTGGGTATTTTATTATTATGAACATTACTACCTACTAAAAAATTGATGCCCATTCGGGGACTCGAACCCTGATCTCCCCCTATCAGGATTGTTGCTCTAACCAATTGAGCTACTGGAACACATAATTGTTTAGAGGATTTTGATATTTTAGTGCATTTGATGAGAATGATGGAACCCCAAGGTGAAGACAAAGCTGTGAAAACTCACAGTCACTCTGATTCTAGTGATGCTTGTTCCCATTATTGTTTCCCATTTGGGCATCAATTTTTGAGAGAGTAGAAGTGTTCCTAACAATAAAAAAAATTGAACATCCTGTATGAATATCTTAAATATTGTGAATATTTAAAAAAATCAGGAACATTTCCTTTCGAACTAGATAGCAACGTTAACGCCTCACCCATAGGAAAGTTGAGTTTTTTATAGACCTAGTCGTGCAACTTTCCACTAGAAATCCCGAAAAAGGTCATGGGAAAGCTTAAAGATAGTTTTACAAATTCTACATTTCTACTTACTCCTCCAGAGTCTTGCATTTCTTGTACTGTGATTTCAATTGACGTCTTTGGGTATGAACTCGCTACGATGGCTGCATGGCATGTGTTCCTAATTAACGACTCGCGCATTCGATCAGCTACACCTAAAAATCAGTAAGAGTAAAATGGTTTCAGATCGATAGCTGCAAGCACCCTGCTGTTTTCTTTTGAGTGTCAAGAAGTTATGTCAAGATTTAGTGATTTGTTATTTTTTAAATTTATTTGCTGTAGAAAGTAACATATTAGTAAATGTGTGAGCCTCGATACAAAAAATAAAAAAGGATAGATTAATAAAAAAAAATCACAAATTAACTCTAAATTAAGATTACAAATCAAATGAAGTAAGAAGTATAGGTTCAGTTAACAGTTAAAGAATATGGAGGCTACAGTTGGAAAGTGGTATAAAATGGTACTGGTGGAAACTGGGAGAGGAAGTTGCAATTCTGTTAATTAAGGTGTAAAGGGGGTTATTGATTAGGAGTGATTTTAGGCAGGAGTCAACAGATTTTTTTTCTGATTTCATTGTTATTGATGAGCGTAGCGAGCGGAACGAAATCTCAAGTTGCAGAGCACATTTTTTTGTTCTCGACTTCGACCCTCTTATTTTTTCAGCAAAACTGGTCAAATATTTTTGAAACTATTCAAAATTTACTACATTTTTCAGATTTTGATAAATTTTTCAGAGATTTACAGCCAAAAGTGTTTGATATTTTTGAACTGAACTTTGTCAAAGTGGTGGAATATATCAAAATTAAATAGTTGTTAAGTTTTTGAGCCAGTCTGTTTTTTTTTTTAATTAATCACAAATTTCTGGCTTATCTTAATGCATTTTGGCTATTTTGCTTTGATCCATGCAATTGATCGGCTTCACATTTTATCTAGCTACCTATCGCTACGCTCATTTAACAACACAACTTAAATTGCTTTCGTGAAGCCCTTGTACTGCTGTAATGGTAGTACTGACCACTTGTACCAAGTCAATGTGGGTGCCCCAAACAAAGTGTATTTTGGTAGTAGATAGTACTTGTTAAAAGTTTGTGATTATTTTGTGTTATTATGTTTGGACTGTCATAGCAATAATACGACAGCTGTTTGGATGTGGTCAACATACAGCTTTTTTCGCCAGATTTTCTGTTCTTAACCACACAAACGCGGTTACCCATTGCTCACTGTGGGACACTACATACTCTTCTTGGACACTAACACATGGTTTCCAGCGCCAGCCAAGTTTTACTCGTTTTACTTTTACCTCAGATTCATATCAACGAAGCTCTCAGTTACTTACATGGCAGACCAGATTTTGAGCGAAACACAGCTTCAATGCTTGCCCGATCGACCTGCAATTTCATTGGTTTAACTTCAACAGGTCCATAGACGGCACCCATGATTGTAGTTTCACCTGCAGATAGAGCGATGAAATGAAAATATTAATCTTCAATCTCAATATTGCAAACGCATTCTTTCGTTGGTATACCTCTGCTTGAAAAGAGTACAGCCAACTTTCGCATTATCGTAACATTAGCAACATTAGTTTGCAGGCTCATAAAAGAGTGAGGTTAAATTTGCTACACGTGAGAATTTGTTTCAATATAAGCACTCGAAACAGATAGATTACCTTGGCTAAAGAGTGCAGAGCCGTCCGTTCTTGACAGAACATTTATTTCACAGTTTAAGTCTCTAAGCGTTTGTTCATTTTCCTTATTCATCTTCATTTTTCAGCCTAAACATGCAGTAACTTCAAGAACGCCGCCCGGTTGATTCAAATGACGACAGTCGGCAAACAAAGAGCTTCGATATCGGAACAGTACAAATATATATCGGAACTTCTTATCAGACAATAGTCGGCAAGTGGTCGGCACCTGGTTTCTATTATTAATTGTATGTCTTCAAAATACTTCTTGGAACACACATATATGGAAAGATAGAATTTAACTATATATTGCAGCAATATACCACCTTGTGTGTGGGATCCCCATAAGAAATCAGAAATCAAGGAATTGGAAAAGGTACACTGACTGGCAGCAAGAAGAGTGACTGGAAGAAGGAAAGAGACAAGATTTTTTGTAAAGAATAATGGGGAAAGTGTAAGAATGCGGGAACGACCTTCAATTATGAGGAAAGAATTAGGATGGGTATCATTAAAAGAAAGAAGAAAAATTGATAGATTATGCAATTTCTTCAGAATTATAAAAAGAAAGGAAGCAGTGGATGGAAAGAGTTGAGTGAAAGATAGAAATGGAAAAAAACCAGTTTGGATGACGAAGATAATATGAAGAAAATGGTGTTTTAAAAAATATGAAGTATGACACAGGCAAATACTCTTTTTTCAATAGAACAGGTGAAGATTGGAATGGAATGAATAAAAGTGCAAGGGAAAAAACTGAAAATAATATTAACATTTTTAGAAGAAAGGTGCTAGAATTAGAAATAGAATAAAGTTTAGGAAAATCGTTTTAGTATTTTTTTCTGCCCCCTTATTAAACATGCAAATTGCAGTTTTTCCTGGGAGAAATTGAAAAAAAAAAATAGTATCTATAATTTAAACAAACAAATAGTTATAGAAAGTTGCTTTTATGTTGAAAATTTTAAAGGTGGTTCTCTCTCCAAACAAATCCTGTCCACAGAATAGCAGAGATTTGGATTTGCAAGAAACAACTGCTCAAATTTGTAGGCCAATGGATAACGTTGTGGTTTCGTATTATGGAGCTCGAACACCATCAAGAACCAGCAGAGTGTAATAGTTTTGATTTCTATCGTCTGATTGGTTGCCATTGACAGTTAAGAAGCAGCAAAACTCTCCGTGGCACAAAGTTATATCTTGTTCCAATGAGCTTGGTGTTGGTAGATCCGACGAGAAGGTTGTAAGATGGCTCGCACGGAAATACACCGTTTTGGCATCGTTCTAGAAAGCCATTGTGTGGCCATAGTTAAGGTCTTTAAGTAATAATGACGTCATGGTGTCATCTTTCCTCAAAACTATAGGGTATGAAGCATATCCTTTATCCATTCCAGTCGTGTGATTTTCAGTTTCTAGCATTGGTTTTGACCTGACTTTTTTTTGGTACTCTGCTGACCAAAAGCTTTGTAGTTTCTTCCGTTGATGTAAAAAAAGCTAATGCACCGAGTTTTCCCGCGACAAAGCAACTGCCGCAGCGGCCTTTTTCTAGCAAGAAGATTCGCGTCCAGAGCTTATGCCCATTGAGTCAGGGCCTGAATTGACCAATGGCAATCGAATATCAGGTAAATTAACATGTCAATCATTCAGTCTTTCAAGTCAATAAATCCAACTTCTGATAACAGTGGTAATAGCTGAGAATACATTCATTCCTTCCTTTCCACGTAATGCAAAAGGTGCAAGATATTTCTTGCCTTTCGATGCCTTTACATGTATGTAAAATTAAAATGCCCGGTAGTTGTTGACTATCTAACTAAAAACAACATTAAATTATTGTGTGTGTGCCCGTCATGAAAAGAGTCTCGCCCCCCCACAAAGTAGGATGTACAATGTCTGTGACTCTGGCCTCTTTGACTAGTCTTATGACTGGGTCCCATAAGAGCAGGTCGACGGACGGGAACATGCCGAAAGTTACGTCAAAGTCGATCTGGAAGGTAGCGAGCTTAGTTCCTGGTATGTCGCCTCTGCTGCCCTCAGCACAGGAGATGTTCCTCAAGTATTCGTAAGTTTCCGAAGTATCGACACATGGCACCATGGTTGCTGAGGGCGGAGGAACCACGGTGTAAAATCTGGAATAAAGTGTTTCCAGGCTCGAAGCCGGGAACACAATTATATCGGCATTCTAGAAAGAAAAATGTACCAAGAGAATTTGTTCCAGTTTGTTAGCAAGGTACCTTTGTTGGCTCACAGCTTTTTGTTGTAAGCCTAATTGTTGTTATAATTGTAAATTGAAAGTACTCGTTCTTTATTTATAAATAAACCTTTTCATTCCAAACCAATTAAACCATAAGAATAGAGTCATGGGACTTAGTTTGCAATGAGTCATAGTTGGAAGCATTCTGCATTAATTCCATGTATATTTCCAAATTGAGCTTGCAATTATGGGCAGTATTGAAAGGGTTGCTGAGCAGAGCAATCTCGACCACAGCAGCAATGTAGCCTGGCAAATCAGGATCCGACCTCTGAAATAATAACAACATCTTAATAACTTATGCCATCTTCATGTTGTCATTTTGATAAACAAGATGCTATGAATACGTTTCTTGATTTTCTAATCTAAATCAAACAAATTTTTCAGTGGAAGTGCAAAATGCATAGTTATATTTTTGATTACCTTAAATGGATATAGAATAAGGACTCGCCCCATCACTGTATCTCACAGCTGACAACACGAACAAAAATTAAAACGAATTTTGCTTTGAGCCCCCACATTTCAGTCACTATCAATTCTGAAATTGGAGAATGAATTTGTGCAATGTGGAATATGTGCAATGCAGAGAACTGATACCATATCTCTATTGTGAAACCAAAATATTTTAAACATCAAGTAAAATGAATTATGATAAAATAATCTTTGCAGAGATAAACGGACTTTCTCAACCGTGGAGCCGCAGTAATGAATAAACTTGAAGTTTACGTAGGACAATGCGACTCGCGCAGCAAATTCAAACTTTCCGTAAAAGAGTTCCTGACGACAAACGTTTTTTACACTTTTAACGAATTTTATAATTTTTAGCAGGTTTATGCAAATATGCATACATATTGTAAATATTGTCAATGATGTGTATGTATGATCTGACCGTGTGATCAATATGATATCGTAAAAATATTGACAACTTTAATCATTGTTTACGCAATGTATAAATTAACAGATACAAATACACACTCCCATGAGTGCTACTTTTGATGAATATTGACTTTCAATTTTAAAATCGGAGAATAATAAGAACATTTCAACTTTATTTTTTTATTTATTCTTTTGGTAATCAAAAGCAATTTTAGCATCCAAATATGCTTTTGAATTTTCCAGAATTAAGAGATCAAACCAGGGGTGGATTTTATATTTCATTTAAATTTTATCATTCACTTGTTTTCCAATGATTGCGCAATGTAAATGCAAAGTTAATATGTTGTTAGAAAGCATGTATAAATATTAGTTTTATTATTAATAAGCATAGCTAACAAACTTATTTCACCATGTCTATTCAAAGTGATGAAGGCTCTTTCATAGCCGATACGGATATCAACTCCGTAACTGATTTTAATGCCGAAAACGTTCCGTACTCGGAACAAGTTCGTTTCAGCATCGGCGGTAGTGCTTTAAGTTCGGTGGGGAGTGTCCAAGATTACTTTGAGGTGCAAGATGTTCCTGAAGAACCTCCTCTTTCTAAGAGTAACATTGATATGATCAGTGCTAAAGCATATCTTCAAAAGCCAAGCAGTGTTGATGGTATCAGTTTGTAAGTGTTGCAACACAATGCTCCTATAAATATGCGTAATTTTAAACAATCTTCTATTTCCACTATAAAATGATTACTAATGAAACTCAATTTTGTTACCTATTTAGGTATGATCATTTGAGTGATTTACTAGAAAAAGTTATTGCCGAGCGCCCCAAAAATGTGATAGACTTTTTTGAAGACTACAGTCGTAAAATGAAGGAAGCTAGATTTCAGCCTGGAACCGACCATTTGAAAGATGTGTACGTTGCTCCCTGGGAGTACAAGAAATCACTTAAACTGTTGCCATTGTTTCAGGTACGCATAGATTTTAACTAGATCCTCCTGCGGTGAAGGCATTTCTCAAGCACGAAATGGTTCCATTAAAGAAGTGCAACATGGAAATAATGCAATAAAATTGCTACCCCTTCAGTAACGAATTGTTCGCTTTCCAGAAACAAATCCCCATTCTTAAATTTGCCAGCGAAGTTATTATTTACCAGGGACATGCAGTCAGGGTATGTTGGGTATGCGGCATATACCCACTTCACAGTTACCTTGTTGTTTCCAAAACAAATTCGGAGAATAGAATTTAACCACAAGTGGTTTAGTTAGTCAACTAAACTGGGATTGTAAAAATGGAAGCATAACCCGTCCTCACCCCTCTGCACGCTCCTGTTATTTACAGATTGAGTGATTTTCTTATCGGCATCAAGCTTTGTGCAGCAAAAAGTCAGTAATTTTAGTAGGGCATACCTATATGTAAGAGTTTATATACCATAAGTTGATAAGTTGACCTTTTCATATTCCATACAACACATGTAGGCAGCTGAACTTAAGCCCGATCAAGAAGCAGGAGACGCTAGGCCTAATGAAGACATGCCAGAAGGAGATGAAGGAACCAAACGCAATGACCTGCTAGAGATGCTATTCTATTTCGAGCAGGCAGGAGTAGGCGTTCCAAGCAGTCAGATGTACTGTATCGAATTGGCTATTCAACAGCTGGCAAAATCCAAGATAATTTCGAAAGTGAGGTAATGTACATATTTAAAGCACCTACCATCGCTAAGCAAACATGACAGAGTTTTTGGTGTGATTTGCAACATGGAAATGTATTGATATTCACAAAGAAATCAAAATGTGTGCTTCTTGTTGTAGTAGGTACCTATGTACTGAAAAATGTGATTTTAATTGCAGATTTTGGGGTAAGATAATTGGAATTCAAAAGAACTATCTCATTGCTGAAACCGAGCTCACGGAGGAGGAGTATACTAGGCGTAACACAGTAAGTATTGAAAACCGAGGTTTGTCTCCTGTCATAAAAATAAGTTCTTAATTCTTTAACTAAGTTAATGACTGAGTTAATAATTTGCATTAACTAAGTAAATGGCTGCTAAAACCATTTGGTGGTTTAAGGAAGCAGAAGAGTTACGTGAACAACTTGCCAAAGAAGCGGAAGAGTTAGCAGCGGCGCAAAAAGAAGCAGATGAACTGGCAGCAGCTGCGCAGAGAGAAGCGGAGGAGCAAGCTGCATTAGAAAAGGCTGAACAGGAAGCCATAGAGGCTCAGGAGAAGCAAGCTGCAGAGGACGCCAAGAGAGAAGAGTTGGAAGCTCGGAAACAGGAGATGGAGGCTAGGAAACAAGAGGCGCTTGCTAACGGAGAAGAGTGGGTAGATGAGATTATTGAAGAACCAGAACCGGAAGTGCCAGTTGAGCTTCCAGTTCCCATCAAACCGTTCCCTGAGTATCCATTACCGAAGTCGGCGTTTGTGCCACCTATTGACACTCCTGCGGAGTTGTCGGGGGAAGGAATTAATAAGAAGGTGATTGTCAGGGAACTGTTGATGGAAGAAATTAAAAATTATAATTACATAGTCATCCTACTGGCAACAAACATGCAGTTGTTGATCACAGTATAAAGACATTGTCTTACCATTTTTAATCTGATTTGTGGATTTCAGGTGTACTTTGTGTGTTACGAGCCAGGAGATGAATGGATCATGCTTCCTGATTTGACCCCAAAACAGATTGTTGTATCTCGACAAATAAAGAAGTATTTTACTGGAGACCTAGAAGCTCCGGTGAGAAAATAAAGAATAATTTTGACAATTTAAAACATTCAGGAAACCTGGATAACTGTCTCCACTAAACCTGACTAGCAGCCAATCAAGGCCCAGGGCTGACATCGAGATTTATAGTCTTAGGAACCAAGAAAAGCAAGTGTTTTCTAGCGAAACAAATGTTTTGATGCGTGTATTCTGTGTACTCAGGTCGAATCCTTCCCTGTATTCCCTGGTATTGAGATGAACTATCTGAGGGCGCAGATAGCTCGAATAACAGCAGGAACCCAAATTTCTCCGCTGGGATTCTACAGCTTTGGAGGTGGAGAGGAAGAGGAAGAAGAGATGGGAGAAGAAGAGGATGAAGATGGTATGTATCTCTAAAATAATGTTAAGATGTGGGCCTCACATTTTTTGTCAAGCGTTTCAAAGGCAAACGATGCAAACGATGATCCCTGGAATACACCGATTTTACCTCGTGACACTAGCTGGACAGAAGGAGTTTTCGCCGAATCCCAACTTCGAAGTGTTGCCGTTGCGAGACCTCATCGACCCCAGTATGAATTACTGGGTCCACCACTCGCCGTACATTCTTCGCCAAGGTCGCATCAAATGGTGGAACCCTGCCGGGAAAGAGAAGGAGATGGACGAGGTAAGAAAAAATACACTCCATTTAAAATCTACAGTGAAGTATTAATGGCAGTTTCTTGCTATAACTTAGCAGCTAACAAATGGTTTCCAAGATCTAACGTGGTGCAGTCAACTGGTCACCCAATGCAGTCCAACCAGCTCAGCTCCAACATTTCTCTCATGTAGTAACTGTTTGAACCAAGATTAGCACTACTAGTCACACACTTGACAAAGTAAACACTGGTGGCTAGCTGGTATGTGCCAGATCAAATCAAATGTACACAAATAAAATGTAGACATCATATATATGTTGTCATGAAGGTTCTTGCAGTTCATATTTGTCAAAAAGAAAAGTTCAGTGAAAAAACTGCTGTTAAATGGTTTAAGAAAATTAAGAAAATGCAAAAATTTTACTTCTATTTTTCCAAACCGCTGTGCCTCACCGTGAACATTTTGACTTTGAATATTGAACCTAAAATTAAAGAACTTTTCCACAGGAGATGGAGGAGGCTGAGGAGGAAGAGGAATCTGGTGAGGCTGGCCCGGAGAAAGAGGTTGGCCCACCGTTGCTGACCCCTCTATCGGAGGATGCAACTCTCGGGAGCATACCGCCATGGAGTGTTCGCACCAGCTCGGAACTCGTTCGCAGCTCCGCCATCGGCGTTGTACGCTCCAATCTCTGGCCAGGGGCCACCGCATTCGCCACCGGAAAGTGAGTTTCTGTCAGGTCTGCGGCAACTAGATGATCGTAGTGTTCTTGATTGGCAGGCACTGGCGTGCATAGAATGACCAACCAAAGATATGGTTAATTTAGGAAGAAGAACAATTGATAATTAGTGTTAACCTTTCAAGAATCAATTGAATTTTGCGATGAAATGTATTGCATCTTTAATTGACCTTCAAATGCAAGTTGCTCACTGGTAAGAGCAAAAAGGATATGAGTTTCCATCAATTGTCCCACCTTTTCTTGCAGTAAAACAAGGGATTTCTTCTTGATAAACATTTAAACCTTAAGTAAGTTATAACCTCGAGGGGAACTAAGAATTCGGAACTCAACAGACAAGAAGTCTCAGATGAGATTGAACCCCAATTGTGAAAATTGCATCAACTAAAATGCAGCCTTTGCTGACCTCCCATCAATCTCTCGTTGCTTTGCTTCAGGAAATTTGAGAATATCTACATTGGACTGGGACTTAAGTACAATGCACGCAATTACACACCTCCTGGAATGGAAGCAATACAGCTGGAATACCTTATCGGTCCAGAGATACTGGAGACGATTGATCCGACCCCAGAGGAGGAAGAGGCATGGCGAATCGCTCACCTCCCCAAGCCGAAGCCAGAGAAAGGAGCAGAGGAGGAAGAAATGCCGGAAGAGGAGGAGGAAGAAGAAGAAGACGATGATGATGACTAGATCAAGGGCACCAGAGAATAGTTAAATTTGTCTTCTTTTGAGAGTAGACTGTTCAATTTTCTCGATCCTGTTGTGGGCTGGACTAGTTAGTAAAAAATATATCTAGTTACTCGAATTGATAACTTTTTCTGGATACTCTACTGTATGACACACTTGTGTATTCATTAATTGTTTTCATTAATTTTAGTATTCTTTCAAATTTCAATATCATGAACCTGTTATTACAAAAAAACATTTAAATTTTTTATTGGCAACCATATTTGGTTGGCAGGGGTAACTGTGTGGGTCGTTTGCATTGTACGCATTGCACGTGCCCAGGGCCATTGTTGCCAATTTGCACCAGTTTTGGCTCCAGTTCATTGCCTGATTGTTATTCGAAATTGAACAAGGCTGTGCAAGTGCCAAGAAAAAATGCAGTACGACCGCTTTTGGCGGGCTAATTATGCAAAAAATCACGAGCTAAAACTGCAAAAAACACATTTTTTACAAGTTTTTGATACTTTTCAACACAAAACTGACTTGAAAGTAGCATCAAAATGAGCGCTGTGACACGACAGTCATGATGGTACCAAAAACATGCCGATTTAATACTCAATTGGTGAGAAATTGATCAAAATACAAAGCGTTTTTTTCAGCCCCAGCCTAGACAAGGTTACATAACTAATTCACAAGCGTTATTATTTCCAAATTTTAGGCTAATCACTAATGACTTACACTTCTATTGCAAGCTTTTCAAGCATGAAATACAGTTTTTCTAGCAACCGAAACATACTAAACTAGTTGGTTATAGATTATTTTGACAAAAGTTCATTTAAGAGACAAACCTTTTGCATCAACATAAAAAGCCATGGAAGATTTTATAATTTTCGACAATCTTTTACTTTTTTAGTCAGTATTTTTCTATGTTTTTACACCTTCTGTTTACACTTGCACTTGCAGACTCGCAAGTTTACACTTGCAGGAATGTCCGCATTCGATTCCCGCCCACGCAATATTTATACAGTAGATGTATTTTTAAGATAGCCGTTTTAATGGTGTTTAATAATATTATTTATTATGAAAAGTGATGAAACCATTGAGCCTTCTATTATTTATTTTTGAGAACGAATTTGTATGTGAGCTTGGGAAACAAAAGTTTTATTCAAGTTTGTTTATTTTATTTATCAGATCTTATAAGGACGGAAAAGATGACGGTATTTTTGAGACGGGTTGTAATCGATTACTTTTAGTTTTTCAACACTATTGATGGTGGAGGAGCCGAGTGTACTCTGCAGGCTGCATCTAGTATAGTAAAATATCCAGAGATATTAAAAGTTTTGTTTAGGATAAAATCTTATTCAAATATCAAATCAATTTCCTGAAAGTGGTCCAAATTTCTTGCATATGGATAAGGTACCTATGTCTTTGGTACCTATTACAAGACAGAACCCAAGTTTTTTTCTATAACCAAGAGAAGTCAACCCTGTAGACAGAACTGCAGGTATAGAATCAAAAGCGAGTATTCTACTGATCTACTCAAAGATACGCAAAGCTTGTATGTTTTGTTACATTCTCTTTTATCTAAAATAGCATAGCATTTCGGGAGCTGTTACACATTTTCGTTAATACATTTAAAAGTTTGCATGTAAAATAATCAGCAATGTAATCCAATCGCTATATCATGTCTATATTTATACATAAGAAGGCAATGAAAATATATTATAATATTTTTGATTCCTCCACATGCCCCGGTTAACCACACAATATACCATAACAAACACGAAGAATAATCTCTGCACTTAACATAGATTTCTTGCATTTAAAAATAAGTAATTAACAATTTATCTTATATATTATGAGCACGACAATAAAAGCTGTACATTTTTAATGGACATTTGCATTGTGTCCTTCCCCAACACATACCGTCATATATAATATATAATTCATATAAAATATCTGTAATTGGGTATATTAGAGTAGGTATGATTTTCAACACTGTTAAAGCCCTTTACATCCTTAATATATTACACTGGTGAAATCTATAAACAATTTAACAATAACTCATACATGGTGGTTTCAGCTTCCACTCCTTAAAATATTACACGTCATGCTCCTTTGCATTATCAGGATAATCCATTATAATTTATTTACACATTGTTGGGCATGCTGATCCAACTAGCTATACATATATATTTTAAAATCACAAAATAAAAAGTACATGTACATGCAAAGTTAAAACATTAAAAAACAGATTATATAACCTAATCATTAGCGAAGTATGACTTACATGAAAACGCTTCAATTATATTAGAATGTGTGTGCACACATCATGGCTAAAATTGAAATAATACAAGGTGTAGGTAAAAGCCATTTCCTTTTTTTTCTCTAAATATAAATGTTGATTTGTATTTTGAGTTAGGTTCCGTTCTTTGACGATTAGGGCTGCTAGAACTAATTAGGTATAAAATAAACCTAATATGGGCACCTACTTAAAGGCAAGGTTGGTGTTCACCACTGAGAAAGTTATCGAACTAGTTCACCGGAGGCCGAATTCTGAAAGTCTGTCGTAAGGATTGTCTGATAAATTGCCTGTTCGTCGAGGCAAATTTCTAAAACATTTTGCAATGTTAGCATGTGAAAGAAATAAGATTATTGGTAGAACTTGAATAGTATTCTATTTTGCCTAGTTGTGGTTCCTTTTTGCAGCACAGCGTGAGCTCCAGTAGTCTTCCTCATGAAAACACTTGTAAAGAGATTCCTCTGCATTTATGAGTGTACTACACATGAAGTACATACATGACATGTCAATTGTAATAAGGTACTATTTGGAATACGGTCTCTGTACGCAAATCGGTTTGTGGAGGCAGCGGCCAGGATCTTGTCACTTATACCCAACCGCCCGTGAGTTTGTGGAAAAGATCCTCGTTGAGAGTTTGGTTGGCTTCTTTGGAGCGCATCGACAAGAAGATGTAACCGCCGATGAACTCGTGAATGACCTTGCAGTCGGCGGACAGGCAGCTGAAGATGATGTTCGCCTCCTCGAATTGCACCATCATGTGCTTCACCTCCCAGTTTACGTTCCACGCCTGAGTTGCCGTAATCAATTAGAATCGTTGTTCAAACTGGTTGTGGGGGTTAATCTAGTTTCTATTATTAGCTATTGTTACGAAAAGCATTGAAGAGGCTATGTTTTACAAATGGAAGAGTTAAGGCACAGGATACTTATATCTTAATGATTATTGCTCACTTCACAAATGTAAGTCCCTCTTGCAAAATTCTTATCTTGTAGTGCAGGTGGCAAGGGGCTATGCTATGGCTAAGATTAGATTATCTGGACAACCAAATTTACAGTGAATGCTTCCATCTTCCTCCAGAAAGAGGTACAACCTAAGCCGCCCAAAATCAAGATCAAAACTCAAACCTTTAATCCCAAACGTTTTACCTGCCGCTATGTACGAGAAATTTGAGTTATCACTAATTTTTACAACATGTCTTAGTTCTCAGTTCTCTCAACATGTCTTCCGTTTTACCAGGAAAAAAATCTTTAATTCCATAACTCAACCACCCCATTCACTTTTTAGCTAATACCATCTCGTTTAGTAATTTCTCATTAAGAGAAATCTAGATAATTACTACAACTAGCTGCTATGTATCATCTCAGCATTATGAAAATGAATCAAGACAAGAAAATGTAAGAATGTGTATTGGAGCTGCATTACCTTCATGGTGTTGTACCGCCAGGTCTTGATGTGGTCGCCCGTGTTGATCTCCATGCGCATGAGGCGGTTGTGCGCGACTCCAAGCAACTCCTCCTTGCGGTGGCCCATGAACTTGACGATGAACAGTGAGATGCCATAATCTGGCAGAGACTGCCACCCCTTGATGTAGTTCATCTTTGACTCTATCAGGGACAGCTCTTTCACGTTGGCATGCGCCTCGAGAATGCGTTGCACAAGCTGAACATGAGGAAAATCACATCGTAATTAGCCAGTTCTTGAAACTTATTGCTAGTTGTACATTCTTTCATCTTCAAATTGAAAAAAAAAATTGTCATTGATTTCAGTTTACAGTCAGACAGATAATTTAACACAATTGTTGACGTGTTCTGTCCTTGTTTACTGTTTTTAAACAAAGTTAAATTTCCTTAACACCTTTTTGTCAATGTTTTTGCACACAGATTATTGCTCATATATCGGTAATATATGCCAAAGCATTGAGACCCAGCACGAGTATTTATAAACTAACGGTGTATTTGTCGGTAATAAAAAAAACTGTTTAGGTAGTAAAATATGTCAATTCAAATTGAAACCCTGAACCCAAGTCTTATTGCTACCAAGGCTGGAACTGAAAATCGAATACGGCTCACCTTTCCCTTAAGCTTTCGCAGGAATCGAGGAGCCACATAGTCGTCGGGTGTGATGTCGAGGGATGCAGGATTGATGGCAGGTGCTTGCGCGGGATGCTGCATCTGCAGGAACGAGCCGATCGACTTCACCTCGGCCTCGTACGAGCTATCGGCTAACGAACGACCTTTCGCCGCCAATCTGCACGCTGCCATCCACTTGGCGTACTGTTCTTCCTGTAATTCAACAAAGCAGGCATTAGCTACATTTCTCATTGGTCATGGAATGCACCACAGAAAAGCGGATGCATGTCAAATCTAGAATAGTCAGAGTAGACAAATAAAGAAATAACACAGATCAGCATTGCGATGCTTTCAATCCTAGTGAGAAAGTGCATTTAATCATAAAGATTAATAATTTGAGTACCTACAGTCAAGTAGTTAGTCTCCAAGTTCATCTCCAGTGCCCATGGTTGACCTACTAATAATGGGTATGATTTCTAAAATGTTCTATAAGTTTTCAAAAAGACAGTTGCAAAAATTGCAAAGCCCTTACAGACAACTCAATTTTAGTTTGCAAGCACAAGGGTCTTAAAAATGTAAAAACAGGTTTTTACGTTCCGTAATAGCCCTGATATAACGCAACCACGTATATAAGGTTTGCAGAGAAATGTATTACAATCAAATGTTGCATTATATTTGGACAAACACTGTATTTAATTAAAAACAAGCACAGCTTACCGTATCGCATCGTATGTACATCTCGTTCATCCCCTCTGCGCTGGGGATCTCGAGCTTGATTCCAAACTTGTTGGAGGCGAGATTCACGTCGGGTGTGACTTCGCAGCCGCGCAGGTTGATTTCGTGGACGGGGTCAGCGCCGGCTTGCGCCTCCTCGCGGCTCTTGAACAGCGCCAGGTGCAAGTCTCGGCACGTGAACCAGTACCGCTTGTACGCCTTCATCGTGAACCGCTTGGGTCTGCACAAAGTTGGTAGAAAGTCAGATTGGAGAACCTGTATTGATAGTTGTTCTCAGCGCTTAGATGTGAATAGCAGAATTTGAAATAAATAATTAGAGTTATGTTTGTTTTAAGACAAACGTCTCTTTTTTTTCACACCATGCTGAGTCCAACAGAAGTTGCACCATGTTGCAATTGAAGTGAAAGACAGCAAGAATAAAGAGTAGGAACGCGCAAAAAAAGTAAATATAATTGCACATAGAAGATCCACAGCTACTGTTTGCATTTCAAGCATGTTTCCTAATCGTTAAAGATCTTGACATTAACCTTAATTATTTACAGATAGGATATGCAAAGCTAGGCATTGAAACTACAAGAGAATTTAGCTGAGCCATTTTTCTATCATGTAGTAGCTGATGTTTGTTACTGCATGGCTTAGGCTAGTGTGACAACTCACTTGAGGAATCGTAGATAGTCGTAGAGCTCCGGCACCGTGGTGATGTCGTTGTGCAGGTAGTTGATGTGCGAGCCTTCGAGTGTGACCTGTAGATCGGTGAGTGCAGCGTCAATGTCATCTTCTGCCACCAGGTTGCTGTTGTCCAGCGCCATCTGCGGCACGCCAGCCTGCAGAGTCACTTGCACCTGCAGAGGGAAAAAACAAGTCAGTCAAATGAAGAAAAATCAAAGATAAAAATGGGCCAAAAAAGGCATGTGCATCTTACAATTAATTAAATGACAGACATTTTTACTTTGAAAATGTATTAAAAAATTATTGCCACATGGCCAAGATTGAGTAGTTTTATAATTCTGAGATGCTTCTGCTTCTAAAATAGATAGGTACTAGAACAGAGAGTATGAAGTATGAATTATCAAGTATAATCGTCAAAACGCTAGACTTTGCTTTAAAAGTGAAAAACAAAAATGCCTTTTGAACAGAACCAAATAGTGAATTTTGTAGGTTGATATTTCTTTAAGTAATTTGGAATGATCAGTTACCTGTAGTGCTGCGAACATGAGCATCTCTTCTTCGGTGCAGTCGAGCTCCTCGTTGAGAAGTTGCCACTTGGCCTGTTCGTAAATCTGGTTGATGCGAACAGCGTCGTACTTGGGGTTCAGGTCGTAGAACGAGAAGAATTTGAACCTCAGGCAGAGCGGGTCGTATTCTCTCACGCCTAGAACAACGGTCAACATGATTAGCGGCTCTTCTTCACGATGCGACTAACTCTACCAGCTACAACTAAAGTTTTATCAAATCCAATCGGTTTACCTCCTGCGCATTAGCAAGGTGGTCCGCATGAAAGCATAAATCAGATACAATTGCTAAGTAGTCTAGAACTTTTGATGTTCTGTGCATATTATAACAATATGTTAGATACACAAAAATGGTACATTATGTTATTTTCTTTGAATTTAGATGTATTGTAATGTGTATGCAGAAAATAAACATTGGTACTGGAGGGCACCAACAAGTTTGTGACAAATTAAGCTTACATTAAAAATCACATTTGGGAAAAAAGAGCAACATGAACAATGATTTAAGCTGTGATTTCATCTGATCTTGTCTTGTGACTTGAGATCTTTGTAACAATGCATTAGCAACATTTCTTAAGCAGTTACCAAAGTTTTAACACCTTGGTCATCTTTCAGTGTGTTACCTTGCTCCATGATGGAGAGTGACGAGTCTAACCAGGCCACGTTCATGCGTGCCTTCTCTACGAGTGACTTGGGCCGCAGCAGCTTGTTCCGCACCTCGGGGCTCGGCTGAGCGGGGCTGGTAGCCAGCGACGCATCGAGGCTGCCGTTCAGCATCTCCGGCGTCATGTTGTGATTGGCGTTCGGAGAGTAACTGCCGTTGGTGTCGCCGTTTCGCTTCCACGTCCCCTGCGAGAGTAGATTTTGTGCAATTAGTGACATGTTTCTTTCTGCAGGAAACTTGAACACAATTGCAGTTAAAAAAATAGCCATGTGCCAATTTTTTTACTCAAAAGTTTGATTCATGGCGCTGTTCGTTCATATTTTCAACTGGTGGATTCTACTTTGGCGGCCAGCTCTAAGACCAAGGTTGGGTGGTTAGATATTCTTGATATTTTTTACTTCTTTGGTGCCACAATGGCAATACCACGATACAATGGTATTGTAAATATTACACAAACTTTTATTGCCAATTTAATGATTTATATTTGTAAGTCAAGATTACAAGTTATTCATTACAGGTCGATTACTCACCCACTGAAATCCAGTGAAAGCATTCCAATAAAACAATTGCAGTAGGTTAGTTGATTGAAACCACATCTTAAGAAAATCTTCACGATTTGGAACTTATCAGTTCCGGAAAATTTCAATCGAAAGATGGTCTACACAAGTTGATATTATTCTAAATATTATTCCTGTCAGGGTTGCTAATCTAAAGCTACAGTACCGCATGGCATCAAAGGAATGCCAAGTTAATATCTCAAAACACTTTCAGGAATTGGGATTTTTCTAATTTGAGACAAAACTATGTTAATTTTTTGTGGACAATTTTCTGACCAATATGATTAAACAGAAAGGCATGCAATATAAAACTGAGGCAGAGTGCACTTGGAATGGAGGCATCACTTTTTAATTTCAGCATTTTGTTGCAGTATCTACATGTAATGAGATGAAACAACTTGAGAGGAGAATCGAGCTTGGCCCCGGTGCTTACCGTGCTTGCTGGGGAGCTGATCGGCGTGTTGGCTGAATAGTTTGAGCGTGCGGGTGACACTGGCGCACACATTAATGGCGGGGACGAGTGCTCCAGGCTGCCCGTAGAGCCGCTCGGACTGTGGTTTGAGATGAACGTGTTTGTATCGGCAGGCACGTGGTGGCCGTTGCGTCCGTTGATCCCGTTGCGGTCATCCGGGTGTCGCTTCTTGTTTGGTAGGTCTTTCAGGTTGTATTTCAGGTTGTTTGGTTCGAGAGGCTTGCAGAATGAGAGCTCTTCGGGGTGTCTGATTCCTGGAAACCAAATGACCGACATTATAGTAACAAGAAGAATTTCTGTAAGGTGTTTATTTCACAAAGTGTTTTTGTTGGGTTCAAGATTTTATAAGTTAAAGAGTATATGACATCACATAATTTTAACAAGAAATGTTACTTTTGGTTTTGGTGTCTGATCACTAAAGTTGAATTTCTATTCTTTGTGCCCAAATACACACCATCTTTCGTATTTATTGTAAATACTGAGGTATTTATGACATTATGATATTTTTTGTAAATACCGTGAAAACCTTATGCCTACTTATGGTTTTCTAGGGTATATTCATGTAAGATTGATAAAAACCTCAAGCAAAACCAACATGACCGTCCCATTCCTGAATGATCCTTGTGACACGGGCAACTCACCTAGCTCCTTGCAAAGATTGACGACGGCATTGAACGTCTTGACGGAGAAGTCAACACGGCAATCGAGGTAGCGCAGGTCGGGCAACTGCACCCGCAGTGTTTTGTGCATGGGTGTGAAGTGCAGTAGCGCGTCGGCCTGAACGCCACACTGGTCCAACGTAGAGCGGGTGCGTGCAAGCCACGAGTTGCGTGCGGGCCACCACAGAGCGTGGTCCGACCAGTCCATTGCGATGTCTGTGCAAAGGAAAAAAGTATGTTAGATTTCAGTCATCCCGAAAATACCAAAGCTAAACAGTTTCGTGTATACAAATTTCTGACAAGATTGTTCAAATGTGCCCAATTAGAATTTTTTTCCAATTATTTTTCAATGCTGAATTAATTTTCTTAAGGGGGTTGTATTGCCTTATTTTTTTATTTTTCTGGGGGATCCAGAGGACAAAATCATATTTTTTATTCTTTAATTGGGGTTAGTAAAAACGGGACACAACTAATAAGGGAGACTTTTCAAAATGGTTGGCTCGAGTTTTTTTTTTATGTGTAGTTTGGTAGTGTTAACAAAATGAAGAAATTTTGGGTCCACAGCTGCTACGAAAGCTCAGATTTTTTTCCTGAAAAACACCGGAAAAATGCCTTCAACCTGATCTTTTACAACGCGTTTAACCATAATACGAAATATTTTTTTTTGTTTTTTAAACTTGTCATCTGTTGCCAATAGCGTGATAAGTCGCCTGGCTTTTGTTTCGTCTCGATCGGAATAGTGGTGTGACCGATTAGTTGTATCCAGTAAGCCTAGATAAATAACCTGAGTAAGCAGTACAACAGCCTTAAGTTGTCTTTAAGGTAAATATTTGGGAATAAGGAAATGCCAGTGACCTTACATCAAACCACTTACTATTCCACTGTTTTGATGCAATTCTGGTTCTAGATTAGATTGACAGATAATAAGGTTACATTGATTTTCTAGCTTTTTCAGTTGCGTGCAAACATTGGGTAGTCTCGCTTTCTAGTCTGACCAATAGCAGACCTTACTGATATCAAGTTGCAGAGGAAAAGCCAAAACCACACATGAAAACCAGATGGCAAAGTACCACTCACTTGCTATTCAACGATCTTTCTAAACAGCCACTAACCAATGTCTAGTTAAATACTTCTTTTTTTTCTTGTACAGCATATTCATCGAAAGAACTTTTTCTATGGCATCCCTCCAATATGGTTATGTTTTGGGAGAAAAAAAGTAATTTTTACTTTTCGAAATAGGAGACATGAGCGTCAATTATCTTCCACCCTAGTCTTGACAGAATGTTATTGTCGGTGCTCACTCCTAATGCTCACAACTACGTTTTGAAATGGGTCAACCAATCCGTGCCCTCTTCATTATGAAGGTAATTTCCGAAGCAATCCCGTTCAGTGTAGTGTGTGGCAATATTTAAATAGGAATAAAGCCCTAATACGTCGTGTATGAAGGTCCACGCGAAGGTGTTTCATCTTTTACGAAGAAAGGCATGGAGGTCAAGATTCTAGCTCCATAGATGGGATTGTGAATTGAATCGGAAGGGATATTGCACTACCACTACCAGTGACGAGCATGAACACTCAAACTCACAAGAACAGGGTATACCTACTCACTACATCCCGTTGGGTGCAAAAGCCACATCCCATTGCTCCACAGATATATCAATCCATCGCTATGTCCGCCGCTGCAATTACGAAGAGAATTAAAGGTTTCGTAACAAATGATGTCATCACAATTATGCCTAATTGATGACGCAGTAATTTATAAATTGAATTAAATATTTCTGGGATAGACTTACAATCAGGGTATTGGATAGACGTACGGCATGGCACAAGATAGATTGACGAGTCATTTGTAAAGTAAGACTGCAACCATCGAGTTACGCTCTGATGTAGTTTCACTCGATCAAGGCTAGCAACTCCTGTGACCATTAGCGCCAAATTTGGGTATGCGTCAAGTGAGTGTGGTTAGTGGACTCCGAGTATGCTGTGTCCCCGGTGCGCGTAGACCAGTGACCATCGAGAGCCCACGGATGCACATTCCTCGCAAATAATCTATCATCGGGCAAATTGCTGGATCACTTCCGATCGAATTCGATTTGATTTAGAGCCTACCTGTAAGATCTGCGGTTAGTACGAGATGATTACTAGCCTCTGGGGCGACAAGGAATTATTGTCTAGCATTTTATTGGAGCACGCTATAGGTGAGCGTGACCGTCCGTAGACTACCGGTTAGGTAGAAAGACCTGATTTTGATTCAGATTTTTGAGCAAATGAGTGCAGGGTAACTGAACTGCATTGCTCGAATAGTTGGGACAAAATTGCGGTCATATACTGCTCTTACGGCTTCAAGTCTGATTTTAAAATGTGTGTACGCAGGTAAAGAATTGTTGGAAGACCAGATATTTGTTCCTGTAAGCAATGTTCGTAATCTAGGACACGGTTCGCAGTCGATACCTGGGAGATTGGCGAGGTGTACAGATTTTGTGATCGTAGGCAGTAATTTTTTGTCAGCGTCTCAATTTCGGGCATGTGAAAAAATTGCAATGTATCGACTTGTGAGCAGGTAGGAGATCAAATTTAATTGCGGTATCGTCTGTGTTGCGGTCAAACTGTAACCGAGTAACAATGCACAGAGGTCAGGCAACGTAATGCAATAGGGCAAGCCCACTTCAATCATCCAATAAAAAAACACATTGTGCAAAGATCCGTTACTTCGCACTTGTGGTTACATCATTGCAGGCGTCACCTCTATTAGAACCATTCAATTGGCACCGGTGACAAAATCCGCGGCGCAAATTTAGTATGATTTTCGAATTTTATCGATGACTAGTGACTCTTTAATAGATGCCATCAATATTAAGGTGACATGGGGAGCCAAATTTGTAGATGAGAGAGTTGTGACGACGAGTTTTTATGCAACCCTCCTCAAATGCTTAATTAATTCCAAATGACAGTTCTCTTGCTCGATACGAAAGATACATATAAAGAGCATACAAAAACTCGGCAAACCTGACGATAACCTTAATAAGAGTTCTGTTATAACACTTATTAAAAATTAATTAAAGAGACTACCTGATGCAATTATAATAATTAACCCACGCTGCCATCAGCTATACTTCAATCAGTGTTGAGCATCGAACAGCTCTGTAATTAAAACGACATCGCAATAGCCAGTGTGCCATCATATCGCAGATGAATGGAGGCGTCGTTGTGCCGCCACCGCGGCAAAGGCGTCGCGTTTTACATGTTAATTAGATTGCAGTGAATTGGCGACAGAGTATTATGGAGATGAGGCCCAGCCCGGCCTAGGCCCACGCGATTTTGCCGCCACACGAGGGTCAATGCATCGACCTAGCAACCACGTGATCGGAGGACACCGACCGTGGGCGAGTGTTTGTGTGAACTGGTTATCAATTTGTGCGTGTGTGTGCGTGTGAGTGTGCGTGGACTGTGGAGACACTCGAACGTCGTGTAGTGGGACAGCTATTATGCATGATAGGACGACCGACGAAGACGACGACGGGTTTGCTTTATTTTGATACCACGCAAATGGCTTTCGCCGGACAAGATAATGAGGAAATGAGATGATGAGAAAGATCAAGTTGAATGAATAGGTTTCGTTGTAAGTGGTTTGAGTGGGGCGCTTCGATTGAAGACCCCGACTCCAGTTAAACCGCGTTAAACGAGGCGATAGCGTAACGAAAAACGGTAAAAAATTGTATTTGCTCTCCGCTCCTGGCATGCAAGAAGAAGATTGGCTCTCCAGCCGAGTTCATCAATACATCGAGGTTGATACCTACCATTGACGCCTTAGGTGATCGATTGAAATTCTAAATGCAAATGGGGACCAAATTCCTGGGATCAAGTTCCTGAGAAAATCAAACAAATCAGAGAGATCAAAGAGATCCAGAATTCCAAACAGCGTTCTCGAGTGCTTTTCGGTTTCGAAAAGAAAATGTTGTAGATTTGAATGTGTGCTCCAATGGGTGCAGTAGAGTGAGGCTGACGCCTGTCAATTGAGATGTGACTACAAAAAAATAACGCGTGTTCGGCGTTGTAAACACCATGCAAATACACTTTTGGCTGTACAAGATAAGATGCTAGTAAGTTTATCTAAACAGCAATGTCCTAATTGCAGAATGCAGATAATCAATTTCAAGAGAAAAATTTACATGTCTTGATGATGTCACGTCCGGAGTTTTAAACAGCAGGAAGTACTCTACGATAGCTTTCGGCGTCTATTTCAAGCGTCCAAATCCAAAAATAATTTTACATATCATTTCAGTCTGGAATTAACACGGTTTACAGCGAGCAGATGGCGTTCGAAACACAGAAATCGACCTAAAATCGACAAGCTTCTTCCAACGAAAACATCACGCTGCACCTTTTTGAAATTTAAAACCAAAAATCGTGAATTTTTTTAACCGGACGCACATTTTCAAGATTAAAATCTAGCGTTGCGAGCACGTGACATGTCAGATAGAGTTGAAAGGAAATAAACACATTTTGCCCACAGGAATGGAAAATTGTTCACTCACATGATTATTATACAACACCTATGCGGTGGTAGTAGAAGGTACTCTCCAATCCAACCAGGACTAGTTGTAATCTCTTAACTCACCGCATTAAAGTTGAACATAAAGTCCATTAAAACTAATTAATTTCCCACAAAATTACATAACGAACTTTGAAACCTAGTGTGTCCGCATGGTCAAGCAATAAAATCGACAGCAGAGAGCAACATCCTGTCATTCACCGCACTTCACTGCACTTATGCTATTATTATTTGATATCAGATCATCGAATCATTAGTCTCTTTGGTTAATTAAGATATCCTATGTCATGCAATCATTTTCAGTCCACAAACCAACTGAACTACCTTTCAGTAACAACGTTAGTTGCATGCTGTTTACCGTTTAATTCTTTAAAAAAAAAAACGTTGAAATTGTTCCGAAATTTGTTTGTTGAAACGTAAACGCCAGATGTAAACCGATTTTTTGCAGCCAGGGTGTAATCCGTTTGTCAGATGGTTTCGATAAAGTAACACAAATAAATGCGGATCTGCGCTATAAGCCGATAGGATTAAGCGATTAGCTAGTCATGTCTTGTCTCCGGGCAGGCAGGCAGACCAAGACAATGCAGAGAGCGGTCATCGTGGAAGCTTTCTCGGTGATTGGAAGTGGGGCATCGTTCGCCTTGCAGCGCGGCGATTGATCGATTTATCACTGTAAAACCTTGACACTTGTAGGGGTGGCACGAGATAGGGGTACATCTCGCTCACAATAAATCAAACGGGTCTTTAAAAGTCAGCCACCCCATATCGTTATTTCTTTATCGGGATAGCGGTAATGAAGGATTATAAATTTATGTGCAGTTAATTGTATCTGATGGATATGTCGCCTGGTGGTCGTAATATCCCAATTACTTTCTTGACTTGCCCGAATAGGTAAAGAGGAAAAAAACTGCATAGACGTGAACTGACATAATAAATTAATCTGATTTTTGCAGGGAATTGGAATATCTGTTTATTTCTGCTATCGACACTGGTAAAAATAGTTGGGAATTCCTTGACATCCCTCTTCACCCACATGCGATAACATAATAATGAAGGAAGCCAATTTGATGAATCACCCACGGCGGCATCACCCCATGGTCATATCTCTCGCTACTCATGGTGCCTATCAAAATAATGTGTTGCAGAGGAAGAAGCTAGATCTGAGTCACAAATCGCCCAGATTCACCCATATCCCGGCGCGAACAATGACACAGATTCCGCCGATCTATTGAGAGGATTCGAAGGAGCAGAGACCCTCGCCTGATCTTATGTTGATGCCTACAGAGAGGGAAAAGGGGGTCATATAATTGACCTACCCCTATATACGAGGGGGATTACGGTGCAATCAAGTATTACACTTGGAAATTAATTTAACGTTCGTTTCTTTTTGGTGGTATTCATGAAGTATCGCGGAGCCAGCGCACGCTCCCCAAATTGAGAAATTGAGACACGAAAGCTGTTTGCATGAGTCGTTTCCCCGGCTTGGTAATGTTATACCGAAATTACGGCGGAAATATAAAGGGATAAGCCTCCCACAAGTAATAAAAAAAGAAATGGGAAATCCCATTATTCACGGTTGTTATAAAATTGAAAATACAAAAACTGAAATGAGATTATTTACACATTTGAATCTAAAGCCCCACTAGTACAAAGTGATGGTGAATTTGACAGGGATTGTCGAAACTGGAATAGCCAAGTGACAAATTTCTAGAATCGAACCTGATAAAACCAGCCTCAAATCAATTCGCATCTTGCCCTTTTCCCGCATCTATTGCACACTCGCCGTGCATTAGAACCATCTCGACTCTGTGCACCAATCAATGTGCACGACATTTACAAATCAAACAGAAATCGCGACCCCGTCAGTTCTTGTCACCGACAACACAAGGCCGAGCTTTGATTAGCGAGCTATCAACGTGCGGCGTCGACGCAAGCGTCGCTTTGTTTGCGACGCTCCTGGCGTGAAATCGCTAAGGCCAGCAATGGAATTTCACCTCTTGGCGATGATGAACGACGTCCTGCCATGACAGCTGCCCTGGGTCCAGTGGTGGATCGGAAAACTTCTCTACGAAGGGTTGGACCTGAGGGCTTTGACTAACCAGTCACTGTTTGTTATGACACTGATGTGTGAGGCCTGATTTTGGAGGCGAGGGTTAAGCCAGCACCATCAAGGGAAGTCGGAAGCCCATGTCACCAAAATAGTTGATGTCGCCCGTTCTTGACTGATCTTTTTGGGAATGTGATCGTTGGGGGCCAAAGGGAGATACCAATGATTTTATTCACTACAATAGATAGCTGATAAGAAAGTATGCTTCGATAAAAAACCAATCTTGAAATATTTTGAATATTTTAATTTTTATGAGATAAAACAGCTTCTTCCGACCACTTCGACTCTTCGTTCCATGGGCTAAGGGCGAACGCCACTGGTGGCTCGTCGCAAAGAGGGCCCCGCCCTGGAGCACTTGGCCAAGGCCACGCGAGGCGTCCATTCCCACGCCGAACAATGCAGGCGTCGGCGTCGGCAATTGGGTCGCAAGGTCACTATTCTTACGAGGGTCGGACCAGTTTTCCGCGTAGTGTCGCATGTGACCGTCGATAGCCGGTGGTAAGCAGAGAAAAGGGTAATCATAAAGATTGACGTGGCGTGGCCCATAAAGTTTCATCTCAAGCGGTCGAGCCCGCATGAAGGTGACATACCAAAAGATGAGAGTTTCAGTTAGAATTTCATTTGGTACATATGAAATTCCTACACACATTCTATGTTATTAATTTATTCCCATATAAGAGCATAAATTCAGGCATAGGACATTTCCGTGAGTGGCACTATCTTTGTTTGCATGTACATAAATAAGTAGCCTTCAATTTATTACATAGCTCGATCGTAAATTGCATTTAATTGCATTTGTTATTACAAATAGAGAAATAATCTGTTGTTGCAGGTACATAACTTGGTACACACAATTGACCCTGAACAAAGAATTCTAGATGCAATGCATGTATGTATAGGGTAATTAGTGGACATTAAGTGCAAAATATGTTTTGGACCTAGAGTTTTTAATAGTTTTTTTTTAAAGCTTCATAGCACATCAAATTTTCGTTTTCGGCGACCGCGTTACAAATTTGATAAATTGGGATGGAACGGATGCCGGTACGCAATAAGATAAAAATTAGCAGCGCACGGGATTTGATCTTGGCCCAAATTTGCCAGTCAGGCTATAAGCTTGGGACGATGAAATGGAAATTAGTCGAAACCAAGAGCCAAAGGCTCAAAATTTTGGAACAATATCAAAATTTAGATGTTGCTCTAAGGATTTCGTAATACATTTTGGGCAAGATCCAACGTAAATAACCTCGAGTAAATCAGTGCATGCTTCGGGGTTCGTTTAGGGGATTCTTCCGCTCTCATTCACATCTCACCCTTATGATCTCATAGTCTCAGTCACCCTAAGATAATATTATGTATGTGTGGCGAAAGACTCATCCTGTGCGCCAATACGAGATAACAACAAAAAGGAAACAGAAATCGCACACAAAACCCAACAACGCCTAAGAAAAAAACAACACGAACAAGTTTCCAAATTGCAAAAATAACCGCAAGAGCGACACGTCCTTTTTGCCCTATCAATTCTCTTCGACCCTTCACACCTTTCATTTTTAGTATCCACATTTTACAACCCAACCGCAAACGAGGAAGTACCAGCAACTTTCTAAAGCCCTTTCAACGTTAAAATAGGGTAATAAGTTTGATGTACACTCTAAAAGGTCACCGTCAAACGGAGGAAGGGCTCAATACAAAAGAGTGTTTTTGGCGTCTGGCTGGCAAATGTCACACTCCTGCAGTGCCCTGCAGCAATCCAGTCACCTGCTGCTGCCTCGGCATTGTGTGGACGCTGGCAGAGCGCTCCCCGTAACCCAGCCTAAACGTGATTTCAATCTCGATTCTCTGCAGGTATGCATTTGACGGTGCACGTGATTATCCGGCAGTTTCGGCGAAGCCAGCGCAGAGCACGTGCCCGGAGCTGATTTAAGATTCCCTTCATGGGTGTAGCTCGCAAAGAGGACTACCGACAATAAAGCATTTTTGGGTACACAAACTTTTAGATGCAGATAGCAGTTTGTAAGAAAAGATAAATCTGTGGGATGTCTTTTTTATGATGCTTAGCGCGAGCAACCACAAGAATTCGGCTAGTAAAAAAGTTTTCTTTTTTATGGGTTTTCGATATTCTTGTCTCTTTTGCATGAGAAGTTTTTGGAGGAGGGCTATTTCGGGGCCGATGTGTCATGGCCGAGTTTAGACGCGGGCGTCGCCGTCGAGAGTCGGGCGTCGGGACGCTCGCTGCCGACGCTGACGCTATTATTGGCTCGATCTTCATCCAAATGTAATTATTGTCAAAAGAAAACTTGGAAGAAAGCAGTCACGTCATTCGACATTCGAAAAAAAAGCTTGAAATTATACTTATAAATATCCTCCATTGTTCGTAAGATAAAAAAACAGGCGTTAGTTTCGAAATTTAGAAGCGTGAGACGATTATTTAATGAGCAATAAGCGTCGATGATTGGTTTAAACGAGTCGGTATTTTTGGTTCAACTTTGAAAATAAGGCTGTACATTTTTTCACCGGAAGCCATTACTGAGTACGAAATCAGAAAAGCAATTCGCCAAAAGCTTTTGTTGAAATGAAATTTGCATGGGCCGAACATGAACTAGTTAGTCTGTGTTGGCGAGCCTGTTATTAGTCGACTATCGGTAATAAAGTTGAGGCGAAACGATCCGTGGACACGGCAGACAAAGTTATTACCACGCAGAGGTTTTATTCTCACGTTCATAGACATTAGAAAATTTGCCCAGACCTATAAAGAAAACTTGCAAACATTATTGGATTTTAAATGCGAATTCGACTAAAATGGTCAAGTTTCAATGAAATTTTTCACAAAAACCAACTTGTGACCTGACTTGCCTAACTTTGAAAATTGAATCGTTTGATTGACAACAAGTTGAACCTCTATCAAATATTAAACCGTGTAAGAATGGAACCAATTACAGACAGCAACCAGCGGTGCAGCTTTCAACAAATAAACGACCCCAACAACACGCTAATTAGTAGGAATTGGGGGAGAACCAGCCACATTTACGGAATCGCCACATGCGTTACTATATAGGGTAGGTGTGTTATCAGCTGTCGCGGTCGAATGATATACCTACATGGGACATTCATCTCACATAGGGGTCGTTGGATGAATGACACGAACAGCTGCTATAGATTTTGACTTTGGTCTGTCTATTTGACAAACTTATTTCCACAACGTGAAAGCAATCTGAAAGATAACACATATCAGCCTTTCCACCGCTGACAGGTACAGGGATAGGCATTGTGTTTTGAAAAATATCGACTGTAGGTCCGCGCTTATCTATCCCTCCTGCTTCCAGGTTCTATCGAAATCAATGATCACTGAATCTAGTCGAGCTACGTAAAAGGCCATTCGACTCGAAGAAAACGAAGAAAAGCCCTACAGATGTAGAAACGCGTTCTCAGCATTTTTTTTCTTCAACCCTTTCCTGTCAGAACTTTTTTTCAAGCTTTTCTGTGGTAAAAAAAAGTTGTAGGATTCAGAAAGAAAACATTTTGGCACTCCAACACAAAACATGATTTCTAGGTTGCTAGCGAAAACATTTTCTCGCACATCTTTCCCGCCAGTGAAATCACGTCACACTTTTCGCTTCTTATGAGCAGGCAGAGTGTGGTATCATAAGTGGGATAAATGGTCGCTCGGGTGTCTCATGGGCTCTGTTGTTTCCCTGCCGGTCGGCCGATACTGTGACACGGTTATAAGCGGGGCATAAACTTGGGCGCCCTCCAACGGCGAGTTTCGCGGCTATTTCGGGCGTCGCTGCGCTAAACAAATCACCGCCGAACTCTGGAAATTGACATGACCCACATCGCCGACGCCGAGGGATGATCCGACGCCCGTCCGCAGACGGCGACGCTCATTTGCATGCAGACGCCGAGAAAGATGAGCGTTGGTAGTGGTTCGCGATCGTTTATAAGTGCGAGAATACGGTTACACTCGAGAGGTTTTTTGATGCAAAAGGAAAACAAAAAGGAAAATGCAGTTGATAATTTTACTAGGAACTAAGCCGTTAAAGAATTGAATTGCATTAAAACAAATCTTTAAAAAATGCGTGATAAAACGATCAAGATACATAGGTACCTACCTTATAAAATTATTTTTCTGATTCCCATACAAAAATGTGCAATCTAAACTCATATATTCCTCTAATGAACTTTGAGCTGCTGACTGGCAGATGCAAGATTTCACTAAATTAATATCGCCACGTGCCCTGCCCTCATCAGGAGGTCGTTTCCATTGCACAGAACAATTACCCAAGCCAACAATTATATGTGCTGGAGACCACGTGGTTCCCTCCCCACCCAAGTAAGTGAACCCAATGAAAGCAGTCACCACCCCGTTCCAGCCGCCATGCGACCAACAATGAGAGATTTCATAATTGTCACTCCAACTGACAAAAACACTTGAACGTACTGAAAAATAACGTGCACAAAAACACGAGGATTGCTTTCAATCATCTGCATATTCACCCTCATCAGTTTCTATTTTAGCTGCAAGTCTTCATTGTTTTCAAAACACATTGTGTTGGCAGGCTTTCTGGCCGAGGCAGCAGTACCACACCCGAGAGCAAATTTATTGTGAGTACAAGAGAGGACAACATCCAACAAAAACACTCTGCCACATTCGTTTTATTTTTAGCCAACAACAAGATAAAGTAAAATTATCCTGATTTTATCAAAAGCTAATCGTTGACATATTTTTTGTTGTACATATCGAGCCAGGATTTCCAGTTTTGCGTTGTTTCTCGAAGTAATCAAAGATTCCTGATATCGCCGTGTCCTTCGTTTCTGGTCGACCACTTCCACATCCCTTGATGTTAGATGAGAGAACATTCTAGACTCACATCGCCTCAATCAACGTTCGATGAAAATAGATTTCACGACACAACGCAAGCGGAACGGCGAGGCGCCTTTTCGCGCGGCGAATTGCTAAAAAGAGTTTTTTTTTTTTAATACTTCGTTTATGGCCACGAGTTACAGAGGAATTATTGTCCTCTTTTACTGCTTTCAACGTAATTTCAACGTCTTTCACGAGCGTACAATAAACTTTAATGTGTTCAGCATTAAAAAGTACCACCCAAAAAAATAATAAATAAATAAAATACGCGCGGTTCAAATAACGGGGCCATTTCACGCGAGAGTTAAAAAATTTGGAGCAAAAGAGCACTAATACAAAAAAACTAAATATCAAACGGCCATAAATTTAAATTACCATCCGAGAAACTAAACATGGCCGAGTGGGCAAAAGTATTTCCTTTCCTAGTGTTTGTTTTTACTTCGCTTGAGTGAATATGTGAATATATATATATATATATCTGGAAATGAGGAGAAAGAACAAGGGAACATAAAATAGAGAAGCGAAGAACTGTAGAAAACAACAGAATACGTAGAAAGCGCGTGGATGGAGAATGAAAGAGAGGCCGCCTCCATATAGCTGCAAGCATGTGACGTTGGTGGAGGAGGCTGACGCTACTTGCCCAGGGGTGCGCATGCACCGCCGCCTTTATCAATTACACTAACAGCGCAATTCAAGAGCACTTAACACAAGCCCACAACTGTGTTGCAACGTCAACACCGCACATTTTGTTTGCTCGCGAGAGGTGCAGTTTGCATGCATCATATGTTTACGAAATACATACCACTGGCAATATAGGATGTTAAAATTGGCCAGCGGTTTGTCATAAATCGATTGATGGGCACTAATGAAGTAGAGAGGATATGCACACATTCACAAAAATGATTGAATGAAATTAATTGGTTCCAGAAAAAAGATCAATAAATTTGGCACTTCATGCGGACCCCGAGAGGAAGGACAAAACGATTAGATTCGCAAATTAACGCCAGTTTTTCGCACACAATGGGCCACAGGGCCTAGAATTTCCGCGCTGTGCCTTAACCGGATATGGCGTCACATTGAGCGGGTGAAACTGTCGTCGTAAAGCTTGTGTCATAAATGTGATCAGAATGGATCAACGTCAGGGTCGGAAGTACGATTGCTCGTCGCGATCGTGAGGCGTAAGACGTATTCTCGACCACCCCTTCGCCCAACCCTCAAAAGCATTGTTCATTTCCCCGGTACACAAAGGAATCGTCATTAGGGTTTGTACTTTTGTAGTTCGAGGCTCGCGTTGACGGAATTGACAGAAATGTTTCAGTGCAAATGTCATCGGCGTCTCCCATATTTCAGATTTCGGATACAAAGAATGAAAACGCAGAGAGATGTCACCATTGATGTCACTGATTGATGGTCTTCTGCGACTTACAGAAAGAAAATTCACAACTGAACTTGAAAACATGCAAACTTATACACAAACTGCACGCCTTGACATCAATTTAGCTTCATGTAGCAAACAAAGCGCGATTTCTTGTAAGTGCATGCTCTTTGCAAGGCGGGTTGTCAACCCAGCGCTTCCGACGGCGTAATGCATCATCTTCTCACGCGTCTTCGCTTTAATTCACAGAACATATGAAGATTACTTGACAGGGAATGCTCAGGTGTTCTTCATGAATTATCTAACAGAACGTGCGAAAGTCTTCACACCTTTTCGCATCTCTTTATGAAATACGCGTCTTCTCCTTACGCTTTATTTAGTTCGGCGCCAAAGAGCTGAGCGAAACTGGCTCACTGAACTGCCGAGGAAATAAAAAGCGAATGAAGATGCGTACTTTACTGCCGCCGTTATTTTAAACGAGGTTTTTATGTCGAGACCATTTTCAATTCAAACGAAAGTTTTATTCAAATGCTAAGATGAATCCTGCATACTATTAGCGTCCTTTCGGTCGCCTATTTATTGGATGACGGTCTGAGACAACAGCTACGGAGAGTAGACTACACACATATAAGGTGTGGTGTCAATAGATTCTGTTCAAAACTGGACAAGGTATTCAAAGGGACGACATTTATTTCCCCGTGCGTTTCTGTTTGCATAGCTGAGCGTCTCAGCGACCACACAAAGAATTGACCAGAAGAACGTTTAATGAAAATATGAAAAAAAAAAAACATCCTGACTCAACAAGTGACCAAAAGTGGACAGCAAATGAGATAAGCCAATGAATCGAACTCTGCGAAATGGTCTACTCGGACACATCCCGTTTACTATAATAGGATTTTAGGAATTCAACGTCGATCTAGTGACGTCAAAATACGTCACGCCCAACACAAGCGTCCCACGACAACTCGCCAGTGTTTTTTTTTCTCCTCCGCGTATGCCTCCGCTTCTTATAAGGGTCGCGACTTAGGAATGAGAGAATACAAGATCGCCCACCACAACGTGAGTTCGGACTGCACGTTTATGCTAGGCCTGTAACTCATTTCCGCCTACCTTTTAAAGTTTAAAGAGAGGTTAATGAGTTGACATAACAAAGTCTGGCGACCCGCGTGTTGCACTGGCAATCGTATGCATCTGGGACAAACGCCGATACGGACGAATTACAATTCAAGAAAAGTAGTTCTAGTGTGTCGGATTGCCTCAGTCGGAAAAGGGTTGCTAGATCGGTTTTATATATAGGCGTGTTTCTATTCGATCAAAAGGTTGGGTGCATAATTATGACAGGGTGGATCAGATTTCAGGGAGGTCTGTAAATTTTAATCAACGCTTTATTATTATTTAATGACGAAAATGAAATAGAGATCATTGTGTGGGTAAAATCATTGATTTAGTGGTTGATAATTATAGTTATTACATGTGGGCTTGGGCAAAGAACCTGAAATGCATGGGAAACCTGCAAAAGATTAGTTTCTCGAAGCAGTTTCTCTACTCATATTCGATATAAATCAATCTTCGAAGCATCCAAAGGAGTTGTGCAGATGTTGTTTGAATTGAACAACGTCTGAAGTCAATATCGTCAATGTGAATTGATCGCTTGATTAAAATTAATGAATTCAAAACAACAAGACGACAACACAACATTTGGCATTTAAATCCAGTCCACAGCAGGCACGACTGATACAAAAGACGTTGAACCGGCCCATTAGCATTGTTGGCCGTCTGTTTCATGAAAGAGATTGTGTGCTTTGATCCTACCAATTGATTCCTGCCACTTGTGATACCAACCACGTGTGTACTATATTTGCCTAAACATTTGTTACATCCACTCCACTCCTTGGCCATTGTCATTAATTATCAAAATAGTACCACCCTTTTTTGTGGTATTTATATTTATTGGTACACAGGTTTCATTGCAGTGCAGTAAAACTGATAATTTTTAATCAGATATAATAACAATTTGGAGTATTTGTGCGTGGAAAGAAGATTTGCGAAAAATTAATGAGTGTCTTATATCCCACGACACTATACTTAGATGGACATCATCTCAGCGACAGAGACTCGAGTAGACTTGACACTCTTAACCAAGACTTACAGGTACAGATCCTGGGTAGAGACAGGAGAGAACTCTGCAGCTCTATCATGCTCAAAGAAATGCCGGCACGTCTGGTAAACAAATCATCTTAACACAACATCGAGCATCTTATAAATACCGTACCACCACAACTTTTAAAAATAGCAGAATTTACGCTGATTGCCTGTGGGAGGTAGATTCAACGAGACACAATTATCTCCAGAAATGGAAATGACGCGATAGCTTGTGTGTAGCGGTTGACCCTCGGGCTCGCACAACATGTGAGAGGTGTTAAAAATCTGATAGCACAAGAGACTGTCGCACATTTAAACAGTGATTACCATTTTAAAATGTTGTCTGACAAAATATCGGTGACATCCATCAATAAAAAATGTTAATTTCGGACAATCATAAAGAAAGGCGTACACGTTCCACACTTGCAGAGATCCTACGCATACAATGAGCATAATTTCACGTTATGTACATCCTTTATTTAAATGGCAACGCGCCAGCCCAGTATATTCGCGTACATACATCACATGCCTTTCGTCGGTCTGCTTGTTGTACATCGCTTTGTGCGTCGTTTGACTGTGGGCATGAAATTTAGGACATAAACATGGCATCTAGTTTCTAAATGCAGGCGACTTGCGAACATTGAGGCGTAGTTTGTTCATCACTAATTCGGGAAGCGTGTAATGGATCGCCAGGAGTTTGGCAAACGCAATCGCTTCCAGCATCTGGTGTTTCACCCCATGCATTGCGAGGAGGGTAATTGCCAGTGTTTAGAGAGGTTAAGTCGTATCGTGAAAATAGAGGAATGATCGACGCATGAATGAACAGGTAAGTGGGCAACACCGGCCCACACCAAAAACGCCCACCCAGTGTTACGTGTGTTCCGCCGCCCACAAAAAATATAATAATAATAAAAAAATCGGACACCACATGTGTGGTTAACGATATTTTGTGGTGCGTTAAGCTACATGGTTGGACAAACTGACGTTACATTTATGGCAGTTGTTCTAACTTTAAACGATGTGGCAGTTTTCGCATTTTAAGTATTTTTAATTCTAAAAAAGAGTCACCAGAGAAAACAAGATATTTTTTTGAGGAGCGTCGCTGCAGCAAGGTTATTTTCTAATTGCCAGTAGACCTCAATCCAAGACTCCACAATGTCAAGGTTTCTCAAATATTTGTTTCCTAAGATTTCAGTGTTTGAGATAACATCACACATTGACCAAAAACAATTCTTTCGATCCGCATCTTTTCCACTTGAAAATATTAAAATCCGAATCTTTTTGACTCTCACTCGCCAGCCTGCAAACGCCACGTCCTCAGTACGCTCTGTACACTATTGAGCAATAAATAATAAGCAATCAATTGATTGTTTCCCGCTACAGCGAGTGTGCGGCCAGCTGTCAATTTGCATGATTCGTGTCGCGGGTGCACTGAATGGCACAGCTAGTTGATTGATCTGATAGAGTGCATACTGAGCGATCCTACGTGATGATAAACACTGGACATGCTCGATTAGTGGCCAACCTCCTGCACATGTATCACAATCCACAACGAAACGCGTCGTTTCTCAAGCACACCGCTTTCGTGACTTCGTGACCAAGCGCTTGCCAATTGCCTTCGCCATGCCCGCCACTGGTAATGTTACAAGTATCCATTTCAAATCTACAAGGCTTCCATTCCCAAATATGATCAGAATGATACATTATGTAGAATTGTGACGATAAGGTTCGTTGTGTATGTAATGAGAGAGATTACGAGTTGCGATATCGGTTGGTTGAGTTAAACATGCTAATTTTTGAGCACGAATAGTTGAAATGAGAAGTTACAGAGTTTTTTTTGCAAACAGCACTCGAAGAGATCCCACCGCTACAACAGATGAGGTCATGTTTATGTGTAGAGAATCATTTTGGCAAACACTCAGCTTTGAGCACGCAATACTGCAATTTCAATATTTGACAGACATGACCATGCCTGACAGTTAAAAAACATTTTTTGAAGAGTTTATCCAAAATGCCATTCCTATTCTAATGAGAATAATTACAGATAGTATTGCAATTAACAGCACTAAAAAAATAAGCAAGCCGGCATCTGTTAGTTATCATTTGTGTTCTTTTTTCCACGTATCCAATTAAAGTAATCGACTCAAGTGGCAAACAAGCACTCTGCATTCTTTGACAGCAGTCCAAGGACGGAAAAATTTGACACTTGACGAAAGTTTCAAAGGTCACTGTTTTAAAAGCCTGCGCGGAAGAAAATTCACGAAAATTCTTCGTGTCTTATTTGAGTACAGTCAAAGCATTTAGCAATGCGAAGCTTTATCCAAAACGATTAATATGTACCTTCACGAGTGGACGAACCAAAAGGGATCCAAAAATAATTTGCTTATCTCAACCATCAAGAATTCCAATGCCTTGATGTGCTCATATTCTTAATTTCTGACAGTCAAGTCATCCGCTTCGACCATTAATTTTCTCAGCTAGAAGCCTCAAGTGGCATGGCCTTAATGAAACGTCTTACACTATTATCGCACATCGCAGAGAGCCGGTGTTCAAGTTGTCCAGAGAGTTTTTCTCTACATCTCGGCGCATTCCTTTCCGCTTGCACTCGACGTCATCTGCAGCCAAGAGGACTCGTGCTACTGCTGTTGAGTGTTGCTGCACTCCGGCTGGCTGGACCAGTTTACTGAATCATCGCCAGCGTGACAAACCGACTGCAATGCACCGGCTGTGTGCAGCCAATGCGTTTGTGAAATTCACGCAGAAATAATTGGGAATCTTGGCTATTGCAACGAGCTAAATATGCTTTTTTTTAAAGGTTGGTGAATAAAATGAAAAAAATTAGAACTTTTAGAAGTTTCGAGTTTTGCCAGAAGGAAAATGATCCTAAATGGGACTCCAGACTCCGCAGGAGATAACCAAGTACCAACGCACTAGGCATCAACTAGAAATAACACCATGTCTATTGGCTGGTATGGACTAGCAAAGTCTGTTCGAAGTCTGCAAGGCTCTAAACGTAGCGTGGGAGGCGAGGCAACCAATTATTACCGGTGGTAGATGTTATCCCCGAGCCATTCCAGCGTATTTATACCTATTTCATAATTTACTGGTGGCAATATATAAGAGAAAAGTAGGAGATAACCGGATTGGTAACCGGCAGTGGCAATTAGAATCTCAAACAAATTACCATGCAATTTGGTTGCCATTTAAACATAAAAAAGCGAATTGAATGATGAAAACCTGCACTTTGCAAACAACCCATAAGTATGCTCTCTCGGTGCGCTTACAGATGGATTTCATACGGTGTAATTGAAAGTAATACGCTGGGAAATTGTTTGCCAGCGTGCAGAGGAATTCGTTTCAATTCAAAACAGGTAGGCAGGCGACAAGAGTTTTTGACCGCAGAAATGAAATCCGTTCTTTTCTGCTCGAGGAATCACCTTACCACCTAGGGTCCAAGTAACATGAGGATGATTCTGTGTATTGGGTGGTGCAGCAAACTCGTTTCAACGACATTCAAAACGTACGGCGCCTTGGCACAGATTTTTAAATCCAATTGTCTGACCAACCAGCTCCAAAGAATAACACAACAGATAATTTAATGCCTGTAATCGTCCGGAAGACACGATAAAAAAATTGACTAGTCATGTTTGAGTAGAGTTACATGAACTGATGATTAACACCACTCATTACAATGGAATAAAAACGTCTGCCTGAAAAGTAAGTCAGCGTTTCGGGGAAAAGGTGAATCGTGCTCGCGCTCGTCATGACCAGACCGACGCTGCGTTTTTCCCGGGGCATATAATACGCCGATCAACAATGCAAATATGCACATGAGATCATGCGACGCCATTGTGACGTAGGACCGCCACGAGAGTCAATATTACCATCCTATTCATAGTGCCTAGCTATGGTGCCGATTCTATGCCACCTCGCGTGAGCTGTGCTAAGAGCTCGCAGGCGTACACAGGGAATTCAAATCAAAGATTCATGCAACGCCAATTTATGAATACAACAGAAGACAATAATCATGGGAATCATAATGCCAATAGTATTGTAACAAAATATGACCTCAATTTTTATTTTTTCTGACACCTAAACTGATACCTGATACCCATTGCTTGCCTGTTGCTCTGGACATCCCATAACTTCCACAAACACGGAGTCAGGGCGTTCATACGAGAAACGCGTGAATTTGCCAAAGGGATTGTCACTGTTCAAAAAGCCCTTCAAGTGCCATACAGATACTGTCTCGGTCTATATGGTTATCCTGTGTGCACTTCTCGTCTGAACGCATTCTCTTTTTTACAAGAGGATGGGCGTCTTTGGTCTCCCTTTCTCCAGCGCTCCAAGGATCGGTTTCTTTGCCGTAGTAATTTCCATGTCAGCCTCCCACTCACTCCCTTCACAGAGTATCAATTCCTCCATCTGTCAGCTACAAAGCCGCCCCCTGTCTCGATGATACGGTCTCTTCTACCAATCAATTCAAGTGCGATACTTAAACAGATTCATGCACCACATTTTCGTCGCTGCTTTCGAATGTGCGAAATGTGCGAATGTGCATTGTGACTTGCCTCCCCTTTTCGGTGTTCCTGATGACAAACCTGGGACAGCCATCACCTTACACCCAAAATTTGTAAGCAAACCCGTTTCACAAACCATTTTCTTTGTAAACCATAATCGTAGTAGAACAAACGCAAGACATTTATAATTGGCAGACCCACTTTACGTGCATTTCCATCATTTAGGGAAGCTATTTCGGGGTTCTTTACAAGATCTAGCAATTACAATCCCATTCAAAGACACACGAAAGCAAAGAATTTGTCTCATTCTGATGCCCTGCCTGGGTATGTAAAGACGTCTTTGTCTGTTCAGGACGCTCCCTTTTTGTGCACTTCCCGGGGACTTCCGCCTGCTGGCTCCTTCAACCGTGCGTTCGTCTCGACTCCTGGGCGAGCCGAATCTCTCCCTTATCGGCGGCATCTTGCTCGAGTCGCGTTGCCAGCACGAGCTCCATTATTATTTTCAGTTTATAAAGCGATTCCAACTCCTTTTCACGAGACGGCAATTTCCTCTAAGTGGATGCATCGTTTATCTTGTCACTTTTTTATGATTGGTTGTGTGAAAAATGTGTTTGAAGCGCTAAAATCGATCGTGGTGTTGTCAAAAACTCGGCGGTGAAAATGCGCTTAGGAAATGAGATATCGTTTGCGTGCCTGTTTTGTTTGAAGTCAAGGTAGTAATTTTGTCACTCCTTAACATTGTCACAACAGGCAGGGAGGGATAAAAGCATACAAAAGCGAACGCAAGTTTTCCAAGTCGAAAGAAACAGCCGCGGTACAAATGACATATGTTTGAAACCACAAAAAAAAAAATCATCCCCAATTGGATCTTGTCTGGCAAGGACCCCAACGGTCGGGCGCCGACAAAACTTGTCGAGATATTATTAACTCTCTTTTGTCGCATGCAGGATTGCATTAAAATAATACAAATTTCCACGCACACGAATCCACCACGCACGTTATCTTTGTGGTTCGCATGCCACATTACGCTCGAGAATAATTAACCACATGTCAAAGGCCGATCTCGCTAGCTTGAAAATGATTTAACACGCAAAATAAATCAGCAGTGCCATCACAATGGCACGTCTAATTTGTTTGCTGACATCATGCCAGGTCATTTCATTTGTAAAAAAAAAACACACATTTTCATTGACCCCAGCCTTACGACACGACAGCAAAACACTCTCCATTGTGTTCGGGCACTTGAAAGACCTGCACGGGGTGATAAAATCACACAAATACCGTAGCAGCACCGGAGGCAAACCTACCCCAACGGAACCCTTATAAATCGCATTTATAGGACTACATTGTTATGCATTTAGCGTGAGGTATAGTCCGCTTACGTTCAGAGGCGGCCCTAGCTGCAACATGGATGCTATAATTGCAAAAGTAGTACATGCATTGCAAGAACTAAACTGCTTAGTATGTTACTTCAGGGCAGCGTACCTTCATGACCAACTGAAAACCATTATTATATTTCAGCATGCACCAACATCTTGGTACAGTGCCAATTGCTTGCCAAATTGCAATTATAATTGCAAGCACCTTTTTTCATAAAAACATGGCAATGAAAATCTGAAATGAATCACTGTATGCATTTGCAGAGCATTGGACGGTACGCCAATGATGCAGGCTCAGAGCGGAGGTGCTGGCAACGACGCCTTCGTGGCAGTCCATTAGAGTCGGGCCATGGGCAGACCAGGGGCAGACAGCCGCCGGTACCTCGTCTTGGACTGCCCTGACAAGCCGAGAGCATCCAAGGACGAAGAAGGCCGCTCTATTAGGACTTCTCGGGCAATCCTGTCTACGGCTAGCTCCATGGCAGCGTGCACAGGTGTACGCTACTCCCGGCCTGCCAGTCAGCACACGAGGAAGAGGCTGCTGTTGTACGAGACGCGTACCGAACAGCGAAATGACCCGTACACACAAAAGCAATGAGCTGATAATTGCGAGAGATCGCGTCTTGGAGATGCTAATAAAGTTGGTGTCGATGGTCGTTCACGATGCCTTTTATGGAAAAGTATTGCCTCCTGCGCTGACAGTCGAAATGCCGGTAGACATTATATAGGTAAAGAGTGACGTGACTTTATTACAATTTAATTGAGGTCATTGCTTTTCATACTTGACTCAGGTTGCTGCTATAGGCAATTGACCTCACTTTCATTGATCAACGGTGTGAGGGTGAACGGAGTGTGGATATTAACGAATTAGTTGGCCCTATTACTGTAGCAATGCATACACAAAGGTAAAACTAATCAAGTGTAATGATGATACTTTCTGAAATTAAGCACAACATACGAGTCACTTTTCGTGTGTAAATCTCTAGGAAACTTTCCCGCCAGTTTATGTCAGACCACGCTCATTGATAAATGGGAAGCCATGAATGAAGGGATGGGAAAATACTATGCTCTATTTTACTATACATACATTGTTTTACAATCTCGTTTTACATTACATCTTGTTTGTTTACAATCATTCTTGGGTTTCTATGACAGTTTCATTCAAAATGAGGGAATATTGTAGAAATGGACATCTGAGGAGCCAACATGAGTGACCCTGAAGAAGAACCCCAAGAATTCTACGCGATAAGAATGTTTTCTTATCTCAATTGACTGTAATAACAATATGAGCACAAATAAGATGACATAGCTTATCACTCAGCCAATCGAGCCGAAGCTACTATTAATCTGACAGTGATCGTAAATAATGATCAAAGATCCGTGAAATTAATTTGTATTTTGATTGACTTGGAATTCGTTACCATTTACATTTAGTACTGTTAATAGGAAGGAGCATTATTAGCAAGCCATAGCGCCTAGGCATCCTAATTGAGCACCTTCTCTCGCAGCCAGCATGATAGTTTCATTTGGGTGAAGGTAGATCGGTCGACACTGAAAGAATACGGGGAATACGTCTCTTCCTCTAGCAAAGTCGCAGCTCATTTCCAAAGCACGTTCGCAGAGTGCAAACAGAGGATATCTAAGACGATGATGACCATGAGAGCTGGCTTTCTGTGCAGAGTGGTCACTCGCAGCTCGGACTGTCTTCCAAGAAACAATACCGGAGGAATGTGACCCACAGCTTCTACATTGGTGACCGACGGACACACTGTACCTGGTACTTTAGCTCGGGCGGTCGACACCGTTGCACTGAGATGCAGTTACTTGCATTACATCCCGACTGCTGATATGGGGAAATAGCGGTAGTCGTACCATCTGCTAAACTGTGTTTCAGGGTATGGCTTCTATGGCGAGAGCAACGCATTCGTGACACAATAAAGAAACGGTCAAGCAGTGAAGTTTTTTTTCCCGCATTTCTGTTATTTCGACCGCCCAAAACGGGTGCCCTGCTCGAAGAGAACGTTTGTGAACAATGCCAACTAATTGGGTGGATATTACGTCAGTTACCCTACCGTAGTAGGTACCTTCCTTTACATAAAGAAATATGGTCACTTGATGGCAATCTGTGAAAAGATTTATTTTCAAAACGATTTCAAAACAGCTACGGTATTTATTTTTGCGCTACCGGGACGCCTCGTAAGGAAGTAAAGAAAGCCCTTTTTCACAGCAGGACAAATGTAAAGATGCCCTTAAAATTATAAACCAGCAGATTGGGTGCATTCAAGCAGAAAAAGAAATCTAATCCTGTAAATCCTAAAGTGCGACAACACCTTGGCAGAAAACTACCCTCCCTTATGTACCGTCTCCAACTTCCATGGTCGCAACAAACTTTCCACAGTATTTGTTGGCCCTTTATTTATTAAATAAAGCCAAAAAACAATAAAACACTACAATTTGTGTCAAGACTTGGGATGTAAGTAGCTAACAAAATCATCCTGCCACGTCGCAGCTGGATAGTGTGAACGAAGTTGCCGTTTTACCCAACAGCTAACAGTCGGCGCCAAAAGAATTGGAAGGGTCTTTCAACCATGGCCAGCTGAGAGAAGAATCAACAAATTGATCTCTCCAGGATTATACGGCTTGCATACATGATCGTACATCAATCACCACAATCTGACAGTTGTTCAGATGTGCATAGTAATGATCCCTTTTATTCCCCATATGACAGCCGCCTTCATAGCACTCGATAAAAAGAAAATCTTGAAAAAGAAGCCGACCTATCCGCAGGAAAAGTTCGCTGCTATTTTTGAAGGACAGTCTCGCGGGGTGACACCAAGTTTTGCACAGACCGGATGTTTACCTTGGCCGTCTCTGGCGACAGCATGCGACATCGGAAGTGTCAGCACTCAGCACGACCACACCTTGAGCCGCGCTCCCACACGAGATAAAGAGCGCGGTCATCGAGATTGAATTTGACATGAGTCGGAGGAAAGAAACGAGAAACCAGTGCAAACGTCCAATTGATTAGTTTTGCAATTAAAACGTATGATAGTGATCGTAAAAACATACGCCGACTATCGTGAAAATATCCAGTCTTTATCTATACAAGCAGCTATGTGCAAGACAATTCGGAGTAGATCGTCTTAAAATAAATCAGTATCTGATTATTTTCTGCATTTCGCGTAACTGGATTTTCTCTATACGATGACATCTCTTGTCAAGTGCACAAGGGATTGGCATCCTGCAATTTGCACAATCTTCCCCTAAGCATAGAACGTTTTCCATCCTGTAAATTTTGATCAAAGTCCAAGAAAATATAAAGGCCCGCCCACATGATTAACGGGCCGACAACGATAATGCGTACATTTTATACGACACGCGGCATAACCATAAAGAAAATTACTAAACATCACTCATATGGCTTCACGTAGTGGCATGCACCTATACAGCATTTTAAGCTCGACTAGGTGTCCAAGTCGCACCTCTTGCATACGATAACTCCATTGTGTGTTAAAGCATCGCACCTTAATCAGATGATTTATGCAGACTGATATATGTATGTATCGCATAAGAAGCATGACCGGCTTTGCTCGATCCAATGTTTTGGTGATACTAGCTACCACCTACCATGCTGTTGCCATCAATGTTACTGGCGCTACCGGTACACGTGAGATACACCCAAGTCGTGATCTTTGCTTGTTTGCCCTCCAAAGAAACTGCGCGAAATATATCCGTTTTTCTGTGAGTTTCCCATTTTCTTCCGAGCTCGCTAGGCTTACTCGAGTTACCAAAGTCAAAATTGCCTTTTAGTTTTATTGTTAATGAAGCAGATGGAGGTAATAAATAAGAAACATTATTCAGACTCAAATGATACGTACTGGCTGAATATACCACCTAGAAATCGCATTTCATTTCAGCAAATAGTGAAAGGGAACTTGTTAACTGACTCTAAAATAAAATGGGATGATTTGTTAAAGATTAAGATTAACATTGTAGTAGAAATTGTGTCCAAGTTGAACAGTTTCAATCGTTTCAATCGTGCCCGGCAAATAGTCACAATCCATCTGGCAATCATGCTAACACAACATGCACTTTATAACGAAAGTCAGTCAACTCGATGCCCTAAATCTGAACTAAAATATACAAATATATATGGATGTTGTATAATTTTAGAAGGCGCATTTCCATCCTGGGCGCTAGTGTCGAACTACGGTCTAAAAATAGACAGTTGCAGATGCAACATAAATATATATATAGCTGCATCACGCTCTTTCCAACGCTTCACATCAGTCAACAGAGCAAGGTATTCTTTATTGAACCGAACCCGAAAAAACATTATTGTCACGTGTATATTCTCATTTCATTTCTCACATATGCCAGAGCACCCACACTATTTACACAAATAGGAAAATTCGAAAAATCCGCCCTAAAACATTAAAAAACCACAGCTCTGTGTAAAGGACCCAGAATAAAAACAATTAACGGAGTTGCGCACGTGTCCCTTTTAATATTTACGACGAGTGTTAAGCTCGACTCGCACGTGTTAATATGAGAGTCTAGTAAATTGTAATAAACATGCTCTGGGAAAGGCTGGCGCGGTTGGAAATAATAAATAAGTTCCCTCCTTGCCAGCGGAGGTGCGTGAACACCACCTTAAATTAGACGCAGACGTCTGAAGAGCACTTTAAAAAAAAAAAAGGAGCACCGACTAGCGGCGACCCAAATATCACTCCTGTCCATTTTCACGCGGCATTCAGAAATCACAGCTAACGCCTCCGCACACATGGCAAGGCACGGTAAAGGGGGTCGCGGCCGTCAGGTCTACTAGCCTTCGTGGAAACATCTTTCAGTGACATTTGCACCGATAGGTACGGAACGAAAATGATCCCAGGCTAGGAAACTAAAACTCTTCCGAGTCCAATTTGTGCGGGCAAGATATTAGATATTTGTTTTTACAAATGGGGAAAAACCACGAACGCTTTTCAGTACCGCGCAATGACATAATTATGACCTTTAATCAGCATAAGGCAACAAAATGTCGACCTTGAACAGTGCAGGCTTGATTTAGAGTTTAGCTGGATAACAATATCTTAGCATGATAGCAAACTAAAATAAATAGCAACAGATGCTAATGTCATGCTGCCGCCTTTTACGACCGGTGAGCAATGTTGCCACATAGGGCGTCAAATTATCCTGAGTTGGAAGTAGAAAATTGGTGCCTCAAGTTAGGTCGTGTGAGACATGGTATGAACTCATATTCCTAAAAATGAATGTGTTTACAAGGTTTCACACACACACTGGGAGTCGCTGACACTGACAAGCCATAAATGTACGTGGCAAACAAGATAGTTTCTTGCTGCTAGTCTCAAAGTTTTATTTAACCTTAGCACCTATTGGGTGCGCTGTTATGTCACGGGGCAGGTGATAAGAATTATACGGGAAATTGGCAACATAACATGTGACTGTTAGCCTTATCTCATACTTCCGTTGTTATTCGATATAAGGTCGAGTGTATTTTGGCGGAAAATGGCACGACGACTTACCTAAATCTTCGACAAGTTTCAGCATGACTCCACCGATGTGCAAATCCCCTTTGACACGAAGAGTCCTCTCCACTTGTAGATCGGTGACATACACACGTAAATTCCACGACCCGTCCACCAAGTACCCATCGGCCATCATCTTGAAAGATTGTTAAATGTCACTAGTTATTCGCGAAAAAATTCCAAAACCCCGAGCCTAAACTTATTAAATCGAAATAGACGTATGTATCATTTTCACTTCAAACATGTGAGGTGTTGTTGTGCTAAAAACTTTTGAGCGCTCGAAAAGGGCACGTGCAGTGCGCAACGTTTCACAACCACTACACGTGGAAGCCGAACTATCACTGCCGGGCAAGATCGCCGATCACAACATTGCCATGCGGCATGCATACCGCGCAGGGGCTTTTTCACTGCCATCTAGTGGTGATTCAAAAAGGTCGGCTCTAGGAAATAGCAAGGCGGTGCATTCGTACTCGCTCAGCTCAACTGTCAGACGCTGAAAACAGAAACAAATTCTGTGTCAGAAGAGTGCACAACGTTTTATATTTATTTTGTGAGTCACCTAAGTATTACCAAATTTTACCTTACAAATCCTATTTACAACCATTTTAGTGACATTATCGCTTGATGTGCCGCGGAGAACGACGATTGCTTCCTAACCTATATCTTTCTGTCATCCAGGCCCATGGGATATTTCCTCTGATTTCTGATCTCCTTTTCAACAAAGATGTTGAGACGACTTTTAAAAGGTAGCCGTCTCGTTCAAAGATATCACTCTAAGAACTTTGGTACTAGCCCCCAATCTTTCCTTGCGATATCGTTATTGAAGACACGAAGCATCCTGAAGGTGTCTGGCGAAGATGGTTTCAACTTCATGCAAGGGTTGATTACAAATGACATGCGTCACATTGAAGATGGAGCGTGTAGTATGTACACAATGTTTCTTAATACAAAGGGACGAGTGATGTACGATGCTATCATATATGGAAGAAAAGAGGATAATTCATTCCTCGTAGAATGTGATCTATCAGCATTGCCTGCCTTACAGAAACACCTTTCACTCTACCGAGTTCGAAGGAAGATAAAGATTGACAACCTTGATGGAGATATAAATGTGTGGGTCTTATTCAATCCCAAAGTAGAAGTGCCAGAAGTCTCACCATTTATAGCCAAGAAAAAAATTCCTGGGGAATTAGTCACCTGCAGCGTCGTTGATGAAAATGAAACCTTTGCAGGAGATTTAAGTGAACCTGAGCCTGTCTTCAAAAGTGAACATAATCTAATAGTGTGTCGTGATCCCCGTCTTGCGGCTTTAGGCTTTCGAATTCTGGCTCCTAAGAGCATCAAAATGGATCAAATTGCAACTCGAGAAGCTGGAGCATCAGGCTCGACTGATGAATCAATTTACAGACTTACTCGATACAGACTCGGAGTCGGAGAAGGCGTTGAAGATCTGCCTCCTGGAAAAACTTTTCCCTTAGAAGCTAACTGTGACTATTTGCATGGAGTCAGTTTCCACAAAGGTTGTTACATCGGTCAAGAGCTCACTGCCAGGACCCATCACACAGGTGTTATACGAAAGCGACTAATGCCACTAGACTTTCAATCCGTTCCGACTGCCTCATTCACACCTGACATAGAAATTGAAGCTGAAAAAAAATCTTCTCGTTCTCTAGGAAAGCTTAGAGGCTTGGAACAAAATTCGGGACTTGCTTTGTTACGAATTGCCGAGGCATTGGATGCGAAAGAAATGAAGGTATTGGGTGGCACTTGCCAGACAAGAAGGCCGTTTTGGTGGCCACAAGAGGCACCTAAAGAAAGAATCTCCGTTATGAAGGAATCTGGTTAGCATATTTTTTTGGTTTCTTTTAGATAGTTTCAGCTTGTATAGAGACTTGTTTCATTTTCTTCGATGGTGTTGTGAGAATGTATCTGTCTACGGAGACTCGTTTAATAAACAAGAAGTTTGGGAAGCGTTAAGCTAATTCTTCCGTCAACATCAGTCCAATAAAAAAACACACAATCCTAATTATTCCTTAAACAATCTAAACATTACAATGATCCATATCCCATGGCAATCAAAGTCAGTAAACATGAAACCGATGCAAGACTATAGAGTTTACAATGGCACCTACCTTATCTGTTTGTAGCCAGATGGAGGAGAAACCATTAAGCAACGAGGAGACGTCTGCAGATCACAAATCGGCAACCGGTAAATCAGAGGAGAAAGTCGACGAGGGCGGCCAATTCTTGTGCTCTCAATGCAAACTTGAGGAACGTTTCGACTACAAGGGCACCAGGCCTGCATTCTCGAAGAAGATTGTGTTCCTTGAAGAGAGCTACCTGATGAAAGACCCGTTCTCCGGGCCAGACAAGCAGCAGTTCCTCTTGCTGGGTGCCGATTGTACTGTGTGTCGCAAAGCCGTGTGCCAAGCACAAGAGTGTAGCGTCTTCTACGCCAAAAGGTTTTGTATGATATGTGCCCTAAACAGACTGGGTGAGTTTCCCTCTCAGGTTCAAGGTAAATTAAAAAAGACACAAGCAACTAGAGCGTTTTGATTATGTGCATTTTTTTGTCGCAAATCTAAAATTAGTTGGGAGAATGTTATACGATATGTAGGTATTTTTTTACCCATAATATATATTTAAAAATACCATTAGATGTCAGAGGTGTTTTATTCATCTATTTATAAAGCCAGTCACTAATTTCCACTTGTGTTCACATCCACAATCTACCCTTTGTCAATAAATGATAAAAAAAAAGTAGACCAAGAGTCCCAGGGGAACAAGATCATTTACAATGTAATGTAAGTACATCCATTCCTACTGAGGCTTATTCTTCTTAACCTTTTGTTTCTTTTCTTGTGGTTTAGGGATTATGTGCAATTTGTTCAACATCTTTTTCTTTTGCAGCTCACCCTTGTTCTTCTTCTTTTTCTGTAAGAACCAAACAAATTAATCACGTTGTTGACAGAATGTGTTGCAATCATTAAAGTCAGTAAATCATGAAAGAGAAGAAAATATGGCTAATATTGATGCAGCACCGTCGTAAAAAGCTTTGGCGAAACAATCAGAAAACACGTACCTTAGGCTTCTTCGACTTTACTTTTCCATTGATAACTTCTTGACCCTGAAATTCTGTGCCAGGCTCAGGCTTCTTTTTCTTCTTTTTTGCTTTCTTCACTTCACCGTCTTTACCAGCATTATTCTTTTTGTTGACTTTGACGCTCCCCTTCACTTTCTTATGACATCGCGTTACTCTGAGCGGTCGTTTACACAATTCCTCTCCATCGAGTTTCAAAGCCAGCTCGACTGATTGTGAATCTTCGAAATTGACGTAGGCAAATCCCTTGCCCATTGAAGTCGCACTGTCGCGTATAAGCCTTATGCTGTCGATGTTTCCGCATGGTTCAAACAAGCGATGCAGCTCTTCTTCTTCAATGGAAAATGGGATGTTACCGACAAAAACTGCATTTTTTGGATTGTGCTGAGCTCCACCACCAGCTAGGTCTACTCGGACAGTGTGTTCTCTAACTACAGTTCCATTGAAAGTCAGTGCTTTTTTCGCAGACTCTGCCGTCTCAAAACGTACATACCCATTTATATTAGAACGTTCTGGGTGAAATTCCCTCCTCATTACAGCTACTTTTTTCGATGTTTTTGGATCAGCAACAGCAGCACATCTTAAGCGAACACTCTCAACTTTACCAAATTTCCTGAATATGTTGGCCAGGTTGAACTTTGTGATTTGATTACTAAGGTTGCCAACAAATATCGTCCGTATTTCTTGCTCTGGATCCAGCTCTCGCCTAACATTTTTCTCAGGCTCTTCAATTGAAACCCCCTTTTTCTTGAGTCGTTTTCTTGCATGCTTTGCGTTCTTATTGTCTTGGCTTTCCAACGTTGCAACATTGAATCCGTCAGGCTCTTTATTATTTTCTAGTATCTGGGATTCCAAGACCTCATTGTCTGGGATTCCAAGGAATTCACCCACATTTTCACTGTCTTCTGGTGGCAAAGTTATCCGAACCTTTTTCTTCTTTTTAGAAATGTTTTCACCATCTACTACGGATTTCCGTTTCTTACTTTCCCTGTTGTCTTTGCTGACTGAAACTGAAGGCAAATCCTGGTACTCGATTTTCATCTCCAATTTTTCATTTTTTGATTTTTTGTTCTTAGATGTGTGTGATCCAGAAATCATGTCTGCCAAACTCCCTACAGTGTATTCCACCATCATACCGAGTTCTGTAATAGAAATTTAGAAACACATTTTTACAATAAGCATAGCTGCTCTTGAAATTTCTAGATCTGCATGAAGAAACCTATGGATTGTGTAACTATTTGAAGCTTTGGAAGAACTTGATTAATCTAAATCAACATTTAATTAAGTTAAAAATTCAGTCACTTGTCTAACATAACCTCTAAAATAACCGCAATATGCCTGTAACCAACAAAAAAACGATATAACATAGATATTTCACACTGATAAAAATGTTGCTGAATTAACTTACTCACATTAACATTAACAGAAAGCAAAAATAATTGTTTTATGATGAAGATAGTCGACAACGATCAATAACCATGCGGCAGGATCTTCGTCTATATCAATGCACCGCCTTGGCTGGCAAATCGTGAAGTACAGGCGGTGGCTCTCAGCTGTGTGTTCGAGCACGTTTTCGAGTGAGGAATTTCAAAGTGCTTGGTTTTAAGGTGTATTTAAGTTATTTCCCTTGGAAGTCATTCAATTTCGTTAAGAAAAGATAAATTGAAAATGGAAAATGGATATTTACCTTATTCAACTTTTTTGGCATACCACAAAGCACAACTAGACCTTTCTGGTGTTCCGGTACATTTCTGGGAGGTCCTCGCCAAGAAACTCACGGAACAAATCTTTGATGCTGGAAATGTATTCACTTTCCTTCCACTAGAGAAAGATGAAGGAGAAAATGGACCAGCGTATGCAGTCCACACATTGACTGACATTAATAAGGATGATCATAACCACATATATTTGATCGATCATGCTTGGACGTACCGAGTGAGTGGTGCTAAGCGACAGTTGCGAGAAATTCCTCAGCTTGTCGGCCGAATGGCTTCACTTATGGGAATTGATAACTCGAGCGCTTCACCCAGTGAGCTTGTTGATTCGGTTTTTGATGCGATGTGGAAGTACAACCGTACATACTCTTTAAATGGGTTATCTGTTGACATCGAAGACCGTATGCCTGTCTGGTATGTAATGGATGAAGTTGGATCTGCGATTAGGCACTCTGATCAGCCTAACTTCCGTGCAGTGCCACTTGTTCACATCCCTGAACAAGTTGCATACACTTTGTTATTCCCAATCAGAGACATTGGAGAAGGGGAGGAAGTTACTAGAGACTTTTTGGAGGGACAGGTAAATGACATTGAAATGAGAAAAGCTTTACTGCTACCTTGGTATCCACACTCTTTCCTCTCACAGGATTTCAATCTCGAGGAGCCCGACGAGAATTACTTCCTTGATGGTCATGTTAAGGAATCCCTTCCCAATATATCAGCGCTGACCGAAAGTCTAATACTAAGAGATCCCAATGTTAAGCTTAAAGTTTATTCAGAATATAGATTCATAAACGATCACCTCAATCACCCTGGATTTGAAATTGTCTTTGATGATACCGAAGCTGATATCCTGTGGACGATGACTCACTTCAAATTATTCGAAGAGTTCAGCGAGCAGTGTCCCTGGAAATTTATCAACCAATTTCCATTTGAGAATGTAATAACCATCAAAGACCTTCTCAGCATCGTTTCCCGACGGAACAGCGGTGATCCAAGCTACGATGTGGATACATTGGAGACACTTCCCATTTGGCTTCCTTCTACCTTTAACTTGAAGACAGAACTGATTCAATTTGTCAGCTACTTCCAGCATCGGGAAGAAAAAGGCTTAGGAAATTATTGGATTATTAAGCCATGGAATCTTGCTAGAGGTCTCGATACCCACATCACCAATAATCTGAATTTCATCCTAAAACTTTTCTTCAGCGGACCAAAGATTGTGCAAAAATATATTGAACGCCCAGTTCTCTTCACTCGTCCCGACATTGGTGGAGTGAAATTCGACATCCGATACGTTATCTTGTTAAAAAGCGTCTCGCCTTTGGAAGTATTCGTGTATCGTAATTTCTTTCTTCGTTTCGCCAACCATGAGTTTGGTCTGGTAGACTTCGATGACTATGAAAAACATTTTACAGTTATGAACTACCAAGAAGATACACCCCTATGCCGCCTTCTGTGCCACGAGTATGTAGAGCAGTTCGAAGAACAGTATCCGGGTTCAAGGTGGAAGGACGTCGAAACAAAGATCTTTTCAATGCTGCTTGAAGTCATGGAGGCAGCTGTGAGCAAGCCTGCACCGCGAGGCATCGTTCATTCACCGCAATCGCGAGCCCTTTATGCCGCGGACATAATGCTGGCCTGGCGAACGGACCGAGACGGAGTGGAAGAAATGCAGCCTAAACTATTGGAAATCAACTGGACACCTGACTGCAAAAGAGCGTGCGATTATTATCCGGATTTCTACAACGATATCTTTGCTTTGCTATTCATGGGCCATGAAAAGCCAGAGGTGTTTGAGAAACTTACTAAATTGTAGTGTGTGTGAAAAGGTCAACTTCTGGCTAAATTGTGTTGTTTTTGGTGAATTAACAAGCTTTTCATGCACTCATTATACCTGATTCATACCTGTCTGTAAGTGGATGCTTTCCCTTCTATTCTGCATTTATACCAGTCATTTTTTCATTGTGTCAAAGTGGCATACATTTTTGTATTATTCTGTGTTTGTGTTTTTTTTTTGTATGAGAAGGATTGAACTGCCAGTCATTACACCTAAGTAGTACCTACAATGTATTTCTATTTGTAGGGAAAGATCAATTAGGTTTACCTAATCTAATGTTTTTTTTTAAACAAGTTGTATTCTACTGGATTGGTGACATGCCGAGTGCTAAAAGATCGAAACTCCATAAACCTGTTTATGTATAGGCATTTACACATTTAATTTGTATAACACTATATAGTAACTATTCCTAAAATTATAACAATTTCCTTTCTACATTAAAAATGATTTGCTATTTATATACAATTCCGTCCTTTTATATTCCGCCTTTCATTTGATGAAAATATTCACTGCAGTCCATTTCCACGCAATTCATAGGTTTCAGATAGAGCAAGCAGTGAAAACAGACCTTTGATAAGCAAAGTACATGGAGAAAGTCACTGCTCTATCACGGAGAAGGAACACAAGATGATATCAATATTACCTGCTTGTTCATTCTCATTGATCTAAACAGTTATAAGTTTAGTGAAATCATTCATACAGTAAATGGGTTGGTCTTTTAATAATTATGCTCAAATTATGGGAAGACTGAAGCTATTTACATTGCCGTTGCAATGGGTAAGTTGGAAGTCTGGGTTTTAAACATTGACATATCAGGTTGTATCTTTTAAGTCACAAGTACACCAATATCTGCAGATTGAGTGATATGAGATGAGATTAGAAAATGTGGCAGTAAATGCCAGAAGCATTGAGTAAAAACCGCTGCACCTACTTCCAAAGAAAAGCCTAACCTACAGTAGGTAGTTATCGTAGTGTAGAATTATTTCCTGGTGATTAAGTATCTAATACTTAAGGAAATTGATAACATTACGTATCGATCGTGCATTTTTGGCATTTGCGGGGGCGATGCAACGGGAAAGAATTGCGTCCTTTTTCCAAGAAGACATCTTGAGCAGGAACCAATTGGCACAGCGAAAATATAAATATCGTAAAAATTGGCGCACCTACCAAAATGGTAGTACTTCTTATCATTTTATAATATTCATTATGTTTTAGAAATTATTACGCCTCTTTTTGAAAGGTCATAAAACAAATAAATGTTTCTGACTGCATTTCAATAACTTACAAAATTATTGTTTGAAATTTAAGATTGGTTTCGTCTATCGATTATAACCGACCTAACAATGATTATTTTCTTTACGACAAATGTGATAATAAATATTCCTATCAACAAGAGAGAGAGAGAGAGAGAGCAATAATTTATGTTTAAAATATTATTTATTACGATTATAGATATGTTTAATTCGATATAATATCCAAAAAGTTATATAGGGTCTAAAAAAATTGTCATTTGGCATGATGTATAAGCTATCATTGGAAATATTTTTTAATTTAAATTTTTTTGTTTTGGGCACGTTTACATCAACGCATCATTGATTTAACGTCGTATCGTCGAAGCATTGCAACTAAAATCCTATCCATCGATTTACACAAAAATTGTTTGCATCTATCATAATAAATATAACATTCAACACAGTTTAGCTCTACAGCTCTAAAACAACTTATAACAATATTAGACTATAATATGGACGATATTCAACATTTAGCCTTAATCTATCGTATTTTTCTATTTGTTTTTACATTGAAAATTTTCAAAATATTTATCAAATTCACGAGACATGCCCTCGAAATCAACTATCTACAACTAAATTCTACCTACCTTACCAAGTAACATACACATTTCAGTTCTATTCTAGCACCTCCAGCCACTCAGTTCGGCTCCTTCATCTTCAATTTCCAATGATCACAATCAATTCTATAGGACGTAGGCCAACGTTGAAGTATTTGTAAACCCCATTTTTTTCCATCGGAGAGACTGCACCCGGAGTTTTTTTCCTGGCCAGCTGACATCCTCTTTCCAGCCGAGCTCGTCATTTGTGTAAGCTTCGCTTGTCTTCGAATGTAATTGCATTTCTCGATGCCCCCAGCAAAAGTAATTGCTGATTTCTCCCTTGACACGGGTGTCCCTCCTCACACCCCTTCGTTCACGTCGGAATCTCAATAAGCAGACGCTCGCCTCATTAACTCTTGAGCGACACTCTCATTCCGGCCGACTTAAAAATTCAAGTCAATTCATGTCGCCATTTCACGACGAACTTTTCATCAATCTCATTCTTTTAGCGACGTGAATCTCCGAAATTTCCCCCTCAGCTTGTGATTCTTCATCAGTCGATGTATTCTAAGATTGCAGCTGGGCCCGCCCATATAAATGACCTCGACCTTGTTCCCCTCCTCGGCGACAGCGACTAGCGTCTTGACGGCCTCAGAGCCCACGTCTTTGGCCGTCAGCTCGAGCACCGTCCCGGGGAATCGGTCCCGTATGCACTTGGCAAGCGACGCCGCTTGGCCCGTCGTCAGCGCCACCCCCACCATGCTCAGCCAAGACAAGTAGCTGAGATTAGCGACCACCGTTTGCAAAAACAGATGCTCGAGAGCACCCTTGTGGGAGCCATCCGTAACGCCAAGCCCATTCACTTTCAGATAACTCAGCGAACACGTCTTCAGAGCCCTGCCCATAGAGCGCAAAGTTCGTTCGGAATCTTCCAGACAAATCTTCCAGTGGCTCATCTTCAGGCTCTGTAACGTTCGGAAGCTAGTCGACAAAGTCTGGAAGAATGAAATCAAAACTTTATCGTCGATGAGCAATGGATTGCTGTTCGCCGAGCCCGATGTGTTTTTGTCTAGGCTGAGATCTAGATCGCTGAGATGGGAGAATCCTTTGAGAAACGGAAGCAAGTGCGGCCCTCTGAGCGCCATTCGGTCGTTGACGGTGACCTGGAAGCCACCGAGACGCAGGAAGACGACGGACGGACACTGGAAGTCTGGCAGGAAGGTGAGCATCTCGGCCACCGAGTCGTCGTGTCGGCCTAGGCGAGAGAGACGACCGTCGTGTATGGCGAGGTGGAGACGGCAATTGGCAAGCACCAGGTCGCGAACGGAGGTCGTCTGCAGGAAGACCAGGAAGACGGCCAGCGAACCTTCCTCCTGCATCACAAGAAGATAATCACGGTGATTAGCGAGCGGGCGGTCACGATCTTGAGATGATGGAACGTACAATCTAATGAAAACTAAGACAACATCTTAATGATGTGATGGTTCAACAACCGATCCCCTCGGGAGAGATGCGAGGCACCAAAATTAAAACTAAAAACAAAAAACAGGTGGCGCATACACGAAGATAATGATCGCACACGATATGTAGTCTAGTACAAATTATTAATTTGGAATTCAGCGTGCGTATCATTTTGGTAGGAAAACATTTGAGCAATTTTTTGCTACACAGATAGAATGACCTATGTGATTCCACCTAGATACGCGTAGAGTTGAAATCTACAGGAGGCATCTCTATTCAGTATGCAGACGTCCAGTAAATCATCACACTGGGCACCTACATGTTCAAGCTATTGTCCATGGTTGGCCGCCAACGACAGGTCTCAGGGCTGATTCAGCGATAAGCCTTGGCCGAAACAACCGAGATAAACGCGTGCCTCAAAGCTACTGGTCTGGAATTATGCAGTATCAACAGATCGCAATTGCTGCCATGGTACCATCTCAACAACCGAGGCAAAAGCACATAGATCATGTCAGTGGTGGAACTCGGGGAAGCTCTGGACATACATCTGTGACCCCCATGGCACCCCCGCCCACCCACCAAGGCATTGCCTGAGGCCAAGCACCTCAATAAATCCGCATGCAAACAAAAGGATTGGGGCAAAATTTATTTATGAACAAGCTTAACACGTTATTCCAATTCGAATACACTCGGACGCCTCCATATGCATGAAATTAGTGTTTGGTTTTGGAGTGGCATTACTTCTTCACATCGTTGTACTTCACGACTTAAGTCGCTCTAAGAGAAATACAATGAGTGATGAAGACTGCTGACAAATAATGAATACAACAATTCATTGTTAACGAGCAAGACTATGGATGAAATTTAACATGAAGTTCGCAAGGGAGGCTCTGAATCTTTGAAATGACGAGAAATTTGCACAACTATTGTCGGACCGTTTCTGGTCTTCATTCGCAGTAGTGTCACGCCACTGGCTGCCGTTCTGCTATCCCATCTCATCACGGTGGAGGTTTCATCCCGACAGTCATTCTGCTAGATATTCCCATACATATTCCAAGTCAAACATTCCAACTAGACCACAGGTTCCTGCGCGGCGTCGATATGGGAAGCATACGTGACTGTTCCCCTTTATCTTTGATCCAGGCTTTAGCATCGGGAATGAAAGTAAAGCCTCACACCGGCACCAAGAGCAGGTTCCTGACAGACGGCTCGGCCGATAGACTGACACACTGATGCTCCACCACCCGGTCTCGTTATTTCCGAAAAAAGATATCCGTGCTGCGATTGAATCTGCGAAAAATATATCTTTTTCCATCAACGACACGATGTCAGCACTAGCTAGGGAGAAACGGATATTCAACACTTTATCATAAACTGGCTTCGACGGGTGAATATGTGCTGCATTGCGAGTGACTCGTTCCACGTGACACTTGAGCCATGTACCACTTGCGCTGTGGAGAGATGCGATTACGCAAAAGCAAATCTCATCAGCCAGCAATCCAGGGGTGTTACTGCATCGTACATGGCCACATTTCGGTTGTCACTGCAGCAACCTCATCCGATAATTTGATTCCAAATGCCAATTTCGCGAATTCATCTGTAATTCCGATCGGTAATCTGTTGCAAATCGATGTCACGCAACGACCAATCAATCAGCGTGAAACAAAACAGCGAACGAGTTGGAGAACTGGGCACTAGGTCGGCTGTCGTTGCAGTTGCCGTAGGTGATTGGCGATCGGGGGCGGGTGACGGGGGTGTGATAGCCAGTGATACAAAATGTCCATCAAAACCTTGACAGGAAATGGAGCTGTCAGGTAAACAGGAAATGTGAAGCCTATGTTCATCAGCTTCAAAGCCACGTAATGGTAAATATTGGACGAAGTTACTCGATACATTTTACAACCCCCACCATGCCCAATCTACCGCAGTGCACGAAAACAGATTATCTGTTGATTTTAATCACTATGTCGAAACGGGATTTGTACGATTGACAACTAACATGTTGTGTCATTAATGGTTGAAGATATAACTCTGTGATATAACTTTGAAATATTTCTAACGAGTGAGCGTTTTCACGATTTTGTCAAGAATTTCAATAAAGACCCAGATTTCATTTCCACCGGGAATCGAATAAAAAGGTTTTAGAGACATTAAGTATTCCATCCCCTCCCCCCCACCCCCTTCCACAACCCCTATATTTACCGAGTGCTGAAAGTATTCACAGTAAACTTTATCTACTCCGCTTCCGATTGACATTTGAAAATAAGCCCCAAGCGACGTTTCTTTGCGAGTATTGACGCACGGTGCTCTTTACAGAGATACTGCATCGTGTTTTACTTTTAACCCCGTGAACATCTGGAGAGACATTGACAGAGTTCCTAAAAAGAACAAAATTGAGATGTGACTAGCGACGCGAAAAGAGCGCGACTCACCTCAATGCGAAACGTCCATCCATCAAGACTAAGCAGACGGAGACTCGAGTTCTTTGCCAGCGATTGACAGACTAGTTGAGTTGGCCCATCCTCGAGGATCAACCGCTGAGACCCAAGATCCAGAAGCTGCAGCGACGTGTTGTCCGCGAGGCCCAGCAAGACGGGCAGGACCTCACCGAGTCGGGTCCCCCCTTCGAGCCTGAGCGCGTCCAAACACAAGGATCTCCTCACCGTCTCGCCCAAGCATAGCGCGTCCTCCGCTTCCAAGATGCACTTGGACACGTTCAAACTCCGCAGTTTACAGTTCGGGTCCCGCGCCGCTTCGAAAACGTCGTGGAATCCTGAGCCAGAGTGTGCTGCTGGATCGCACGCGGGTAGAGGATGGAATAGTCTTTGGAAGAGCACTGAGTCCGAGTTTCTTTTGCTGTCGCCGCCGTTGCCATACCCGTCGAGTATCTGCTGCAAGGGCTGGCGAGGCAGGGTAGCTGGTCGGGAGAGGCTGTTGTAGGCGCCCATTACGCCACGTGGTAGCGACGAGAAGTAGTAGGACGACGTCGAGGTCTTGGGAGAGATGCTTGACGTCGTCGACGCCTGTTTGTTGCCGTGCTGGAGGGTGTTGACTCCGCTGCTTCCACTGCCAGAACCTGGGAGAAACAAAACAGATGCGCGAGTTAGTTTAGGTTGGGGAAAAAATAGATGCTGCTTGTCAATTCCATTGATAGTTGTTGCAACGTATACAAGAGATTGCGAGATTAGGCCCAATCTGTTAATTATATGGGGGAGCTGGTGGATTCAATATCCATGCGCTGCCTCTAGCGCCTGTTCCCTGCTTTTATATTTCAGAACTTTTTCGGTTTACTTACAAAAAAAAAAATGCATCTGTTTTAGTCTTGTTGTGAGTGGGTGTGTAGCCGCAAATTTCCCCGGGGCCGATTTTTCTCTGTCTTACGAGATTGTTTCTACGGTGTTCTAAGACTACTTGAAAATTTTCTTTGAAATTTATAACTTCTCTTTTCGAAATGTCACAAACACAATCTCGATCATGTCTTGTTCGAAAAGATGTGCGTAAGTAAAACACAAAAAAAGCCTTACACAAACCCTCACACCTAACGGAAGAAAAAGCCTGGTGTTAGCCCGAAGCGGAAAATTAGTTATTCAAGCTTCCATGATTTCACAAAAAGCACAGAATCGTGTGGAAAAAAATGATCAAAGTCGACCACGGTGTAATGCGATTCCTTTAATCATGGCCAGATGTAGAAGGGAAACATTCGGCTTCGATCCATGGGCATACAGCCTGCCAAACCCATCAAAGCCCATCAACACACTTGAACTTTAGGAATTTACACACCACAACATTGCCGGCGAAGATCTATGCTCTATTTAATTTAAAGAGGACGGTATTAATGTTTTAAAAGAACCCACTGGTTTAAGACATGAGCCTCAATTTTTTAACCTTACAACACATGCCTCGCGATAGCAAAAAAAAAAAAAAATCATAGAAAATACTTGGGCTTCTGTCTCGCTCTCAAAGCACTCGCGTTACCAAGTTTAAATTTAGTGGCGCACTGACCGACACTAACGCCGCTGGACGACGGCGGGTCGTCCCTGCGCATGCCCCAAGAGCCCGCGAGGTTGAGCGCCACCAGTGGTCGGGCGCGTATGAGTCGTGCTATCGCACGCAGCCCGTCGCGGCCGCAGCCGAGATGTGGCAGGTGCAGTACCGAGACCTGCGTCGCCTGCTCCAGCGCTGCGCAAAGTTGCACCACTTGGCTGGTTCCAAGGTTAAGATCTAAGACCAGTTTGTTCAGACTCGGCGATGCGCCGTCGGCCAGGCCGTCGCACAGGGCAGTCACTAGGGACTGGAACCTGGAAAAAGGTCAAAACGTCACTTTTAAAGAATTGTTCATAATTAGCAGGGCCCATTTTTTATGTTAAAATAATGTGGACATCTGTAGGTATTGAGGAGGAAGTCAGTTGGCGGTGGAAGAATTTGATTGGTTATCCTCTAAGTCTTGACCTTGACTTCATAGCTAAAAATAGCGGAACTCAGAACTGGTAAAACGGTACCTGCTGTGCTGTGCTCATATTTTTGTTTTGTAGTATAGACAAATGGATGGGCATGAATGGTATCTAACTATTACTTATTGCTACAATGTGATTGTACAATGTGTTGACTCAATTCATAGCAAAAGCAATAAAATCTACTTACAGTAATTTTACCGCTATATATGAAGTGAACGTCTTGCTCAATGGCATTGTTGAAGTATAAGATGATCTCAAAGATGAGCCTCAACTCTGACCCAGTTCACTAATCTATTCATGCAATTCGCAAGTGCATTTTGTGCAATCATGAGTTATTACCATGGTCGTAAAACAATAACTGTATTTCTGAATGGGTTTGTAGATGCCCGTTTCCCAACTGCAATTTTAAAATACAACCCCGATTCAAATATAAATAGTTGTACTAAAGAATAACATTTTGTGCTAACGGGTAAAGTTGAGCCATTAGTTCAATAGTTTAGTGCCATCTTGTCACGCAATGATGCTCACGGTTGTCAGGAGAAAAGCACAGGACGTCTGGATATTATGATAACCGAAACATTTCGAGAGGAAAATAAATAGAAACAAAAATTTCCGACATCTTTGCAGTCAGCTTCAAACCAGGAAGAGTTGTTCCGAATTATACACAATCATCCAATTAGCTTTACTATTTGTTTAAGGAAAACATAACTTATTTAACATTGATCTATACTGCTGCACGGTTTACACTGCAAATCGGGTTAGAAGATAATCGAGTTCGTCAATTTCACGCCGGCATGCATGGGAAACGAAACAGCGGAACGATTTCGGCTGGGACACGCTTTACGGTATGTTTTGCAATAATAAGGTGTATCAGATGAAACAATATTGACACTCCATGCTATTTTAATGAAACAATTGTTAGCTGCTTGTCAAGAACCCAGCACCAGTTTTGTTTCGTGAAAAATGTCTATTAGGAAAAAGTAATAATTTTACACCAACTTTTTTTCGCTAACTGTGAATGTAAATTGCTCAGTTGTTTTAACCTTATACAGCTTTTCATTGGTTAATGTATGAGATGTTCTCCAAGCCCCAGCTCTTCCTATTTGGTCGGTAGAGGTTTTACCTAAAATAAGCCACACCTATGAGAATTCTGTCATGCTTTTCACGGATACCCGAAACGATGAGCTACGCCTATTTTCAAATTAAGATGCGTTTGCTGATCGTAAATACATAATCAACAAATATTAGGCAGCTTCTCGAAAACAGCGCACATCTCACTGACGCTCAAGGGATGTTGATAATTTAAACTGGATTGTTGTCCCAGCATCCAGCTGTATTTATAGCCGAGCAAAACAGCTCGGATGTTTGTCTCGTCGATACACTACTCTCAGGATAAGTCGGCGCTGCTGCGTAGATGATTTAAGATGGCGTCGAACTGAGATACATAAATCTAGCGCCGAAAAAAAGTTGTGATATTTTGTTGTTTGCGAACAAAGGCGAAAGAAAAGTTTCCAAAGCAATCCACGATATTGTTAAATGTATTACGCATGATTTACAACCGATTCAGTTCCGGTTCCGGAAGAGTCTACTATTTCTTCCAACCGAACGTTGACCGTCTGTCAATAACAGGGAAAACTCGTAAAACAAGCATTGTGGAAAAGCGAGTATGTAGACGACTTCAACGTGAATCGTTCACAAAACCAACGCTGATACTCGATCTTTGATGTCCATAACATCACTTTCAGTTGGAAAAGAGTTAGTTTTTATATTTCTGGCCTTGCCATTCAAACTTCAAGCAGACCTCAATATGCGGATCTTTAGCAAACCTCGAGCTTACCTGTCATGCGCACTGTCCTCCAGACAAGTGATGACCAACTCGAAGGTGTGCAGCCTCGACTTGGGTAGCGTGGTCTTCACGTAAGCCGCCAGCCGCGCGACTTCCGCCGCAGTGAACTCGTGCCCAAGCAGCGAGGAGATCCTCACAAGCCGCACGCTATCATTGGCCGCCAATGCCGAGAAGAACACGTCAAGTAGTTCCTCGCAGTCAGCGCCCTTGTCGAACTGATACACTAGTTCCAGCGCCTCCAGAGAGCACGTTTCACTTCGTAGCACGTGGGCCCAGCCCTCTAGCTCCAGTGGGGCTGTGTGAACCAACGGCACAGGGATCTTAGACACTGACCCCGTGATGCCGATTCCAAAGAATCCGCCACTGGACGCGCCCAGGAGTCTACAAACAGCCGCCACGTTGGCTTCGCCGGGTCCGGCAGCCTGGAGGAGCATGAACAACGTCCGTGTGGGGAAGTCTAGAGGACAAAGCTGGTTAAAGACCAAGTGGCCCTTGCGAGCGAGCAAGCCCATTAGAAAGCGAAGGATGAGGACTGTGCCGTGGTCAGGAGGAGCTCCGCCACAGTTGCTGAGTCCCGGGAGATCTTCGAGTTCGCGTTTCAGGATGTTGGCGTAGTGTACCACGGAGGAAATGTAGTATGCAGCGAGGAACTCGGCGAACGTGCGCAGTAATGGAGTGTAATATTCGGCGCGCTTCTTCTGTCCGTGACTTCGGCCGAAGTTGAGGCCTCGCGTCAGAAATCCAAGCTCCGTGACTTCCAGCCCGCCACCTCGACAATGCAAACGGATTTCCGAATCCGTGTATAGGAACCTATCTTCTTTGATGCACGTCAGTGCCAGCTTGCCAAACTCTGCCAAAAGTTTCTTACAGTGCCCAGGTAGGTCTTGCGTCGAACTCGAAGACATCAGTATGTCTCCTTTGTTCGATAAACTGCGTCGGATAAGGCACTTGAACAGCGCCTGATGCACATCTAGGGTGTCACTCGGTATGTGTCCACCGGTTTCCTCGAAGAGCACACAAAGCAGCAGCCAACCGAGCGGCCAGCACGCAAGTGGTCGCAGCACTTGCGTGCTAGCACCAACCACCTCAAGGAACCGATTCGCGCTCTCCGGCTGCTTGTTACCGTCAAAGTAAGCCATCGCCAGGCGCTCGACATGCGGCCAGTCGAGTCCGTGCAGCACTACCCTACGTTGCACCAACGGGATCAGTTCGGAACTCCACCCGGGACAGCAAGTCACTAGGATGCGACACTCGGGGAACAGTCGTCCTTCTAACAGCTCGACCGCGTCGCCTAGCGCTTCGCGGCCCCCTTTGTCCTGACCCCCTTTATCCTGCCCACTCAACGCCTCGTCGTAGCCGTCTAACACAAAGAGGAGCCGGTCCTCGAGTAGTCCCAAGCACTTCCACACGTGCGCGAACCCGTTGTTGCTGTAGGTGGTGCCAAGGGCAGACTTGGGCAGGAGCTCCTTGCTGAGGTAGTGTGCGAGCGTGTTACCGCGCAGCTCGCGCAATGGGATGAACAAGGCGAGCTGAATGGAGGGGCCGAGCCACTCGTCCTGCGTCGCCCATGAGTAGAGGAGTCGCAACGCGAGCGTCGTTTTCCCGCTGCCCGGGGCGCCCTCGACGACGACGCGTCGCGGCGCCTCGTGTACGACGCCCTCGCTCGTCTAGGGTAAACACGCTAGGGGTTAGCGATCAGAACGCGAGTCACGTGGAAGCAATGCATGGGTGTTGCGTCCAGAACCAAGTGTCCCGTTGTTCGCAGAAAAACAAAGTGAGCAGTGTTTGTGTTTGTGTTTGTGTTTTTTTTTTTTCTCGAGCAGACATAAATCTCATATTACATATTGTGATACAGGAAAACATGTTTGAAGTACGATCATGAATCGTATTATGGTTTTAACCCCGAGTCTTTTATGTTTGAGACATTTTACAAGCATAAAGGCTTTCTACAACCTTTGAACGAAAATAAACAAGAACAAAGTGTTCGGTTTTGAGCTTGAGTGATTCACTTTATCAAAGGATAACAATCCCTGGATTTGCATTCTATGAAGTAGTGCTTTATTCCTGAAAGCCATAGCACTTTCTTTCACTTTCAAAGAGTACATGGAAAGAAGGATGCTAGTTTAGAGTAGATCACAGGATTGTGCGTCACCTTGCGATATAACACTCTCTTCAAAAGTCTGCCTGCCGTCTCCTTGCAACTCACCCTGACTGCTGACAGGATCTGGTCGAGCCTGATGCTGTCTCTAGGCTCGTTGTCTGAGCGCCCTCCCAGCGGGGCCAGCTGCAGGGCGGGTTGGAAGTGCGCCGGGCAAAGAGTCCCCGAGGGCAGCGGGGGTGCCCATGGCGGAGGGTTCGCAGGGTCGCGTCCCGCTAGCTCCCGATAAAAGGCGCGCAGGAAACGCAGAAGCCGCGCCAGAGGGTCACGCTCTTTGTCGGGGCTGGCGCCTCCTCCGCGGCGCGACGATGCACGTAGCGAGGAGATGTAGTGAGCTGAGGCGAGGGCTGGCCCCGGCGGCGAGAGGTCCAGGGGCGACGAGGGAGGCGTCAGCGCAGGGCAGTGGTTCCAGTCGGAGTCCTGGAATCAAAGGAAAACTTGGTTAGATTCGTATTGCCAAATCTGGATAGGATTGTTCAAACTCAGAATATTTTGAAGCTAAAATTATAAATATCAATGATTTAAATGACCCATTTATGAACCACAGCGATTGCAAATGCAAATTAATTTCTACATTTCCAGCTTAGTTTGTAATTGTTGCGAATGTATGTGTGTATGGGAAGGTGTTAGGGAGCGACTAACTGCATTCTCATCTGGACTAATTATGACAAAAATCTATGATGCTCTACCTCGCCACCCAAGGCACCATTTGTACTTCACGTCATATGAGCAAGGCGCAAACTGTGAATCTGTAAGAGATATATGTGTTTTCAAACTACTAACAGAGCACTTAATGTGGATTTCTTCTGGAGTTTATATTGGAGGTTTTCCAAACGCACTTTTATATTAGTTTTCCACTGACTGAAAAATGTTGAAGTTAATTTAGGCATTGGTTCCATCAATATTGTAAAACAGAGACAAAAGAGTACGGTTGCAAAACATTTATCTCCCGCCGTTGAGTCTATTTGTTGGGACTTGAGAAGCTTTCAAATACTATTCCGTCAGCCCAATTAAATTTGCATTTCCCGCTGGGCGAAGCTGCAGACTATTTTAAACGTAGTCAGACGATTTGCAGCGACTTGAAACAGCCAGTAAATGTTACTCGAACTGGCAAAACGTAATCTGATTATTAGCCTTCGGTTCTGAGTCGAACTGAAAGGGCTTAGCAGGAAAATGGGAGGGAAAGCGCTGACGAGGTCACTGAAGGCAAAGTCCAAAGAAAAACCGTGAGAGAAGGGTAGCTTGTTTCTGATAAATATTCTGTTCAGTGAGGAAATGCTTGACCTTGGTTGAACTAGCAGTGCGCTTTTAACGTTTGGTATCGACTGTGTTAGGAAAAAACCGGAAAATTACCAAACGGGCAATAAAAAACGCTGTTGAAGATTCTATTTCAAGGCAACCCCGTGACTACTCCTACCTCTGGAAGGTTATGTATGTTTGTAACAAATTACTTTTATTCGGTCTGTGATCAATTTTGATGCGAAAGCAATCTGACTCTTTTTCTCTTTACCTCTCCCAACTGCTGTTTTACTGCTCGCTAGAGGCAGTCCAGAACCGTAAATAAAAATAAAATTTAGAAAACATTAATTAATTTCCGTAGGGTGGAAAAAGAACCCGCGGCAGTAAATTAGTAAAGAGTTTTATTTAAAAAATTCTCTATACTTTTCCATCTAAAAGAAAGTAGTATAATTTTAAGAGTCGTTCGTCGTGCTAGGTCCCATCTTACAAATGAGTTCTCTTGTTGAGGGTTCTTTGTTTCAATCAGTTGAGTAGGCAGCTCATGATGTTTTATTGCAAAAGTAGAGTTAAGTTTCTCAGCTAGATGCTTGCTGTAAAAGAGGTAGGTTGCACTGAGATTGTTCTAGCAATGTTCGCTGAAACCGTAAGATGTTTGCCAAATTTTATTGTGATTTCTCGTGGGGCCGTTACTTAAAAATGTCTCCTCTCAACCAGTTTTCTGTCCTGCGTGACGCCGAGGTTGTTCAAGATAGTTTTATAATTTATTTTATTATGGTTGGTTTACTTTTCCTTCTTCAACTTCAGTTGTGAGTCGAGATTTCAGTTCAATGTCACGTTAACAGCCAGTAACTTGCAGAACAGCTTCTAACCAGGCGTTAAGGGTAATTGTAAACCAATCGTTAGTTCTGAAAGTTATTGGAAAGTGTTTCCACTGCAGAAAATACAAAATAACGCAGAGCCTAGCTCAGGATATCGTAACACAAACTTTAAATCTCTAAAATTATAGAATCTTTCACAACTGAAAGTTTTTTTATAACTTTTAAGCAGATGTGATAGGTCGAAATCTAATTTTAAATCCACCGCTTCGTAACAATCAAGAAAATGCTGGATACACAGAAGCAAACTCTCGAAAATATTATTTATAAAATCTAGCATCACGAATTTTATAGGCTGAAAGCGTGGATCAAATATTTGAAAAGGATAATATTAAAAAAATTGAATGGATACTTCTCTGAAAATTTAAATGTTTACTTCCCCAACAAAGAAAATCAGCGTTTCGGTCACGTTTGTTTTGAATCCATAGCCAACAAAATTGCAACACATAATTTCAGAGCAGCTTTGAATAAAATATCAGCATTTTTCCAATAATCCATAAACCCATTTTCTCAAAAGGAAACCTAGCTAGCGATATGAAATGCAATTTGTCATTCTTCTCGAAGACCCACTATCGAACTACAGCATCTTGGTTGTTTTGAAGAGATTTGAAAGCAGTGACTTTAGTTGATTTGATTCGTAATTTAGTCACCATACGTGATTACAGAATTGTTTGACATCACCCACTCGACAGGCTTCTCTCATGACAAATCAACTCATTTAAAATGTAAAAGTCACATTCGGCGTCCATGTTCAAAGCATTACAAAGCGACCCTTCATTCGCCTGCCAACGACACCGTCGTTTGGTCACTCTGGCGCAAATAGAGAATGCAATAAATAGTCAGTCAGTGGTCCAAAACCACTTCGGACTCTAAGTATACAGCAATGCACGAGCAAGGTATTGTAAAACGATGGCTTGCTGCCGTACTTAGCGCCACAGAGAAGAGAGTGAGGGTGCTTATCGCACGGGTGCTGCCCTGTCGGCTCTTCGAGGTGTAAAGACTGTGCAAACTGGGAAAGCTATCCGCCACGACGCAAATATCACACAGCAAGTCGACGTCGGCGTCGGTGGCAAAAGTGCGATGCAGTTGGTTCAAGAGGATACAGGGCTGTAGTGGGTATTATTTCGAGACCAAATTGCCGCTGTAATATATATATATATTTTTGGTTTTAAATTGTATCGAGGGATTTAAGGCCAGTGCATACCGAATGCTAGAAAAATCCGCCAAATGCCAATCGTAATAAGTGTTTGCTAATTAGCAATCTAACAAATAATGTTCCAAATTTGTTTGGCTATTGATATTTTCGCAGCAGACCTCTCGACTTGCATACACGGATTTTAATATCTTCGCAATCGCCAACTTCAGTCCTCATGCGTGAAAATGTGAAAATGCCCCAGCACGCATTACCGTCGTCCACGCAACGTCCTTCTCTGACGGCATTAGCGCCGACTGCCTCGTGCTGGAGAACGGGGGACCATTTCATCATGTCTACAGTATAACTTTCATTCGACGCGGAAAAGAGAAAAAAGCGCCGTAATCGTTTCGACGATGAGCGGGAAGACGACCGTTAGCCGGATCGTAAACCTCCCAAGAGATTCCAAGTCATTTCGCGAAAGCCAATCAGTGAGAAGGAAGGCCGAAGACGTGTTAAATCACGGTGGATGTCTCACATGAGGAAGGAAACGAGAGGAAAAATATATCACATTTTTAACCATCTTTTAGGATGAGATAGGATCTCGTCAGTTCAGGTCAAAGAAGCTGAAATTTGCGTGTTATATTGGGCTTCCCCGTCGTATGGTTTATTCAAGATTCACGACGTCGTGAGAGGTTGCAATTGGTCGTTACTTGTGTGGTGCCGTTCTCCTTTCGGTGTCTCCACGACGCGGATTTTGGATAAAAATGTTTAGGGTGTATATTTTTGAAGGAAGGTGTATATTTGAGAAGAAAGGCGTTTTTTTATTTTTTTTTTATAATAAACGAAGAAAGTGAGCTGCATTCATTGGGTTTATCCCCGTTGTGATGCTAGTCATGGCAGCATATTTCGAACTCAAAGCGAAAATGTTTTTATGCTTTACAAAAAAAAGTACTTCGTGAGTAAATGAGCTCTATGTTAAAGGACACACCAATCTCATTCGATGCGGGACGTAAACATAACGTTTTCAATGGAACGCGCTTTGAAATTTTGGCTTGATATTTTAACTCTTGTACGATTTCACTTGGCTACTATAAAGCGTGAACACTAATGAGATTTGATACCGTAGCCAGATGTGAAAATTAACCCTGAGCATCTTTCAAAATAAAAGTCAAAATCACGCCAAAGCTCAGCAAAAGTCTGGATTTTACAGGAATTAACGAGCCTCCGTCCAGGAAAAATCGTCCTTTCTTTCCTTTCGTCAGTCATCGTACGTTCCAACCGAATATCAAGCAGGAATGATCTCTACCTAAAAAAATTCTTTCCTCTGCAGTTATAAAGGAACACTAAATAATTTTGCCAATTAAACAATTTCCTAGAAGTACAATCTTCTGCTACCCCAATTATGCACTCTATGTTCCAATATCTGTCGACTTTGACTAACCAACGAAATCTCACACTTCAACAGTTCAATAGATAACGCATTTCAAGCCCATTTTCGTGTTAATATTCTCAATTTTTTTAAAGTCAACAGTTTCCCAGATATTTACACAAAATAAAATATTCTGCAAACCAACCTAAATGGAGCCTTCAGGCGGCAACGCTGCAACGGTCAGCCTCGTATCATTTCACAAATTATGTGAGGCATTTCACCAATAGGCCTTATTTGCTCGTCTACAGATGGACGTAAAAGCTTTCGCCATTTCATGATTAATGGGTTTCTCGCTACTCGGTTCTCCGTTCCATTTTGACACTCTCCTTTTTGACACTATGTAGCAGACAGAAAATCAATCCCCCGCCCACCCCCTCAACCCGTAACCTTTCACCAGGCATTTATATTAAAATGCCCAAGAGTGTGGTTCCTTTCCCAATATTTTACTCCCACTGCGGGTTTATACGCTACATTAAATTTTCAAAAAAGAAAAAAGCAAGTGAATTGATTCGCAGCAAATGCAATTTCCGAGGGCCAGCAGCGAAGAGCTATACAGTGTCGCCTATCAACCGAAAGTATCAACAAAACAGGAAACTCCTTTGCATTTTAAGCGCAAATCCCCTGAGGAAATCTCAGAGAGATATTTTTACTACTCCCAAACGTAACTATAATAACGCCAAGCGTCGTTATTCTTAGCTGCTTGGAAAATCTTAACCGTTTTCATTTTGACTTTTCCTCTGAAATATAATCCTTAACTGGGCGACTGAGCAAAGTCAGCTTATTTAGTATTTGCATAATCTGATTAAACCCGCTTCATTCCACAATAATTATAGTAACAAATTTGATTATTACACAAGAGCTGTATGTTACTACCTATAGCCAGGACTTAGCGCAACCTAGTTCCACTCATAAACAGCATTGCTCCTGCAATTGACCCGGTAAAATTCACGCCGCACCTGGGTAAAAGACAATTGTAGTTTGGACTGTGTGTATCGAAAATAGAAAATAGAAATCGACCAACTTCCCCGATAACTTTAAGGGTGCTTCAAAACTAGTACCGATTCCCGGATTTGCTTTGTCTTTCGGTTACAATTTGGCACTATCATTTACGTTCGAAGACATATTCCTGCTTTAAGCATAAAAAATTCGCAGTTCTTTGGTTCATTATTATGTTTAACGACGCACTGTGTTAACAACGGGCCCAGTGGCATTAGTCTAATGACGTCGGTGAATGAGAGGATGATGATGAGGATGATGATGAATCAAACCTAGCCTAGAATGGAGGAGGGGAAACCCGGTGCCGCTCGTGGCCTACTCCTGTCGAAGAGCACCAAGAGACTTAATGTCCCTTCCGAAGGACGGTAAAACGCGAATAACAAGATTCCTCCACAAATCCATGCTGCCGAGAGGTTGATAAGCAAGGCGAGTGAAGTTGTACTAACTTTCATCCCTCCAACCTCTCTCCCGAACAGAACTGGTCATGTGTGTGATGGTCACCAATCAAATACCCGACTCAGCGCAGTGTAGCTTACATTCGGTGATCTCACGACCACTGGTGTTTCAAACACGCCAAACCGTTCGGTCCGCTGTTCTTTGGTTCAAAATATTGACAAAAGTCAATAAAAAAGCCCCTGAAATAAATATAGCGTGTAACAAGCCCCATACAATAAAGCCACCCGCCGTGCAAGTGATGCGAAAATTTCGTTCTGATAACATGTCAATTTTCTACATGTTTTCTCTCTTTTTTTTTCACCGGTGAAAGATATGTTAGGAAACTGGCAGCCGCTGGTATATTTACGAGGCTTTGTAATGCGAAGCACTCGTTTTCCCCCAGCCGGCAAATTGTATTTGCCGTCTCTACGCATCTCCAGTCTCCAGGTGTTTTATCGACCTCGCGCTGCTCATTCCGATTTGCTGCACGTGGGATCCATCACTGCCAGTTAACCCGCTTGATTAGAACTCCCCAATACGGCCACCAGCGTACGCAGAATGCGGTTCACAGTGTTTTAGCAATCAAAATCTTATAAGATTCGTTTTATGGGCTAGAACCAAATGGTGCGTACCTATATAACCTGATACACTTGCGTATCATAATTCATCCTGAAAATAAAGCCACAGCAGCTAATGATGGCGATGAATTCGAATTAATGAAGGGTATTAACGGTTCTGTAGGTAATAGCCTCGTAATCTGCCTTCGGTTTCGGACTAAAGCTATGCTGCGTTATTTCGTAGTTAATGACGTACATTTTATCGATTTATAATTTTTCGTGTTTGGCTCACGAGCTACTGGTTTTTAGACTCATGTCTACTTTTTCTACCCTTAGCACTAGTTTTGACAAAACACTATTTGAAATGGGTTTTTAATGCCTAGTGAAGAACAACTAAATTTTCCAACGTTTCGTAACATATACCAGTTACTTTATCAAGGGTTAGCGCAGTCCTGACAATTTTCCGATAACAATTCTGACAATTTCTGACGATTTGTTGTGGTTCTTTTGTCAGGACTGCTTTTACCCTTGATAAAGTAACTGGGACAAGTTACGAAATGTTGGAAAATTTAGTTGTTTTATACTTAGCATTCAAAACCCCGATCAAATATTTTTGTCATTGCTCACGAGCTGTTTTTTTTTCCGCCAATTCATACCGTTTTTTGTTGTTGTAACTTCACCGTTGTATTTTCGCAACTCGACACGTTCATTTAAAATAACAGTCCATTTCTTACTCCCAGTTAAATTCAACGTTAAGATCATTTGCATGGTGATAGGATCTCAGAGGCAGATGAATTAGTTTGGTTTCCAAGATTTAAATGTTGGACTATAGCTAGCAGGAAAAAGTTGGGGTTACGCAGCCTATAAAAAGCACCCGCTAACGTAACTGCCCCATTTCTTACTCGTTTCAATGTTGCTCTTTTCCGAAATCAATTTTCTCTCACGGAGCGATAAAATATGAGTCTGAGCCCATGGGGCAATACAAACTTTTTATATTTCCAATCAACGATCGCGATTGCTTGCCATTTTGCTCGACATGTTAGTATTTTTTTGTAACTTTCCACCGAATCATTTTATATCGCGTTCTAAATTGACCCTTTGAAATATTCGTCCAACAAACAATTTGTCTTTCAACAGGGGCTGAGTCCACAGAGCAGAGTTAAGTTTAGCCCAGGCTCAAAGACGATTAGCGAATCACAGGCTGTGCTTTCAGATTCTGAAAGGTTGTTACCAAGACGATAATAACTTAACCCCCAAATATATGAGAGTTAAGCAACTCAGCTTCGTGGATCCGGCTCTAGACGGTTACAATTCACCGCAAGTGGCACTACTTTCTCAACTACCAGTAACTCGACTCGGACGATCGTATATAGTCAGGCACAGATGAGTGGGAATTGGTCGTCAGTGCATTAAAGGTTTGATTTGTCTCACAAATAATTTGCAGATGACGGAAACCAAGAGTTTATTGCGGTAATGATTTACGACATCGACAAATTACCAATATCTGTTAAACGCGACGCAAGGAAGAAAATGCGCACGGGTTTACTGCAGTGATTTTTTTTTTGTGGCCGAACAAAAGAAAACAAGGAAAATATAACGGTTTCACTTTTTTTTAAACTTCTGTTTTATTTGATAAGTAATACAGGCACTAATGGAAATAAAAATTTTAAGAAGACATTTTTTTCTATGTTTTTTTCTTTTTGATTACGTTATGAAGCCAAATATCACTTTCATTTTGTATCTAGACCAATGAATAGCTTCACAACCCCAAACCACAGTACATATATTTTTTGGCAAACGGTGTTGTAGTTTAAATTTTAATCTGGTATCCTTTGTCACTGAAAGGCTGGTCTTATAGGGGTTTTATTTCTTATCCTTATCCTCTTCCTTATTTTAGCATGAGCAGCGTAGCAGGGAAACGTTGTAACGCATAGAAATCTGCTTTCCAAAATAAGCCTGTACGAATCGGTAAGCAAGCCTGAACAAGTGTGCAAGTAAACTCACTCAGAATTCAATCTGCATATGAAGTAGCTTTTCAGACTGCTAGCTTAACGTGGAAAACTTCAAGAGAAATGCTTTGTTATTATTTTTCTGGAAGGAAAAACAGAAATATTGCTGATTATTTTCTATTTTCTTTACAGAAATAGGTACGTTGACAAGTGGATTTTATCTAGGAGACGTGTTTTTCTCAATTTGTGGAAACTTTTTCCCCGACGCGCCTTGCGAAAAGTTCAGCTCTGAGCAGAGTTGATTTCCCAGCTAAATTCAGAGCACAAGCCGCGGAAAACGCCGTTTGACATTCGCATTTTTCTACATTTTCTCTTGTCATATGAATGATGGAACGGAATGCCAGAGAAGCCTAGTGTTGAGACCGCGAAGCTGATGCAGAGTCCCCGCCGAAATGAGAGCACAAATAAAATAACGGAGACGATTGCCGGCAACGATGATTTTATTCTTTTTCAAAAATAGGAAACTCTCACACTAACTTTTTATGCTTTCAACGCTGCTTTTAAGTTTTACGACAAAGAAAAAATTTTGTCATCATTCAAAAATCGAGCAGCAGTTTGCAGTTTGTTTTCGACGATCGAATAAGTATGGCCATTGCAAGAGTGGTAGTGGGTACATATATATGGTACACAATTGGCTAATAAAGGTTATTTAAGAGCAATTTTGGGCGGCAAACGTAGAAAACGAGGACATAATATGTGATCCTGGAGTGTGTAATAGGCTTATGCTAGCAGAGTGCACAATGGTTTTATGATACCGTAGTCCTAACGTTTTCACGGGCTTAATGGCCCAAACGCAAAACCTAGTTTAATGCAAAACGATTCACGGCTACAGACCTAAAAGTAAAGGTCACCGAGTAGAAAGAGTATGCAGATGATTTACAAACATTTTCAGAAGCTTTTTGATGGCCAGTTAATTGTTACAATGAGCGAAGACTTGCGCGGTACACGCAGAGTTCTCTGTAGAGCCGTCAAACTAATTCGCGACACAGTAAATATATTTGAAGCGTCACAGTCACAATAATTAAATAACATCATGAAAATGCGTTCCAAACTCGTTGACTCGCGTGGAAATTCGTTGATTATTCACGTCGTTTCATCGCGTCACTAATACAACCGGGGAAAATAACCGGCTCGATTCAAATGCAGTTTATTCGATGAAAAAAAAAGCGATGACAAACTAATTTATGTGTCGATATAAAAGCCATGTTTGTAAACGAGTGCTACCAGTGATACACCAACTGTTTGAACTAAACTACGCCCTACTACTACTTCATACCATTCTGTTGATGTTCATCCCCGGGGATGAATTACATTTAGATTTAAGTTTACGAGTGTCACAGCGTAAGAGCACTCAGATGATTGTCTTGCAATGCTTTCGCTTCTGAATGCCGATGGAGACGCAGCTCCGTCGAAGGAACGACCGGTCGCCGGCCAACCCTTTCTTTCGCCAATTCGCGGGAAATTCGGGAAACGAGGCCGTGCATCTCCATAAGAATGACATTACCATTCGTCTCTTGTTCAGATTGCCACCTTGTAACTAAGCATGCCAAGCCGTACCCTTTTTTAGGAAACAACTCAAGTTGAGCTATAAAACAAGTATATTGGCTTCATATCTAATTTTAGCTTTGTGACTGCAATGAAAGAATCTTCAATGGCACATTGAGCTGGTTTAGCAATGCATTTTACAGTGCTAGAAAACGCATTTTCATTTCCTTCTTGGTATAGCATGATATAGTTTCCTCGTAGCAAGGGAAGGGTGTTCGTTTGAGCAAGATACGAAAGGGAAATTCAATTTCTCGATATGAAAATTAGCTGACTGTTAGGCAATCAAACAGTTATTCAATCCGTTACTTGCGATTTACCACCTAAGTTCTTCAAAATCGTCATCAGTTTAATTCATAAGCTGATGTTATAAGCTGCTGAACCTCGTTAAACCAAGCTTAATTTATCTAGGACACTGATTAGAGCTTAACTGGTTATATTCACAGTGCAACAATATATTATAATGATAATTAGGGACGTTGGGAACTGTTGGCTAATTGCACCATAATACGAGGCATCAAGCAGTGATCGGTAATTAGAGAAATTATGTTTACTTTGCTGAGCAAGTAGTGCAGGTGGTGAAAATAGCATTGAGTTGGGGGATGCTTACTTCAAAGAGTAGAAGGTTATTGATGCAGAAGCATACGGCTCATGACAAAATAACAATCGAAATATCAAAGTGAGTTGGTTATTTCATTCAGAATGCGTTACGTTTGAACACCTAGACGTATTGTACTCATTTGGACGGTGTTTCTGTGTAGAGAAGCAGTTACAAGGCATAAAAACTAGCTCTTGCCGCGCGAATGGTCGCGACAATTCCACTTGAAACATTCCGCGGCGTAGCGGAGAGTTTCGATGCTTTCAACACCACACAAGGTGACTCCGTTTCACGAGCTAGATAAGCCTGCGCATAAAGAAGTAATAAACTGAAATAATACACAAAAATATGGAAGTGTGCAAAAGGCGCAAAAATAAAAATGATTTATGCTGAAATGTTCTCCGCATGGAAAGCGTACGCTTGAGTATAATACAGTGCTGCGGAAAAGCTACACCCCTGGTAACTCTATGGCAGAGAAGTCAGCAAAAAAACAGCATATAGGATGAGCGAGAAACCAAAATAAAATTACATGTTAGGATTTTTTTTTTCGAAGTGGTTTAAAAAATGAACGAAACAAGTGTAGGACATTTACAATGCGACATGATTTTAAGTCAGTGTCGTTCTAATTGCTGGTAAAAGAAAAGCTGAGAACCATTTGAGAAGCGGGAAATTGTGAGTGCACAGATTTTCCGGCAGATCATCGTTTTCCTGCAACTTCCAGCAAGATCGTGGAAAAATTTAACGCAAACGCAGAAAAAAACGCAAGCAAAACGTATTACACGGCGAAGATGAGCGCTCCATAAAGGGAATTGCAAATAAATGTGGTGAGAAACAAGGAAGCAGTGGCGTGGCGGCCATCTTTCTACCACTGCCCTCTGTACTGGCGGGAATAAATCACAACGGCGTTACGAGTAGTGGTAATTTCATGCGCAATAATACGTGAAAGATACGCCACACAAAGAACCCGAAAGATGAATGGCACTGTCTGAAAAACAACACAGAAAAGATATGGAGTTGATGAGAATTTAATAGAGAACATATTTTAAAAGTAGCGAATAATGAAATGAAAATCATTGCGACATGCACTGTGTTTTCACATTTTCTTTTCAGCGCTTTTCTAAGAATTTAATCATGAAAATGTGTCTCAATTTTGTCGTTTTCTCACAGGGGAAAATAATGATCAAATTCTCATCAAGTTTTCGATAGAGCTTAAATGTTTTCTCAAAAGAGCCCTTCTTGTCGCAGTCACAAATTACGTGCCACGTGACTTTCATGTGACTTTTATGTGACTTTCACAAGTCCAACGCCAAAGCATTTGAAAAAACTCTACACACATTTGAAGTCGCTAATCCAGTGGGGTATAGTGCTTCGAAACTTGTGTGCCGTTTGCAATATCCAAAGGCACAATCGCATGAAATTGTGTTATGCGGTAGACAGTAAAGTTATTTGTAAACCTAGTTCCGGTACCACCGCACTGGTTTGGCGGAGACAAAATTATGAACAATGGCCATCCTACTAAAGTTATTTCAACTATAAATATGAAAACAATCATCGTAGGACAAGCCGAAGCATAATCCCGTACAGGCGATGTCAACGGCATAAACAAGGGTGAATTTAATGGGTAATACGCCGGCTGGTTGCAAAACATACACAGAGGGTTGACTTGACCTACTAATCCACAAAGAACCCTTAAGTAAGACTGATCAACGTTCAAAATGTGTGCCATCTTCACTGAACAGCGTTCCGTCAGTGCTGAGTCCGTCAAAGCGCAAAACAGTTTTGAAATTGATTCTTTTGACATGCAGATCACCTGACATTTTTTGAGTTTTGAAAGCGTCGTGGCGTAGGTTAATTTCCATGTTCCCTTGTGAAAAAAAATCCGGTTTCCTCAATTTGAAAACAAAGTTATCGGACACACCAGCGGGCAGCAATTAGAACGTGCCCCTGTTCTGACTCTCAAGTCGAACAAAGTCGTTCTAAAGCCCGAGCGAACATGTCCTTACATTTCTTGTTTTGATTTCAGAATTTCAGTGCATTCATCATGCTAAGAAACTTTTCCACCTAATGGATATTATGCAAATCAAGTAATGAAGATCTGCATAATTTTGTGCACAACTTTGGCAAACTTAGTTTTAGGCAGGTAGAATTACTTTTTAATTCGACCATGTTGGAACTTCTGTATGCGGGTTGAATGGTGTTTTGAAGATTTCAGATTTCTATACAGTAGTAGTAAATTCGAAGGTATACTTTCGAAGGTACAATGTACCTTCGATACAATATAGTTGAAACCGGTAGGTAAAAAAAAAAAAAAAAATAGAGTAGCAAGACGCCATTGTCAGCGACTTACGAAAGCCATGAACTGCAATTTTCCAACTACCTCTCAATTGAACCGAGAGTTATGCGACAGAGAAATCGCCGCTGCTGTTGGCACCACTTTAATTTATAAAAAAAAAACATATATGCATATTTTAATTGGACTTTATACCAGCATGAAAATATCAAATAGTTAATTCCATGTTTGAAAACAACCCATTCGCAGTACGGGATGCCACTGAAACGACAATCTGTGTTTTTAAATTTCATTCCCGCTTGTTTATCTTCTGTGTTCATTTTGCAAAGTGGCAGCACGCATTATTGATCAAGCCTGCCGGCCGACGGCTGTGCGTTCAGCCTCCACATGCCGCTAGTTATCATAAAATATCCTGCGGCCAGTATGTACGGTGGGAACATACGCGAGTAAAATGCCGCCACCGGACACAGGCACGCCATTTCCTGTCCCAGTCGTAATGGACGCCGACAACGACGCCGTCGCCGGTCGTTGGAATTTTCGGCGTCGCTGCTATCCTGGCGAGGTGACCTTTCAGCCACCTGAATATCTCAACCACTCGGTTTCAAAATATAGTATCAGATTTGAGTTGACGTTTTTCCAGCTGTAACATTGGGCTCAGTAACTTAGAGTGCAAATATTTTCAGAGTCAAAATTGTGTGCCTTCAACAAATAGGGTTTTTTTTTTGTTTGAAGAATAAGAAAGATTGTACAGGAAAAGTGCTTTTTATGCTTTTCAGAGCGCTTCTTTATGAGGTGACCTTGAAATAATGTAATGCGTTTCCGCAACGTTGCTTACTCTTGGAATGACCCAATGTTTCAAATGTAAAGAATCGAAAATCGGTTAGTTCTAAGTGGCCAAAATTGCACGACATTTCGAAATCGCGGTAAGCGACTTAAAATGAAAAACGACGCGTTTGACAATATCTTACATCCTTCCTGTAAATAACTTGCTTCTCCCTGGATGCCGACCATGTCCTGCCCTCAGTACGTGCATTTGAAGCTAGGGCAGGACACTCGCTTTTCAAGTTGTCCTCTCACATAAGTCTATATCAAGGTAAATCCCCGTTTATAACACGAACTATACGGCCGCCATTTATTTCAATACTTGACGCTACGCAACATATCCGCAAGCACGACCGCGTTGTCCGAGTCTCTATTTCCAAAATTATTATCTATGTGTATCTGTTTGATTCTTTATTTTATCTTTTTAAATATATAGGGCCTCTGAAATTGTGTAATCTGGATTTTCGCGATGGCAGTCAAATTTTGAAGTATCTACGCTTTAAAACTCGCTTCAGTCTTTATAGAACTAATTCCACACAATGTTCGTTATCCGCAGGTTTTACGTGTCATTAAACCCAATTAAAAAATCTCCCATTCCAAACCCTTTCATAATTTACCTTGTGTGTGGATTTTCGTTTCGGTACTGGTCGATATTGGATGCACCCAGTGGTGTAGTCTCGGGTAAATGAGGGAAACGCACGTTTTATTTAAAAAATTACCGTACATTAACTTTATCATTTAAGAACTACGCTGAAATAGGGCAAACGTTTGTAAATCCACTGTAAAAGTTTTACTGCAATTTGGTGTATTACTTCTGTTACAAGGATTTTGAGATTAATCCGATTTTTCGTGAACGAACCCCAGTAACGACATCAGTTGCCATTTTAAAAAACAAAAAAAATGCTGTGAAATGAATGCCGCCCTGCCCCAACCTCTATTTTCGCCGTAAACACCCTATTTTTCCTGCACTACACCACTGGATGCACCCATGACAACTACCAGTGACAGTAGTGCGTATACGAACGCAGAGATATGTAGCATCATATTGTGTCATCAAGCAACTTTCCGCGCTGCATTAACAAGTTGCAAGCTCCCTTGTTCATCAATTCGCACGTTACGTGTGGACGGGTAAAGGCACCAGCACCAAGCCAGACGTATTAATTAGCCTTTACTGAATTTAATCCCGCGTGCACTGAGCGACATACGCTACTCTAATGATGTTAGCTTGTTGTGTTCACTTCAGGGCGAAAGACTGCTGGTGCACACAAGTATACTGCTCTCTATTAGAAATTGATAGGAGCTTATTCACTCGCAGTTAAATGAGTTCCACTTTCAATTCGATCAATTTTTCGTTTTACTGATTAGACTTCAGAGAGCGAATGTTTCTTTTTATTAAAAAATAAAAATAAACGATGTATCCCTAAGTACCACATAATTGGATGCATATTTTGCCCAACAGTATTGACTCAAACAAAAATTGGAAATATAATTTAGTATCACTCAAGAAGAACGGTTTTTTTTTAAAGGTAATATAATTGCATAGTGCGCAGGTACTATTTCAATAGAAAGTGAGTTATGATTTCCTACGTAGATTTTTTCTTCGTTTATAGGATGCCTTTTTCGTTCGATTCCTTCCTCTTGAAAACATGCGCTCAACGGAAATGGAAGGAATAGATAAAGATGTCACAGTCACACGGTTGTACGTTATACGTGGTTCATGAAGACTGCTCAAGGCATTACGAGAATTATACATCATGTAATAATATATATATATATATATATATATATATATATATGGTATGCTATGATTATAAGGATGGGCCTTCTCTTAGCTTCCTTCTTTCAAGAGGAGGTGTAAAGGAGAGGCCACAAAGCAAGCGCAAAGATAGAAGATGAATGCTCGAGACGTGACTCGCCAGCCGAAATTTCGAATGAGTTTATTTCACGTGGAGCCGTGGCGTTGCTGTATAACGTACCTGCAATTTAACAGTCCCAAGTTTTAAACAAAGGATAAGAAAGGGAGCAAATCCTAGGGTGAGTTCACGAGAAGAGGGAAGCAAACTTGGAAGAGGCTGTGCTGGCAAGTGACAAAATTACTATTTTTATAGCTATGCACCTCGGCTGGAGAAACTTTTATAACAACTGTCTCATAGTTACACCGGGCGCTGTGTTTTTACTGAAAACAAACCTTGTGACAGTAACAAACTAATTGTTGAGTTATAAAGAATGCCAGTTTACCAGTAGATCTTGTAGTGGTGCTAGAATAGAGTTTACATGAACTGTCAGAGGGCCTGTGTTAATGTTAGTCTTGCTGCTGAGCGGACGAATCGGCTACACGTGGTAATGGTAGGGGTCACCCGATGGAGCTTGCGGTCGTTATTTTTAAGAAACTTTTACAAGGTAATAGTTACGACTCAATATGTCGATTCACGGCTATCAACCGTTGAAAGTAGACCGTCTTAAATGCGACTATTTTGCGGGAAGTAACGAAATTAAATTAGTTTACACTCGAAACAGCGGTGTCTCCATCTACGAGCATCCTCAATTTTTGTCGGGAACGTAGTCATTTGGCGGCTTTTTTGCGCAGACAGTATAACTTTTGCGCTGGCCCTCCAAATAAACTTATAAACTCAGTCGTGCTTTAAAACAAAGTTTTTGCTTTATGAAATATTAGCTAAAGAAGTGCACATACATTTTTTTAGAAAATATGTTATAGATCCAATTAAGATACTAGTCATAAAAAGTGCGGTTAAAAATAATTATTTCTCCGATAGAAAAAAAGGTCCTTTGAAACGGGTTCGTAAAGCAGGAGAGACGCAAGCGGGCGCCGGGGTCCTTCTGCAGAGAATAAGGAATCAGGGGTAATTAAACACGACCACTAAAGGGAGGAATAAAAGAGTTTCGGGCACCAGGACAATCGCATAAAAAAGCGGCAAACAAAGCGCAGTTTAACTATTTAACGACGCTCTCTGGAGCAGCTTTATCTAGGACGAGCCGCCGACTTTGCTCGATTCAAATTGGGAAAAGAGGCCGCAATGTTGAGCTGAAAGATACGCGGTTATCTTGTGAAAAAAAACACTCATGGTCTCTAAATAACTTTGAAAAGTAACGCTGTATGGGCACGTTTTTCTCCCAAAAAGCAGTAAATATAAATATGCACAGGCAAGATAAACTCAGCGTATATCGACTTTAGTGGCTTGATATATTAAATTAAGGAACACAAATTTTCCAGATGAGAAAACGTTAAGACGCGCATGTGGTTCAGATGTAATTTGAAAATTGCCAATCATAAACATATCAAATCACCCAATTTCAGGAAATGAAATTCGTTCCAGCTTGCCATTTCATGGCAACGAATATTATTTTAGAAAACTAAAATATGTAAAATGCTGGAAATCGAACCGGCAATTTTAATGAAACGGATTTGCCACCGTTTGAACACAGGTCACGATCGCGGCGATGTCATTTCGGCTAACAGGTCCATGCAGGTTCCAGCGTCGTCCAAAAAAAAAAAAAAAAAAAAAAAAAACAGCAGCCCAACGAGCACGTAGAAAATTTCCGTTACCAGTGTGCACGATATTTACTGATGAAAAAATAACTGAAAAACAATGTAATGTCAACTACAAGCTTCGGTGATAAGCACCGGCTGTTGAAGATTTTGTTATACCAACAATTTATTCCTACCCCTATTTTCCCAATATTTGGAGAAAAGATTTGCACACTTTTCCTTCACTTCATTGCCAAAGTTCTTTGACTGCCAGTTTTACATTCTCCGCTCATTCAAAAAACCAATTAAAACAATTTCAACCTAAAAAATAAAAGCACCCCAAATTCTGTGCTCAGCACCTCAAGCACACGTCTGTGCCACCACAAGTCATGATAAACAGACTCGCAATCCTTCTCATAAGATACCTGTCGTAGTAGGTCAGGTCTCCTGCTGGCCCTTTGACTCGGCGTCCTCCGAAATCCAGTAAGTTGACAAAAGGCGTCTGATATGTCTGGTATCTGTTGGCGAATTCTGGCACAGCAGGGCAGGTCCAGACGTCGCCCGGTTCGCACCTGGAGCGTGTCCTCACTCATCCTGGAGGCGCCACGCGATAGAAACAATATCGGAGCGACCCACCCTGTCCACCCAGCCCACCCGGACCACCCGGCCCACCCGGTGAAACGTCGATAACCAAACCACTGGACGTCTCACCACGGAACCATCATTCAACGCACACGAGAAGAACGATTTTTTTCACGCCTTGCAAACATTTTTTCCTCGCTCGCCACCTGTAACCTATTTACACCTTCAATCCAATTCGCAGCGGCGAGTGAAACCGTTGGCTCACAAAAATAAAGGAAACGACCGATTATAACATTGGTAAAAATCAGCCTCCTAGAAGATTAAAACACAGACGTCACGATTCCTTCATTCGCACACAAAAGATATAATTCCGTTCATTAACAGCGTTGTCGTACTCGACAAATAAACCTTACACTTTCACTTTCAAGTAATCGCACTCGTCATTAAAATTATATCAACCAGAGAATAGCAAGTCCGCTCCAGCGCTCCAGATACAATCAAAGAACTTGTATTCTATACGTTAAGAAAAAAAACCTTCAGGCAGGTAATTTTTCTGAAATATTTCTCTTCAACTGTCAGATTGCATCGTGCACATGTAGAAGTGGAGCTCTAAATGGTGTTGGCACACTCAGCACACGCGCCTAAGTTACACCCAATCGAGTTCGATTGTCACAGCTTGCTCACAGTGTGTAATGCCTAGCCAGGTGTGGCCGTTTGGACGTGTTGGGGCTCGATTGACGCCGGTGTTACTGCCAATGACTGCACACCCATACATAAAGAAATGTGTTTTAACTATTAATAATCGCAATGTTCACACATAGACACGATGCAGCGAAAGGACAGTCATCGCTGACGTTTAAAAAAACACATTCATTGTTTCCGCAATGAGATTCTCTGTTTATAATTACATTGCTTACTCCCACTCGTAGCACCCGCAAGCATGCGTCAACTGCCGCCTATTTTAACTCTGACTAAAATACTTGAGACGACTGTATGAAAACTGGCATCACATCTGTCGAAGTGCAACAAAAAGTGCAACGGAATGTATTGGATCCGCGCTCATCCATGCGAGACGGGATTGAACTCAATTGCGTATCAGAGATCGCGCGCGGTTTATTCTGACGGTTGAAAGCAACGTCCCGTCGATGTGAGATACAACGCTGAGCCACTGATTTAAACTAAAATACGAAAGCAATCACGGGTCCACTTTTAAATGTTATCCTAGCGAGCCAGGGGATGGACGCCACCAGGGAATGGATTTCACCGACGCCATTCAATTACAGTTTCAATTGTTTTATGTCACACTCAACGCACGGGCTGTCTGCACTCTTCCAATTACCGAAACCTGTGAGTGATGCAATTGATCTACATACACGTATACACCCTATGGATGTGTGCCAATGACGTGGTCATATCAATTACGCCTATCCAATGTCCTGTCCGGTGTAAACTAGCACCCCGTTTCGCGTGTACTGACAGAGAGCAGTGCGATTGGCTGAGAATAATTGCATCAAGGCGCCGCCGACATTCGTTTACATCACAAATCACTTGATTAATTCGTTAAAACTTAATTAAAACACTCGATCAAGTAGCTTACAAAAAATATCACAGGTTTCGTTTGATAGGATTCGTGTGCACAGTTTTCGGTGCTGCCTGTAACGTCCGCCGGATTTTTCGTGAACTTCGCGGATCACAGATACGACGCGTTGTTTCTTCGGCAGATTGATGACACGTCCCGAAGAGGGAGTTTTCCGGAAGCACCCGATGGTAGCAGAGAAAAACGCTACAGTATTTTCGGCGCCGCGACGCTGTGCGACGCTGTTTGTTGGCAAGACGACGGCGCGGTCAGCGATACTAGGACGTCGTCGCCGAGAGGTGACTAAGAATAGAATGCGCCAGGCGCCGCGCGCGGTGCCGATATACAATTTACATTATAACAAGTTCTCTTCTCTCTAGGTCGTATTGCATCATTGGCTTCGGTTCGGATTCGATTTGAATGATTTCTTGAACTAGTTTTTTAAAGGTACCTCGTAGCTTGTTTCACGGTTTGGTTGCTCGCTACCACGGCGAATTATAACGATATATATATATATATATATATAAAACCAATAATCATTTGATTTGTTTAGTTTACTTGATTGGGAGGTTGATAGAGCGAGTTAAGACGATTTCGGGCAGCCGCAAGCGATAGCTTTGTATCGTTGGCTCTGATCAACTTGAAACTTTTCCGCACGTTCTTTTTTCTTGCATTTTATCGAATTGAACGGAACTGTAATTAAATTTGTGACCTCCGGTAATCTACGGACGAAGCGAAAGGGCCGTGACCAGTTTCCTTGCTCTCAACCGCCGCAATTTTATTTGCAGATAATTTCGACGCCATTTGTCGTGGCACACGGACCACAACAAAGAAACATCGCGCATGCAATACCAGAATTCCCGTACAAAAAGTCTAGTTTGGTTCGTCTTGAAATCTCCAAGATAGAAAAAAGTAGCAGCTTTTTTAAAACTTGTTATTTTCGAACCACTTGTAGATAATCAAGCGTGGAAAATATGCATTTTCTATTCATGAATAAAAACCTAGCTCTAAAGGAATGAAACTGTTTCTATCCGCCTTCAAAGCTCTACGGCCTCTTTTAGCTTGAATATTTAACATTATTCAGTCTAGAGAGCTGTAAAAAAGCAATTAGAAAACATATGGAAGTTTTAACCTAAAAATGCTTACTATCCCGTTCGGCCATATTTTGTTTTTCCGACCAACTGAAAGGCGGGAAAGCGAGCACAAGAAAACAGCTTCGCTTCCTGCAAAGTTTCATCACTTGGCCAACTTCTGGCTTAATTCAAGCCGTTTGCGTACTGCCCGAGTTGAGATAAAGGCCCTTTCTTAGTTTAGCTAAAACACGATATACTCTAGAATGTATATATATTTCTCAGACATGAATTACAATGCTGTCTCGACCATTTCGGGCACCAGCCATGGTAGGTCCTAGTGGTTAAGATTTTGCAGCCTAGAATCCAGTCTCCTATGAGCACTCATCCAAAATACTCTACATATAATAATTGTCTCTTAAGCAAGGAATTAATTAGCCAACTATCTTCTTAGTGCACTAAGCCAAGGTACTTACTAATATCTGTACCTCTCTCCTGCCTCGCTTCTATGCTCAACAACTTTGCTGCGATGGCTTTCGTGGTTGGCTTATATATTGCTTACCACATTCTGAATATTCCACGTATTTCGATGCGTTTATGATACAGAGCGTGATAGTTTCATAGTTCAGCATTCAAATTGGACCGTCACTGTGGTAATATTGTCTACCTATAGGTGATAGCACAATAGGATAATGAAGATTGAACTTTGGTTTGATGCCAGCAAATTAAGGTATCTGTGCTGTTTGAAACGCCAGTATGTAGGTAATTAATATGTGTAATTACATACTCTCGTGTTGGCGAAGTATGAAAAGTTACATTACGCTCGTATCGCAATATAAATATTGCAAAGTAAACAATTTCATGGTGCATTACTTTATTAAAAATATTTATCAAGTGAAAAGTCATTAGCAATGGGTCATTTGAAGTCATTAATCGTCTGCTTTCGGCGTAAACTCTGATGATATTATGAATAACATTGAAACGTGTCTGGAATTCAGTACAAATTACTGTAATGAAAGTCTCGATTAATCACAAGTGTCCGGGAATTCTGCGCGACATTGTTTGAATTTGAAATCATTCACCCATTGTTTATCGGGGACTTCCTTTCCAGATGTAACTGTACACGTTGATTATGTTCTGAGCTTTTTTTTCTACTTTGCTTTTTAGAAGTTTTCCGTTAACAAACGTTTTGATAAGCATACGTGCAAACAAAGCATGAATGAGATGTTTTTTTACTTAAAAAGGTGTTGATGAATTGTATGAAGCACAGACTAGTGAAACATTTCTAAAGCAAGGTGCTAAATTTCTGAACAGAAAATCGTAATGCCTTTGCGCCCATTTCCGCCAAACTTTTTCAAACTGATCATTAAGCAAAAGCCAATTATTTTTCAGTTTTCAAGAAGTAAATACAACAAATAAAAGAGAATATTTTTTTAACAAACAAATATTTCTCCTTATGCACAAAACAATAATCTCTCTCAGCACTTGAAAGATTCCTTTCTCATACATCGACTCTTTCGTTACAAACGACTTGACGATATTTTCGTTGCTTCTTTCCTCAGCGAATTCTTGTTCAACCTACAGGGCGCTAATAGATGCAGTATGCTAATACAGGGTGGAGTGGTAGGTAGGTATAAGGGTGTAGTACTATACGCACCATGGCTGGCAGGCTCATTGCATATGGACGACTAAACCGTGAAGCGGGTGGAAAAATATTCCATAACCAAGTGACGCAGAGCAAGGCTAGGTAGTAGGTACCTCACCTCCACTCCATAGTTCCTCGATGGGTTGTTTGTTTAGTAATTTCGGGTAAACACGCAGCATAATTTTACGTTTACTTAACCGCAATCAACATTGTTTGTGGTCGTGAGTTGCTTTTTTACGCGGCCATTAGAAAAAAAAAAAAAACACCTGGTGGCTGTATTATTTTCATTTTATATTTTGCAAATTCTAATGCGGACATTGAATATTTCAAACTAAATCTCCTTGTATTGAGTTTAAAAACCTCAATATGTGAACCACCGTGGTGATCGGTAAGTCGCCTATGATGTGACTTCTTCCACCTATCAAAGAATGAGGTTAGGTTGAGTAGTTTTTCATCCACCTTTTCTTGCTGAGTGCTTTATCAAAGAGTGCATGCTCATCGTTTTTCCACCCTACGAGAAAAGAAGCTCTCTTGCCAGCCCATCAGTCGCTGGAAGGAGAGGCGTATAGCTTCAGAAACCGAGTTGGCGAACGAATGCACGTGATGTGCATTCGTTCGCCAACTGCAGTTAGCTTCAGCAAATCTTCATTGTCAATGTTATGTTAGCTAGCAGAATACACGTCTTGAAATGACATAGCATGGACGTTTTTCATTAAATTTGCACTTGTCCGGGCATGATCAGAAAACAGTAACACAGATCTTTAAGAAGACAGAACCAGCTGAAATGCTATCATTACACTAATAACCTTTCAAAAATTAGTGCCAAATTTTGTCAATTTAAACCAGATGTCACTGTTCGTGGACATGCGAAACATTTCTGTGGTTTAAACTGGGCGATTGATTTGACTATCACATTATTTCTGGTAATTACAACAAAAATATAATTCGTATCGAGTTTTCAATTGGTTATCAAAGTGGAACCAATTCCAATGGATTAAAACGAGACTTTCGCGATGAGTGAGACACATTCAAGAAAATAACCGAACTTGACGACAATTTCAATAACCTAATAATCCAGTCCTGATCTATATGAGTTTGTTTGCGAAAGTATCCAATACATTTTCAATTTGTCTGGCATACATATTACATATTATATTCTGTAATATGTTGCTCCGCGTCTAAGACTTCGTCCGAGAATGTGAAATAGTTTCCAAGTCAAACCAAATTACACACACCCTTCAAATTGATCGACGTTGGAATTCAATAAGTTTCCAGAAAATCACAAATCACAAACCTTTGCTCGGGGCTTGACGGGCTTAGCTTCTCGAGGGGTGGACTTGGTCTACATTTTTTTGCCCGAAGTCGATTTTTCAAAATGAAATGCATGTAATGCATGTCTTAAGTTTACAGAGATTTAAAAATAAATAGCACACGACTTTTTTTAATGCGCTTACCGGTGCCTGAAGCATTGATCCATATTATTAACAATAAAGACTTCCACGCTTAGTCCAGACCCACCTTAATAAGCCAGACAAAAAGTAGGTTCATCATAAATATACTAACTCGAAAAGCTTTCTTAAGGGAGGTAAAACATTTTCCGTTTGTTCTCTGCTTGAAAATAACGCTCTGCTTGAAAATAACCGCTTTTAACGAGTCAAATTACTCAGGTTCAACTTTGAGCGTTACTTAAATAGTTAATGCAGTTCAATGCGAGGTGAGGTTAAGTTAAAACGTAGTTAAGAAGTCCCCAGGCGGCTTGAAACTCACTTTGCCCACCTATCTTCAGGGAGCAAACTAATAATATAATGCCTCTCATGTAACCGGGAAGACCGCGAACTTAATAACATTGGTCAACTATTTAATAGTTTCCAGCTGCTAAAACTTGCCGGAGCTGAGTGTCCGGACGAGCAGAGTAGCTATTTTAGAAGAAATCTTCAAGCTCTTCTCGTGGTTTCATTACACGATGGCTTACAACGTGCAGATGCTTGCTACTGGTAGCTCCTTCATTCTCATTGACTCAACCATTGGCTGGCAGAGCTTAGTCGACAATCAAGAGTTTCTGTGCTAGACACGCTCATAAACTTCATAGAACTCGTTATTTTCTTGATGAAAATAGAGAAAATGTCAGAATGCAATATCTTTAGAGCGCGTAGAGGGCGCAAAGTCCACCTTTTTTAAACTTGAATGCCTCTCGGCAATAATAGACACGTGGAAGTATATTGATATTAAAAATATCTTGTGTTACGACACACATAGTTTCATGTAAAGTAATACGGAATTTCGCTAACCTACATGAAATCCCATCGGTGATTTCTTCAAATATTGGATTTTCGTTTGAATAGGGCTCAGAAAATTGAGACACAGCGAGATCCTTGATGAAAAAGATGTACGTACGCCCAAGGATCACAATATAACTGAAAGGATAGTGGAGATAGATTAGCCGAGGAGAAAAGTTTCTCGAAGATGAATTAGAGTACTCGAGGAAATGAATCACTAAACAAAGAAAATGGCAGAGAAAAGTAAATTGAAAGAAAAGTAGCGACGGAAAAGCGGCGGGCTTGTAACGAACGAGATTGCGAATCACATTCGAGCACGCTAAGAGTTGGTATTCCGACTTTGAGTGAACAGGCTACGATGCCATACAACTCTAGGTGTGGTTCTACTGGAGCAAAGTACATTGGGAAAATAACTTCATCAAGAGAAATGCTCTCGGATGTATTGGACCGTTCTAAAAAATAATTGAATTTTTCGAGTGTATCAATCGAGAGAAACCCCCAGACATTGAAAGAAGCGTTTCTCCTTAAAAACAATCATTTTTCCGACCGGGGAAAAAAGTGTGCCAAAGATTGACATTTCGATTTTGCGATAGAAGTTTGAAAACTTGAGCGAGGGTTTAAGCGAGCTAAGTCTTATTTCTCCCGTACGTCAAAAAGGAATTCGAAAAACACGCGAACAATTGAGCTCGTATCAAATCTGGGATGAAAAAGAGGCCGCTCCAGCACTTTTGCGATGGAAATGAAGCAGAGCCCTAGTCGAAGCTCACTGCGACGCCGACGTCGACAACGCCAGAGAAGGAAATTAAGTCATAAAATCGAAATCTCCAAACTGTCTTGAGCTAAAGTGGAATAAAGTAAGTGATAAGACTGGAGAAAATGAAGCTTCAAAACAGTAAGAAGGAGATAACGATGCATTCGTGCCGGGCCCGTCTCGGGCTCGGCCCAAAGCATCTCAATATCGTAATCGCAATCCATTAACATCTCTATCGCCCCAACTCCTACCCCGGGCGATCGCGAGTCTAATGACACTTGGAAGGATGCAGGGATGTTTTCCAGTTTCAAAGACAAATGCTCTGTTTGTCGAAGTAGGCAGTGCGTAATCTTATACCAATTAGTTCAAGTCTCTTGGCTCGGAGTAGTATTTCATTTCATTTAATCCAGTTCAAAGAGTGCAAAGACAAGTTCCAGTCACTCATCAAACCACAAAAGAGAAACTCTCTAGCGGCCGAAGGAAGGAAGGATTTCAAGGACGACTCAAAGCAGCAAAAGATGTCTCCTTTTTTCACTAAAATCACATGCAAAGAGTTCTTTCTTTATTTTTCCAAGCCGCAACTTCTTTTGGGCGAACATCAAAAGACACACACACACAAACATGCAAGCGAATCGGAAAATAAATACACTGCCTGTTGTTAAAAAAAAAGAAAGTCAATGCTGCACTTCACGTACCAAACACAAAGTAGAATACACGATTATGGTGAATGTTCCTAAAGAGAAACAAAACCGATAGTAAACCGTCCGCGATGCCATTTTCAGACACAAATACGTGACGTGGATTTCGATTGGAGTCGGTGTCACCATTTCTTACCTAATTCTTGCCATTCTATTGTGGCATAGGGCAACCGTCTGGCAATTGACATATTTTAGATATCCTCTTGGGGTAACGCCTCCCCTGATCAGCCCAAAGTTTCGACATGCTCTCGAAAGTATATCGATTCTATAACAAACTCCAAACTTACGGATTTAACTATATAAAGCTGTGACACAAATGGTTCGGCTGGGTGATACGAAGTAGCAAGGAGAAGCGAAGAGGACATTTTTCACCCCTTGAGTATTTACATGAAAGGACGGGTTACCCTGAAAGATGGACGTGGAAACTTCGGAGGCACATTTCACTTGAACTATTCTTGTGGGTGGGAGACAAAAAAAGCGTCTCGCGATAAAGTTTGGCGTCTGGTTGATTCGACCTCAACTTGCCATGACCGGTCCCGCTCGATTGTTAAACATCGCCCTTGCGGGAAAGCTCGCTCCAGTATACAATCCGTGAAAACTAGTGGAAAAAAGTCAATCACCGACTTTGATATGTTGGACAGAGAAAAATTGCACTTTTACATAACAATTAAGAATTCTTGGGCAAGTTCCCTGTCTCTACGCTAGAAACCATATCTCCCTTATCAATCTGTCACTCAATGGGAATGTAAAACCTCTTGTGCACAACTGTACGCTGTTGAGTATCGGAATAAAAAGATTGAACTGTAATGAAATGGAAGTTACCACTTTCATAATATATTATATTATTGCATTTAATTCTTCTGACATGTTTCCCGAGCAGTGCAGTGGGAAGCCGTCTTAAATTCCGAGCAGCGAAGTGGGAAGCCCCTTAATTTGACGAAATTTTGAACAGAAAAGTCACATTGTCGAACATTTTCCGAGCAGTAAATAACACAATAAACTAAACGGAATTTTCCTGCTCATAAATAAGCGTTGCGATGAAACTGATGGAAAGCGAGTTCAAGAATCACTCAAATGTTTATGAGTGAATTTAAAGCACGAGATTTAAAATTAATTGGTAAAGAGAGGTTCGATTAGATTTGGTTTTTTAAGGGTAGAAAACATTTTCTAAACGATTCCAAAAAACCACCCACCTGGTAGGGATGGATGCCTAACAAGGAATCAGCACAGGTTGCCGAGGCCAAGAACATGAGGATGCAATGGATCCCCAATCCTTGGTCGATACCCGAGGCGTTGGTTTTGAATTATAAGACAAAGTTGCACACACTTAAGCGCTCTTTACTCCGATGAGAAACTAATCTTTGATGTCGAGTTCTATTCAAGGTAAACTTATTATAAAAAATAAGTAGTATCCTTTTTACCAACTGACTAAAAGAATAAGCGTCGGTCGGTTGCATTAGATTACTTATGTCAATTGTTTGTCATCACGGATAATTCTGCAGAATCGGCTATAACTTTAGAATATGATCTAAAGACTTCATCGATGTTTTTTATGGCAAAAAATCGTAAAAGCAGAGAAATTATTTTGATAATAGCTATAATAAAATATACCTGCTGTTAATATAAATGGTTTGTAGACTTGAGTTATAGAGTTGTATTTTTTCATTGGAAGCGACAGATATTTTATGACGACACATTGATAAGCCTAGGTGACGGATCATTGCCTAAAAAAGTGAAACATATCTCCAGCTAGATTAGCATTGGCTTCAGCTGATTGTCAAATTAGATAACAGATGCTGCGTGAGATGATACTAGAGTGACAAGGGCTTGCTTTATAAAAGGCCCGAAGGGAGTTAGTGCTGCCAATTGTTGACTGGTACCTTCACCATCACACCAAGACGAGATGACGATCAGCTAAAAATCGATTGTTACCGTAAGTGCATACCATTTGTCAATTGTTTAGGTCATAATGCATAGTGCCGGGTTTTCAGTACACGTGATGTAACTAGCTGGCCCTTCACAAACAAAAGGATAATAATAAAAAAGAGTGTTTAATTTTTTTCAAATGACAAGGCTACAATAATTAAAATTAATATTTAACAAAATAGTTCAAAATATCCACGGTCTTCCACCTAACCAGTAATTCATTATTTGATTGGCTGTTGCTCTAAGAAAATAACGAATTAATGGACTGTTAGTTACTTCACGGACCACTAAAGAACCGGCCCTTGGAATTGATAAACTATCCCTTGGTTAGTCGAAGCTAAAAACATTTTTAATAAGTGACATTTTCGCTGAAAATGAGACCAAACTGTCGCAATTTCTGCCGAATCTTTTTTCAACGAGCATTAACGAAAATCTGGCGTCTACGTTCGAAAGACAATTTTTTAATGAACAGAAGCGACTAGTTTCCGTTGATTCTATGCAATTTCCATAAGTTTCAAACCCCTATTTCAGGTCTTGGCAGTTGCCTTGGCAGTACATAAAGTTTCCTCCAACGAATGTGAGAACGCGGTCACCACAAAGATCTTCTGCAATGCCGACTGCACCAAGACTGTCAGATGTATCGACGAATCTCTGGTGACAGTCAGGGACTGTGCAGATGACAAGCAATACTGTTTCAAGTTCTCAGACGGAAGTGAACCGGCTTGCTCAGCAATCAACCAATGCTCCCCTACAGCGTTTACCGGTAGTACTGATACCGATGCTAATACTGGGGAAAGTAGCTCGGCAAGAGTCAAGCAGCTCGATTACTTCTTCTACAACAGCATCAACCACAACCACCACCGCTACTCCATCTTCAACAGCTTCAAGCACAATTTCATCGTCCACGGTACCATCAAGCACAATTTCATCATCCACAGCACCATCAAGCACAATTTCATCATCCACAGCAGCTTCAAGTACAGCCAGCTCCACAACCTTAACTTCAAGTTCCTCGATAACGAGCACCACGCCTGGCGCTGGGGCATCATTCGCTCCATCTATCGTATTAATGGCAACAGTACTAATGTGCATTTTGTGTCATGGCATTTCATCTATGTGGTAAGAAAAAAAAAAGTGCGAGAAACTGTAGGTACTAGCTCAGTTAATAAGAAAATATACGAGTCTGTAATGTGCTTTCCAATTTTTGGATAAAAAACAAACAAATTGAAAAGTTATCCCACAAACCTGAAAACCCACAATTTTGCTGCTTTAGCCAGTGTCGCGGTGTAAGAAACTCGTTAAGTGCGACTAATATTCTGCATTATTCTAACTCACGCGGCTATGCGGCAATTGCTTTCGAGTTCCCGTCCCGAGTCTCCCAGTCTCCGCACCCACCCCCTTAGCATCGGGGGGCGGCAGGCAACGAGCGACCCACGAGGCGAGACGCCCAATTAACTCTGGGGGCTAATTGATTTTGTCACCATCGCTTTGCTATTTAGTGCGAGCTGACGACTCTGGTCAAGGGCAGCGATTCTTTGACGCTCATCAGCGGGGTTTACGTCAGTGGTATGGCGAGAAATCTACAGGTTTAACGGAAATCCAAAAATAAATGAGGATTAAAAGTGACAGTAGGGAATGGAAAACATAACCTCTGATCAATCCGTTCAAATTCAAGCCTGCAAATTTCTTCCACGGAATCAGCGTTATACTGAATTCGGCATTTGTTCGAAGTATTTAAGTATCAATAAGTTTACCCTCTCCTTTCCCAATCATCAACAGAAACTTTTTGAATACCTACGTTTATTTTCTTAATATTCATTGCTAAGAGACAATAATGCTACTGAGTAACATTTGAACATAGCACGATTGTCATCTTATTGACCAAATACTTGGGTGACAAACTGGATCCCAATCCTATTATTCTAAAGCAGCAGTGAAGTGTTCCCAAATCTTGGTGTAGTTCATCAGGATGGCTAGGATGTCCCTAGCACCGAAGAGCTTATTGGATTAAAATAATTAACTTCATGCCACGCTTAACGCGGCCAACGTGCAGGCGTCACACCATCTCTTGCGCGAAAATGATTAAATTCACATCTTGATAAATTCTATATAGGAAAAGATAACATATTCACGAGACATGTGACATTCTCGGAAAATGCTCCTGGAAAATGGAAGATCATTATTTAACCATGTTTTCCGGGAAGCGGGAAATGGCGAACAGATATTATTCAGTGTCGCCGGCAGAATGTTGCGAAGTTGGATAGAGCTGTGTATTAAATTCGTGGGCGACGGCGAACGGGAATCGTGCTGAGATCGAGTTCCCTCGAATCTAAACTCGAAACATCAGGAACACACGGCCGAGAGAATTGGATATCAATTCGTTTTCATTAATTATTGTGACGCTTACACAGAATTGGCTCCGGGGTTACATTTCACGTTTCTGTTTGTTAGGACATGGTTAACTTTCTAAAATTTTCCAAAGCATTAGTTGAAAACACATAGTTTTTAGGTCAAAGGAAGCATCAAAGAAGAGATCATCCTGTAGATTTATTGTTAGTCAGAGTCACAGCTTTATTTGTAAAATGTTTTGCCGGCAACGGTTTTCTGAAGCCAGCGGGCCCCGATCCCCCGATGTTGCATGCGCCTGTCCTTTTCAACAAACACCAACAATGAAATAATAACGCCTCAAAATATCGATACATGTATATATATATCGATGAGATAAACATTAATAAAGATTAATTGAGGGAAACCCAGTCTCACGCGCGAGTAAACTACAAGTAATCAAGTAATCGAGCGACTTCACTCTTGACGGCATGATAACTATCTTCTGGAAGTTTTTGCCAAGTCATTAACATGGACGTCGAGACTCTACTAATTATGAACTATCGTCACTGCGCTAGCAAAGGTGAGACATATTTAAACTCGGACGATAGTTTCCGTAACTCGCGCGTTGGAACGGGTGGAACTGACTGCCCGTTGCGAAGAACCCGATGAAAAAGATTTCTTCGTCGTGCTGTCAGTGCGCCTCCCCAGTGACCTAATCAATCCGTTATCGGACAAGAGGCGACGACCGGTGTAAATAAGTAATTTCGCGTGCCACCTGGATTGAGAGGAATTGGATCGGTAGCCGACCACGCCACTATCATGAATAGAGTGTAAATAATAGGAATGATTTCGAAAACATCTGACCGAAAAATGTGTGAGCGAATGAGCGTAACAAATTTAATTTTATCCAAAAATCGTTATTTTCCTTTTTTATAATCATGCAATCAGAAAATGTAATTTTATTTTTATTTTTTTGTAATGAAAATGGAACGACTGTTTAATATTTGCCTGTACATTTGTGTGGAGCAAAGCGAGTATTTAATTCGGTAGATGGAAAGTTTACAATAATTACGTTTGAATGTCGGGGTTGGTAATTCAAGAGATTGGTCAGTGCACACGAAATGTTCGCGAACAGTTGGCGCGATTGGCCGAGCCGCCCTCGGTTTTCCGGTGAGCATCGAGTGAGGTAGTATCGAACGGAGGGGTGAACATTTTCATCGCTCGACAAGGAGGCTTGCCCTGAAATATCTCACGACCGAACAGGGAAATACATAAATATGTGTAAATGTTTTCGTGAAACACGTCCGAATGTTTTTTGCGGAAAAAACAGCAAGACCAGAATGCGACCAACGTTGTGAATATGAAATATAATAAGACCGGGCCTGTTCGCACGGAATTTTCGTAAATTTTCATGCATCTAAATCGCCAGAAAGCTATTCGCACGAAGATTTTCGTGTACCAAAATCGCCGGAAAGCTATTCGCACGAACATGTTTGTGTATTGAAAACGTCAGAGGGCTATTCGCACGAAAATTGTCATGTCCCAGACACACGTCTCATTGCGCATTCGGGCTCGAAAACAATTTTTTTCTTCGGCTTACATCGGTGATGAGAAATCTTTTAAAATTTCTGCAGAAAACTCTACCTGCGAGAGCTTTCATCTGTAACATTAGCTTGGCTAACAGCGTATTTGTTGATTCTCATGAATATCGATAGTGATAGTGATAGAATACCGACACTCGCTTATCGCGCCGCTACCCTTTGTTGGGCAGCGCCGACAAAGCAATGCGACAGTTAGGAACAATAACATGCTAGGTATTGCCTTGAGTGGATTGTTTCTAGTTGTGCTTTTTTTTTTTTAATTTACGAGGGCTTCCCCATTTTGCTACAAATTAACCACTGGTTCGAAGTAACCCAATTTTTCGTGGAGCATCGCAACTCGGGGCACTAACAAAACAATGCGTGTGAACATGAGCTACAACCCTCGTGGGTGGTTGTGCGAGTTGCACTCGTTCAATCTTTGCGAAACTGGGTCAGGTGCAAGAAGCGTTTTATTACACTACGTTATAATAAAGCAGCAAAAAGATTAATCAGAGAAATAGTTTCCCGTTTTCACAGAACATTTAATATCACATTATAAATATCACATTTTCTATTGATCTAAGAGATAGCTGTGGTTCTTTCAGAATGTTTCTCCCTGCAAGTGTGTAGTACCTACGTGTTCGCAGTTGTCGGATTTCTTTTCAGTTCCAGAAAAAGCTAAGGACACTGAAAATAGGACATTCTTTTTTATTCGTGGCTTTTCACTATGGTCGCAAAGCAAATGGTATTTTATGGGTGCTCTAATTTGAAAAAAAAAAAACTTACAAAAGACGCGGTATTTCAGTCACCCATTGAGAATCAGAAGTATAATTTTAGAGAAAACAGCAGCTGTGACACAACTACTGACCACCACAAAACTGCGAGCGCTCGTGAAATTATGTCAAAAATAAACTCTGTTGTGAAGAGAAATTGGTGCTTGTAATAAATCTGTAAGCATGCATGCAGCAAACACGTGAAATGTTGTGGCTCGGGATGGTAAATAGCTGAAGCTTGCACTGCACTGTAGTGAGTAATATGCAGCGTTGTGTCCGAAGGCTGTCGGCAGCGGGTGTCAAAGGTCAGGCTATTTTGTGTCGGGTGTCCTGCCCCGGGGCACAGCTTGTTCGGTGCCGTTTGCCAGGGCTTGTGCGCCCCAATTATTTCATGCGAGCAGGACCCGACTACAGCCGGTTGCTACATACGCAAATGAAAAAAAAAAAAAACACAATATATGTGTTTTTGTTTTTTGTTTTCGTTTTTTTTTAGGACAAGTAGGTACTTGCCAAATGTTGATTCCAAGCTCTTTTTTAATTTCGTATACAGGGGGTGGTTGGTACGGAAAGTTTGTACGGTTGGTATTGAACTTTAATGGGAAACTTCTTGTTAACATTTGCTAACGACCATTCGATGAGAGGACTTCAAATAATTAAAATATATCCGAGTTCCAATTAAGCAATCATTCAACAAATTCTGTTTGCCTTCACCCTCTTAAAAAAAAAATGTAATTTAAGAACATTTCTTTAAGAACCACTCATGAATAAATATTTTTCAAATTAATGCTCCTATAGTAGGATTTTTCCAATATTAAAAGGATTATTTTTGGAAAAATAATATTTTCTTGTAACATTTAATTAAACTGCGGGGTTTTGATATGACTCCGAAGGAAACTCATCTAAGATGATATAAGTAGAAATTACAAATTTAATTCCGATTGAAATATTTTCCAAACTTACCTCCAGGTTTAATTATATGATACGGACTCTTTCAACTGACTTTTCCAAACGGTTACGCTGCACTCACCTAAAAAAAAAAGAAAACCAGACAGTATTAGAGAAAATTATTCGTAACCTAGTTCTAATATCAAGTAGCAATAAATGCGACGATGTTGTTCACTACCAAGGCATCAGCGTGCATGATCAAAAGACAAAAGCTTAATTGATTAAATTAGTGCAAGGAATTTGTCTGAAATTAATTTGAAGATCTCTAATTTAGCTTCTCATCCATGACTTGATGAAACCCGAAGAAATGCCTCGTCAAGCCGCAACCCAGCCCGGCCGCAAAACCCACACCCGAAATTCGTAAACTTTGCCACAGACATTATTCAAATGCTAAACGTTCCCAATAAAACCAAACAAGAAGGCATCCAGATACTTTGCTAGTGTATCAGTTTTCTGCCTCGTACCAAGTTAAACAAAATCTTGAATAACTAGATCCAATAGAAACGTTATTAGCCCAAGTGGTTGAATCCGCATCTCAGAATTCCCTTTCATCGCCTCCCCTTTCTTTCTTTCCTCTCCATCGCCTGGCTTCCCAAAACAATAAAGCCAGCGAATGAGCAAAGGAATTCGGCACGATTCCTACCAGATCTCTCCCTCTCTTTCTCTTCTTCTACGACACACCAGTATTTCCAATTAAATTAAACTTTATTTGGAGTACGTATCATTAGCTCTCTCATACTCGCAGCAATTATTCAAGGTAATGGTATGCATTAGGCATCTCGGTGACTATCCAGTTATTATAAGGTAGGTATAGGTAGGTATTACTCCACCAGATTCCAAAGGTTCACTTCCATTTAATACGGTCCATGTCAATCTCAGTGTTTAATTCCATTACGTTCACTTGTGCAAGACGCGACATGGCTGGTACTCGCGCAAGATTCTACATAATTAATATAGTACTTAATTGCATTACGCGCAGATACACTGGAAAATAAGTTTCGGCAGACGAAACGTGGAGCGAAACGTTCTGGAATGTCAGAACCGCTCGAAACGAGTTCTGCATGTTACATGAAGAACGCTGTATACACTCTCAAGTTGGTTTGGCTATTCAAAACTAAGTTTGTCTTACTACGGGTGTTTATTAAAAAAAAGCGCTTGGAAGATTATTAGTAATTTATAACTGAAAATATTCAAGTTTCATAATGAATAGCCAAGGAATGGACACAAATTTAAAGTGGATCATTTTCCCGTTAGAGAAGATGTATTTAATTTCGAAAACCATTTGAACACCATGGTGCTGCACTGAAATTCTAAGGGATGCACTTCTAAAGTCTGCCACCTACTCTACATGTACCTCATCAAGACTTGTCACGTGTCGGCTGCTGTCAGGTAAAAAATAACCGTCGTGCTTTTCTCGCACGTCTACAGAGAGAAGAGAGAAGATCTCTAGCAGCTACCTTCGCCGCAAAACGTAAGTGCATAATTAGCGCGAGACAGATCTTGTAAACGTCACCGACGTTACGACGGCGTCGCGACACCGACGCCTGAGATGTAAGCAGCTCAAACTGTCAGCTGGCCGTTAATTACTCATGCGACGTATATATACTAGCACGACGTTCCCTCGCAGCCAAGACAATAATACCAACCATAATTTACACAAAGGGCTAAACCCACCCTCCGTGTTCTGACTCTACCAAAGCCTGAGTATACCGCAGGTCTTCTCTTGGAGGTCCACACGGTTTCTATTATAGGACAAGATGCAACATTTGCGAAAGAGGCGGTTGAGTAACAAACATTTATACCTTGAGCAACAAGGTAGAATCATTCCAATTTGTCTTTGGTCGCATGTTGGAACGCAAGCCGCTTCTTTGGAGACATGCTCGCATCTATTATTTGCTAGGAGGAAACGTCTCCTGGAATTGGGCCTCGTAGAGGACGTGTCTCACATTTGCATTTAATTAAAAACAACTGCTGTGTATTTGTACCTTGTGTAAATTTGAAAACGCAAGAGGTATATCAAAGAAATTGCCTTGCTAGTTGTCATTGAGAATTCGGTGGCTGAATATTCTTATTGAAGTATTTCATTCTGCGGAGCTGACGAGAAATCTAGAATATTAATGTGGTACAAAAACTGTCGCTCAGTTCTGATGCTGATGCTTTATTCCTCCCAAAGGCATTAACTTTACTTGCGAACACGTTCAGCGATAAATTTGTTTCCTGAATTCGTAAGGATACGAGCTAACTTATCACCATTTCTCTAACTGAATTTTGCCCGCGCGGGCGCGAACATATTTTCACGTCTCTTGTGATATTCCTTAATTAAAATCCTCAGCTCTGTTCACCTGGATCTAGTTTACGTTCCCCATCCTGAGCAGTCCCATCCCCGTAGCATGATTATCGCTAGCCTAAGACTTTGCATCGACTGGCTGGCTGGCGTCGTACACGGATTCTTGGCGCAATTGCAAGCACAAGTAATGCACTCATTAGACGAGGAATTCTATCGAGCAGCACTCTTGATAGCCGTTAACAACTACAGACGGAGAGCACTAGTGTAAACTACCAGTGAAACTTGGCGCTGAAACTTGTCCTCCCCGCGCAATTCTGTTTCTCAATAAACGAGAAACTTTCGGAACTATGGGAATAAACTTCAGAAGGGTCGATTTTCAATAGTTTTACACAAGACGCGAGAAATTTCAAACTGAGCAAACTTTTGAGAGTCGTTATCAAATTTCACGTGTATGACTATAACTGTGTGCATGCAACAGAAAATATCATATCAGACAACATGGACGCGGAGCTTGAAATGGCTAGAGATGCTGGGTGGAGAAAACGTAATGTCATTTATTCATAACGAATAAGATTATATCATAGAAATCTGACAACAGACTATCATTTTCTTTCCGAATAGATGCAAGAGCGCCGGTGCGGAGAATAAGATTCCGGCTCGAGACGGGCGAGCAGCAGCAGGAGCAGCAGCAGCGGCGACGGGAAACTACGAGATATATCACATTTTCTCCGCCAGCCCCCAGACGCAACACGACATAAATCGACGCAAAATGTGTGCAACTCCCACACTCCCACAGCACCCCCGTTGTTCCCGTATAAGCAATAAAACCCTGGGGCTCTTCTGTTTTTCTACGATAGGTTTCCCTTGATCAGCAGAACAATAACGACGAACACGAAAAGTAAAACCGCAAGACAAAACACAAAAAAGTCTGCTTGATTCCTCCCACGAAACTTTCTGTTTTCTTTTCATGAAACCTTACACTAGTGGGTCAGACTGAGCATCTTTACCGTCATCGACCACCGTTCTTTGACTATTTACTATAAAAGGTGTCATCTTGGATCACAGAGAGATTAACCCCGGGGTTGATTTCATATCTCTTATCACCAAAGTACTATGTGCGCTATCAATGAAGTTCTTCTGGTCGAGGTCACTTTGTGCGCAAGTCCATGTGCATCAATCGAAATGCCCTGCACGTCCTTCAATTTAAAACATGTCTATTAATCTTGCTCTTGCTGTAATTGAATTAATGTATTCTTGTGTGCTAAAATTCGAAAACTGCACGAAAGCCACCGGGAAAAGCTCTTCAATTTTCTGCTGACAGAATCCAGTAAAGCGAAAAGTTCTGGCGTCCGGTTAGTTGCATAAAATTATAGCTTGGACAGGAATATTTGTGGATTCTGCAGAGAAACGTATGAAGTGCAAACGGAAAAAAAAATTTGGACCAACGATCCTATCGATAACTTTATCACATGTATCATTGTTATGGACATACCCCTTATACAGTTATCCACCGAAAACAAGTATTGATTAATACCCTCGAATGGAGTGCTAATTACAGCCTCTGTTCAACACAAAGTGGTTGAAAACAATCCGATAATAAGCTTCACAGTTGTGTTCATACCAAAAAATCACGTCAAGTCTGTTTGACTTCATTGATAACTAAGTAAGTAACCATGTAGGATAAGTTGTTGATGCGGTTAAAGCCGGACTTTAGTCCATAGCCTAAGCGTGGTTCCGTGGATTACGCCCGGAATTGGCCCCAGCACGGCCGAGTCATCGAGTGAGCCTCCCAAAGCCACTCAGCCTCTCCGTGATGAGGTACGGATATGAATTCGACCAGCGACGACCGGGACATGTAAATCAGGATTAAGGAATTGGATAAGGAAGCCGGCGGGTGGTTAAGGGTGCATTAGGGTAAAGGTCGCCCTACACACTACGACGTAAAGTGCTGGGTGTCCTTGTAGAGGGTAAAAAAGCTTCCTTCTAGTTTCAGTTTCGAACATGCCCCTTATAAATAGAAAGTATCAACAGACTCGGAACTGTTTTATGGGAATGGTCAGTTGTGCCGTGAAGATAATCCACCACTGTTGGATTTCAGAGATCGAATGGGCGCCACTGAGAGCGTCGGATGAAAAGGCGGGACGATAGTTTATGCATGACTCCTGTAGGTGCCCGGGTGTGATGGGGGCGTTGAGGGGGAGGCGATGTCACTCCGTTACATTTCGCCGTCTCTGGCGTGAAATTCGTACCTTCGCAGGGTGCTTGGCGAATCTTATTAGAGTTGTAAGCTAAGTGATACCAGTTTTTCAGGGTGCTCCATTTTAAGAGCGTTGTTTTGTCTTCTTTGTACAATATATATATTAACTTTGCATAAGATAAGTTTGTTAATAACTTTTCCGTGAGACAAATGCGAAACACTCTTTTATTGTTTAAGTGACTCGTTCCAAGAATAAAATTAAGAAAGTTGATTAATAAAATTGCTAAACAAAAAGTCAGTAGAAAAGAAAATTTGAAGCTTAAATTGAAGCTACTAATCTAATTCGTACATTATATCGTGTTTTATTAAAAACAATAAAGGAACCAGAGATGCCTTGTAAAGTGGAAAGCAAAAATGAAATGTTCGAAGAGCTTTTCACAAAATGACAAGTGTTTTAAAACGGATCTATTTTTTTCTGGAAGAGGCGGAAGGATTTCCTGACCACCAAACTGGGCGACTCGACGCTGTTTGATTCTATCCCAGTCGCTTAATCCATTAACGGCTTACCACTCGGCTCTCTGTCAAAGCGAGATTTCCCATTAGTCTGCTACTTAGCAGTCAGCAATAATTTAAATTATTCTGATAAACCTGAGCAAACAACTGGCATGACACAGTGCCCAGAGCTCCGTGCAGACCTGCAAAGCAAATAATCACTGGGATGAAAACGAAAAACCCACGTCGTTTGGAAATTCAACCCGTGAAAATGGATCAACAGGCGGAAAGCCCACTGGTCACAATGCAATAATAAAATAGGAAAACGCGTTTCCATAAAATGAGCGAGTCCATTAAAATATCGCCCACATTCTGGTAGCGTTGTCGGTTTAATAATGATGAGGCAGAGATATACGGAACACACTCTACGCACCTATTTCACAAACTATTATTCGGAAAATTACCTTCTCCATAGGCTCGAGCGTCGTAATCACCCGGTTAATTCATAAGTATATTGTTTTATTCCGTAAAAATATACGAGCCCTAAAAAGGCAGACACGAAACATAAAAAAGTAAAAAGCATTTGCATTATTTAGGTATCTTGTTGCTACAGATGTACAGCGGTGAGAAGATAGACAGCGCCATCCATCTGCATAACGTAATGCTACCATTTTATATCCCCGAATTAGAAGTAAATACTTGATGAGCTCACAAAGGACTGTTCTTAATAACCATGTTATTGGCGACCGAGGACCTGAGCTCGCTCTCCAAAGCAACTGGCGTCCCTAGCGAGTGCTTTCTGCATCGTTGGGATATTTTCGTGTCGTGCATTTTGAAAAGACTGGCAGCCACCCTACGAGGGACCACGAGGGGCTATAGGGAGTGAGCTGTTTTCCGTTAAACTCTCTTCGCGGTTGTGATTCGTCTCGGCGTCCTTTTATCCACGTTTGTTTATTCCTTTTTTTTTATGATACGCACTGTGATGGAGCGCAATTCATGTTCCTTTTTTTATTGAGAGTTTTTTTTAAATCCTCGTATTGTTTTAGAAATATTATTTGGGTTTTCGAAGCTTTTAAAGCTTTCTCGGCAATCGGCTATCGTTTGGCCACATTCAGTGTTCAGCACTCCTCCATACTTCTGTCACACCTGCCGGACTGGTGGTGGATTGACTTTTTTTAATGAGAACCGTTAACTTAAAATCAATAAAGCAATCAGGCCATGTCAAGAATTTATTATAGTTTGCAAAATGCACTGAACAAATAAAATACAATACCGAATCCCGAGAAGTTGATGCAATTTGTAATTTTGTTACATTTATTTTTACCCCCTTCCCATTTTCTCACTAATTGGTTTTATAATGAGCACAGTTTGAATAATTAACCTTTCTTTTTCAGTAAGGTCGGATCTTTGAAACAAACTTGCACAAAATAGCAGAGAGTTGTTTTCATTTTTTTTTTATGCTTCCGCACTTAGCAAACATCAATATCAAAAAGCCGAGATGGCTATGACGTGTTTCCCAATATATTTGTCGAGTTGAAATTCAATTAAACACAAATCTCATTTATGCTTCCACAAAATCATATTTAATTCGGAAGCTGACAAAGAACAACCGGATATTTGGATGTCAGCTCTGTTACAAGCTGATAATCTTTCCTCTTTGATATCATAATCCGGAATTACCTCTTGTCTCGCTCTCTGTGCTTGGGTAATTCTTACCCAGAAGTTTCCCTAGGGTAAAATGGGAATTAGAACAGAGCACACAGGACATAAGGGGGGGCCGCCACTTAACTTAAGCGAAGTACGTTTCCCGTATTCCTGTATTAAAGGGTTCGTCGTGTTCACGATATATCCGGCATTTGCAGGTCCGATCCTCCTTCACTCTAGTCAATAACCTGGGGGCAAATGATAACCAACGGCATCGGATACACAACTTCAAAGGGTAAGAAGGGCCAAACATGATTAAACATTTTTTTAAAGTTGTATTGCTTTGGTACTGCGGGCTGCGTTCAGGGGCCGCAAGTGCTACACTGCTCAAGTAGTAGGTATTATTATGATACCACTTTTCAAATTTTAGTAATCTATGTTACTGCTTTCTTGCTTTTCATCTTCAGTATCGTTGATTACTCAATCTTTTCACGATAAAGTGTCTCAAAAAGGGAGACGCCATCAGAATTACCCATCTCTGAATAGGTACCGTGTTCACGTAAACAATTTTCTTGGAAAGCGAAGAAAAAATACGGTCATAAAGAAAATTGAATGGATTCGGATTTCTTATTCATGAACGTGCCTGTGTCTGAAAATAACTTCTTGCTGGCTAGTTCTTATCTTGCACAAGTTTGCAAGTAACTCGCAAACAATAGACAGATAATCGTAATGAGGATTGAGAAAACACCAATTTAAACTTCTACAAAACTTTTTCATTATTTTAAGGAAGATTTAGCCTGCCCCCGTAGATTTATTACTCTCAATCTGGGGGTCTCATTAGAAAATGTGTCGATTAAAATGAACGGTTGTAAAAATAAAATCTTTTAAAACACTCGCGTGCAAGGCTCGTGGAAATAATCTTTTCGATTTAAAGAAACTACAAGTGAATTCCTTCGAAGATTTCACTTCCGTGCCTCATAAATGTTATCAAAACTATCTGATCTTGAAGTAGCTACTAGCATAGCTACTAAAAATAGTCGAGAAAAAATTTCAAATTTAAATAATCCCCTAATCTTCCAGCCATCATTTAAGCTAAATTCCATTTCATATTTCATTTTCCACCGCACTCTTTCAACTGTGACATATCGCGATTGGCAGGAACCGTCGCCAACACGAAACAATGACTATCAAAATGGTAGGAAGAAATCGACTGTGAAGAAATCTTCACGACTTCTGTCACAACTTGAACACCTAGCTGTCAACGCGATTGCTTCATTCGCTATCTTCAGCCCGCTTGCACTATGTACTAAAAGCGACCAAGTTATAACACTTAAAACTACACTTTATCTGCAGTGCAGCATGCATTTCACGTTCCGACCCAGTTGGTTTATAGTAAAAATGGAAATAACACAGAATACAAAGAAATGCATTTATAATTAATGAGTTGGGAGCGTTGGAATAAGAAAAGTTCTCGCATTGTATATTTTCTTGTTTAGATGCCTTATTTTCTTAGCATAGAATGGTTATTCTCTGTTTTGCAAGCGAAAGGTCTAATTCAGGTGACAATTACCTGGTGCTTATTACAGCATCACATCGTTTGCCCATGTTGCTTCTTTCGCCCCCCGTTGTTTTAGTAGCATTGTTTTTTTGTCCCCCGGCGCTATTGTATATTTTATATCGGACATCTCGCTCGGGTCAGGATCGGCGGGTTTAGATCGTGTGTTTTTTCAACAGCTTATGGCTGATGCTGATTGCACCATTCAGCGGAAAGCTCTTTTGTTAATGGGAAAAGGAAAAATGATGACTTGTGTTTTGATATTCGCTGTGTTTGATACACAGCGAAAAACAACCGTATACCTAACATTTTACCAGATGTCATCTAGAAATAGATTTAATATTTGATAAATAGTGAACCAAAAAGATAACTCGTGTCCGAATAAGACGTTTATCGGATGTGTTCTAAAGAATAGTACGGCTGAAGTTTGAGCAATGTGCCTTTTTTGCGTGGAAGTGCCATGTTAATTTCTCGGCGGGATGCGTTCGGGGGCAAAAGGCAACAAAGTGCGCCGTCTCAAACGAATCGTGTAATTAATTTCACGTTGAAAAAGATTAAAGTTGCCACATTTTAAAGATTCCCAGAAATAAACAGCATGAACAAAATAGTAGAGGTGCCGGTCTGGGTCTGCTCTGCGGGCTGCGTTCAGGGACAAATTCGTCCAAAGTACGCATTCGGTTTGTTTTAATAATAATCAAAACATCAAGAAAAGTGGAAACGCAGTTTGAAACCTGAAATATAAACGGACATGTAATAAAAAAAGTAAAAAGTAAAATATTATGGAGGTGCCAGGTTTAGCGTTGGCCGTCTGTTCTGCGGGCTGCATTCGGAGGCTCGTTAATTCTAGTTCAGTTCGCGCGCGGTGAACATAGAAAAAAGGCACACATTTAAAAGTTCACACAAACCATTCCGTGGGATGAGTTCCACAATGACGCAACACTTTTAACTGCAAAATAATTCCCTAATGGCACGGAAATAATATATTAAAAATAAAATAGCAAAGCGGTGGTAATCCTGAAAATCCCTTTTACCGTGCTATGTTGCAAGCGGGAAAGGAATCTACGTCCAACTGGGTCAAATAGACAATTTTATTTCTGTTAGCGTTCCAGTATCGTGTTTGAGTAGCATTAACGCAGGGTTCCATGCTAATTAAAAGATGTCCCGAGATTAGCGGGTAATTGCTTACGGCGTGAAAGTAAACACAGGTAATGAGCAAGTCAAATATCTTAACTCAAACTCGAGAGCGAAAAGCAAAGTACACGGTTATTAAAACATGTACGCGTGCGATTACTTTACATTAAACAAAGACCCGAAGTGTTCTAGTTGTGACACCTGCAATGCGGAGTTTTCCGTCACATTATTTTACGATCACCACATTTTGATGGTGAGCTGAAGAAACCAGGTTGCATATTCTTTTTGACTGCTAAAATGCTATTTTCCTACAGGAGAAAGACCTGGAACGTAGAATTTATTGGCATAGAATATTTTTAGGTGGTTGTTTTTGTGACAACACGTTTATTCCTTATTGTGTGAAGCTCAGTTGCTCCCGTATCCAAGATTGTTGCGCAAATAGTTATTCTGGATCAAGCATGCAAATATGCTAAAGGAAATGTAATTTCTTGTTATTAAACTTCGGTTAGCACCTAAGATTTAATCAGTAAATTCCAACAGGAACTAATTGAGGGAAAAATGCTCCAACGGCCTCATCTGTCCAGCATTCGTGGTTGTTGGTCAATGCACATAAACAAATGTAATGCATGTTTAGGTCCATTTAGCTTCACCCTCTCTCTACACTTCAATATGATAATGATCTCCACTCAGCAACATAATTAGTGTAAACTCAGGCGGCTTCAGCAGCTCTCAATCCACCGTGTGTACCGAGTTTATAATGGCTTGGTTAGACACACAATGAATTAGCAATCTCCCTGTCGGCAAGTCAAATTCCTGGAAATTGTCCAAATTCCGTTTTATCCAATTCCAATGTTTTCATTTAAAACGAACTTAATCCAGCTTTGGCCAAAAAAAGTACATACCATTGTGAGTATTTTTGTAGGCTAGTAAAAGGCAATTACAACTAGATACTCGTCAACTAAGAAACCCTCGCTAGTGCCCACTACTGTCATTATTGAAAAACGCTTTTGGAATAATTCCAGAAAGCCTATAGTTCAGTTCTCCCAAACATCATTCATATTGCTTATTTCATTTACATCGGGCGCTGGTTTGGATTTCGATTCTGGCTGCCGACCAGAACTCCCGACGGTCGTGGGACTGCTGCGATCAGTATTCACGCGGCTGAGTTGTGCCCTGCCTGCATGTGCCATTTCAACGCGGGGAGCCGCCGAAATGTGGAAATTAATATTATATTGAATGCTCATTACCAAAATGATGTCGAAACGCTCTTCCCGCTCTCCGAACGCAGAGCGGGAACATTGCCTGGGGTCGAGTTAAATATCGCTCCATTTGGAAGTCAGTGATGGCGTAAAGGTACATTTTGGACAGATGAATGGTTTCCATTCACTGTTATTGAGAGTGTCATACAAGCGTTATCAAGAATATCTTACAATTCATAACATTAGGTACTTTGATGATTTGGCAGTGCATTCATATTGCAATGATTTTTCGGTAATACCTTCCTTTCTTTGAAGTGTAAAATGCATGAAACAGTCCGTTGTTTTTCCACATTACAAAAGTGTTTTAGTTGATTATTCTATAAAAGATTTATTGCACTTCCACGAACACTTCACTGATATCTCGTGCGATTGGGAAATATTGCTAAAATACAAAATGCAATCGTGCCAAGTTTGGAATGTAACTAGTCAAATAATTTTACTTCTGTTCCATCAACCGTGTAAATGTTTCACCTCTGACAACGAAATACAGAGTGAAAAGCAATAACAGCGAGCGAATAGCGTTAAACAAACAACGCACCCAAATTATCAGATTCCAACATGCACATCATAATTAAAAATATTACTGTTAAATATTTTCCCACTACAAAAGCAGAGCACATTTCTCGAAAAACAAAAAAAAAAAAAACGATAATAGTTCTCGTCATGCTCGAGGAGTCGAGCGATGAGTGAAATGCTCGTTCACGGGTCACAAGGTCACAATTCGCAAATGCCCTTGTGACGAATGTCACCGAGCAGGTCCGACGGATGAAACGCTGTGACACAATTTCCCTCGGAAAGTCACTTCCAGCCGATATCACTTTCATGTTCCCAGTTCTAATGTTAGCTCTAAATGAATGTGTGCAATTCTATTTAAACTGCACGTTGACTTGTTCGGAACACATCACTAATTTCCACGATTCAAGCGACACATAACTGCTTCCATGTTTTCAATGAGAAGGTATGCTCATCCCCGGTGGCAAAAGCTGAAACAATCTGCTTTCAAATACGTTCCAGTTTTAGATACTAGAAGTCACTACTGGTGTCTGATTAGCAATTGAACGTTTAATACAAACTCATGTCAAATCAGTTTTTATAACAAAGTAATTACTTTTGTAAGCCAATATTTTATTACATTCTGAACAAATTCTTTCAAGTCATTAATTACGCTGTGTTTAATTGCCGATTAACGATCGATTTCGCGAGCTAATTAATGTTTGGAAAGAATCCAAGTCGTGTCTAGCGTGAATCGTAACATCTTTTAAAGAGCATGTAAACGAGGTTAGTTTTTTATTGCACATTTATTCGCAGTTTAATGAAACTGAACATGTTTCACGAATGTATTTTTAATTAAAAATATACGAGGATAGGTACTATCTCGCTCTGGATAAGACGAGACAGCATCACGCTGAGCTGGGAGTTAGCTACTGTCAGCTAGCGGAACGGTAGGGTTTCAACTCACGGTTTCCTTTGACGAATTGAAGTGATAGGAGGCAAAGATGAACTGGGTGTATTCTTACCTGGAAAGAAGAACACAATGCATTAGTCAAATATGCAAAGTAACACGCTTAATTATTATGATTATGGAAATTCATAAAATGCCCCACATACTTAAACAATATAAAAGTAACACTTGACAAGACTCTCACAGACTCAGACCCTATCGACATTGGTAGCAAACTTCTCAATAGCTTGTCAGTAAAAATTAAATAATAACCGTTACCTAGACTCAAAAAGTATTTGCAATTACAGGCATATCCAAAATCGATTTTTTTCCCCTTACAAAAGTCTTTTTGTTTGGTTGAATGCCATATGCTCTTGTAAATATTTCCACTGTCTCATACCAGGAATTTGTTTTGAAGGTAACCAACATAGTAAAATTATTATAAAAATAAAATAATTTAGTTACATATTTTGTGACCCCTAGGTTCTTTTACTTCTCCATATAAAAATTAACCATCCGACGGTACCATACACGAACGGAAAATCATCTTCACCGAACTGACAATGATCATTCTCATTTCATCGCCTCCAGCTCTGAGATGTGAAATGAACGCGCTCGCATTTTCCACACAACACAATGGCCCCACGATCGTCGGGTGGAAAACTTGTCTATTGAAATCTGTGCGCCTGGAAAATGGGAAATAGAGAAGCCATGGTTCCTCGTGGAACGTCGCTTATATTTAGTTAAACGTCGTGCGGGACCTGATTATAATGAGTTTAGGCAAAGCCCGTGCAAGCACGGAACAAAAGATGTAAGGAAGATCAGTAAATCTAGAACAGGTACTGAGTTAATGACTTGAATGAAACTGATATTGTCTCTTTTGCCTCTGATACAAGCCTTTAGTCCTGGATTTCATTCGCTGCTTTATTTTACATCGGGTTCTCTCTCAAGCCGGCACTTTTTGCCTCGTTGTTCGTTTCTCTCTCGTGCCTTTGACATCGCATTGCGCTTTTTCTCGTCGACCCTTGCTTCTCAGACACAATCCAGTTTTCTTGCTGAAATTCCAGGTAAAGTTAAGAGCCACTTTTTACTGAACCTGCGCTGATTGGTTGGGGTACACGCAGGGTGTAGTCGGGAGGGTTTGGGAAGGACAACCCGACTTGCGAGTGATTTGAGTGATAGTAAAAACCTGGCAAAAAAACGAGTTCTCAAAGAATAAGTGTGTCAATTGCTTATGAGGTAACAGCCACCAGGGCAAAGACGTCAGTTTATTCCGTTCTCCAACAAAACAATAAAATCTTATAGCGCTCGTTTTATAAATTTGTTTAGTTTAGGTACCCAACACAGTTGAATTTGAATTATTTCGGATGATATACATGTCCTTGCCCATAGGTTGGTTACCAGGGGACAGTATTTACGGTAAAATAGTTCACAAAAATAGATATCTGCCCACTAGGAAAAACTGGCGTATTCTGTGGTTGAGAAAACCTCTCGAGCTATTGAAAGGGGATGAAAGGTCGTGTTACTAATTAATGACTTCAGATCTCTCAAAAAATGTCTTAAATTCTGCACGAGGCGTTTGGTAACTGTAAAATTATTCTTTGGGAAATATTCCCAGCTTTTCAGCTCTTACACGGTATTGCAATTTTTTAAAGACCACTTTTCGGATATTGCATCCAGAAAATCTGAATCAAGTTTCTTCGCTTCACCTCATTCGCAGATCAGAATACAGGCACTACGACGAGGTTTAAAGACTTGCCAAGTAATTGAATTTCCGAAACAACTTTCAAAGCTTCCAAGCAAAGTACATTGTGTAATTTGATTTTATTACCGCAAAACCTACTAATCGAAAGAAACCCAAGCTTGAAAAATGTGCTCAAACTCACGAACACATTCCCTGTCACAATATCACGAAATTCACAAAACAATATAGCTTTTACTTTCGTTGTAAAGTCGTACTAAAGGTCAGATATTATTTTCGGGTGCGGCGGACCACGCGCATATTGTACGTCTCGACCATGGGGGACGCCAACCATGTATTTGCGAGAGGTGTCGGAAAATTGGGCGTCGGAAAACGCAGGGTGTCGGAAAATATAGAAGCTAGTAAGAGAGAAAGAGCTAGTGGAAACTGAGTGTTGCACAACGGCAAGGGGTTTGGGGCAGAAGGAGGGGCCTGGTATAGAGGGATTTTCTCTCCAAGTTCTGCTCCCGTAGTTTCCTCGTTGGAAAGTTTATTCGGTTATCGCAAAGTCCGGTCGGGTTTTCGGGTTGGGATGGGAAGGGACGGGAGAAGGGGGTCCTAGAATCGAGCATCCGTTTAGGGAACAAGCGGGGTTTAATTCAGACGCAAAGTGATTATTTCTTTCACTCGTTTAGACAATGAAAGGAATTGGAGAGAGGAAAAAAAATCGCTCTCGATTGATATTGGGAGGTGTGCCTGTTGTTTGGACGTCGCCGAACGAGTTTTCAGCAAACACTCTCTGAACCTCGCTGACGAGAACTCGACTGATGTGAGTGTAGTTGTACGATGAACACAATAGTTCACTTAACATTTCACAGCTAAATTAAAACTGATTCAGGAGAATCCAATTGTCGCATCGAACAATTCGCCGAGGCTCAGAGTACTCTTTTTTTTTTAATACGACGAGACAGAATCGATTCTATCGATATTTCACTGATTATATATACTGATAGCAAAAAAGATATTAAAATTGGTCCAACAAAGTTCAAACGGGGTTGACAAAAGCAGGGGCAGCCTTTGATAAACTGGAGTTATTGTTGGTGTCCCTGGATGTAAAAACCCCGCCATGGATGAGTCTGTCAGTGAGCAGATCGGAAGCGCATATTTATTCTGGGTCGCTTATTTGATTTCACGTTTCGCTGGCCCTATTGTTACCAGTTTCACTCAGCTGTGTTATTAGCGATGCTATTTGTTTTTTACAAACTTTTTATTATGAAAGTATGTTTTATTTTTGTATCGAATGAGAAAAAAAAACGTCGCATGTGTCAACTTCGTAGTCAGATGCCCTGCGGTGGTGCGCTTCGGTTCATGTACAGTTAAAAATATTTAGAATTCGAGTAACGCTCGCGCATTATTATTATTATTATTATTACTAGAGACGACGAGAAGCTACATATATTTTTTGGATTTTTTGTACTCCACTTTATGTAACGGTCTATCTACACAGAAATTTTTATTGTAACATACAGTGGTTTTAAAAAATAATGGTGTCATCAAAGTATCAGAATATGTACTCAGTGGTTGTAGTTTGTTAATTATAATTATAAAAATAAGTTCGTGCATCGCTGTAAACTCAGTTATTAACTAGCAGGTACGATTTTATTATTATGAACGCTACTACCGTCTCAAAAATTGATGCCCAAACGGGGACTCGAACCCTGATCTCCACCAATCGCGGGAATTGCTTTAACCCATTGAGCTTCTTGGACACATGTCTTTCGAGACGATTTTAGTATATTTGATGAGAATGACGGATCTCCAAGGAGTATAAACAAGAGGCTGTGAGTACTCACATTTTTTGGCATCAATTTTTGAGACGGTAGTAGTTTTCATAATCATAAAATACCCCGCGCATTGCAAGCGTTTGCAATTTAAATAAAATTTCAAGCAGAAATGATTGCTTCTGTACCTAATAATTATTCTGGTTCAATTCATATATACAAGCCACATTCGTAAAACCTATAACTGCTACGAAGTTTCAATTCCAACTGAAAAGAAACCAAGAGGCTTGAAACCTCAATAAGCAGGCCTGAAATACACTGACAAGTTAAGTCCTAAGCCGAAGCGGCTCCATTCCCGTAGCGAGATTCCATTTCTAGAGTATAGTTTTGGTACGTTGTCAGCTGGAATTGGGATAATCAATGGGCGATTGAAATCTACCGATAAAAGTTAAAATTAAATGTTATAAATGACTTCTTGGAGAGGAAAATTGCTAGCTCAATTCAACCGAAAATTGATGCTGGGTGTATCGATTTTGAGCCCTTTCCGCTGCTTTTGAAAAATGTCTGTCCTAGTGCGAAACGCTTCAGTTCTTCGTGGCGATAGGTACACATAAATCAGCCATTTTTTACCCGGGAAGTACGAACATGTTTTATGAACTCCAATAATGTGCACTACTGATCGCTAATTTCGATTAGAAATTCGTCGGTGAAATCCTGGTTCTTGCATTAATTCAATGAATGGCAACTCAAAACTTGTAAGCTGCAGAATCATTTTCAAATACTTTACAACTACCTTTATCAACCGACCTTACCTACCAGAACCTATCAACACAGAAGAATACTTGACCTCGTTTTATTGTTATTAATTGATTCGGAATCGGGCAAAACAAAGCAAATACCATTAAACAAGCACCATTTACTGTGGACAATGATAACTACTGTCGATTAGCTAAGTTCCGAACGTAACATGCACTTTTTTATTTTATGAAACTACCATAGTTAAAACTTTTGTCTATATCGCCGCCTCACTAGGTTTCCCAGAAGAATTATGCATCGTGTCTTCTGTCGGATATTCACCCCCTCATCAGTACCGGTGTCCACGAGTAGAAATATCATGCGCCACGTATTTATTAGTTTAAGTGTATGCCTCCCACAGCACCACCCGTCTAAGCCAATAAACTCGCGAGTTAACCTATAAAACGTACACCGAATATACGCCTTTACACGTAGCAGCCTATCGCTTACTCTAAAGAGCAAAGTTATCCTGAAGATAATTTCATGTGACATTTTTGGATGGGCTAAACTTTTATATACCAGAACTTATATAAGCTACTTAAAGTTGCCAACAAGTTGATTATGTAGCAAGTTTTCATGGGGTTGTATTTCGTTCGTAAGGATAACATGCTTTTCTTAGAATGATTTATTAAGTTACAGCAATTGAGTAATATAATGCTGTCACAAATTGCGCTATCAAATAAGTAGGTTATAAGCGATTCAAGTTAACTAATCTTCTTCCAAGATGATTTATTGGATGAGCGTAGCGAGCAAAGCATAGACTCGATTTGGGTACCCAAATTAAAAAAATAAATATATATTATTATTATTACTCGCTACTGAACAAATGGCTAGAAAGATTTGTATGGTATTTTTGGGAGGTCATTAAAAGTTTAAAACCTCTAAACTCGGATCTGCTGCGTTTTCACTCAGCAAACCTCAAAGAAATGCTGCCAAAATTTTGACCGCATTGAGATGTATCATGGCTAAAAATTAAAAAAATGCGAGTTTTTGCATTCCAGAGTTAATTGCATTTCAAAGTTTTTTTTTTTCAGAATTGCCTGTTCACCGCGATAAAGAGCTTTCGCGAAGCCCTCGTAACTTAGAATAACTTTTCTAAAAAAAAAATAATACAAGACTCGTGTGTATACACATTACAGTACCAACTCATACAAACATTCCACCCCAAATTCAAAATACTCAGACTTCGTTCAGCTTTCCATGAAATGCACGTGCGACAAGCCATCAACGCCACGTGGCAAGAGCAGCGTCTGAAAGGAAAGCGCCGGCCGACTAATTTCGTCCGGGAAACTAGCATTTGCTCTTTGGGATGCATTCCAACACCATCAGGTTCACAAAGTGACACTTTATTTTTATCTTCAATTAGAATTTGCGATAGGAACGCAGAAAACTTTCAACAACAGCCGTTGTCAAAGTTTAAAATAGAAGCATAAAATCCAGCAAACAAATTTGAAGCTCTTGATTGATAAAAATATATTTCCAGCCAGAAAATAATTAAGTATTGATCTTATCTCTCATCCCATATGGTCCTGTATTGAGGGAAATGATTTATCCACCTACACAAAGTCTCAAACCCCTACGTTATTAAATAGCACTTGATGGGTTACAGCGATCTATTACAGCTGATCTTACGATCAGCGAGTGGTATTGGAGCATAAGAGGTAAAGCTGGCTCACAAAGGCCATGACGATGCTATTATATTTCCGTGGTTTCCCCACAGCATCTTTTGTCGAGCCATCGCAGATATCAGGTGGGGAACAATAGATGTATTCCCATCATCTCATCCCGTTGCTGCTGTATCATTTTCATCCGTTCCGAGCCATCCCCTATCGCAATACGACTCCTGTTTTGCTTATGGCGAATTAGTTGATACTTAAACAATGAGCGAAGACGAGCGAAGGGTGAAGTAACCGGTCTGTTTTCATTGTACCACATCCCAGCTGGTATGTTAAATGACATGTTGTGCCATAATATGAAAGATATAATGAGAAAATGTAGGTTGCTTCAAGATATTTTTTAGCACATATTCAGAAAATTTATAACTTGCAAATTTGCTAAAAGGTAATACAACAATCTATGTTGAGGAACTCGTGGGCTATTCAAGTATCTCGTAAAAATCCGCTCCTTGCGAAATATCTTCAAATGTCCAATATGCGAGTAATGTCACCGTTGTAAATTTAGCGATATAAATGGCGTGAAATTGTATGCATCCTCACGGCACAGTACGGGATTGGAGTGAAATATTTCATGGGGTAATCGAGAATAGCATGGCTAGATCCAGAAACAACAATCTTCTGGCTCCAGACAGGCTTGTTTCCCACGGCGCTACGAGAATCATCCATCTTGCCGTTCGCCAGTTCATTCGCCAGCCATCCACGGCGTTACAACCGCTCGTAAAACTAACTAATGGCCGCCCCGATAGCTGATAAACCATACACCAAATCTATGAGGTTTGTGCCAATATTTTGCAATGCATCGCCTTTTCTTGTTATTTTATGTGTCGTAGAAGTGCCTGCATCAATTGCTAAGGTATTTCGCGTAGGTCTGTTCGGTGAAAAGTGCACGGCGCAGCAATAAACATAAAATCCCTCTTGGGGATAGCATTACTTTATTATTTGCAGTTATTCGCCATTAACGATTTGTATTTCAATCCATATTCTATACGCGATGTAAGACGAGGAAAACCGTTACTTTTAAACCGTTACGAAGAAAACTCTTCGGGTTAAAGAGGAAAAACTTGACCACGTTCACCGAACTTTCGCAGCTGGTGATATGATGTCTCGCGATACCAAGATCGAGCGATTCCAAATGATAGATGTTCCAATTGATTAATAAATGGGGGGCACGGACACCATAAAACCTTTCCCCCGCCCGCCAGGGATCCCGGAGCTAGCTCATAAAGCTTAGAAGACACTGGGAAAGAGGTGAACCACGCTAAAGCATTGATAACAGGGAGCTACGAAAGCATTGAGTTAAGTATTGATAGTGTTGACGTCTTCCAAAATCCTATATCTTATTTACCAACGTGAATTTATTTATCAGGCCGTTAATTTTGGTGCGTTTTCTTCGTGGGCTCTTGCCATCAACGATTTGACTTTGTCGGCTCTCGTGATATCACTTCATCGCCAACTCAGTCCACTTTTTATGCAATTAACGACCGACCAAAAAAAGGGATGGTTATTCTCGAACAGAAAAAAAACTCGTTAACTTTTTTTCCATGTCCTACGAATTGTTTTTTTGCGCGTTAACTATCTGGCGTCTGCAGGTTGCGCGACACATTTCAGGTTCCAATGTCAAGATAAAATTTCAACTCTTTAAAAGTTCAAATTGTCTACCGCACAGAAACGCAACAATAAATTGTAATGGTTCCCTTGCTTTACCCTACCCTCAGGCAGAGTACGAAATGATATGAGCGTATTACTCTAGCCTCAAAGCCTTAGCACGGTAATGCCATAAATTCTGGTATGGTATAGAATAAGAAAATACGAAATAACCACCGACGCGGCCCGAGGAAACCCCGAGGGTCGAGGGGGAGCCGGGAACGTTGTTATCATGAATCTCTCATAATGGAGGATGAACCATTATCACAAACTACTATTTTATCACAATAGGCAGGAAGTACAAAAGTCAGCTTTCGGGGAGACTCGAGTCGGAGTTGAAGATTCCAGAAAAGAGGGCGTCACAATAGATAATGATATAAAGCGCATGGCCATAACTTTAATGTTCCACGAGAAATTTCTTCCGTTCATTAGGGGTTGCTTAGCACTATTTATAAAGAGCCGGTGAGGGTTTTAGAAGAAGAAGACAGAGATGCCATCTGGATTGGAGAGAAGATTATTTTATACCAGGCAGGACGAAGACACTGGTTCGCGTCCGAGTTAGCTTCGAGCACGCTTGAACGCGAACGCAGACATTGTTGCTATTCTATACAGACAACATCAACCTCCCTTTCAGCCCCATAACGAGGGGACACTACACGCCGTCGAAACGCTTCTCTCTTGCACACAAAAAGGTATATTTGATTACAACCTAACTGACATGCTTGTTTCGAAGGAAACACGACGTAACAACATCGCTCCCCTCTTGTAACGACTGGAGAATAGACAGTCGAGAGGGTCCCCTTGGACAAACTTCCTGATCCTTCCCGAACCCAGAGCATCTCATTTTATCTCCAACTGTCACGGCGCGGCCAACTCACCAAAAATTCGCATCCCTCGAGAGTAGGTCCAGGACCGGCCGCCCTTAAATCCGCGACCAACGACGAAGAAAACGACCTCCTGGCCGTCATAAGATGATGGCACCTCGCCGACGAGCCTCGTTGGAAGTCGAGGCCCATGCCGCCCATTCCTGCCGCCCACTGCGACTCGAGCGGCAAGTCTCTGGGGGGCGGACACGAGCGCGACGTGATCCCCCGGGGCGAACGCGACAGTCGAGGGGTTCGACCGGGATCGTCGCCGTCCTCCGAGTCCGACGCGGGGAACACGCGTTCGGCTTGGACGCAGCACATTGTTGACGACGTGATGGTGACAGTCTCTGTGGCACGCGCGACAGGAGACAACGACACTCTTAGACCGAGAGCGTTTCACACGCACCGGGCTCCATTATCGACAAAGGGCTGCTGGCTTAATTACGAGGGTGGCGTGATTGACGGGTGTGGAATGTATCGGGGAAACTATTAAGCATCGGGCGTCGGCTCAGAGAGCGGTTTCCGCCACTTCGCCGGCTAGCGAGTCCAGGTTCACGAAGTAGGAATTCAGTAGATGCATCGCGATTCCTCTAGTCGCGAAGATAAATCGGCTTCAAGCCCACTTTGAGCCCACGAAAGAGATTTTTGCTACAACAGATGATATCAAAGTTTCACCTGTACCTAACCGGAACCGGTTAATGACGCGTGGGAAAAATGTACAAATTACCTCAAATTACAATCAAATATCAAATTACAAAACACGAGAAAACTTCACTCCCTCGTATCGAAAACCCATCGCCGGGCCGGCTGTAGGTCGAGCAATAACCACCGCGATTAAAAAATTAAAAAACGTGTCGAAATTGCTATCAAATAGCGTGCCAAAACACGAGCACGATCAATACGAGTGCTCGAATGTGTGAGCCGCGCGTGATAAGTCGGGAAAGAAGGAGTTCGCGACGAGGATGCCGATGAGGAGGACGACGTGAGAGCGACGACGTCACGGGAGAGCGACTGGCGTACGACTGGAGACTAAGCGAAGGACCCCGCCTGCCAGCCTGGGCTGCCGCCGCCGCCGCCGTCGTCGGTGTCTCCATGGCAACCCCTGGACCAAAGCACGCGCTCTAGCTGCGGCATCGGCCCTCGACTCCCCTCCCTGGTCCCCTCTCAGCACGACCCCGTGGGCTGGGCCGTGCTAGGTGGGCCAACTTGGGACTCGGGGACTTGAGACAATTTGTACGATACTAATGCAAGCTTACTGCACTCATGTATGAAAATTGAAAAAAGATCGAAATGTAAATAAAATATTAGAATAAACTATATGTCGTCAGTAATTACAATTCGTGATTCACAATGCGTCAAAATTCTGACTTAGCTTTAACTGACCCAGGAAATAACAAGGCAACAGTATTCTCATACTTGCTCATCAGCACCACATAGAATACAGACCCATGGATGTGCTAGTAAACCTGCATTTCCGTTTGCAAGTTGCTTTTCATAAGCATACGCTATCTCATCCTGTCTATTTTTGGAACGGATGCTTTGCTCTTATTATTCTCATAAGTAGAAGATCATTTGTGTCAAATTAGGACCGTCGGTCGAATTTTCGACTTCAGAAAATGTGTCTCTATACAATGACGCTGACAAACCTTTCAGCATATCGCTGTATATATTGCGGATCATGATGGATGCTTACCCTTTCCGAAATTTGAATGAGTTTTTTTCTACCGGTCTCCTAGTCGATGTCTACATTTCCGAGGCTCACATGTGGGGAGCGTCTCAACTCGACGCGTGATTGGCATACACAATCTCACATCGCCCAGCGCGACGGATCGATGTAGTTTTCAGTCACAATTTTCCAGCGTCGCTTCTTTGATTTTCGATTGTCATAAGTTATGATTGAATGCGCCCCGCCGAGGGCTGCAAGTAGTCACGTGACGGGCGTTCCAATGCAACGTCGGCTGGCGCTGTGAAACTTCCTTGTAAACTGCAGGCGTCGATGACGTTGTTTGCGTCCTGGATCACCGATACGCGACCATCCTGATCGATCCTGATCCTGACATGGCCGCAAGAGCAAATCGTACGTCTCTCAAGCAACAGAAGAAGAAAAAATAAAGAATAAAAATAGGTGTCTGCTATTACCGGGCATGTCAGCAGAGCTTTATTTCTGTTTTTCAACGCCTGTAGGGTCTTGACCATAGCGACACGCTGGATTTTTTGGGTGAATGCGGGTGACGATGCAAGAAACATGCGGTGAAAGGTTAATTATTGTTTCAGGAGAAATCACGATTGGCTGAGAGGAGTTTACTAATAATTTGGTATTCTTTGCACCACTAAAATCTCAACAAAACACTGTCGAAATGACTGCTGGGAGTCGAAATATCCGTCGGATCCATATATGAAGAAAGAGCGAAAACAGTGACTCAATCGATCTCGAGTTCGATTCTCGACACGAGTCGCTCAGTCAAGCGCGACGAAACTTTGACATCGCAGATTGTCTTTTCGACTTCATTCATCGTTATTTCTCATCTTTTTATCCGTCACATACTTTGTTCAAATACAGGTCGGCATCGCGTTATTGCGATTTGCTCGAAACAAAGCAGGTCGTTCGACCAAATGGCGGCTGTATAGCACGGGTTGCAGCTTGGGGCAATGCATGCTTATCATGAGTCCATTCTGTCAGTTTTCTGCTGCCACCTCGGGCTTGACTTCGTATCACGTGCATTCCCGCCAAGCTGCAATACGATCTCCTTGCCGTAGGTTAGCAACGCTCTGACTCGCATCAGTGGCGGCAAGATAATCCACCACGTCTTTATCTGGACTCATATACTAGGTATAATATTCAACTCCTTTGTCTATCTAAATATTTCATTCTTGCGGCATACTTATCTGATATGTCCCCATTGCTTCATTAATAGCAAAGAGAGGCACACATTTTCGATGTAAAATATTTTTTTGGCTATGACCACGACCAGTTTAATGAAAAAATAAACACATCCTTATGTTTTATTAACAACGCCAATTGTGAAGCTGTCTATGAATTTGGTTTCAGAAGTACAAAAAAGAAGTTGCAAAGATGGGTCAAAATGATTTTGAAATGTGTGGTTCTCGTTCAAACTTTTCAGGATAAGAGCCATCAGCGAAATGGCCAAAACAAAGCTTTCCTACAAAATTCACCCATACGAGCTACGATTTAGAAGGCTGCGAGTCGTTTTGTTTATGGTTCTATTCCTAAAAACATTTCAACATGTGCAATTTTTTTTTGCCCACCGTTTTTAGCCTCAAGCTATAAGACTCCACGAAATGTCGTACCGACCTCTACGATCCGCCACTGGACGCGGCGTCGCGACGTCGTTTAATCTCGCGGTGTCGCGGTGCGCGTCCTTATCGCAATTCCCGATGAGCCGTATCCCGAGAACAACTATCACCCCACTGGTTTTATCGTAAAAACAGCGGGTGACACTCGGAAGCAATCTGCAGGAGCCAGAAACTTCACCCAGTCTTCTCCAGGAAAATCAGTTACAAAGGGAAAGTCAGCACGGCGATTATGGAAGCATTGAAGTAGCCTGTGGGCGTCGTGAGAGATAGCAAGGTTTTTCATCACAGAACTTTTGTACACACAATAATCATAATCCGAGAGAAGAAAAAAACAGAATTTGAGTTTGCAAACTACTCTTTCATAAATTATGTATGCCCGATTTAATAATTCTAAAGTCATATTTCCAAAGTAGGGTAATTAGGAAGCAACTCTGATATCCATCTGCTCCCTCCTGCCGCTAAACTGAACCAGCTCGCTGCGATTTCATCCAGGGACGAAACCCGTTAAGCTCAAGTGAATATAAAGTTTAAACCTTGAAGGAGAATTCATGTTTAGACATTATTCTTGTACGGCTAAGAATTACCTGGAAAAACAGTTAGTGCAATGTTACCTGGAGTGTGTCACCATTCCCGACTAAATCCCCAATTCCTATCACAGTCAACTTAGCAAAACAATATACAGAGCGCGGCAAAGTTACTATAGCTGACACTTTCCCGCACGTAACACAAAACTTGAATTCAATTTAGCACTACCTGAAGATAGTAACTGCCTACCGTGATATGGAAATCAAATTACAAAAGATTTTTCAACTCTTGAAAGCAGTTGTCACGCAAAGCACGTGTTTGCTTTTCGTTTACAAGGAACAACGAAATGCGTTTCCTCCCTCTCCGGACGAGTGTAAACAAAAAAAAACCTTTCTGACAAAACGTGTGCCCAAAAAGAGCACGCGGGCGGGTGGCGACGCTGTCAAAGAACAGTGCATGGGCTGGCAGTAGAAAAGGAACGCACGGGCTGATTGAATTAGAATCGCCGCCTGTTGCCGACAACTTAATGGGAGATGTAGGTTGGAAATCACCGCGCTGCGTTCACCGAGTGCTGCCTGTCATAATGCTATGATTGAGAGCCGCACGCTTTATCTGTGAAAACGGTTAGCGAAAATAAGGCCTCTTTCAAAATATGCTATACCTTTTTTTTGGAAGCGAAAAAAAAAATGCGATTTGCAATAAATGCATGGACGATTCAGCTGGTGACTTGAGCAATGTTTACTTGTTGTGCAATTTTTTTTATACTGCCCTATTTTATGGAAGATCAAAGTAAAAATATCTAGAGTGGGAGAAAAATCAAATAAAAGATACGGTGAAATTTTTTTCAATTTCGAAAAAAGTTCGAAATGGCACAAATGTAATTTCTGTCCGCACCCCTTTTCAAGGATATTCCAAAAAAATATGTGTATCTAAAAAACGTTGTTTTCCATTGGGTCACACTAAATTCCATAAAGGAATGCGAGTTCAGATTTATTATACTATGCAGCGATAGATTTGATATTTAATGATAGTTTCCACAGAATTCGGCCTAGGCTTGCAATATTGCAAAGCCCAATTCGACCAAGTAATTGTTATCTGTGGTTGCAGCCTCCAATTTGTATAATTGTGTCGTGCAGTTGCCAGAACTCCGGCAATTTAATTTAATTACATTTTATAACCGAATCAATTCGCAATATTTATTAACTTTTGGGGTTGAACAGCGATGTCACGTGTAGCTTTCACGCGGGTTTGTGGTGATTACACGTGTAGACTGACGAAGGCAGTAACCGATAGGTACTGTACAGAGACAGATTAGACTGGCATTCAATTTCCCCAAGTCAGGGTTGAAGCGCAGAAACTGCTATGGTCTTGATTCCCAGAGATTCGAAAGCTCCCGTAGGAAGAGCCAATGGCGGGAAGAAAGCTAGCTGCTATTGGAAGCAGTTCTCAGTGAAAGCGGGTAGTTCTGGAAAGTTTGAGAAGCACATATCCCTTTTCTCAGGAGCATTGCTCACGCTTCAAAACGTACAGTTTCAGATGAGAGCAAGAGGAACGGGAAGAAAAAAATAAAGAAACTGAACATGTTTGAATCACAACTGTTGTTGGGAAGTGTGAGAAGAAGTGAGAACAAAAAAAGACGAAAAAAAGACTGGGGATCGTAAACGAAAATGTTGATACATCCGGGCTCTAGCGTGATTCTGTGCGTGCGTCATATGGGTGGGGTAGGGGGGGGGGGGGTCCTTGATGGGCCCCGTAAAAAGCTAGCGCCATCTAGAGAATACATCCTGATGACGGTATTACGGTAATGGTGGGCAGAATGCAGTTGGTGCCTTAATCAAGACATCGGAGGATCGATTTTGCGATGCTAGAAAATCAACCATTCGCAGAACAGCCGGCGAAACGATTTCGCGACGCTGTTCAGAATGATAATGGCCATTTATTTTCATTCTTGATTTTTCGATCCCAAAAAAGCCAACAAAAAGTCTTTATTAAACACTCACAAAATCCCGTTGTTCGACAATTGCCAATTCATGCATTTTGAAAGTATATGTATAGTTATTTATACATTTACTGGCAGGTACGACCGGTGTGCAGAGATGTATTTAACCCATATGACAATATTCGGAGATATTTCTTAATGTCTCAATTGTCAAACAACGGCCACGTTTTTGTCACATACTCTTTGAACCGAGACCTGACTACAAAATCAGCACACATTAAAACTTTTGTAACGTTTCTTCCACCCTTCAAACAGATGTCTGGAGGAGCTTCCCTGCATTGCGGCACAATTCTCTCGTTGCAACTTCTGAGGTTGATGACACTTCAGCTCGTGCGTGGTTATTTTGAGCGAACCTAGTAACTAACTAGTAATTAGTAATGGTTCACGCACAGAAAGTCAGAAAGAAAACAGCGTGAAAACCCCATTTTCATTCCATTCTGTGACTCGAATCAAGGAACTTCTATAGAAGCGACAAGTAAAATATATGTGCATTTTTCCGTACAATGTTTCCAGTACGTACTTTGTTTGAGCTAGCACGCAATCTAATTAGATTGCTAATAAAGAATACGAAATTGTTTGACAGGTATAGTACGTTCCAAAACCACAGGCGCAGTATTTTTTTTTTTTTAGTTTTCAAGCGGCTATTAGGAGGGTCTTTGTTTGGTCGTATTTATGTAGTAAGGTGCCAAATTTTCAACCAGTCTTGTATAACTCGCATAACTACCCTCACCCTTTCATGTCAGAAATAAAATTGCAATGAAATGCAACACATTGGACAACGAAACACAATCAATCAATTCTGACAGCTAGCATGTTCCGAGGTAAATAATGACATCTACAAATGCTTGATTGCCTATGCCTATGCCTATGCTTTGATTGATGCCTATTGCTAGATATTGATGCACCCAAGTTTTTGGGCTACATTAAAAAAACTTTTTCCAAATCCCAGCCAGTTACAGCGCACTCTATATCAGTAAAGTATACACAAAAATTCAATATAGCTGCGACAATATTTTCATTTTAAACATATTTGAAATCTAGTTTTCTATTGCATGTGAATCGAGAGCTGTTCCTATTGGTTTACGAAGTACCGAGCATGAAAAGCAACACCAACGTTATTAACTTCGCATTGAAATCGGAATTCTGCATCAATTTTATCTCGCGGTGTTATGTTTTCGATAGCCAATTTACTCTCTAAATTTACACGATCGCGTCGTTTATCCATCGTGCAATATTTCGCCATCGCTTCGTTAAATTGCAGTTTCCGGTGACCGAGCTCTGGTTAGCTGCAATGTACCAGATTACCAGTGAACGTAACGCGATTAAAATCTATCGGCCCCCGACCATGACTGGTCGACTCTGGGGCGCGCGCGGCGGCGGGTCCCAACAAATTGTGTGCCATTGTTTACCATCACAAACAAAAAACGGGTGGGATGGCTAATTTTCGTGTCGCCTCCGGGGGACATGAGTGCGTAGCTTTTGCGTAGCCTCGAACGTATTGGTGAAGATCACGCACCTTTCCCCTAAAAAGGGCATGATAGGCGATGCGTTTGACCCAAAGACCCGTTTCACAATTGCAGGTGTCTCAATCACTCAGCTGTATCATAGATATTTGGTGAGAAGATGTCGTTCTCTATCGAATAGAAAGGATTTTTGTACTTTTAAAATGTCCACTAATCATAAACAAGCCCAACCTTAGAGAGCTGAGAAAAGAAAGCTCTTTCTTCAAACAAAGATATTGTTGCGAACATCTATAAAAATATTTCACTTTCTGAAAAACATTCAAGCCCATCAATTGAACTTTTAGTCGTTTTACATATGGACGACATATTAATACTTTTTCATAGCGTAGTTTCATTAAAATTGTTAGTTTTATTTTTATATCACTGGCCACTAGGCATTGGACAAGCAGATCGTTTCTCAAACGGTCCGATCCCTCACCTTCCTCCACAACACAACAAGAGTCATGTCTCGTCACCCACGGGCTTTCGTGCAGAATACAAGCCATCCCACACTAAGCTCGCTGTGGCAATATTCGGCTCATTATTATTCCCATTGATTTATTTCCAAAGAGAAGATAAGTTTCAGAGCAAAGCTTAAATCTAGGACAACGTCATTTTAGAATCAATGCACTGTTCCACTTGTGCATGACATAAATTGGTAAACGACCAAAAAACTGGGCGTTTAATGTAAACGAAATTACTTAAAATTGCAGGAAAACACGAGTTTCATATTAGAATTAATTTTGTACTTTATTGCTGTCTGGGGAACGAACGAATCGTGTGCCATGAGTTTAGAAAGAAGCTTAAAGAAGCGCGACTTGTTTCAGATCGAGTAACGCTCCTCGAACTCGATCTAGAATTCGAAACAATATCATTTAAGAACAGACTATTCATCCGGAAACTTTTTCAAATCTTACATTAGAGAACAAAAAGGAACAACTCCTATAGATCACAGAATCTTACAGAAAGTTTACTTTAAACTGTTGTTATTCTAACAATTCTTACAGGAGTCGCGACGTAGTCTCTATGCATGCCGTTCAGCTCGCTTTATATGGCTACTAGTACAATTCTAGTTCTCTCATTTCATCACGATTCTCTTCTCATCCACTTTGTATCTGTTCACTTGGGTCGTGCCCCAACTAACTCACTTCAGGTTTACTTTGTTCGCTTTTGTCTTCGCATTCTGTTTGCGGAGAATGATCCCCATTCTCCGGCCATTTCCAACAACAGGCCTGCTGTTCGCAGTGCGTGTCTATAACGTAGTAAACTCCATTCTCTCAGCATCTGGGACTCCACCTATTCACATTCATCTTTAACTAACGGATTTTTTGGCATCTTTCTTAACAATAGTAATGAAGTGATCCACGTTTTCAATTTAACGTGTCCCAGAACAAATGGGTTTTGTCCATGGACCACAGTTCTGTTCACGAATCACTAACCGCTTCAACGCGGTGCCTCTTGACCAAGGTCATTGTTTCAAGTCCCTGGTTTCACGATCACCAATGCGCCAAAGCCACAAGTGGGGAAATGAAAACTACGATAGAGACGGAGCATCTGACGATAGAAACGCGGGCTGCATATCATTTTAAAGCGTCTGAATAAAAGGCATATTAAATGACTCGCCAAACATACAGAAGCTTGCTCTCTCGTTTTAAAAGGTGTAGAAGAAAATAATTCCAAGTGCAACTATTTTCTAGGTGCGCTAGAGAAAATGTCTAAGGTTTAGGTCAAAGATGTTCAAGCCCACATACCGGAGTTCGTACCGCAATGTATTATCTAGTGGATTTTAAGCTGGGATTAGTGTTTATATGATGCACCAGCTTGGTTATAATTTCCCTCGTTTCATTACTTCCAAGTTTCATTAATAACGCCGTGTTATTGAAGTTTCTTGTCCTTGTGTTGGCACGGCTTGGCCAAGTAGTCTCGTGTTTTGAAGCTGTGATGAAGTTTCATCAGGGTGGGCACATTCATCCTATGATGGCGTCAATGATCAACCCATCAGTATGCTGGCTTTGTCCACATAGGTCAGGCAGGCGCAGGACGTTGGCTATAAATAGGACTGGACGACCTAATGACTGGCCATCACCGCTGAATTGCTAAGCGCATACATAAAAGAAGCATCCTCAAAACATTAATAGGGCCACACATTTTACCTCTACTTTACAAAAAAAAAATAATAATAATAATACCAGGAAACGTTGCTAGCGCCCCACCCATTTTCCCTTTACTTTTTTTGTTAGAAACGTGGCTTTTACTAATCACGATGTTTACATTCGTGAATAGCCACCAGTTTGGTGTTGCGTGCCGGTAGATTTCATTTGTGTTTCTGTCGTCGAGTTATTCTCTTTTTTTCCTTGAAAACTATAAAAAGGGACGCATTTTTGACGCGACACGCTAACTTGGAAAGTTTGGGAAATATTCATTCTGGTACCACTTGGGCAAAACTTGAAGAAATTGTTCCGAGGGAAATAGATTCATCGCGAGAGGCGTTGGCTGGAAAACGATGAAAAACAATTTGCACCCGTGCCACCAAGGCCTAGTTCACATAGCAGCCCGTGCAACTATATCCCCCCTCAACGCACAGTGCTTTACTCTGGGTCTGTGGTCTCATTAACGTGGACATTTCTGCTGTAAGTGACCCGGCTATCTTCTGTGCATTGTCACTTGATTTGGCCATAATTTATAGACATGCGCGACTTCATATAGCAGAGCAGACTGTAAAGTCTTTTAGAGTGGAGCTCATGGAAAACCGAGTGGCATAATATGGAAATATTGCGCTTATAAGAATGACAAATTACCTCTTAGAGAAGAGAATAAACCATATTATTTAAGAAATAGAAGTTTTATCGTTTTTTTACGATATTTTTATCTCATAAAACTAACGCTTTTCATCTTTGACTTTTGTACTGATATTTATTAAGACAGACGAGAGTTTAATATAAGAAGATTTTTTTTTTTGGTGGGGAAGGAAAAGCCCTTGCAAGGCTAGGAATGACCACTTGCGACATTACTGGGTCACCCTGCCCATGAGCCAGGGTCCTAAGGGAATTCCGGGACGCCCGTGCGCGGGCCAATAAACGGGGTAAGACGATGGCGGTAAGCCGATCACGTCAAATGCGTCCCGGAAAACAGATGCTGGGGCTGTGCGAGCATCTTGGAAGTCTGCGTGGCTGGAGAATTTTGCACGCCCAGCACGGTACGCATTTTCAATTCATTTCACAGGATTATACATCCACTTTCATCGACGGGGGATGTGGAAAAGCGTCTGACGAGTAACACCTGCAATCATTTTGTGCAATTTGCTCTAGATTTGACACTTGAATGCTACAAGAAATGGTATACTGTGATTTAGATTTAAAAATCAGTAGCATATGGCTTAAAACTGCACAAGCCGTTGCAGTATATGTACGCCTTGCTGAAACCAGTACAAATATACAAATTATTGAAATGAAACGTGGAATAAAATAATAACTGTTTTATACCACAAAAATAAATGACCGAATAAAACGGTTTTGCAAAAATTACAAAATAAATTAAATCGGAATGCTGCATTTATCAAAATTAATTACATTTTATACACGATGGATGCCACAAGTTAATCTCCTGCAACTCTTGTGTGTAAATCTAGGGCATGGTTCGATCTTACCGTGATGTACTAGTTCTGCCAATGCTTTGTCTAGCTTTTCTTCGCGTCTACTTTTCCGAACAGCTTTTTGCAATACTTTGTGTGTCTTTTTGCTCTCTTCTCTAGCAGAGAGAACCCTTTCGTATGGGAAGAGATTTCACGTTTTGTTTTCAAAAAAACTACAATCCGACTGAAGTTCAGAGTTTTGTAAGAAAAAAACCAATCAACCAGTTCTCATAAATTAAATGGGGAGAATTTGGAGCAGAATAATTAATCAGTTTTGAAGATTTTCCCTTGTATATTTAATTAAATTAAAATAAATTATGGGAAAATGAGTTTCCTTTTACGTTACCTAATCCACCAAATGCACATTTTCACAAACATTTTCACCGGGTTACATTTTTTGCGCATCGTTCATTGGCATAACAGCAATGGACCAAGTCTGTTATCTTTTCTAAACATTTCTATAAGTACTTTTTTGTCAAATTCTCATATCCCGTGGTGTAATTCTTGCTCACCTGTTCCCCGAACTGCGAACCGTACCGCTAGCGATTCAGAGAAAGGAAAGCGACCGAGAAGAGAGCGACGATTATTTAACTTTGGGGAAATCGTTCGGACCAACAACTTGATGCATCGCCAAGCCAACCAGCATCACCTTTTAAGGAGTTGGCCCAACTGCACCGCTGATTACATAAATCAACATTTCAGGTGTCCAAAAGCTGCAGAAATTAACACACATCCATGCGTCTTCTAGGTACCCCATTTACTTTTATTCAAATTGCAACACATAACTTGAGCGTGATACCAAGTTTTGAAATAATACCAATACAACTGAGAGCATTGCCAGCAAACAAAAAGACCACAAAACAGCTTAACTTTAATAAACTGCTTTCCGTTTTGTTTAATAAGTGAACAGACACATGTGAAGTACTTTATGGAATAATGAGTACAAAACTTGAAAACATTAAATGAGAAATTTATGCAAAACAGACTTTGTTGCATATTGCAACAGGTTTGCAGACAACCAACCGACCAACCAACGTTAGAGATATAACTTTGCAGGACTGTAATTTTCTGTAGCTTGCCAGCACTTCGCCACAATTCCCATGCTCGGCCTCAATTTGTAGGTCCTGAATTGGGGCCAGGATCGTGTAAGAGAAGTATCTTAATCGGGCCACTGGTCCTCTGTTCGAATCCCCGAGGTGACATCTCGTCCAAGCGGTGTCCTGTGCACACCTAAATGGGAACATTACACCCTCGGCTTGGTTTATGCCATCCAGCAATGCGAGGGCTCACACATACGGGGTCCTGCTGTTTCATTGCTATTCCAATTTCCACTCTCGTTCTACACTTCTCGGACCTCTGGATCAGTTTCACGAACTTTATACTATGCAATTTTCTACGAAATGATCATATTTTATAGGAAAAGCCTCGTAAAACACGATGAAATGTATAGCGAGCACGAAAAAGTTTAAGCGTCCCCAAAATGTTCCAATACCCTCGTATGTGCACGCATAAAAATCGCTAAATGTTTCGGAATGGTTTCAACTCAAGGTTCTTGCTGCGACCCCTTGCTTTTCCTTCTGTTGAACGCAAGGGGTTTGTTTCGTGGACCACAATGCATTACAGCTATCAACGAAAATACTGTGGGTCATCTAAAACCTATAGCTTGTAACTCCACAACATGGTAACCTGTAGCCTACAGAAAGTTACTGATATCAGATGGATTTTTGTCACAACATATTTGATAGGCGAGTTATCAATCGCAATCGACGGACTAGGATTGACAAAATTCCTATAAGAGACCAAAAAAATAGTACCACAAAGTCTTGGCTTCTGAACTACAATCTGTGCTACAATCACTTTTTCTAAGACTTGCCAACGCCACCGAAGATGTTTTTCCTTACATACCTCAACGTCTCATACATACCCCAGAGTGCGTTAAGTTGCAAATAAAAACGCGAGAATCAAAATTTGTGTTATCCCTTAAATTAATTCCTTCGAATCAGGCAGACATACTCTTGAGTTAACTAATTCTGACGATCCTGGCATTACCAGACTAGATTAATTCCCGCAAACAAAGCAGTTTCCTAATTGCGATACATTTTCAAACTATGTCGGTGTCCCGTAGCCAATGGACGCTACACATCTCGCTCAACGTTTTAACTCCAGAGTGCCGCTATTATACATTTTCCTAGGAGCCAGCTGCTGATATCCTAGCGTAGGGAACATATTACAAGGGTCAAGGATAATAGAGTTGTGTGGCGGGGCGCGCGGCGAAGGAATATACGCCATCGCGACCCCTGCTGGGGCAATCAAGTGCTTCTGTTGAGTACACCATTTCATTTTGACCTCGCCTCGCAGTTTCGAGTGCCTCTACCCGTGGGTTCTATGATGAGAGAAGGGACTCTGTGAAGAATATCACCGCCAAGTACGGGGTGTCTTTTATCGAGCTGGTGTAGAAACAATGAGCGGCTTATTCAATACTTGATACGTGTGGCTTCAGGTGGGAGAACGAAGTGTTTGTAACATTTTTTTAAAGTAATGTAGGTTATCTTAAAAAATTGCGACAAAACCTGCAAAGAATTGAAAAAGGTTAGACTTGGATATAGATTAATTTATGAGGCCCAATTTTACCATTTTTCATGTTTTCGAACAAGAAGTAGCAGAGAAATTTTCCATTATAACTTCCAATCAAATGCAGTTAATTTTAGGCATTTCTTTAAATTACAAGCGCTGAAGAACTTCCTAAAACTGGTCCTTAACCTATTCGTCTGAAGTCGCGTAATCTGTCGTTATTCAGAAACAATCACCAACAACTTAACGTTGCTTGAAAGTATTTATTTTGCCACAAACCACAAAAGAAAAAGAAAATGTTACGAGACTTTGTGGATCATGGAAAACTAATACTTGTCATGACATTTAGATGTAATTGCGTCTATTTAATTCAGCATTGTTTGGAATTGAGAACCCTCACCCATTGCTAACGCATTCGAGAGTGTGCCGATGACAGGAACCACAGTTCCACGCTGACAAGCTTTTCTTTCAGTTCCAAACAAGGTAGATATAAGTCGAGGGAAACTCATGCAGGCTTTTCCGCGGAGCGATATGGATTCCCGACGTTCTACTCCTGACTTTATCTCCGTTCGCACTCTACGCGTCTGGCAGTGGGAGCGATTCGTGCGTGTGCTCGTGCTCCTTGCTCGTAGATTAATATTGCATGATAAAGAAAAGTCCACGAGCTGTCACTTTGTGATGAGAGATGAGCGGCTCAAAAGTGAGTGCTTTACGCCCAAACGCTTCTCCCAGCAAAGATGGGTCCCAAAAGCCGCTCGCGAGAAGGAAGATGATAAATAACAAGCATACTACTTTTAAGCTTAGCAGGTGGGTAATTTCTCCACACAAGTCTCATTTTTCTTAAAATCATGTAAAAACTTTAATAATGTATGTCTTCATTTGAAGAGTACATAAATGTAATTAATGGGTTTGTTGAAGAAAGTGGTCATACGCATCAATTGCGGTCAACATCTTTTTCTCGTTAATTATCATAAAAGCTATCCAAGGAATTACATTAAAAATAGACAACAGCGAAATCTGATACCAATGATTATAAAATGACAAAGCTTTCATGAAAAATGCAAATGTCTAAACTTGAAATCATATTCAAAAAGACCATTCATACTCTTCGAGAAGCACATTGTGCAAACCCTATTTTCTCATCGTTTGGGATACTCGATACAGTTACACAACCATGAAACTTTTGTTCGTCTAGTTTCAGTTTCCTCGGCGTTTGCGTCAAAAATTGAAGCTGTAACATTACCTCACCGTAATGAGTCTGTGCATGAGGTCCACCAGGATAACTAACCATGTACCTTGTTACCATAGGAAGAGTAAGGCTGTCAATTAACCAAGTCTGCCATGGTGTACACGTGATTAGGGACGTTACGTATGTGTAACGGACATGTAACGAACGGACACGGCAACGTTAACTTTGTGCGGTAACTATCCGTACCTGAGCTCACACTACACTGCCAACACCACCAGTCGTTTAAATTAACAGACTTGCATAGAGGTGAGCTATGTGGATATCATTTTTAGCTATGCTGTTGCTTATCTTGGGCTGGGTATAAAAATGGCAAGCCAGATAATATTTCCATATTGTTGCCAATTATTCATGACAAACCTTCTTTAATTAGATAGATCTCTTCGAAATTCATTTTCTTTCCACGTGCCTTGTAAGAACGCATGGAAGCAAGGTATATTCCTGCATAAACAGCAAATAACTTTAGAGACAAGGCACTTTTGTTACTTCGTTTTCTGCGTTACATTTCAGAGGCACTCGTATATATAAACTGCTCTTCATAAGTTTCAACTCATAATATGTGCACGCTTTCGAACTAGTTCAACTAGGTACGCTTCACGCAGACCTAACAGTTTCCAGCCCTGCAAGAGTCCGTCTCGATGTCGGCCCACGCCAATTACGACAAGTAGATTAAACCCTGGCTGTGTTTCCATGAGAATTGTAGCGAACGAAAACACGTAGACTAATAATTTCAGCGTCAATCAGCCCCTCGACTGTAAAGCCTACCTCCACCCATTGTTAGCCGACTCTAATAAGGCCTCTTCTGTTCGAGAGAGAGAAAGAGCTCATGACAAGCGACTACAACGTGGAAGAAAGCGCGTTCAGCTTTTCGTCGGGTAGTGCCGAGCTCGAAGAGGCCGTTGGCAGGACGACATCTTCGACGAGGATCATTGCTAGAAGTTTTCCTTCTACAGCCAAGTATTTTCTTTAATTAAGCCGCTGGGTTTTATCTGATCGGATAAAAAGGCAACAGACTACAGTGATAGTCAGAGAAAGAACATTTTCCAGTGATTCATATTCTGGCCTTGAACCTTTGGGCCGTTCGTGTTGGAAGAGGAAGTTAGGCTATTTTCATTTGGGTTCGGTGAAGCGTAACTTTGAGTAAAGAGGTACCCCTACGAGGCTACGATTAATTTGGGTAAAATAATATGTTCAGCTTAAAATGAAGATAAGTACACTTGCCTCTACCCAACTTTGTCCCTACCATAACACATACAAGGGAATATTGACAACTTAATTTTCCGGTACGTATTTTGAAACAGTACGATTTCCCGACAAACACATTTGATAATGTCAGTAAAATATCTGCTTAGTAATGTCGAACCTGTCACACTAGCAAACCTACCAGTTTGCATTTCACAATTGTGTCCAATTAGCTAATTAAATAGATTTTGGCAGCAATCAAAAGTCCACTCTTCCGAGAAGTCTGATCGCGTTAGTCTTCATTAAAACGAGGAGTTCTATCAGCAAGCGGCCCAAAGAAACGACGCACCTCGAAAGATGAGGCTTGCGGTTTTCGAGCGTGCCCCGATTCGATGGGAAGTGGGGGGCAAAGGCAACGTCTCAGGCTTCGATGCCTTCCCACTCAGGGTTTCAATTAATGTTCATACTAAATTATTTCTAATCGAATTAAGCGGCTCGGATAAGAGCCGATTACTATCTTAATTAACTACATGGATACGCTTTTACTAATCAACTTGAAACTCACACAAGCTGGTTGGTTAGGCTAATTGGCAAAAATGCAGTTTGTGTAATTATTAAGCCGGGGCAAAATTTGGTTGGTCTGGCTAGGGATCTTGTTTGAACTAGTACGTTATTCACTGCTGCACATTGGGCCCTGTCAAGTGGCGAAGCATTTTGTGTGCGTGTGTGTGATATTTGGCAGCTGGTAATAAAATTCCATGTCACTGAAAAATTGTAATAAATACCTGACTGGCTTGAGAAAGAACTGACCCGCATTGCTCAAGACTTTTTCTATGTTTTTTTTTCAGATGTTACGAAAAGAAAAACAATAAGAGAGAAGAACATTTCTGCAGCTAACGAAAAAAAAAAGAATGCTTCCAATTGAAGAAGAAACGACAGAGGGAGCGTCGCTTTTTGTGCCGCTTCTCGTTTACGGTTAAGTAATTACTTTGCTCGTTTGGTTTCGGACATTCATTTTTCACCGACGCCATCCTTTGTCCGGTCGCGATGTGCGAGCTTCCCCTGATTCTGTTCCTCGCATGAAAAGTTCCCGCCATCCTGGAAAATAATAACAACGAATGCGTCTCGTTGTTCTGTTGTGGTCGCACGGGTGTCCTTCGCTCAAGACGAGTTGCCGTTCGCAAAAATGCTTTGGGAAAATTGAAAACGAGAAAACATTTAAATAGGAAAAGACTTAGCTATTACCATTTTTTATGTTTTTTTTATAATAGCGTAATAAATTTTACTCGCGTCCGAAATAAAATATGGCCGTATTTAAAGTGAAGTACCGAAGCGGGGCTTGATGCCTTCATAAATTCACCATGGCAACTTGTAACACAACAAATCGCGCAATTGCTCGCGTTATTTCCACATGCCCAGTTTTTTTGTGAAGGACAGCCAAGTACGTTGCTATCATGACTGCAAGGCGACAGGTAATTCTGTGAGTTGAGACAAAGATCGCGTAAGCGGTGAGGATACAAGAACGGCAGTTGTACCCAAAGTAAAAACTTGTTGGTTTTCATTTAATTTTATTTTATTCGATTTAATTTTTAAGGCAACCACGTGTATTGCGTCTAATAAAACTCTGTTCTGACCCGCAACTTGAGGTCTGAAATCAATAAACTTAACGAAAATAATTGTTTTGTTTGCCCTGGTTTATAATAAGATCCGTCATAATCGCTGCAAGTATGATCAATAATCATGTAACCTTTAATAATCTAAAATGACTGCATTGTACGAAATGGACTTTGCTGAACAAGGTATGAAAGAAACCAGCAGTTAGCTGTAAGAAGAGACAACCTGAAAGATACTGAAGACGGAATGTAAAGCAATTTGTTATTTGTTAATGTGCTTTGTAATCGCATCAAACAGGTGTTTTGGTGGCGGGCGCTCGCACTCTCTACCGGCGGTTATAAAATGCTGAGCGTCGGCGAGTTTCAGTGATAATGGCGTATGTCAGGTTGGATTAATGGCGGAAGTTTCTATAGTTTCTCTGATGGTGTAGCTTACATCCCCGGAAACTTGTACTACCTACCCCAGCTAGGTGTTTCAGTTGTTGGATAGCTTTCGCATGGATGACCACATTCAGCGTGTTTAGGAGTTATGGACCCGGCGCCGCGTAGCGGCGCGCGCTGCACTGTGAATTTCAGATTTTGTTTATGCAGCATGGTAAGAGTTTTCTTTTTGCTTCTACATGTTTAGCGTCGTTTTGAGGAAAATCGCAGGCCACAGACCGGTTGCCATTGAGTACTGGGAAAGTTATTTCGTTGTGGGATTACTCACGCACGGTTTGGTTTTCATGGTTGGTACGGCTGTTTGCTTTATTTTTCGGCTATCATATTAAGTTGTTTGAAAAGAAAATTTAGGAAACGTGATTTTGCATTAGATTATTATGTTATAACTCTCTCGTTATGAACGCAGATACAATAGCTCGGTGTAGCGAGGGCGTGCATGACGAAACTTGTTTTTGCTGAAACTTCACGACAAAAGAAGTAACTAAACAAGGTTATCGAGACTCAGACTTCTAATCAAATGTTGAGGAACTATTTTAAGATTACCGCTGATACTGGAAGAAACCAACTAAAAGACTTTTCACATGCGACTTGAGGACTCGAAAAAAGTATGAGAAATGACTCAAGGTCTCCTGTTTCACTCAGACGAAGATCTATGAAATAAAATAGAAGAAAAAGTCAGAAAAACGATTTTGTAATTTTGGCATTCACTAAAATGTTCTTGTATTCTTTTTTTGAATGTCAGTTTAAGAAAGAAAATGCATTACACCATCGTACAAGTAGTATCGTTCATTAAAGTTGGCGTAGAATGAAAATATTATACTCAAAAGCGATAAAGAAATTCCTTGGCGTTTGAAAACGTTTGAACGTTCTCTTTGAGTATCTCTGTAAGACTCTGAAGGCACAGGTGTGATGAACAAGTAGTTAAAGACAAACACAATAATTATGTTAATGTTCAGTGGTTGGCAGGTGTAATTACATGTCCAGGTACCCGATCCTACCCACAGAAACTTTCATACCTTGTTAGAAAATAAATGTAAAACACTATCATGTTCATGTCTTACGTGCATCTAGGGAAAGATAATTAGCCGTAGTCTTCAAGGATGAACGTAATTGCCAGGTAAAACAAGCCTGCACACCAAGGAGATTGCGTGCTGGCACCGGGATCCTTCATCCTGATTCAAGGATACAGTGTGGGTAAGCTGAGAAGGAACTACAAGCTGTTTGCTGTCAACTGACTCCTGAAGTACTAACCTAACCTAACCTCTGTACGTCGCTCTCATCCCTGCAGTTAAGGTCAGGTATTCATGTGTGGAAGCCGGTACACGTAGTAATGGTCGCTAAAATACTCGGTATTGTGGGGAGAAACAAAGTCGTTCTGGTTTTGATGATGCCTACCGAGCCAATGTGAAGTCATGCATCTTTGTGATGCTGCTTCAGCAGCCTTTACTGCCGCAAAGTTGCTTGTACTGAGTACACACCACGCGGGAAAAGATGGGTAAACACGACCGGGTGTAATGGAAAGCCGAGAGGAACTTAAAGGTGGACTCCGGTTAAATCGGCTGTTTTTAGGTTATCTAAACATCATATGCATATTCGTCATGTGAATAGGACTGAAAAAACTGCAAGTCTGTCGCGCAGTTAGCTCCGGAGCTGTAGGGTTGCGAACATTCGGTGGTGGGGGTAGCTACGTCACGGGCTAGCCGCGCATGCTGGCGCGTGTATGGCCAATGATATAAGCAGGTCCCGCGACCTGCTTATATCATTGGTTTTGTTGCAATCGCTGCTCTAATTCATTTATTAGCAATGGCTGGCTTTCTTCCTTACACACAAGATCCACGTAAATCGCACAGAGAGAATAAGCCCTCTACGGGCACTCAAAAAACTAAGAATTTGAATAGAGATTTATTAGGTAGAGCTACACGGCGAGTCGAACTGGCCATCACCTGACACCCAAACTCCCTCTCCGTCACACTTATCGTTTATCTCGTGGATATGCTCTTGCTTTTGCTCAGTCCATGTGTGTTTCATAGCGGGTGTAATAAAACGTCGAACGATGTCATAGAATGTTGTTTCACTCATTACTAGTGCATTCAAAGTTTCAGCGAAAGATTCCATTTTTTTGAAACTCATCCCAGTGCAATAAATGGAAGTCGCAATTTTTATTGTTCCTACACCAAATTTATTGTTGCTCGGTTGGGATCGCCACTTACAAATGTGCATGTTCTTACATTTCGTTGTAACAATCAACGTTGACGCTTTGGTCGATTGTTGTATTTCAAGCACTGATTCTCCACATTTTGAGCAAAGTGTAAACAAAGGTTTCAAGCAATCCCAAAAGACAAAGAATAAGTCGTAATCTTTATGGGGTCTCTTTTTTCCTTGAATTGCGGTCGATAATGAGCCGTCGTCTTCTTCGGCGTCGGTGTCGCCGTCTGGTTCGGAATCAGAGCGCAAACCTGATGAAGGACACTCGTACAGGTCATCCGATTCTGAGTCAGTGTCATTGTCTGTATTTGCCACATTGTTGCCGTCTGAATGCAAAATATCGCCGATGAGATTACACTGGATGCCGATCTCTCGTGTAGCGGACTGCTCCGTAGGAGTCGCCGGACTCGCTGCTAGCAGGATAGCTTCGATGTCGGGCTCGACGTCAATGCAGACGACGCTCGAACACGCATTTTCAGTATCCTCCACGGCTTCGGCAACTCGCTTCTTTCGCAGGTAGATGGATTGACGACGCTGTTTTTTTTTTTCAGGCTGAGAAGAAGTAGATGGCTCATCATGCCTCTTCTTGTCGGTGTCCCCTTTCATGTTTATCGAAGGCACTGCTGATTTCTTCAAGACTCTGTTGCTGTCCTTTTTGTATATCGCCATTGCACTTTTGAGAGAAGGTCCTAGCTCGTACTCTTCTTTATCAAAGTGAATAGAGCATACGCGAGCGTAGGGTGACGGAATGAAATTGACACGGTTTATTTTTCTAATCCACATTTTGAAACGGTTTGGTGATCGTTCACGATTTGGAAACTTGTGAAAGCCAATTTTATTCCCCTCGGCGTCCAAAGCCGGCTTTTTGGCGCTATTGCTACAGCCAAACACACAACAGAACGGCATATTGAAAGTCAAAAAAAGCTAAAATAATTATATGAACACAACCGTCATTACACAATACAATAGACACACTACAAACAAACCACACACTATTTCACGCGCGCTCAATGCTGTTTAGGCTAGCAATGCCTGCCCGCTCAAGCCGCACGGTCGACTCGCTTACTAACCGGTGACGTCAGCATTCCCACCCCACCAAACTTTACTTGCGTCTAGCAGGGGCTACACTTATCGCACAAACGCCGGGTTTTTTTTATTCAACTATATTTCTGAATCTCCATCTAAATTCTTCGGCCCAAAAAAACCGATTTAACCGGAGTCTACCTTTAAGTCGACGAGCGAGGACGCACTGAGATGTAACGATGTGTTTGCGCTTGTTTTTAATGTTAGACTTATTTAAGGACCTCCTGCGAGATTTTAAGTGATGTTTGGTACTTCTTAATTTTGTTGGCAATGCTGGAAATTTGTGTGGAAAAGTGTTCTTGTGGAAAATTTCAAAATGGTTTGTGACACACTACTTGGAAGGGGACATGCAGTGCAGTGGATGCCACGTCAAATAGACCCAGGATTATACCTGTGCTGTCGCTGTTATTGTCATCAATAAGTTCTATAAATTAAACTGGCAAAAAAATGAGTCAAATAGTTTGTTCAGAATGTAGATGTCAATATACCTAGATATTATTTGTAAAGCTTGACGTGAGTTACCAAACGCATTTCCCTGGACGTCTTTAATTATGTAGCTTCAAGCACCACCATAGAACGCCACCTGCAACTTTAATTGTCGTGCGAAACAAGCTAGAATTTTGAGGTGTTTTGAATGCACTTTTACATTAACGCCATTTGCGAACAAAAAGGTGTGTGATTAATGTGTAAAATGGCATTGCATGAAATTGCAGGTGCTCAAAAGCAAATCTGTGTTTTTAACCACCCGATTTAAATCGCTTTATTTTCGTGGATGACATCGCAATTTTACGGGCGCTACTTTCAAACAAAAGTGCATTGTGTGTAATTACTTTTGTCTTCTACATCCGAGGTGCACGTAAATATTTAAATAAAATCCTCTGAATGGAATTGGGTCAAAGTAGTATTGAGGTAATGTGCATAATTAACTGCAGATGCTGTATATATGTATGTGTGTTTGTGTGTGTGTGACTCACGTTCTAACGAAATCAGCAATCAGAAATAATCAGTACCAAAACTTCGACCCATGAAGAAATTTCCCATCATCAAACGAAAAATTCCCAATTTACTAAAACCGTTCATACACACTCGACGCTATAACTCCTTTTTTCCAAACAGCTTGCACGTACTTTCATTTTTCTTATTCCTCATAAAGGATTTCCGGGGACGACATGACTCCCGTTTTTCCTACCGGAAAGCCGTGCGTATTTAGTGTCAGCTCGGGATGATTAATTCTATGTCCAGCTCGATTTAAACGCCAATAAACGTTGGACGAAGTCGCCTAGCAGTCTGCGATGAATACTAATACACTAACACGCTCGGACCATTTTGCCAGAATCTCTTGTGATAGAGCCAACACCGCTCTAGATAGATATCTCTATCTCTATTCTCTATCGTTGAACATCAAGTTAATTGAATCATAATGGAGGTATCGTGTGATTTAAATCAAAGATGTTATCAAAAGGAAACGCGGAGTCCTCCGGTTTCTCGGTTAGCACCACGACTAGAGGTTCGCTCCACCGAACTTAGGGCATACTTGGAGAAACCTGTGAATTTAGTGTAAACTTTGAATATTGATTTATATCTGAGAAATCTAGTAAAAAAACGTAAAAATTTTAAATTGTTATCTTAGAACACATGCAAAAAATGCTGTAAAGCATACACACCTACTACTTACAAAATGCCGTAAATCTTCAACATACAAGGCAAAAGGAAAATTGCTCCCAAAAGTGTTTTTTTTTCTGTTCGCTTGACAGCAGAATTAGAATTTAGTGGCGTCATGGGGTAGGTATGCGTATTAGGTGTGCGAATCAACTTCTTGTCCTGACCTTTGTGGTGTCAAAGGTCGTCAAGATCCTCTGGGAGTCTGGGTTATTGTCTAGCAAAGTGCACTGGGAGTCGGAGCCCTGTGGCCTGGCGACAACAATGGTCGACAACGCCAGAACTCCGCTTGACATGACGGGGCCGGCTAGAGGTAACTCATCGGGGATAAAATATATCGACAGTAAATAGTGCTGCAAGTCAATGCAGTCATGCACAAACGCTCTCGTGTTGCGACTAAATCATGCATGCAACATTATAAATTCACAGGCATTTCTGTACAACAGGCTCACCTGTGTCGAGGTGTAATTTGAAAAATAAATGTAACTGGCGTTGAAATGACGTTGCCAAAATATGATTTGATGTAAACGATATCATAATTTTGTTTTTGAATGAGAGGGACGATTTTAATGTGTTGAATAATGGATATTGGAAAGCATTTCACGGATCAGATTAGCTAAGTTGAGGAAGCATGAAGCGGATCACGAGGCATTGGTATTGTGTGTGGCTTCCGTGCCAGTTGATCATCAAATGTACGAGCAGAGCTTCGTACATCGTGATAATAATGTTGCAAAAAGCGTGAAATTAAAGGAGATTATAATTATTACTGTCGAGAAAACTCTTTTACGGATAGTTTTCTATCATAACTGTTCATTGGCGTCATGGAGAAGGTCGGTGAGGCTATTAATAAAAACAGATTTTCATTAAAAAATACAAGTTTTTGAAATTGTTGGCATTGGAAACCACAGTGAACTTGTGAAAAACAACCAAGGCTTATTTTAGGGCCACCACTTCAAAACAGACTATTATACTTTCTATTGAACTACCTCTGAATAATGTATCCTTAAAAATTCTGAATATCCTGTAGCCCAATTTAAAAAAAAAATCAACACCAAAGGTAAAAAATCACCGTCAAATTAGGGACGTCTAGCTTTTTTCTTCAGAAGCCAAATTTATTAACGTTTACTCAATTTAACGTTAAACCCCCGGGGTTATCAATATTCAACCTAAAAACTTGACAGAACCGACATTGACCACTGAAACTCAAGAGGCTGATCACACCAAAACACACACAATAGTCCGACGACTCGCTATTTCCATCATCCGGAATTGGACTGAATTATCCTAGTTGTACGTGGTCCACTTCCCCCCACCGAAATGGGAAGCTGCAGGCGAGTTTCCTACTGCTCTCGAGGAGAGGTATCGATTGCGGCGAGTTTGATGTCAACACAAACTGATGCAGCCAAGACAGTGTGAATGTCTACTAAATAAACGACTCAATTCCCCGGGGCTTCCCGGCTGACAACTTCTGCGGTTCCCAGAGGATAGCGTCGTGGGGGGGGGGGGGGGGGGGGGGGGGGGGGGGGGCGTCGCGCAAAACGACGCCCGACGCCGCGTGTTTTGGAAGCATGTTCTCTTGCCGCCCGGATGTTGCCCGGGGTGTTAGCTTACCAATCGGTGATATAAGTTTCTTTGGCTGTGAGTTTCAGAGTCGTGTAATGAACTTGTTGCGGATTTTAGTTTTGAAGAAGATATTAAAGTATTACCTCAATTTGGCTTGTGACATTAGGAACCAACTAGACACACCTTCATAATTACAACTAATTTAAGTCTATTTTTTTCTGTGTACATTATTTTGATCATGAAAGACCTGCATGTGAGGTTAAACCATTTAGTTTTAAGGTAGGTATAGTCAGAGAGCTAGCTTTAATGTTAAGCTTTCTGCTGAGAAAATTCGAGCGGGCAACACGTGGTAACGGTAGGTGCCACCCGATAGCACTTCCGGCCGTTCGTTTCAATAAACCTCTACAATTAAAAAAAGACTACTCGAAATATTTATGGGTGTGTACCAATCGTTGAGAGCAGTCATAAAGATTGATTGAGCGTAATACGAATAATCTGCGAGAAATAACGAAATTAAATTTCTGAACACTCGAAACGACGGCGACTCCACCTGGTAGCATCCTCCATTTTTTTTCGATAAAGTAGTCATTTTGGCGGGTGAAGACAGTTTAATATTAGCGCTATGGTATTACGGTAGAACCATTCATAAAAAACGTAATAACTGTTCTGTTCATTGTTGAAACGTACTAACAAGAACAAAATGTAACTAGCATTGCGAGCATGTAAGCTTGCTCAAATCATGTGCATTGAGTGTAATTTTCCAACAAACATGGCTGCCATTACGATCCCAATTTCCTATTTATCCAATTGCGCAATCCCGTCGTTCTTCTCGACCACGTGCATCGAGCATTCCTGAGTAATGATGCCACTTACTCTGTCAGCGTGCGCAAACGTAAGCAATCTTGTTTTCAACTACATACAATTTTAAAACCGTGCTAAATTTCTTCACTGCATGCTTTGATATCGAGCCTCAATTTCTTCTTCAAACTCTTGTAACAATCAAAAGCTCTTTTAGTAATGTAATTCGTTTATAAATATATCTATATATCGGTGTATTCAATTCCTCAACAATGCAACGCTATGTGAGATAACACAAAGGCTCTCCATGTTTGTGTTCCGACATGGTTTTAAGCGATTAGTAGAATCTCTTTTTTTTCACGCTTCGTCTTACCATGAGCTTGATTTATTTTTAATCTTCTGCTAGCTGCCGAAAAGAAAAGTTCTCTCGGTGTCTTGGTTTTGTATAAGTTTTGCTCTGGAGGGGGGTTTGCGATGGGAAGGGGGAAGCTTGAGATGCTGGAAAACAGTTCCACTCGCCACCAAACTTGTCCGTGGCAAATTTGCAAACCGGAGTTAACGTTTCTTCAACATATTGTGAAAACTTTTAATACATGCCTACGAAATTCTCAGCCTGAATTGCTGTCTGAACATAACGATCATTATACATATTGTGCGTTCACAACTAGATGTGTTCCAAGGTATTATCTGCAATGTAGATCAGTTGAATCAAAATAATTTGAATTTCCACTTACCTACTCATTAGTGAAATAGCGAAACACATTTCAAGAAAGAATCGATATGATAGCGAATACACTGCGCACATATCCCAGCAATCACCAATTACTCTGGAGGTTTGCTTTACCTGCATTGTTAAATGCTTTAATAATGATATTCACAGCACAATGTTCAAGTGTAATGAGAATAATTCCGGTTTTATCCGCAGAATCGCGTGTTTCTCTGAATATTCGATTACTCGACGTGCGGCGTATTGATTGAAATGTTAATTTATGGTTATTATTTATCAATCACTAGCATTGAGCAGAGCCGCCGGTCCGGTTGGTACGACCAGTCAATAACCGACCAGTCAATAAATTACATCCGTTCATGATGCGATTGATCAGAGAAAGAAAATGTATTGATTAAGTGTGAAAGCATGTAATCATATCGCACCTATATCGGATTAACGATGTGTTCCGGTACTTATTGCATAGGTCATTTAGTGGAGAGATTTAGAGAATGTAGTGCAGTCTAGATGAATGCATTAAAAACCTAACAAAAAGATGGCATTAGTAAAGTTGTTTTGACATTTTTTTAAAGGAAAATACTGTGAGAAGAGTTAATTTTTGTATGACTTCAACAAATGCCGAGACCAGGGCATGGCCACACAGAAATTTGCAACAACTCGCCTGCGCTCGCGAATTTTGCCGCGAGCCCGATCCGCACAGAATGTCCGACGACATTCACATGCAAATCGCAAGTGCAAAAGACTTTCACTTGCCCTGGACTCCGGAGTCGACTTCAATTATACATTCAAGACGAAATGGCACAGAGGAATTCCTTGCCTGTAAATTACATGCATACGCGCGTATTATGACGGATCGTCCAGGAAAATTACCTTACAGAAACGGTAGTCGAAACCTATTTCGATACCGGAGAATCTCTGCGAAACAATTGGCGAAAAAAGTTTAAATGGTGTGATAACACGAAGCCCTACGGGCTTTTTTCTGATTATTCAAAATCTGGGTTACACATTTTGCTTCGAGAAACATAATTTAATTCAGTTTCAAGTAAATCAGATGGCTGCTTATTGTCATTGCAGTCAACATGCGTGGAATTTTGTTTCCGAATGTATGGCTTCATTTCTGAGGGTGTTGTATTGTACTCTGGCTCGGAAACCGCATGATACCACCACTATTCTTGTATGTACCGCTGTCACCCGACGCTACCCTTGCAGGAGCCGTAAACAATGGCTTGTTTATGAACACCAGCCAGTAAAACCATGCCCAGTACAAGACACCGCCACAATGTACCTCATGCATTTCCATCTGTTTAGATGGTATTTTAGTCATTTTCCATCGCTATGTAACTCATGCATTATGTTTTAGTTCACAGAGTAATACAGCTGTATCCATTTCATCGGATTTTCCGTGGTTGTTACACGTCAAAGAGTTAACGTTGCTTTACGATTATCATAATGGAGTTGAATCTACTCGATAAATACGAGTTAGAATAATTTTTGATTTATTAAGTGATATTTTGGTCAATTTATCACGTTGTTTCCAGCTGCACCTGATGCATTCTGGTTTTAAATTACTTTTCAAATTTATAAACAACTCTATTTTGAATTCTGTCAAGTTTTTTTGAAACAGCAGGCGTGAAAAAGTTTCCTATCGAATTCAGCGAGTGCATGTTTTTCCAGGACGAAATCCGTGGTCGGCTAACAAAAGTAATTATGAACTTTTTGAGTATCAATACTCGGCTGTTGTATTGTATAATTAATGAGTTTCTCAACTATCTGAGAGCAAGATGAATAATTTGCTCCAGATGAATGGATTCACTGTAATTGAACGCATCAATTCTTCTTGCGAGGATTTCGTCCAACTAGTGTATCAGGTGTAACAACCGAACCGCAATTAAACCCACAATTTATGCCAACAAGAAGGAAATTATAGTAAAATCCAAAAACAAATTTGAGTTAATCACATCTGCCCTATGTCAGAAGGAACAACGTGGCGTGGCTATGCATCTTCGTGATCACTGTAACCAACACGTTATCAGCATTTAAAAATAAATCCACTTTTGATATTTCCCTTGTAAAACCAGCGTAAATCATTAATTATTTAAAGCACACCACACGTAATATATTATCAGCGAATACAATAAAACACAGTTGATGTCCATTTCATGCTATCATAATTTCCAAGCGATTAATTATAGAACAGGGTGCTGGTCAGTGGCAAATTAGGCATATAATAGGGCACACGTGAGGACAACATTACGCTTTTAGCGAATGGACGAGTCGTCGGCCGGCACACTCACTCCGAGCGGATACTAATTGATAGCTGACAGCTGTGTAACAAGATTAACAGGAAGAAACACACCGCCCAACAAAGCGGTAACCAGCCACCGACTGCAGGATTTGCAAGTTCTTTCTATTGCAAGTTCAATAGAAGTTCTTTCTATTGGCAATTGCTTTTGGTTGGCTCGTTGCAAGATTGTTTACCGTTATGAATCGAGTGGGATATTTTTGTTGTCACACATCTACGCGATAAATTAATACTGATTTATAAAAAAACGCCACTTTGCTAGTTTGGATTAATTCTGTGACCTGAACGAATTTTGAAAAAGTAGGATTTCGTTCGCAATGCAGTAATATTAAACATTGAATTTTCACGTTCAATTTTTCCAGCTTTGAGGCAATGCATTACGAACTTTTCTCGTTATTTCAAGCGCTGTCGAGTGCCGGTGGAATTGAGAAATATCCACGATTTTTTTTTAAATCCGTTCACTTCATGATCAGTTGCAAAACTTGCGAGTCCATTTGTCAGTAAGTGTCAAATGTTTGTCAATAGTACGAGCCGGTCGAGTCTCAAGTCCAGTAGCAGAAAAAGAAAGTAAAGGTGCATTGCTAATGTGGTTAATGCCGCCATTTAATGTTCAAGTGATTGACGTCTACCTTTGTATAAACTTAGGTTCACAAAGCTTCAATTGTAGTTCAATGAAACACCAGTCGACTGCAAAATGTCAGAAGTCAAAATTGGGATATTGCTGTGTAGAGCGTACAAAAACGGAAATTGAAAGAAGTTACTATTTCATTTTGATATCAAATATTGAAGGTTGTATTTTAAGGTAATATAAGGTAATATCGCGGCTGTATTATTCATGCACGGGAAGATTTGATGAATATTTGGTTTGTGCTACGCATGCTGTTATGTTATCATACCTACTCAACTCCCTTATGCTATTTGTTAACCAAATAAATCATTTATTTGCAAAAAAATTATCATGGGAGCGTATACGTGGAATGTATAGTATGTGGAATGTAACCTGTAAGATTGATGCTAATAATACCTAATAATTACCTACCTGGCTAGAAAATAATAGCTATGCTATATAAACTCGATTTAAATTTGTCAAAAAGTAAACTGAAATCGAAGCCAAAGATCTTGGACTTGGGCTAGTTTTTTTCTCTGGTTTCAATGCGTAGAACTGAAAACTAGTGCAGAGCACAGCTAACCCGTTTGGTTGGTACACACCGTTTGGTTAAGATTCCTTCTATGGTAAGTAAGTTACAATTGCAGCGAAATGTTTGCAACAGTCGCCAAGTTTCTCAGTTCTCAGCAGACTGCAATGCAATGCAATGCAATGCCTTCTCGCGTGCATTGTGCAATTGCACGCGATAAACCTGGTGGTCGGGAATTCACTTTATGATGTTGAGATTTACATTTTAAATTATTTACATCGTTAAAACAATTGTCACATTTCAGCCGGTCTCCCTTTAACTCACCTAGAATGAAACCAAAATCGGAACACTTCTCCAGCAGAGTTTAAGCGTAACCGCCATACATTTGAAAATAACGTTGTTATCAACATGGCAACAACACCTGCAAATCTGGAAATGCCGTCTGCGATTGGCTTACCATCTTTAAATTACGGAAGTCGCCCTATGTTTAAGGCAAAACATACGAGTAGATTCAATTTCTACCTTACATTTGTGATAACGCCAAAATAAATGTATCTGATAATTCATAAGCTAACAATAAAACCAGCTTTCTCATCAATCTATCGACTATACACAATAAAATGCAGTATGTGGTAAAAAATGCATCTCAAACAGGCGATATACCACAGATGTAATTTATAAATGATCTATAAATGCATCATTCATTTGATGTAAGTCTATGGCTTAACAATTCGCGTACAGATGTTCTATGATGTATTAGTTAGCACAGCAATTAATAACTGTATCCCAACACAATGCATGTGTGAAGCTATGCAAGGTATTACTTTACAACTAAGTACCCTCCGGCATGTGCCTCCCAATAACTCATTTCTGATTTATATCAAGCGTATTCAGTACCTACACACTAAGATATATGGCAAGGTATTACATATAAATACATTAATTTAGAGTACATAGAGCAGTGCTAACGCGGTATTCATTAAAATTCAATTATTCTATCGAAAGTGTCATTATAAAATATTAATTGTATTTTATATTATTTTTCTATGTTGCACTCGTCAGTATATCCCTTCTGTTGCATATTCCTATATTCCTCCACATAGGTAGATGCTTTTTACTGTAATTTGTACATTTTTTTTTCATATTTTCAACCACAAGCTACTAGATTTGTTGTTTGAAAAATGGACGAATTTCCGCAGCATATGAATAGAGGAAAATGGGTTCCAATTACGGATGCGATTTTCATCCCATTTCCATTAGAGTTCCATTCCGAATGCATTTCCACTTTCTAGTACTGAAAGTATCTATTTCCACAATACTATCAGTCTTTGTGCCCATTGCAAGTATAAGTGCACTCGGTAGAGGAATCTATCTTCCTTTATAATAAAATGTAAAAACATTTAACAATCATCTAGTCCGAATTGCAAGCATTCTGTCTGAGCAGAATAATTTGCATTGCATTCGTCGTTATCATTTCCCGGTGATCTATCATTATATTCCTAGTTAGGAGAATCTCGACCCAAGTACTGTGCTCGCTGATTTCGTATTGATTCCATCTCAATCACGATTTATCTCATAGATGGAATCAGAATCGCTGTGTCAGTTGGAACTGTCTACTGGTTTGCTGCTGGCAATGATACGTTGCCTGCAAGTGTACCTAACTACCGTAACAACTAAACTGCAGTGTCCACGGGAAATATTTCTGCCAAAATAAGTAATTCTTCGACACTCGTGACAAAGTTGATGTAGAATCAATTTTATTTCGATGCGAGAAATACATGTTGGACAGATCTTGCGGGTTTCTTACAATGTAAGACGTATCGTCACATTAAAGACATATTATTATATATTTCGTTGAACAGTCTATGGTTTGGATTATTTGTGCGGTTATCAATATTCATGGGAGTCCATAGCATGTACGAATAAATTCAGTTAGCATTTTTGAAACGTTACCGAGGAAATGCATTGGCGCTTCTCTAAATAACGTACACTTTCATGCAAGCCACTCTATTTTATTGCCAGTGAACTTGAACGCTGAGCGTAAAACCGTTATTTCGTTTTTATATTTTTTGTTGATACTCGCTTACATCATTGCGAAGCGTCACGATAAGAAATATTAAGATATTTATTTTTCAGCAGAACATCGTGTCATTTAACTCTCACATTTATTTGGAAAAGTTATGAGAAAATTGTGTGACGAAACTGTTAACAAACATCACTTTCACATGTCCATAACGTTGAAATATCTAAAGGCAAAATAAAACACTCGCCATTGCCGCGAATCCAGCAAGCACTTCATCGCAAACAGACTCAAACGTTCTACACAACGAGGTAGTAAAACTAGATCTCGCGTTTTTTTTTCTTTAATAGCAGGTCGTTTCTAATCCATCACTCTTCTAGTGGTCTGGCTTGCCACCGTGTTACCCGTTATACAGCATGTAGTTTTACAAGCCCACAGATAACATTACATGATGCGGCCAAGATGGCCAATAACTCGGACCTCGGACCTCGCCCCCCCCCCCCCCCCCCTCCCCCCACCCTACTTGCCAACTAGCGTCGCGAAACGCCACCGCTTCGCTCTGCTGGGCAATTGGCTGCAAGACGCTCAATCCTCAGAACAGCGGTAGGCCTAGCAGACTCAAAGAGAGGCTGACAAACACAAAGAGGAGTAATCGAAATGTTGGGGTTTAATTTTAAATATTACCACTTGCTGACAGCCAATGAAAAGCGTTGAACCAAGGCCAGGAGCAACGGTCATTGTAAATTTTGAAACCAATATTTTTGGATCTGATCTATGACAGTCATAAAGGATAGGAAACGAATTGATATCATTTCGAGGTCTGTTCCGACAATGACTGGCTGTAGTTTTTTTTGTGATTCTTACAAATCCAAGGAGAAAATATGAATATTTTTAGACAAACTTACGCTGAGTATACGACTGAAAACTTAAGTGTGTAGTAAATGATTTTTTTTCAGCGTGGTGCACAAAACAAACGAAATTAACAGTAAAACGGTAATTTTTTTATTTAAATTACGATTATGTTCATTGCAGTTGTAGGTACCAGTGTATCTACCACTGTGGTCAGTGGTAATTACCGACCGGCCCTAGTCGAGGGTTAGCCTCAAGTGCAGCTTCACAATGTCACCTCGGAACAAGACATGAATGGCCCACCCAACGTGCTCCACACCGAATCGTGATCAGCGCTAATGGAAGTGCCATCGATTACACTGATCCCAATTTACTCCCACACCTCCTCGTGGCTAACCAGGGAGTTAGATGGACGTCTGCAAATCCACAGGAGAGACCACGGTCTTCTGACGCAGAACCTGAGTCGTGTGGGCACGCCACAAGGGGTGCACGTTTGGTCAGTAAGCTGTTTTTTATTGTTTCGGAGAATTGGATTGTGTTACAGATCGTTTAAATGTTTTCTTGGATTTTAACAATTACTTTTTATTTGTAAGTTAGGAATTTTCAGTGAAGCTCCTAATGAAGATGTAGCAAGAGAATAGGGTGCATGCTTTCTTTAATTTTATACGTTTTTCTCCAATCAGATTGTTAATTGAAGTATTCGTGTGAGTAGAATTTTCATAATGAAGTAAATATGTTCAGAGGGGCATACTCGACGGATTTTCCCCAAAATCGAAACCATGTGGCCCTTTCTACGGTCACAAAAATACAAATATAAACAATATTGTATTTAATTTCGTTCAAATATACCGCACGAAAAGATTTGAACAATTGAATCATCCGGGGAATTTGTAATCACACGTGACACAGCACAATACATCTTTCCAGAAGCTGCCAAATTTCCGCATGTCTCGTGAATATGTCAGGCTTCTGATATAACGCTCGTGTAAAGCAAGCGAGTAAATTTGACCGCGCGAGTAACTCGACGAGCACGCTTTCTTGGCAGTCTCGGTACAGGTATGCAGCCAGTACGTGACCGGGCACTACTTAGAGCGTACTGATAATACGAGGTCTATTTCACACCGTTGCCCGTGCGGCAGCTATCCAGCTTGATCAATATGGATGCTCAGCCTTTTAGTAGCACCACACATAAAGCGACTCGCGGAAAATTGCGCTGTGTGAATTTTAATTGAAAAATAAATGAACCTTTTTTACGGTGATGAGCGAAATTCTTGTGCCGGAAGCTCTTTTGGTTTTAACTTGCATACTGGTTGGATCAATAGTCAAAAAGCAAGGAGAAGGCGTCGAAGTAATTCACAAAATATATTTTCTGATTTATCAACTTGCATGGTCACCCCAAACTGTCCCAAATGTAATGAATACAAACTGCTTTGTCAAAGATGATTGGAATTAACTGTCAGCTGGCTCACGCAGATATGGACATAGACACTCTAAATCTGTATTTATTGCACTGTAAGCCTTCATCAAATGCATAGAGGTAGGTATCTACATAAAAAAATCTATAATACATTGTACGTAAATAAATCAGAATCGTATTTGTTTTGGACGCCGTGTTTGACCATTTGTGACAGTGCTAGTCCTGAAAAGCGTAGGATGAGGATAACGTCAATTATTTCAGGATATAACTCGCAGAACCCACGTGTGTGTACGATAGAACCTGTTTATAAGAGCTCCTGTTGAGACGTTATTTAGAGTCCTGATTGAAACGATAGCAAATAATGGCGATTACTCATTAATTGGAGCCATGCCTAGGTAGGCTTCCGATATAATTATATGGATTTTAATCGATGTTAGGCGTTTTACTTCGACCAAGCCACGTTACTTTGCGTCCAGCTATTACTTCTTTGTTTACGAAGAAAACTTACTAATAACATGTTTCACATTCTTGAAGACGTTTCGGACAGGTCATTGAGGAAGGAATTGAGCTGTTGAAAGGTTTCTCCTATCACCGAGTGCTCGTAGGTTGCAGTTTTACCAGCCACTCATCATTCCAGGACATTGCCACTCGATGGCACGTCAATTTGCAGCATCCGATCCGTGATATTTGCTTACCTTGTTACGCTGCAGAGGCGAGGGTAGATGGAAGCTGACGTGACTGTTGACACTGTTGCTTGTCCTTAGCGACGCGCTGCGAGCCCGATCCCCAGCTATCTGTTGCACCCGATTGCTCCCACAGGATAAGTGGGAGTGCACACTGTCTCCACTAACAACACACGGCATTTTCGAACCCACTCGGGGCTTCCCGTTCCACTGCACGGCACCCCCTCGTCGCTGCAAAGGCTGCACGTAGACGCCCGACGCCGGACGCGCCTGGTGCACTTGGGAATAACCGACATGACTCGAACTGGACTGCAAACCTTCTGGGCTTGTTACACACGGAATGTGATTAGAGCCGATAATTGAATTCTTCTCAGCTATTTTCACAGCCGAATGCACTGCAGGGTTCACTAAACAAGTCGTTTTATCCGACGACGGACTCGGTCGCTGCAAACTGTTTGAATGAATGTCATTATAACGAACATGAGGCGCATTGTTGTTATTGTTGCCACTCAATCGTCCAGTGGACTGGCTCCACAATTGACCACGAGGCATAGACATCACGTCTAAAAAGTCACTACAATCGACACTGTCTTCAGAGACACACCGAAAGTCATCCTCGAGATCGTCCAAAGCGTCGAGCAAGTTGTTCAGGCTTGTGGTGTCGTCGATGTCACCAAAAGACGCGTGCAACTTTGACACTTGGCTGCCTGTCGAATGACGTTTGTTGAGATATCGCAACGGAGAGGGTTTCACTGGCGGTGTCCGTTTCTGCAGAAAGCTGGACTCGTCTTCAGAGCTGGAGGCGGCGATGGCACGCGGTCGCTGCTGACGACTGCCAGTGTCTCGAGTCTGTCCTGGACTGCTGGAGACGTCGGCGTCCACGAACGGTATGCTGTCAGTCGAGGAGCGCGGTCGGAACGCAGCACTGCCGAGCCTGCCATGGATGCTGCTGCTGCTGCTGCTAGGCCCGTTGTTTGAACTTGAGTATCGGAGGTGAGAACCGGTTGAGAAGACACAATCGCTATCTAGTTCTTCGAGTCTCTCGTTCAAATAACTCATTTTCCCTCAAAACGATATCAATATTGACGTTTGTTTTGTGTCTGGCTGGTCTAATGTGTGTGTTTGGAATAAAAGATGCAAGGCTCTGTTATGACAATGAAGACGAAACGTTTCGACTATCCATCACATCGGAGTCGAATGAAGCGACGGCGACATCCTTCCTCGTAGACGCTGTGAATAGAGAAGGGGTACATTAAACTTCAATTTATAAACTCACACTGAGTTGCACATCGCGTATTACAGCACAGATTTGATTAAGTTTAATGTCTTCACGAGACACTTCTAGCTCGTCGTCTAGTAATTTCTCTAGTTGCTCGACAATCCGGCGTTGAATGCCATTGAGCCCCAACCGAGCGTTAGAGCGCATTACGCCGACATCAGGTAAACTCAAAAATACCCCGCCCAATTCGAACGTACAAGCAAGCGTGCACCCACATAAATTGTGTTTAAACCGCCGATGCAAAACCACTTTGTTCAGGTGAACGTCGACAATGGTTCGGTCTATAGTCGGTCGGCTAACTCGAGGTCTAGTCAAGCTACATCCACATTCCCATAAGAATCCATGAGAACTAAGTCGATCATGCAATGCAATTCAATATAATATCACTTCGAATTCACTAGTTGACGTACGTTTATAAAACATCACGTGTTCAAATGATTTATCTTCTGCTAAAGGTGAACTCTACACAACTTACCTGATGTCAATGACCTATCATGGTAGTTAAAACGTCTGATCTGCCAGAGCATGTAGGTTGATATTCTTGCCGGTAATGTCAGATCGACTAGCATCACAGCCATTTATTGACTGTGACAAGAAATTCCTATATCACCAGTTGACGCACAATCACTTTAAATTACCTCCGTCGATTTTCAGTGTTAAATGTAACCATTTGGAAAACGAGTCAAACTAGTTTTGAGCGTTGTGTCGCTGCCTCCAAAAGAGCTCCTACGTCGACGATGCACGTTGTTACACTAACGCTAATAGAATACGCCGGCCGGCCTGCAGGATTCATCGTGATGGGGAAGGCGGGAAAAAAAATATAATGCGAAGGCTGCAAACTGCCCGAGGGGCAGGTGAATTGGGCACATAATACCTGCGACTGCCTCGTGATTCTTTACCCAGTTTTAGCTAAAATGCGACAGCACCGCACGCAGAGAGGTGTTCATGTCACACCCTCTCAAAAGGATCGCGTTTCACGGCAGGGGTCTCTACACAATGCAAGCTTAATGATTATCTACATTTTGTAACAATTTAAAGCAAAATATTGGAGACCTGTGCTCTTGAATGCACGCTAAAGAGACAACAACTACTACAAAGGTGAAACGGAATGATATTATCTTGTAAATGATTTCCATGTTTAATACAATTTATACATAGGTCATTACCAACATCATAACAAAAGGGTACTTTAATGTTCTCCGTATAATTAAAGTGTGAGTACCTACTATTGAGCAATGTGATCAAATCTAGAAACGAGCATAACAATTAATTTCTCAACGTACGATGTGGAATGCCAGAGGTCAAAGATCAACCTAAATTGACAACGTTGCCCCGAGCTACTATCGAGAGACCTCAGGAGACCCCAAAAAGGTACACCTACTCTGTTGTGGCGGCGGTTATTACTATTAACAAACTCACCGGTTTCATCTATGCCTAGGCCGGCAATGATAAAGTGGCAAAGTACTCCCCCGAGATATCCAAACAGTATCAAATATACCATAAAACGTCGAATAAAAGAAAAGTACAAACTTTCGGAAACGGCGAGCATTAATGTCTATATAAAGTAGAACCGGCGCGCTTAAAGAGCAAAGCGTCCAACGGCAACGCAGTAAATCTACTTCACGTGGTTACCAGTCTTTGATGATACTCGTCAAATGGAGTCACTGTACTATTTTTTTTTTTAATGGCTTTCTTCACTTATTATCATTATTATGCACGTACCTCAATATGCAAGCGCTGCGCCGCTGTTTCATATGGCGTGTCATGATCGTGCAGAAAGTGTACAGAATGTAATGTTTATTTTATATTATATCGCCGAGCACAAGTGAGAGTGAGATGGAGAGATGAAAGGGAGATTCGATCAGGCGGCCGCGAGAGCACCTTTGCACTTCGATGGTCTTCAGGCAACTGGAGTCAGAAGTGATGCTGGGATAATGCTGTTGTTCCAAGTCAAGGTCCCTGGCTGTAAGTCCGTCGAGCCACTCGCGGTAACAATTTTTTACGCCGGTAATTGAAGTATAGTCTGATGAAGACGAATTCAAACTAGATCATGACATTGCAAGACATATTTCTTGAACGAGTCTCTATATCATTTTGAAAAACACATAAAACAACTTGTCTTTGGATATCAAAATTCAAAACTGGCTTCGTTGTTACATAGCTGACGAGCATGACAGTCATGCACACTTTGTCGTCGTTAAAAAAATGATTTGGAGCTCTTAAACTCGCTCAATAAATTTTCCGTGACCACATGCGATGGTTGGTTTACCACACTACAAAAATGTCTTGTGCGGTGGAAACTTTTCATCTGTCACTAAATATGCTTTTTACTTCTACCTCTCCAACCATGCAATGAAATTGTTTTGTTAACAGTGGTTTATTACCGTAATTTGAATTTTAGTATTGATAAAAACATAATAATTGTATCGCACTATGTAATCACAAGTTGTAGTTTAGTTGCATATCAACATTGCTCGAGGACCACGAGTCCACTGACTGTACTAGCACTAGCATTCAATACTAGTAAAGGCATTGTCAAAATAGCATGTCAATGCTGCTGCAGATTGCAGATCAAATCGCAAAGAGCGTTGAGAACTAAACAAAAAATCTTCCAGCTGTCGGACTAAAACAATTGAACAAAATGGCATTCAACTTGAAGTCGAGTCTCCAAAAGTTATGACCGTTATTTAGCACACCGGTCATAATGCATAGAGCACACAATACTAAATGTAGACGAAATAATTTCGTGCCAGGTCGCTCTTTTTTTCCATCGCGTGGGCATTGTGCACCGTTGCTGTCAAAATCGCCGTCCTCCAATTAAAGGCACAAGAAATCCTCGGCACGAATATTATTAGCAAACTCATTGGTTAGCAATCACGTCTACTAGAGGTTTTGCGTTTAAAGAATACTCCGTGCAACAACCTGCTGTTACTTTGAACCGTCTTACCGTGCTACAGCGTGAACGCCGTACGCGATGGTTAAGATGTTGAGATAATTTCCATAAATACAGCACATTTCTTAAAGAAATTACCATAATTATGATGGCTGTAAAGGTAGGTATTTCAAGACGTGCTTCGGATGGAAAGACATTAGGAAGAAACGCGTCATCAACGAATTGATCAAGTGACTTCAACGTTGAAACCGGACAGAATGTGTAATGAGAACTTTTAATTATAGACAGGATTGATATCAAGGCAAAAGGACCAAGTTTAATGGGCAGGTGGAGATAATTATTAAGTTTACGAATTTAAATTAAATATCTTGCGCAGGTGTGCATTAGTTATGTGCACTTACGCAGTAGGTACAGCAATGAATGTACGTAGTAGCATTGAAATAAGGGCGTAGAAATAATGTCTAGCTCGGATTACGATGTTGTACTACTTACCTGAATCTAAGCATGCATGTTTGAGATCTCCCAAACAGAATGTACACGCGCTTTGCGTCAGCGGCGCTATCCTTGTTCACGCAAAGGCATTATTTTTTCACAAAAAAATTACATCTGTCTCTACACTTTGTTTCGCTGCAGTGTAAACATTTCAAAGTCTTGGTAAAATTTAAGCAAAATTACGCATTCCATCTAAATTAAGAAAAAAAAAATTCGCTCCGCTGACGCAAAAAGTATATCTAATATTTATTACTTAATAAATGGTAATAAGATTTTCAGTTGCTTCAACAGCATATTTTCGCTTTAATTTAACATGTATTCGCTAAAAAATAAAAGTTATTCAGGTTGATGTTTTACACGGATGGTTTATCAGTAATTCTGTATCGTGCCAAGGTTCGAAAACATTTGCCATAGCCTGGGTAATAAGGAAAACAAATCAACCATTTTTCTGAAACACACCTTTTCTGACACTTTTAATATGAAATCTTATCCTGTATGGTGACGTTGATACAGAACCCAACTGGAAGCTGGGATAAAACTCCCTCGTCGTAGATGTCTTCTGACGTTCTGTACCGAAGGATAAACTGATTGTGGTCCAGCATCTTCGGAGGTTTCATCAACTTTAAATCACCATTAAACGTCCAATGCTAGAAAGAAATCACAAGAAACTTAAAGAAACCTATGGCATGTCAAAACTTGATCTATTGGTTCTTATTTCGGTTCTAAATTCTCTAAAATGTGTCACGCTTTTGAGCCGTTGTTACCTGTAGAAGAGGTTGTGTCGGTACCCATCGGAACCCTTTCGGGTCTCTCGCGAAATATCCCCGAATGCAATACGGTATGTCAAACGGGAACTCGATGCCGCCGATCGGCGCCATAAAGGTGCGATAGGTATACTCTTGTCTTAAAAAATTCCAGGCCAATTCCTCTGGTTTCGAACGAGATCTCCTGACTTTTGAACCCCTCTTTGAGCGTGGCAAGGTGTCTGCCATCAGCGGTGTTCGCTCATTGCTCATGTCCGCGTAGTTCTGGAAGAGTGCAGATGCCGTGATTATTAATATGCTAAAAGACTGAGGTCTTTCGTAAGACGGACAGTCACGCGATCTCAAGAATGTGAATAGAAAAATCTCGTGCAATTAGTACTCTCAATCGGAATTTATCATCACGAGATGTTGTTTTAAAATGTATTGCAGACAAATATTAATTATTTATGAATAACATAATACTAGTATTTTACGCTAAACTTTTTTTTGTAGTTTATGAGGCTTGATATGCCATGCACTGTAAAAGTATGATGAGTGTAGGTTTATCAAAGAAATTAGTCTGCGTATTTGCCACACGCGATTGCAGTAAAAGAACAAATTCGACGAACAGACGAGTGCATTCCGTTACTTGAAAAAAGACAATCGTTGCAGGAGATTTTAGTCGCTCTAAAAGAAAAACAAACTGTGCTTCACAATTCTCAGCATTGCAATAATTATAAGGTGTGTAATGTTATTCAAATGAGTGAACTTTGTTCGGTTTTTAGCAAAGTAGACATACCTGCTATAGTGGATCTAAATTGCTACTGTGTGCAAAATGATTGCAGCAAAAGTTGCTCTGAAAGCAGGTGATTTGCTGAGATATGGGAGGCATCTTAAATTTTAAATTCCTAGTCACTTGGTCTACTAAACTATTAAAATGTACCCTATTTCTAAAATATATGTGAGAGTAATTTGGTAACATTTTCTTATGACACTCCTAACGTTGTGAAATCTTATTTGAATTGTGAGTGCTTGCAATGGTCAAAACAATTTCTCATATGGCACACTAATAATAAAACTCCCAACGTTACCGAGACCAAACCAGCTCACAGAGAGTGTTGCGCCCCACATCTCGGCTATTTACAGCAGAGACGCCTCTCAAAGCGCTCGCGGCGCCACGCGATGGCGACGCCGTGAAACGCAAGACTCACCGCGACTATCTCGGGACGGTTTTGCGCCATCTCATCGAGCACGTAGCCGGTCGCTTCTTCCTCCCTAGCGTCATCGTTCGGATACGAGTCGAAACACATGTTGTCGTCGCAGCCATCCTCCTGAAATACAAATTTCCCGCGGGGAACGAGGAAAATGAAGGAACATACACCAAAAAAAAAATGCATTTTACTTTCAACGTTTCAAATGCTGTGAGAATATTTTAATTCTTACAACTCAACGCTACCTCTATGGTACCTGTGCGTAAAGCATAATTAACGCACCCGACACACGTCTCGATATTGCACCGAGCGAGCCTGGCAGCAGCAGGAGCGAATAGTCCTAAATACGAGCGCAGGCATGAGCAGGATGAAGAATCCTAGGTTGCAGAGGAACTGGCGTAGCTGGCTCCTTGCTCTCACGTTGTGATAACCGTTGACAGGGTGCACCGGGTATCCATTTTGGTCGTAGACCACCTCCTCTTCACAAAGCTCATCTTCGTAATATTCTTTAATTCGGGCCGGTCCGAGGGTCATGATAAAGAGGCCCCATGCGCCCACCACCGGGCAACAACAAAAGCCAACCAGTGCTTTGGTCAATCCTGAAACAAGTTAAAGAAAAAATGCACGGAAATTCAGCGATGAGCCAGTTTTAAAAAGAAATGCTGTTTGAAAAGTACCCAAGAGCAGCGCAATGAGCAACATGACTAAGGAAAGGATCAGCAGCAACGTGACCCAGTCTCCTGACAAGTCGGCGAGCGCGGCGGGCGACAGCTTGAAGCTGGAGGGCGGCTCAGTGAAGGGTACCCCGCCCTCGAAGCCCCCGGCGAGGTGGTGGTGCTGTGACTGTGGCCGGCACTTGAGTCCGTCTACGGTGCCGATGCAGGCACACAGACACCACCACACGCAGAAGCAACGGTCATTCAGCTGAAGTCGGAACCGCCGAGTAGCCACAAGCTCGTGATCCTCGTTCAGGACCTCCACTGCGGGAAATGTCGATCAAGGATAATGGGTTTAGAAGATTTTCGCCAGTTCACGTGAAAACTTGGTGCAAGTTGTCATCGTCAGGCTCGATTTTGATTGGCTAGAAAGCTTCGAAAGTTCTGCAAACTTGGTGCTAATGTTCGTTGTAAATCGCCTTCGGCCTGAAAGCGACGGGGCAGTTGGTCTTGATAGTAGTTCCAATTCGAAATTATCAGGGATATCTTCAAGTTACTACTTTCTTTAAGCGTCTAAAGTTTCAGTGCAGTAAAAACTACACAGAGGTTTTATTACGTGGTCATTGGGTAAAACTTTACATGTTGAATATTTTACATCACCGACAAATCAGCTATGAAATTGACACACCTATATTCACCCCCACTCACCTGAGCAGTGCATGCTCTCGACAATCATATCGCCTAACAGCCTCAGCTTCATGAGCACGTCCAACTGCGGTGCGACATGGTGCAGAGGCGTCTCGACGCCAGACCATTCTTTGGGCGCCTCCAGTGGACAGTCGGTGATCCGGGCACTGTACCGAGCCGACGCCAACCCCGTGTTGGTCACCACAACAGAGAGGTCACTCATTCCAGGGGTCGTGCTATCGGCGTGAATCTCGGTGATCTGGACCGATGTGCTGCAATGTGGGGCAATGCGTTGTGGTGACGGGTGCACTGGCCGGTTACAAATCCCCCGAGAAGGTCACAGACGTGAAACTAATCCGTGGGGAAATCAGTCTGGCCATTGTTATGAAAATAACACGAGTATGAATAGAATGCGTATTCCACTGAGAATTTCCATTGCATTTATGTCACTGTGCCAGTAGAAAATGGAGAAAATGGAATGAATAATAGTTAAACTTGGGGAAGTTTTTCTGTACGGTGCGCTGCGTTACAGCAGCCCGAGTCAATGGACCTGCGATAGCATAAAAAAGTGAAGAAAATCATTAAACGAAGCTCTGAACCAGACTTTTATTTTACTTCAAATTTTGGTGGTGGCTGGAGAACTCAAATATTGAGAAAATGATGTCTGGCTGCAATCCTCCGACACGATTGTCGTTCGTTCGCATTTAAAGTCAATCGACACGTGAGAAAACACATTTTCTGATAAGGTGTATTTTACCGTCAGAATTATAATGGGAGTATAGCCAGCTTCGCAGAACCGTCAGTTATGTTATTTCAAAACTAATTGAAACCCACCATAAGATGGATCCAATATATTTCTTAGAACTTTCTTGATTGATAATAGAGTAGGTTTACGGTTTGTTTAGGTTTTGAATAGAATTCCTCCAAAATTATACTTGTCTCGTCTAAACAAAATTAAGGTGCATAAAAACAGGTATTCTAAAGTTTCCAAGGATATTTTTAGTTTCTTGATTGTTCCAAAGTGTAACAGAGCATAATTTGTTGGCACTTTCAAACATATCACACATTCAACAATCGTGCGAAAAGGATCACTCACCCAACTCGAATGATTGAATTGAAATCAGCTTGCAATTCAATCGCAACAAAACTTTCTTGCTTTTCGTCAAACTCGAGTGCCAAGAATTGTTCATCGTTCTTGTCGATTTTGATGGGGTTTTCTGGCACTTCGGCAAAGTTCTCGAGGAGGTAGCACCCCTTGCGGCCATCCATTCTCGCCTGGATGTCGGAGCGCCAAAACTGCACGGGTTGATTCTTTAGGCACGAGCCTCGTGGTCGGCCACAGCGTTCGTCTTGCCGCGCAAAGCCCTCGTAGGCGACGCCCGCGACGTCGCATGCGTCGCCGTCGTCGGACACTAGGCTCTCGTCCAGGATCAAGTACTCACCGGGTCCTCCTAATAATATTAATCGGGTCTGGTGTGAAAATTGGGAGATTAGAATGTCTTATATGCCAGGTATATCTATCATAAAGATGCTAAACAACACGTATTTAAAAAATCACAATATTTATAAATGAGAATTGGGAATTTGTTTATATGATTTCATTTGTACTATCTTAAAAGTACTGTGCGTTGATTCTGAAAGTGTGTTTGATCTACTAGTCTGTGTGCACGCCCGAATAAGCGTCAGATGTACTTTAAAGCGTTCCGCTTTAATCCTGGCACCTCCACCACGCGCCTTTATCTGATCTTTCACCGAGGAATTGCATTGAGGTCGGCTAACGTGAGATGTTTTAAGGCGATAGACAGAGAATCCTCGAGTGATATCGCGAACATTCTTCTTCAACCATGAATTTTTGCTTAAACGTGCTCAGAAGGACTATGGAATTGGGAATGGGAATGGGCTCCATGAAAATGATAATGAAGGTGTGTGAATTCCTAAATTCAAAGCCTACAGCTGACACACGAAACAGAAACACAAAGGTTTGAACGCTAGCAGAGATATTTTGAGCCAAATCCCTATTTTCTTGAGGTTACCTTGTAATTGAGGGTAGAAAGATGCCTTTTCCTCAGCCACCGGTTGAGGTACAAGCAGTCTTACTCTCGAGGCATTCAAGGCGTGAGGGGGAGTGCAGTCATCCACTGAGTGATATTCCAAAGACAAAGCCGGCAGAAAGTCCAGGGGCTTCGGATTGTTCGTTCCCAAACTGAATGGAAGAACATGTTCTGAATACGTTTAGCGGCATTGCGGGTGGTATTGGTATTAAACGTGTGTGTCCACAGGAAGGGAAATATTGACATGAAAATCAGTATCATTTCTCATTTTTGTCATAAGTTTAACAATGAAATCATTATTTTAATGAGTCGATTTCAATACCAGCAACGTATCAATTTATTACCTGATCATTTTCCCATGTGTGTGATCCTCCCACTGAACACTTCCATCCTCTGCAACACGCTTCTCAAAAATCTGTACGTGAATTGTACGAACTATTTCTGGATCATTTACTTTGTAAACAGTGTACCTGGAAATATACGAGCACACAGGTCAGCATCCTATAACATCGCTCTACTGTAAACACATCAATATATAATCATATATCACATCAATTTACTGGCTGTGTTTGTACCATACCAAAGATCACTGAAGCGTAGGCAGTGGGCACTCTCGTGGTATGTTTTTGGGTCTACGTTTGGCGGTGTCGAGCGGTCGGTACAGTCTTGCCCACCTCTAACCTGGTGGCCGCCAGCCAAAATCTGCCGTTTTTGTCTCGAAAGAGTCCCACTTGAACCCACGAGGTATGCATTGTCATCATCACCCTCCGAATCTTCGTCATATTCTAGTTGGGACATTCCATTTTCATCGTCCACACTAAATCGTAACGAAATGTAATCATTATCGACATTGTCGTTTGATTCCTGAGCCGAATCGTATCGCTTTTCGCTTTTCTCTTTATTCTCATTACGATTTTCAGCTTGAGTTTTATCATCCCGCGCAGTTGGAATATTTATCTTGAGGTGATTTTTTCTGGCGCCACCGTGAGGGTTTCTTTTCCTACGATTAATTACAAACTGTTCATTTTCCTTCAATCTTTCGTCCGCATCTAGGTTAGTTAAAGTATTTAAGTAGTCGCTCTCGCTTGAGCCGACAGGATAAAAGCTCAGGCTGTCATCGCTCACAACAGACTTTTTTTTCGCCTCGATATCGCAATGAAAGCATTCGCTTTCGTTATCATCCTCATTTTCTTCATCTTCGACAAACGAGGCATAGTCGTTCTCAAGCATATTGCACGAACTCTCGTATATCGGGGTGTCAATTCCAACATTACTGTTATCGATTGGCGGCTTCTCGTCACAGCTTTGTTCGCGTATGGAGTCTGCTGCTATTGCAGCCAGTAACTCCAGGTAGGGACGGTTGTCTGACTCGCTTCCTTCTGCTCTCTCGACTCGTTTTGACTCCTTTGTGATCCTGACTTGTTGAAAATCATTCGCACTAGACGTTTGCAAAGATTTCTTATTCAAAACAGCTGAGGCGCAGGTTTCTTTGTCTTTATTTCGATCACCGTTTTTCATGTCCAACATCTTTGCTTTCTCCACGGGCACTTGATCCGTGATGTAATGAGGCACGTAGCCCACCTTGTCCCCGCTCGATGTCCCTTCATCCATCCCCGGGATCTCGTTTCCTACAGGAACATGACTCCTCTTGAAGTCCAAGACGTTCACAGGCTTGGATCGCGCTGCCTGACTCTTGTCGAAAATCTTGTTTGAATGTTTGACGTTTGTCAAGAAATTTCTTTTGCGATTTTCAGCTATATTTCTTTTCACGCGCCGCTTTTGATTATTGGGGCTCTTAGCCCGCTTGGTTTTCTTCAGTCGATTAGCTGTCTGCTCTGCTTCGAGCGTTTTTTTGTCTTCGGCGTCTTCGATTAGAGGAAGAAGCTTTTGTTGAAAGTCTTTGAGGATGGCGTTCAGCTTTCCCTCGGCAGTGTCGGGTGGCGGTTCTGTGTGCGGGCGCGACCTTGAACGGGCGTTCGTTGGCGAGATTCCCATCGGCTTAGACACTGACGTATTGGAAACTTTATTCATCGAATTTAATTTGCCAACTATGGAGAGCATTTTTGATAACGGGTTAATTCTAACGCATTGTGTACAGTTTTTTCTTTCTTTCTCTTCACTTTTAACTTTGTCTGTAGATTTAGACGACCAACCCGTATACTTTTCTTCATAAGGACACGTTGTCTTGACCTCCGTTGGAGAAGACACATTGTTTTGTGCTAATTTATCAGCAGAGTCCCCAGCTTTACCCGTGGAGTTTTGTTTCTGGGTACTTGTGGTGTTTAGAGTTCGTGGTTTATTTGACCTCTTGTCGGTCTTCACCGTTTTGCCGCCACTGGTGTCTTTTATTTCGGCGTTGCTGTCGTCGGATTTCGATGTCCCATCGCTGATGGCGGGCTGAACTTGTTGCTCACCGCAGATAGCAGGATCCAATCTCGTTTCCTCATCATACGCTCCAAACACCGCCTCTCGTTTAACGATAGTTCTTCTGGACTTAAATTTATCGTTGAGCCTTTGCCTCTCCAGTTCGTTGAAATAAGCAAGCCTGTTACTAGGTAATCTCCTCGTTTTTCTTTCATACGGTTCAAGCATGTCCTCATTGCCAAAATCATGTCGTGGAACAAGCTTGTGATCATCATTGGATTGCAGCGAATCATCTTTTGCAAGTGAATCAGCAAAAGAAGAGTCGTTTAACTCTCTTTTAAAGTGGCCCTCGTCTCGAGACAACTTCGTCGGTTTTACGAGTGGAAAGCTGTTTTCAGATGCATCGCTGACGCTTTCATCATCATTTCGCCGAAAGTCATTGGGGAATTTTACGCTACTTTCTCTATTTTTTGCATGCTTCCCTTGAGTCCTAGTGAAACCCACTTGTTGACTTAGGCGCTCTGCGAGTGCTTCTGGAGTAGATTGAAGTCTTGGGGTTTCAATATTTGGGCAATTTTTCTCATTTTTTCCAAAGCTATCAAGATTGGTGAGGAAAAGATGTCCTTCTTTTTTTGTCAGCGGCGCATCCGCATGTCGGTTTGGCTCTTCTCTATTTAAAACACTTCCGTGCCCATCTGCATGCAATGCTGAATCAATAACTCGTGGCGAAAATTCATGGGTTCTCTCCATTTCCCCATCTGGAGACATGTAAGTCTCAATTTTATCCCGCCTATAATCGATTCTTTTCTGGAGCTTAGACAGAGTATTCGATCTTTTACTTCCATCTTGTTCGCTAGTTCTTTTAACGCTTTCCGCGGGACATTTCAGTGTCTCATTGCTAGTGAAAGCTTTAGTTGTTGACTCACCACATTCTGTAAGACAAGGCCCTGTGGGATACTTTGTGCAATTTGAATGTTGACTTGTAGTTTTCTGCTTGAATAACCAGTGCAATTTATTGTGCTTTTTAGGCGAATGCGTCTTCGTCGTAGAATGCTTTTGCGTTATGTGTACATGCGTTGTTAAGTGTTTGATGCTGTTTTTTGCACAAGAAGATTCAGTAGAGCAGGGTATTCTGGTCGAATTGCTTGATCCGTCGTCAGATTCGCTTTTCTCTTCCTCGCAATTTTCTCTGTCCGCTCCTTTTCTCCTCTTTCTTGACAGATGCGGTTCAATCTCCAGCTCTTGGTTTGATGCCAGTATTATGTCATTTATTTCGTCCTGAGTCAAATGCTTGGAAAGTTCTGAATCTTCGGTCAAAGGTTCCGATCCAGAGAAACTAACATCGTTAACTTTGTCTAGATCAAAGTCACCAACGTTTTTTGGCGGCGACGAAATTGTTTTGGATTCCGCTAAAATGCTCTTGATATCCTTTGCGATTATTTCCTTTTTCTTGAAACTTGTTTCTTCACCTGTATCCACAAAGTCATCACTAGATTTCAAATACTCGTTGTCTTTGAGTTCGCCCTTAATGGCGGACAAGATCTCGTCCGCGTTGTTCTGCAGCTGAACCGAGCTTAGAACGTTCTCGGTCGAAAACTCTAGCGGCTCGTTATGTAAATTATTTACCCTCAAATCTAGCCCCGATAGTTCAGGCAATGAGTTTGTGGCGAACTTTGTCGCTGTTTCCTTGTCACCTTCATTAAACTTATCATCTGTCCACTTAGCATTTGTCGCCAGATTCGGCTGGAGCGAGAGAGAATCGAGCGATTTCGAAGAGCACTTTTCTGTCCATGTCTCTGTGGTCTGCTCTGTGTCGGGGATCTCTTTGTCTGTGGGCAAAGGCTCGGTTCGAGTCTCGGTATTTTCAATCGAATCTTTAAGAGCGACAGAAGTTTCGCTGGTCTTTCTATCAGTAACATTAATGAATTCCGCTGCGTTTTCCGTGGTCAACGAAACGTGTTCTTTATTGGGGCACTCTGTGCTATTGCTCACAGATTTTAAAGTCACACTTTCATGTTCTTTACTCCCCTGCGTTGAGTTGCAAGGGTTATCTGGCAAAAATAATTTGAATTTTTTGGCAGAATCCATCGGTTTCGGTGCAATATTTTCTAAACTCTCTTTGGCTATTTTGAGAATATCTTTGATATTGACAGATTGATTGGTCGGCATGAAATTCTGATATTTCCTCGACAAGTCTTTGAAAGTAGAAGACTTATTAGTACACTTTGAATTACCACTGTGATGTGTCTTCTTGGCCTGTTCAGTGGATACATGCACTTTAATTCTTTCAGTCGTGGACTTTTCCTGAGTAGGTTGATCAGATGACGGAGTTGCACTAGCGTAGCCGGTAATTGTGTTTGCACTTTTCTCTTTGGTCGCGTCCGATGAAACCCTGTACATTTCCGGTTCCATCCAAGTTGTTTGTAACGAAATCGACTCAGTTGTAACAGGAAAGTTGCTCGGGGCGGTTTTCTGTGGCGCGGTGGCCGTTTCCCATCCCTCCACAGGCTTCGTTGTTTCTGATTGCGCCAAAGACGAGCAATTTTCTAATTTAGGTAAAAGCAATTTAAGATTGGTACTTGTTACACTACTCACATTGCTTTGGGGGTTTGCTTTTGAACAAACTGCGTCCGAATTGCTTTTTTTCTCTGGTTGTTTTGTGCACGTATTCGTCGCTTTTGTGCTCTCGGATAAATTCTCAGTACTCGTCCGCCATTTGCGTTTCTCACAAGCCGTCGATTTCATCGCGTTCCCGCTTTTATTCTTATCGGAACGATGTTTCCCCTTCGCATTCTTCGGCGCTTTGTTTGTGCCCTTAAAATGAATCGAGCTCTGTGTTTTCACGACCGAATCCTGACAATTGGTGTCATTCTGACTCTCCATTGCGTCTTCTTTGACCTTGTTGATTTTCGTTTCGGAAATCGCCTTCGACTTTTCGAACGGTTTGTCCGGCTGCCGAAAAGACTCGTCAGGCTTCCAGGGGGTGTGCGCGCCGCCGTGAGACGCGTGGTGACAGCTAGGTTGACGTTCAACGTTCGCCGACGCGTCGCAGGAACAGCAAAAGCCCTGCCCCAGGGGAAAATAACGCATGCACACGCACTGAAAACAGCTTGACGCTTCCACTGGGATTTGTTTTAAGTACCTTGGCAGTCAACACGCTACAAAACTTGTGCAGTACAACAACTGACTTGCTAATTCTGGTACAGCATAATGCCTAAACTGCGATCAACATTTAGTATGTAGGGTTGGTCTATCTACGAAAACAATTTTTGGTGTATGTGGCGAAGCACCTCTGCCAACATGCATTATACATCTTTGTATTTGCATAAAGGTACCGTCATTTGGAGTTAGAAAGGCTTGAAAATGACATTCAGTTCTAGAGTAAACAAAACTAATTTGCGTAACTTTCCGGTGTTACGTTTAAATTGAATTCCCCGATTAAATGGAGGTCCAGATCCTAGATTATTCTTAATTACGTGTTCCACCGAATATCATGAACGAAGGATCTACACACAATACGAAATGCCTTCACGCCTGTGAAGGGGTTCGTCCCTAATAAAATCAACACACCAAGATTAAATTCTAGGGACTAACCTGGCTGAAAGGCACTCGCTCTTCCTTATAGAACGCAAATCCACATGTAGGGTTGTCTGACTTGTCATTGCATCCTGTGTAATTTGACGTCGATTTCGAGATCACTTCTTCGGTCGCCTCACCATTTACCACCTAAAAATTAATAACCCCATTTATGAAGCCATAAAAATATCTGTCTTGTAACCTATTATTATCAAGTCACTTATGTAAAACCAGCTTACGTTCATGAACTTCAAGCCGTACATCTCGAAGCTTGGCTCTGGTTTGATTTTCAAGACGTAGGCGTTGAGAAGGCGAGACTTCTTGCCTGTCAACTGGTCAAACACGTGGTTTACGATGATATACTTTTCTTCGAGGGGTTTCTGAAAATGGGAAAATAAATCGACTTATTGTTTTCGTAGTTTCGCGAAGCTTGATGTTCTAGCAGAGATAATATGGTGATATTGTCATAAAAGATGACATGTTAACCTTGCCGGTTTTTCTTATCCTCAAGTAGATGACAATCTTCCTTCGGCATTTGACAACGTTAGACTGAAATGTGGCCTCATCGCTGTCATAACCAGGAAACTGCAGAATTGCTTCAGTTCGAAGAACGGAAATATTTGAGATAGACTTTGGATTACTATGAAATACTTCGTTTTCGTTTTCTTGAGGACATCGAATCAATATCGCTCGAACGTCGATGTCTTGCATAACTGTGTCATCTTTGGCATCATAGTCTACCCTTGGAGAACGACTTTTTTCTGCATGTTTGTGATTTTTTTTGACATGTGTGCAGCTGAGATTCTTGACAAGTAATATGCAGAAAAGACAGACGATGAAGCATGACGATGTTTGCATGCTAGTGCAATGATATCATATTTTCCCAAATAGCACGTTCGCGCATTGCGCTTGCAGATTCTTCACAGAATATAGCTTATCATGCCACAAAAGCTGTTCAAAAAGTAGAAAAATAGAAAACTGTCTTTTCAAAGTCAAACTTGACGCATGTAATTAAAATTCTTGGCAGTTTGAAATACTATTTTTTTAGGGGTTAGATCTAGGTGGCTGCATTGATCGATCAGAAACTTTATTTTCAAACACCCTCTGTCTACTGGATCACCAGCGAAAAGTGAGGTGGAAATTGAAAAGGAAGCAGTGGATTGGTAACAGTTGATAGATGAACAAGAATTCCGCAGTTATTAATTTTCTTCCCTCTTTGAATTTTCCTTTGAGAAGTGAAAGACGAGCAAACTACAGCGTGAAAAGATATAAGCCATACGAATAAGCCATGCTTCATTATTTCATGATTTAATTTTCCTAGTGTCATGGCTTAACCACATATGTCAGAAGTGAACAAAGCAAGATTTAAATAGTTTCTTTATTCATACAGACAGAAACATAACGGTTTCAATGATTTATCAATAATAATGAAACGAATTCATAAACTAATCATGTACATTTTCACAAGCCTATACAAAGGAATCCCTGAAAAGTGGGTATACAACCGATTTGAAAAAAACAAGTGTGGGTTAACATTCATACAAGAGTGTCGTATACATGGCTATCAGATAACATGAACAATATTCACAGGATAAAATTTAATTCGTACCTATATAGGTACAATAAAACACCCAATAATTGAAACACACTTTTTTGGCACATTCTAGCATCATCTTTGTTAGAATCGTCCACTTTCAATAATTTCGTCACAACCAATCTCTTGACTAGATAAACATTGTAAAACTTCCAACCTCTTGTCACATGTCCCTCGACTTAAGGCTCCATTGGCGATTCGTTAAAATTACATTTGTTTATTGCTTAAAAAAACACGACTTACGTATTTCAATCAGCTTTGACTCCGAGTTTAATCAGTTCACGGCCGTTGTTGGTTTGTTTGTTTTCTTTTAATCGATTCGTGTTCACCAGATAGAACACTTCTTGGACGGGTTCATCGCGGAGCTGACCGGACAACTGAAGGCCTCGGCGAAAGCAGGCGAGTTCATCATGACGCCGTTCACCCTGCAGGCAAAACTCACGATTTACATAACATGGTATATCTAATAAAACAATCCCACACTGATTAGGCCCGAGTTATATACCTCTCCGGGTACGGGGTGTGGAAGTCCATCTCGACAAGCAGGATGTAGTCCTCTGGCGACAGATTCGAACAATAGGTCTACATGGCACAAGAACAAGATAGCCGATTAGCGTGAGATTAAAAAATCAGGTAGCCCACATTTTAGAAACAATCAGCCTTGCTAGTTACGAGGTATCGGTTGAAAATACCTGCGCCGCGTTGAGAAAGAATAGTTGTCTCTGATCCAAATTGATTCCCGGAAGTCGCGTGTCCTGGATAGCGTCCTGATTGATGACGTTCCAGGTGTCGTACGCGACCTGCAGTGCGCTCAGGTCCGCCATGTTCTCGTTCCTTGTCAAGTTCCAGTCGAACTGTACGTTGACGGTGGACCCAAGGAAGTTTACTTTTTTCGAGAACGCGCCCCCGTACTGTTTGGCGACGCAGTCCATTCTCGCCTCGAGTCGGAGTCGCGCCTCCGGGGAGAACCAGTCGACGGGGACCCCATGGGCGTCGTACTCGATGCCCGAGAGGTCGAACGCATGGAGGATTTCGTGGGCAAGCACTAGGCCGACTGTTGCGTAGCGGACATATCGGGGAACGTCTGGACGGAAGTAGGGTTGAGTCAAGACGGCTAGGGGGACGACGATGCTGTTACTCGTCAACTCGTAGAACGCGTTCACCACGAAGGGATTTGCCCACCTGGGAACAGAACGTTCGAGGCGGGAGGTTGATTGATCGTGTGCAGCCATGGAGATGGGAATGGTTTGTTGACGGACGGAGCTATTCATTCTCGTGATGGCGTTCCACGAATGTGGACCGAGTCCATCTATCATTTTCTCTGGATGAGTGTGTGTCGTCAGAAAATATTTCATTATACACAATTGAATGTTGCGAATTTTGGTGAAATGTTTCTATGATAAATGTGATGGCGTGAATTCTGAATAGTTGACTAACTGGTCATGAATTATCTGTGGGTAGCATGAAAACTAATTATCTCTATCTCGCGATTGGTGATGACAGTCGTTGATCACTCTAATTGGATGTAATTTTTTAACTAGTTTATCGGACGACAATCCAATCGAGGGTGCTTAAAGTTGGATAGAAGCCGTCTGTCTTTTGCCGATAAGAGAGCAAACTTTTTCTTGGCTCCGTTAAAACATCTTTGATAAGTGGAGGAGCCGTGGACGAGCCGTGCTAGGAGTATGTGGAAGAGCCCGTTTTTCTATTGGTGCAAATAATGGCTCACTGAAGAAAGAAATTGTTGCTCTCTAGCAGAGTTATTTTGAAAGTGCTGATGAAAATTCAAGCAATCTCTTTGTTACTCACTTTCTTTCCACCTTCGTAATGTTTCTGAAGTTTTTCGGCATCGTTCGAAGCTGTCGGTACCGTCGGATTACATTTCCAAAGAAATCATCTTGATCAATTTTAACCTGAAAGAGCACAAGAGCACAATTACTTTATGCAAAAATACATTTCCATAAATTTGTCAGACGGATTATGACATCCAGTTTCAAGAACTGCTTAAATTCCTTTGTGTGCCATTAATAACACAAGTGTTGCTAATTATTTGAAACCCGAAAATTAGTCTAAAAGCTTTTTCTGCTTCAAAATAAATTTTATGCCAGCATTAATTATACAACCCTCGCTCCTCTGCGGCTCCGAAATTCACGCATCTTACAATCCCACAAACTTGCCTCTCCATGTACAGCGTACGCAAACCGCTAATAAAGTTCACAGCCATAAAATCCAACAACGATATTATTTATAGCCGCCGTTTTATCAAAATATTAATTATTTTCTATTTAACTTTGCCCCTTGTAGCACAAAGATCCCCGCTTTAAGTAGTAAATCATTGCAAACACTTTCGTCTATACAAACATTGCTCGAAGCAGTCCAACCGAACCGGCGCAAAGGTGTTTGCAGGAAATTAGGTCAGTGCTCAGTGCGTACTTGTGCGACTGCAGCTTTTCTAAACCGAGATGAAGGGTTATTTCATGTAACTCTTCAAAACTCCCTTGATAACATCCGGCGTGGAAAATAACCAGTCCGCCGAGAGCCTTCATGACCGAAGATAAACGAGCGGATTTTAATTACTTCGTGTTACTCCAGCCATTGAGTAACACAGGACATGAAAGGTTATTCGTAGGCCGGAGACGAGATAAAAAGAAAAGCTCGATAATGGCGGGTGGATTCGGAGTGGGTGTGAGTGGAGTCGAGGGGTGGCGGGTTCGATCTTAGTCTCGCACTCACTCACTTCCTGTAGAATGCCCGACACGTACGTGTGGTTCCAAAGACTTGGCCACGTGAAGAAGTGACCACGCAAGGAGGACAACTTCTCGAGGGCTGCCAGCCGAGTGGAGTTGTCGAGCCAGGAGACGGATCTGATTCGTTTGGTGAGCGTGCTCTTGAGCCGCTCGAAAAGCGCAGTCACCTATGAGAGAGAACGCCCACCCCTGGGTGTCAGTCAAGCGTGTGTGAGGCTTGCCGCCAACTTCGCCGCGAAAAGCGAGACGAAAATTGGTTAGAAAAGTCGGGGAAGAGATTTATCGTAACTGATTGGCACTTTAAGTTGAGAAAACAAGGCTATTTGGAAGAAACACCTCGTTGGAATACCAACTTTTTTTCCTCGCCACACAAAGTTTCCCACCACTATAAAGCCTAATTTATCTATTTTCGCCGACTTCATTTCTGATGGTGTTATTTTTCAGTCGACAGGAAACTCTGTTTGTGAAACTGATTTTATTTTTGGCAAAAAATTCTGGCTTTTGGCAAAATATTTACCACGCGGTAAAGACATGACCTATCTTATGTCAAGAATTCAAGGCTTGACGTGTGTATCATCTGAAACGTACAAGTAACCGAGATTTACGACCTGAGGTAGGTACATAGATTTGAAAAACCACCGTTAAGCATACGAAGTGCGTGATGAAGACTTCATTGTGAACAGAATCATGACAAATCGTTCAGTTCTTGGTGAAACTTAATAAAATCGATCCAATGACCGCTAGAAAATTAATCTCTCTGGAACCTCATAAATTATGTGGGAAGCCAAAATGCAGGCATCCACCTTTTATTCCAATATCCGCACCTGTTTCCGCAAGTCCTCTAGGTACTCCGGCACGAACTGCTGCACGTAGAGGGCACTGACAGCTTTGGAGAAGAGGTTGACCGTGACTCGGGTGCAGAATCCTGGCCAGGACGAGGACGAGGTGACGTTTACCAGTTCCAGCAGGATGTCCCTCCCATATACCAGCAAGAGGGCATTGTGGACCACCCTGCGGCATGAAGGGTATCAACTCACCTCCCACGGGGAGGACAGATTATGGAAATACGCGTTTCGATCATTTGATTAATGATTGAGTAACCTCAAGAGAGTTGGTTAATTAAACTAATTGGTTAATTAAGGTAATTTTCATTCGCGTGTTGATGCCATTTTTGTTTCACGTGGTTTTATATGAGCTAAAAACTCTGCGGTGTTTTAATTTTTCTATAAGCTTACGTTTTCTGAAATAATCACTCTGCTTTTTTTTAAGTTTAAAGAAATGGAGGCAATACCGGGAAAGAGATAAAGTGCGTAAGCTCACAATTTTACTTGAGGCCAAACTCCAGTGTTTAGAAAGTTGATTTGAGCAGTTCCATTGTTATTTTTGCTATCTTAAACGTACTCGTCTTGGTCCAAAGGGTGTTCAAATAAAATATTTTCATAACAAAGAGCGATTTTCAAGTGGAAAAACAATGAGCTCTCGCGACGGAGGCGATGGTGGCACAATTTTTCATGCGCCCAATAGTGCGCTGGGAATTCAAATGAACACGAACGTCAGCCGATGAACTCCAATCCCGGTTGTTGATCGCAATTTCCATGCAGCTCGGCGGAAACGCTAGTTTTATTTGGTTGACCCACTGAACTAGCTCAGCCGTACGTTTTTCTTATCTCAAGGAGAATTTATTTAACCGAGCCAATGGGATGCTAGAAGAACACGATGTGCTTAGTCGAAAATCCACCCAAGAAGTTTATCTTAGCGACTGAAAGATACTTGGAGGGATTTACCGGTCAAATGACAGGAAACCCGTACTATGCATATTTAAAGAGAATTTCATTTTTCCGCGTGGTTGCCCTCCAAGGTTTTCAATATGGGTAGAGAGTCGCCTTGAGGTGTCGTAAAGGGAGAGAGAGAGGCGACACTGACAGTATAATACCTGTTTTGAAAGTGGCTAAGCATTTTCTTCAAGCTTGTCATGTAACCCGGAGCGACCACGTAAAATACTTCCGAGCCGGTGAAGTTCGAGGCGAAAACTTTTTCCATAAGATGTTTCCATTGAACCTGTGAGCAAAGTAACGAGATGGGTTTAGCATATCTTTGCGTCTCGAGTCTCGACCAATACAAACACTCAGGCGAGGCAGGCGACCAAGTGGACTATCACAAAGACTTGCCAGGTGATACTTACAAATTCGTATTTCTCTTGAAGTTGAGACATGCTGTACATTTGGAATCCATCCTTTTGTTGCGCCCTCGCGATAATGTCCTTCTCGCGTGGATAGAGCTGAAAATAAATTCACACGCGGTTATTTTGTCACAGCAGTGGCGCATAGAGATTAATAGTGTCGAATGGCCGAGCTTGTAACGGATTTATCCAACTGTGTTTGGAGACAACTACCCTCATAAATCGACCCCCGCCACTGAGGCGGGTATACAATCTGCATCCTCACCAAGCACCTAGTTTTTGACCCAAATCTCGATTCCTCGTGATCTATGCTCATCATTTCCCGCTAACCTTATTCAGCATAGAAGCAAATAGCAAGATGCTGTGCGCTTCCTTCATCCGTTGATCAGAAGGAAGGTCTTCCGGAAAGAATTGGTGCAGCAACTTCTCGAGGCTCATGAGTCGTTTCTCTTCAGCACTATCCTGAAATCAATGTTACCCGGTTACTGATGTGGCTATCATCTGCATACTCCCATTGTGGCTTTGATATCATGTGTGACAAGCCGGCGACAGAGAGGGGTTGAGGTACTCACTTTTATGTACGTGTACGCTCGACTCTCTTTGTTGTGGCTTCTCTTCCATCTTTGACTCCCCCGCGGAGGGGACGACGTTGATGTATCAAACCATTTTGATAACCCAAGCATAACCTGATAAAGAAATGTCAACTTTAAACAATATTCTAAAGCCTCGATAAAATGTATTGTGTTGTATGAATATAATATTATTCAGTGCGTTTTAATGCACCATTTCCATATACAAAAGAAAATTTTTATCATAGCGACTTGAAAAATAGGCCTTGAATAAAAAAGGGCGGAAAATTCACGAAATATCGAACAAGAAATATCGTGCGTCGTTGACACGGGTATAAATCATGGAAACGGCGTCACGACTGCTGGTCGGATCCCGGCATGGTGCTGGTGTTTTTAGGGAGATTCGTGCCCTCCCACTGGAGCTGAACGGGATTCCAAGTTCAGCAGCGCCACGAGCACGATGTCATAACTCACTACGTTTGAAAGGAGATCCTCCAAAGAAGGTCGTTAATTAATCACAAAACACGCGTCCATTGCTCGTTTCATAGCTATCGGACCTTGCATCTAAACTGTGATGGTTATCAAATCGATAGTAAAGACATGAAGACAGACTATTAGGCAACCAGATCTTTGCAGGCTGATCATAAATGTTTATTACCTTAAACTGAGCATGTTTCTGGTTTTAATGTCATTTGTAGGAATAAATATTTCTTATGCTCCATCAAAACATTGCAATGAAAATTTTATAGAGGTTTTATTGTGAATATTATGCTGTTATATCCGTACAACCAAAAGCCGTATTGTTCCTGTGTTTCCTAACGACTGCAAAAAGGGTGTAAATTTTCCCAGCAATATTTCGCTCTATTATCTACAATACCGTTTATGAGTCGTATAAATCAAACATTACGGCGGGTGCACACCTTAGCCTAAAGAAACGTGGGTGAAGAACATTCTAAGTTCGAAGCTCAGCTGGCGGCAGACTGTTTGCAAAGCTGGGTACGACGGGATAAATAACAACGGAAAACCCGGTGAAAAATGGAAATTCAGAAAATGTTGGTAAATAACTATATCTCCAGCCTAATTAAATCACACGGCAGGTTTTGATTTTATCTAGAATTTCTAGTTAATAATTTCCATAATTCTTCTTCCATAATTTATCCGCTGTATATTATTTTAATAATAAATAGAAGAATATTAAGGCAAGAAAGTTCTAAAAGATAAGCAGGGTGACCTCTCTCAATTAACAAGCAAATTAAATTTTGAGAACGTTAGTACGCTTGCCGCTGAATAAATAGGGACTGAAAGTCGACCATACCGGAAAAAAAGCTTGACAAACATGTTCCGAAACAAACCCAGAGTGTGAGAAACGTAAAATTGTACCTCCGAGTCTGGACGTCGGAGCAACCTGGTGGTGTGACCGAATCTAAGAGGAAGGTCAATGAAGACCGCGAGACGAGTAGCGTTGTGTAGGTCGCGGTCAACGTAGACGTCGAAGAACAGGGCGCCGTTGACCATGAGCAGTTCCCCGAGGAGGGGAGTCAAGTCGGGAGGGTCTGCAGTCCCGGGGCTTAAGTATCCTCCCAACTCGCTCAGCAGGCCAAAAACTGCGCCAGGCAAATGTATTATGAGCGTGTCGGACAGAGGCAGAGCGATCATTTCATTCTGGTGGCTGCTCGGCTGTTTTAGCGGCCGATTTCTCGACGCTTAATTCATCTTGTGAAAGGGATTAGGCACAGTAAGATAAGATTATGCGAAGATTCTGAAGAGCTTCTTTACTGTAAATCTTCAAACGACTGAATTTCCAGAACAAAGTTGAAATTTTCCACAACAAGCGTAAAAATATTTCTTTGTTTTGCCATCTTTGCTTAATCTTTTTGATCGTTCTATCTAACCATGGGTGGTGTCATCGTTCTTAATAAAAGTTGTGGCAAGATGAAAGACATTTTATTTCTGGGGAAACTAATGATCTTGGGGGGAAATGAGGGTGCTTTGAAATAAAATTGGAGCTAAATTTATAGTCTTTGTCTTTTTCATTCGAGCTTTTCGCAGAGAGTAACTGCTTCCCATTCTGAGTGGAAGTGAACCCATTATAATAAGCCATGCTGTTTACGGGCTTGGTTCGACTTTGAGATCTTGAGGTTACTAACTATCATTACCAGGTCAAAGACAGTATGAGACGGAGAAAGTGGGTTTCATAATAAATGAGGGGCATACACTTCCTGAGCCGTGGTCACCGTCTCAGGATCGAGGCCGTAGAAGGGACACGATCTCGTATTGGACCACGTCTAAGTGAATTATTGACTTGCTGCTCATTTCATTTAGAGTCTAGTTTGGTTCCACCACCACAAGCCCCTGGTGACTATCACAAAATAATAAATTACTGCCATGGTACATGTATTCTTTTCTTTTCTTTTCTTTTTTTGTAGGAAAATGTAAAACTCAACTCACTCGGTTCCGTATCTGTGCGTTTCTCCCTCATCTGCAGACAACTGTTGTAAAAGTGACCCAGTTTCTGGAACTGTTTCGAACTGAACGAGGCGGCCAAAAGTTCTGGAAAGAGTCAAAATAATGCCACGTGACCGCGTTTTTATGGCCTCGCGCGAGGCAAGGAGTAATTGGGCACGCGTCCAGGAGATGTATATCCTTGGTCAGACGCCGAGTTGCCCAGGACCTTGCAGGAGTCAGGACGAATGCGATCCCTAACTACCAACAATACCAACTTTAATGAAATCGTACCACTAAACCCGACAGTGCCTAACGAACCTAGTCAGACTATACCGACTACAGCCGACTTCCGATCTCCTAAGAAATTACACCATTCACTTCAATTGTGCGCTTATATCATTTGACTTGCTAAACTAGAAGCACGATTTACTGCGCCCTCGAACAGTGCCTGCGAATGGTTTACGCTCAGTTTGCCATTCTGCATGTGCTACAAGACGAATGGAAGTCATAATTGCTTCCCCAAAGTCGAAATTACTATCACTTATCGCCAATTTATATCAAAATGGACTTTGCTCAGTCTATTCCAATAGGTTTGCCGTTCGCTTGCAAATGGTGAATATGACTTGATTAATAATGACTTGAGTACACAACACATCCCGTTGCGTTAGAGCCGATGGGCGATTCATTTGAATATTCTATCATTAGTGCAGAATCTATAAATAAATGGGTCTATACCCACCCAACCGCAAGTTTGTTAATAACCCCCGACCACATCGCGACCGGCTCGCTGGCCGAAAACAACACAACGCGTGGCAACGAATTTAATCAACTGGCTTTGAAATATTCAACGGTCCAATCGGATGTCGTAACCGATGCTGATTCGATTCAATTCAATTAAAACCCCTCGGTTGATTTAACTCGCGCTAGCTTCGCGTAAGCTTCTTCCAAATGATTAGAATTGAATTACTCGACCACCGTCAGCTCACCCTGGATTTGCTGGTCGACGTGGTCTTGCAGAGTGTTGAAACTTTGCGGCGATTCGCTGTGCCTGCCTCTGGCCGCGTCCTTGATGTGGGTTGCCCAACCACCGCACGCGAACGCATAGAAGTCCTTGCAAGGATCAGCGCCACGTGCCATAGAGGCGAGACTTCTTGCTGCTGCCTGGCGGCAAGCTTCGTCGCCGCAGGTGGCGTCGTATCGCGGCTCGTCCGTGGCACAATCGTCGTCCTGAGGGAGGCCAAGAGCATAGAGCACATCTTATTGGTGTTGTATTGCGAGGCATCGCGTTCTTCAAACTCGGTTTATTGGCTTCGCGACGATGAAAGTAAAGGGAACCAAACAATCCTCAAACCTTTAGCTATATTGCGTCGGCTACCCCAGCTTATTGCCACTTACGTGTACGAGACGAAATATCGAAACCCGCTTCCAGTTTGAATGTGTTTTTATTGAAGTTCGTCAAATGATCCTGGAAAGGTTTAACATATTCCAAACTTGATGTACGTACTGTGGTTCCTAAATCTTCAGGAAATGTTGAGCTTTTAGTATACATCTAGGAAACACTGCATAGAGTTGGAATGTCTCTGCGGCAATATTTTCTCGCGACGAGATTATTCGTATTGTCTTCAAAGCTGCGAGACACTCCAGTTCCTTAAAACATTTTTTTTATTGGATGCTTGAGTTATCCTGGGTGAATCCTCCCTCGTGTGACACACCATTGAAATTGCCCGTATATTGCAATATCGGAATTTAGAGATAAGGGGAGAGAAAAAAAGCACTAGATAGCTTTATTCAGGCTCGAGGCATTTTATTTCTTATAACTCACTAGCAGAAATCTTTTTCTATCGTTGTTTTGTGTTTTGCACAAAGAATCGGCGCCTGGACTTTTTTGTCGTGTGAATAGCGACAACTCGAAGACGTCCGACCCACAATCGCACATAGAATCATCTGCGACCTTTTAGTTTTGTGTGTCGAAAACAAAAATCAAAATTACAAAACCTTGGCTAAGAATACCAACTATTTCCTCATATTCTAATGTTTTCATTCCGCTGGGTAATGTTTGCATATCATTATGATCTTTTCAAGCCCGTGTAATCTTTCAAAAAGAAAGTAATTACTTTTTCCTTCGAGCGCTACACGGGACAGCAATGCTTGCCCGATTCTCTCATGGCTCCAAAAAGACAATGCGCTAATGTTTTGTTGTTTACTCACGCCCTCCGCTAAATAAAGCAATTTTCTACCAAAACGGTGGTGTTTTTGTTGTCAGCCAGCCGTTCGGTTATGTAACAGATGTGCACTTCATGGTATTGTACCACAATGGAATGAACGTGACAGTTATGATGGGATGGCATTGAAACGGCAGAAGGTTTCACATATGCATTTTCCTGTTTCCATCGATTACATTGTCTTGATTTGATTGCGCGCGTGTTGGAAGACAATGTCTGGGTTTTCTGGGAAATATTTGTCTGTCAGTCAACCTCGTTGTTTCCTCATTCGTTCCGGCGAATTGAACGGAAAAACTAATTGAACGGAAAAGTCACGAATGTCGAGGTGAATGCCTGCGGAAAATGAGAAAACTCTTCAAATTCGGAAAAGTATAATGAATTAATAAACTGGAAACCATACAGATTACAAATTAGGTAATTAGCCATGACAAATTGGTGAAATTACTTTTGATTCCCTTCTGTACTTGGGTGTCTTGAAAATTTGCTTCGAATTTAAAGTTTAAACATTAATCTAGACCGTAGTCTCATCATTCTCTGGTTAAAAAATGTGGGGAAAAAATCAAGTCTAAATAAGTTCATGCAAATTGAGGGATATCAGCGAGGGGATCGTTCGAAATGTGGAGCAACGAGGCTGAATTTTACCTCAGACTAACAGCTCATAAACTTACACGAGAGTTCAATATCTATACTTCCAAACACGAACACCACTCGACGCCGCTGGCAATCGATCGATTCAGATTTTTCAAAACGTTAAAAAATCACATTGAAATTTTATTTTCTCTGCTTACACAACTGAAACAAATGTCTTTGTTCAAGGCGTGTAATGATAAATTAATATCATGTTTCAAATTGTTTTCACGTGAATTATTTTTCATTTCATTAGACCCACGTTTAATTTTCTATATTTTCCAGTTGTCGCTTTGACGGCTGTAAATTGTTTAGAAATAATACGAAGGCATTTAATTGGATTTAAATGCAGCACTGACGACTCAATGATTAGGGGAGAAAACGCAAAAATGTTAAGTCCGTAGCACTTTTCCCCATTTCCCAGCAGTACCGTCAGAAGTAATGCAATAAAGCACATTAAATAAATGATTTCTAACAGCGTGCTAAGTCGGAACCAGAGCCGTTCTGCTCGCGTTGTAGCTGAAACGTGGAAAAATAGTTGTAAAACTAATTTTCAGAGAAAAACTGTAACATTCGGGTAGCATTTTTCCGATACTTTATACGGTGAAAGCATAATAGATATTGGGAGTAACAATTTCACATGCACTGACAGCGTCCTGTGTTCCCCTTATTCGATCCCAAATACGTTCCCCGTGCATTCTCTTACACATTCCTTTCTCCGTTCCCTTCCACACGTTATACGGCAATCCCTAAATCCCAATTCCCAATCAACATGCGTTCGTGTATGTAGAGAACCGGATATGGAGGTCTGGCATGTACTGGGATGGATTACTCGTTAATGGCAGCAAGCATCCCGACCACAGAACACGACTTCTCTCGAACATCACGGCGCCCTCCCGCCCGCCAAAAAAGAGGGAGCGGTGGTGGGGGATGGGGGGGAGCAGCCCATGCTGTGTTCCGAACCACAAGACAGACGATCCTGCCGATTTGCGGATTTCAAACCACGCTCCATTTGCCTGAGTGTTCTTACTCTCGCGTGGCACAACTTTACTCGTATCGATTGCCCCGGCACGCCACGTCTCAGGTTCACGATGATATGTCAAAAGTAACCGACAGACGACATATCTGAATTACACGTGGCGATTCTTGGCCGCAAGACGTCTGAACGAGCGACGTCGCGACGCCGACCTCGAAGTGTCCGCCGTCCGCACCCGGTGTAAGTATGGCCAGTAGTGCCGGCTAATGGAGTTTTGATAGAGATTGATGGGCTGATTGAATTTTAGAGCGCGCGCATGCGACAATACTGTAAGCCTTTGAACAGCTTCTGGACATAGATTTTGTGGTGGGTGGGTCGACGATAAATGACCCATACAAACAAGAAGGATTACCACCACGATGCCTAAGTGTGGCTTTGCTAAATTGGTCTGCTTGAAATAATTAAAATATAGTCCTTTGCGAAAGACATTGGATAAATCAAGAATGAGCAATTTGGGAAGGCGGCGAGCTTTTCTCGGGAAGCCATTTTGATCTTGTTAGCCGCGCTGCTGGATTTTAACGTGGATCACTGTTAGCTGTTGGGAGCTGGTCGACGGATTTTGATGCAGGGCCATAAAAATCAGTGATTTTCGACATCAAAGAAAATGGTAGGGAAAACAGAAAATTGGATCAAATATAAAAACCATTAACGATGCCAATGGCAATAAGCTTGTTCGGATTTTGCTCAACTAACTGCTTTTAAACTGTATAAAGCCCATGAATTGGTGAAAATGTTAACTCGATTTTACAAATGATAGTGATTGATTGGTTTGTGGTGTTCAACGACGCACTGTTTTGACATCTGGCCATGCGGCACTGGTCAAATGGCGTCGGTGAATGAGTGAATGATGATGAGGATGAGCATGATGATGAACCTAACCTAGCCGAGAAGGAAGGAGGGGAAACCCGGTGATGGCAGGTCGAAGAGCACCAAGGGGACCATCGGCTTAACGTCCCTTCCGAAGGACGGTACAACTCGAACAGCAGGATTCCTCCACAAATCCATGCTGTCGAGGGGTTGATAAGCAAGATGAATGAAGTTGTTGTACTAACTATTATCCCTCCAACCTCCCTCCCGAACAGAACTGGTCATGTGTATGACGGTCACCCACCCAATACCTGGATCAGCGCAGTGTTGCTTAACTTCGGTGATCTCACGAGAACCGGTGTTTCCAACACGCCAAACCGTTCGGTATATTATGGTGTCCTTTCTTTTTGTGGAGAATTGTTTGAAAGAGCCGTAAACACAAATGAAATGATATCGCTATCATTTTGGTCCCCAATGGTAGAAAGTAATTTAGATCGCATAGGTTCTGACCCTTTCGGCCATGGAACTAAATCAAGAAAGCATTCGAGAGCACTTTGCTGATAAGGCTGTGACTTTACGATATCACGCCAAAGAGTTTGTTACATTTGCACCAGAATTAAGGTCGAGCACTACTCTTGGTAAAGGCCGAGTTCAAATAAAGTGGATTCAAATTCCTGTTTCAACCTCATTTTTCAAAGTTGTAAAACCTGGAACACGTGTAGAGTGTTTTTCTCTTCGTCGTTGGGAGGAAATTCGAATTTCGGAATACTGATAAATTTGAATAGAACATTGTTGTGCATATTCCGTGATAAGTTGTATGGTACCAGATGCTTGCTATTGTGTATTCTTTTCCATCCATGCAATATCCTTTTTTTTACATCCAAGCTACACACAATGTAATTTTTCAACCAGTTTTTCTCGCGCTGTTTTAAATCCAGGGTATTTGGCAGAAAAGTTGTCGTAGACAATGAATTATCCTTGGACGAAGGAGGGTTGAACAATAGTTTAAACTTCTCAGACAATTAATTCAACATGGCATTACATTAGCCTCTACTTTTTTAACTCAACAGTAATTTTTATTCCGCTTTGTTTTATTTCGTAGAGAAAAAAACGCCTACCAATAGTGTGTCTATAAACAGTCTGCGCTCTACACAGTTCAGTGGGCTTTCCTAGCTCTGTCAGTCTCAAACGACCGTTGTGACAAGTAGTTGAGCGAAATTAAATAACAGAAGCAAAAACAGAGGTGGTCTCGTTCGGGGGCGAATGACGCCAGCCAGAGATGCGATAATTGTGTTACTGCATGGAAGAAGGCTCGAAATTGAACGACCACAGAGCGCTCAAGAAGAAAAACAAGAGCGATTGAATTTCCGCGCTTTTCATTCGGCTGGTCAAGACCGGCATTGATGGATTGAATTACAAAGTTCAGAGTTCCAGCCTTGTGACCTTATGACCAACACAATGGATTCAGCAATCTTCAATATTAAAAGGAATATCTAGTAATTAAGCATCCCCGAATAAACACGCAAGGGTCGAGTTGACTACGTTTTTAAAATTGCTTGTTTACCAACGTTTCTTTGCATTGGACAGGAACTCAAAAAATATCTCCGACTAAAAACACGCTTTTTTAAAGGGAATACGTGAAATCGATCACAAATGACAATCACAATCACAATGAACAATCACAATGAATATTAAACCAAACCGGTCTCTTTCAATGCGAATAAGTACTACTCTAAAATAATTAGAATTGAAAATACCTCGTCGGGTGTTGACCCCAGGCAATGAAGTTGAAAATTACGCAATCCAAACTGGAGATGATTACTTTACCGAGTAATTATTGTAGTCTTCTCAGATGCTGTGATCTTCACAAAATACATCTTCAAATGCCGTTGTTTATTCGAGAACCAATCTCCCGGCGAACTGAGACTGGTCTGGACAAATGAGTCCTAGCCACATGTAGTTCACGTAACGTCCTCACAGCGCTAATGTCGATGTCAACTTCCCAGGTGAAATACCTGTACGGCACTCGCAGAACAAACATTCCACTGACGTCCCTTTATTCAACAGTTTTATTGGCAGCTCTTTAAAATATGCCAGTCTACCCACGTAGATCTTCAATTATTGCGTGTTTGCTTGATTTTAACAGGGTAAAGTTTACAGTCTCGGCAAATATTTTAGCAGCGCTCGATAAATAATTTATAGAGCATTTTTCGTTCATTGAAATATCTGGCTCAATAACGACACGCATTTCCACTCTCCTACGGGAATATCGGGAAAAAAACTCTCCGCAACTGGACACGTTATCGCTTTTCTATTTCCTCTCATTTTTCAAGAGCGCTTGCCCCGCGGATCCTCTATTCTAATGCCGTTGCTTTGGGTTTGAAAAGTGATGCCTTATCTTTCATCAGTAAAGTGGTGGAATGACAGGTGAGCCAGACAGCTTCGTGCCTATTCCCGGGGGTGAACAATGCGGGTGTACTGGTAGCAATACCAATAGTAGAGTATGTATCAACTGTAAAACGCTGGTCGGCTTCGCTACTGGCGTGCTCCTTACAGAGAGACTTTAGTTTCACCGGATACCTCGTCTCCCCAAAAGCATAATCGCCCAGCTCTTGGACACGATTCAAAATCCATATAAAGTGCCGCCGGCCCCTGGCGTAGACTTTGCAAAAGTATATAATAAAGAAAGGGGCGATTTATTGATAATTCATTGACTTTTAAGATCTCTGTCGCGTGCTGGCAAGCAATTACGAGCGAATGTTGTGGATGATTCTGAATAATTTAATTAGAAGTGTCAGTCGTAATAAACTACTTGTTGGTCTTCGAGGTTGCGTGTGTTGTATTGTGGATTTATTGGAATAATAGCGATGTGGGTGATGACACTGCGGTGTGGTACAGGTGACGGGAAGCATTTTATTTGCATGAAATATAAAGGGGCATTGATCGAAATACGAATAATTTATTATCAAAATGTATTCACGGAAGATAGCGTAGGTATAGGCAAAACGCCATGTGTAGGAAACCTTAGTCGTGATTCAGGATTGTCGCGAGAATGGGGAGCGCTCTGAAAATGTCTACAGCAGTTTTGCTAATTTATATTCGTAACACGTAAAATATTTCAGAATTTTTATTTACTTGGTTTTTGTGAGTATTCTCAATATATTTTATACGACCAATGGAGTTGAAAACGCTAGCTATATATGTCTGTGTGCAGAAGGCCAATTTGCATGACATATTTTATGCTGGTGTAATCTTCATTCATCATCTGAAAAGGTTGGGAGAATGGGGAGGTCTCATCCAACTCCCACAATCCCCTCACCCTTGTACTCTTATCAGTGTGTATTTTTTGGAAGGGTCCTTTACATACTAAATTAATTATTCACAACAAAGTAAAGAATATCCTTTACTTTTAATTAAATTGTAGAAATGGAGACTTAGTCAGTCAAAGATTTTAACAAACTTAAATTAAAAAATCTTGTTCATAAGACACAAAGTTCAACTGTAACTGTCCGAGGTAAAAGCTCTCATTTAACAACTTTCAGTTTCATGTGACTCTGGGAAGCGTCCTTTTGAGAAATTCTAGCCGATAAGCTTCTTCCACGCCTAGGTATATATCTCCTCCAGTACGCATTTAAAACAGAATATTTAATTCCCGCACTCAAATAAGATTAAAAATGCATGCACTTCTAAAATTAACTTTTTTCACTCGACTAAACACGACAAAAACTAGTAATAAAACATCCAAAAGGTAAATAAAGAGCAACCCTACCTGTCGCCTGGAGCACTCTTTCGTCCGGTGTCCTCTGCCCGGCACACTACTAATCAAAAACAGAACCGGCGACGCCACCAACAGCGACATCACCAACAGCGTCGCGACGGTCAGCGACGCCTTATGTACACTCGTGTTGGTCCTAAGCCAGTGACAAGGAACGCAACATAGCCAAGAGCCCGCAGTGGGCACGACGGCGACGCCGTGGTCAACATGGTGCCCGCCGACGTCGGTCTCCGTCGCGACGCTCGCACTCGTCGTGGCGATCGGAGTCGGTTGGTCTTTGTCCATGATGCTGGTCCACGAGGGGGCCGACCACGAGTGAGTGGCGACCGAAGGACAACACCGTGCGCGCCGCCGGAGCATTGATCCACTTGTGCGCAAGCGTTGCCGGCGGCGGCGGCGTCGTCGTCGCCGTCATCGGCGTCGCGACGCTGTTTTGTGGACTTAGCTGGTTGATAGAGGGAAGAAGTATTAACGGAGGGCTCGTGGAGGGTTCGTCGACGGATTCGGACGTTATCCTGGCGTTTTTTTTTTGCAATGACAAAACAAGTTGTCTCAAAACATAGAATGATGGCTTTCTTAATGATGTCAGTCACGGAAATACTGTTTCGTTTCAATAAAATGTGTACTGCTTTTTTTGCATTCCAGTTTCCCTTGTTTTTTATTTTGTTTTTTTTAACTTCCAGAGTGACATTTTCGAAGTGTAGTCGTGGATGCCTGGTGCGGGGATATTCACGGGTTGTTGCCTGGGTTTCGCATAGTTCTGACGACGTCTCTCCAGAGAGAGGCGATGTTACATACGAACACCTACGACCACTAAAAGGGGAATTTCTCCACAGAGAATGCGCTCACCGAATTCTCGCTCCCGGCTATATGGATAAAGGCACTACATCAACATTTAGCCTCCACCTTTTATTGTATTCTTAGACAAGAATCGCCAAGTGGTTCAAGTTACTCACGGCGTTTTAAGTGTCCATACGGTAAGGATGGAATTCTCTTCAGCGGGAAAAATAACGTCAGATGTAAAATGTGGATTTTATCAGAATACGACGTGATATTTATTTTTACATTAGTCTGCTAAGTTAATAGGTACATTTCTCATGATTTTGATAATAAGAATACAACAGACACCTATACATCTCTACAATTGTTTGGATATATTTGGATATATATTTATATATTATATATTTTCTGTCTATATAATATGCTAATCATGTTTTATAAGACATTTTCTTGTTTTAAGAACATTTTCAGTTAATCAAGTATTTATATGTTTTAATATATATATATACTTTATAGTACACCGGTAATCCACCAAAAATACTACCTGAGCGAAAAATCTCTTGACCTCCAGTCCTGCTGATCAAAAATCCGAAGGAACTCCTCTGTGCTTCAGTGAGAATCCAAAAAACCAAGTTTCCTTTATAACGTTTTGGCCCCCTCTAATTTTCAAAAAGGTCTGTAGAGTGCATGTTTACGTCCAGCATAAATGGCAACTTTACATCAAACTATAAAAAGTGTTAAGTTAGGTGAAATATATTGTGTGTAATGTTATAGATCATATATTGATTATAGGTATTACTATACGTTCATAGTTATAAGCTTTCCAAATTGTTACTGTTCTATTTATTCGAGCGCTAAAAGCTAATGCATTTCATGTACATGAATAAGTAGATACAACGTGTTATAGCTCCGAACTAAAGCTGCTATGATAAACGCAAAGTTTCATACAGTTTCAAAAATACTGCACACAAAATGCCACTGCCTTTGTGTGTCACGTCAGCCAATTTGACCACGTCGTGTAAAAATTACGGTCATTTTCAAAAATTAAAAAACCGTTGAAAATGCATTCTCAGAGAGCAAAATTAATGAGTTGTCTTTTCCCGCCCCCAATCCACCCTTCCAATATATACAGTTTGGATCTTGACTTTTGCCTGTGCAGTTATGCTCATAAGGGGAGATACTTAAAAAGAGCATTAATGAAGAGTAGTAATGTATTAGAACCATTGATCGAAGTTTTTCTTTGTGTACTACAGCTAATTATATAAATGTTGTAGAAGGGCATTCTTTAGCCACTTAGTAGAGCTACTGTTTTCGATATAGGCAATGCAAGTGGATCTTGCCACTTTTTAATCGGCTAGCAGAAAATTTGATACATTTAAGTGTATTAGTATTATTCACTGAAAGCCGTCAAACACTTCCAAAAAATGTAAGCTAGCATGTCATAAAACTTCGTGCGTACAGTGATTTAGGGTGCTTAATGATTGCATTCGTTTCTCAATAGAGTGTGGGTTTTGGAAAGTCAGACTCAGAGACAGACTAAAATTATTGTGGTTTTCTTTATTTTTGGGATTGAGGATTATATCTGTGGATGACTTAATTCGGCATCCTCGTGAGAGTTACGATGTCGTCCGTCCAATCAATAATAAAATCGGCTTAAGATCAACATGACGGCGGGTAAATTACGTAAAAAGTCAAACTTCGAGCTCACACAAAACATTTTTTTTTATTCTGCTTGTAAAAAAATATAATAAGCAATTAGAAGCAAGCTTTTTTTTTTTGGCGTGTGATAATTTACAATATTCGCGGAGAAGATACGTGCCACTGTGCGCTGTAAGGTTGCGAGGGAATAGTGTGATAATTCTTGGTGCTGCGCTTGGTGCTTCAAAAGCATATACAATTTTCCTAGCAATTAACAATAACGCTAATTTGTAGCAGTTTAACCCTGTTTTTATGACGAATGAAATATCGGGTATAATTATAATATTATTAAATATTATACGATTAACAAGTTATTAGTTATAATTTGTATTTTAACACGAATAGAACTGCATGGGTAATAAATAAATGTGTTTGCAATTGAGTTAATCAGTTTTCTGTGTGCTAAGTAGCAACTTTCGGAGCGTGGCTGATCGGCTCATCATTGGAAAATATCGAAATCTCGTAAGGAACCTCTCGGTAAGATTCTAGTCTTTACAGATGAAGATGATTCTGGGGTTTAAAAAAAACATTGTCAAACGTTTTAGATAAAGAGAACAACATCTTGATATTGATTGAAATATTTAAAATGTTCGATACATAGCGATCTTACAACATATTACTATGGTCTTAAACGTCATTTACTATTTTCTTGATACATTTAATAGTAAATAGCAATCCCAAAAAATGTCTGCCAATATATCTTAATAGAATTGGAGCTAAAGGTAAGTAGATGTTGCGAAAAGAAATTAGGATTGGCTTGTCGTGGTTCGGGGCTGGTGTCCTATATCTTGTTCCTGTCTTCGTGGGCCTTCTTGACTATCGCCAGCTTGGAGTGGGGGTCAGGAGCGTTGAGTCCCGTGTACGGCGCGTCCCGAGTCCCGTGAAGCATCAAAGTCCACTCCTTGATGAAACCTGACTGCGGCGTCTTGGAGTTGAAGCTTGCCTGGATGACACAGAAACACAACCATGAAGAAGACGTTCGCAACACTCTTATCGTGGTGTCTCCTTGAGTGCAATGATATTTTCCTTTCGATGTCAGCTGAAAGGGTATAACTTCACTTTTCTTACTCGAACAAAAGTCAAAGTGTTGCGTGTTTAAGGAAATAATCAGTGTAATAACCAATTTCACGCCGTGCAATGAAGAAGTGTGAAATGTAACTAGTGAACTCACGAACTGAGGGTCCCCGAGAAGCAAAGTCGCACGAACAACTTAATCGAAGCGCATTCAGCGCAAATTCGAAGAAATTTCAATTCCATCTGCCATAGAAATTCATAAACGAGCGATTCTGCGTGGTGATTACCAAGTTTATCGCAGCTCCCTTTTTTCCTTGCCTAATTGCGATTTGAATTACATCGGTTCCCCCCATCTGCACATGGCATTAATCGCGAACGCGCGTCACAATTGAAAACAATAGAGTTGGCATGCCATAACGACGCCGACGCCGACGCCGAAGCTGGAGGTAACGTGCCAAACTTATGACTCCAATCACAGATAACGAGCGTCGGTTTCCGGTTTTCGGGACTACGCGAGCAGTCGCCTTGGAGTTGACGAAGGCGCCGCCATCGTGACGCACTGTTCCGTGTAACGACGCCCAAAAAGCCTCTTTTATTTAAAAATAAAAGAAAGAAATGAAAGTTCATACTTAAATAAGTTTGCCTTATTTGCATAATAATAAGAGCGAAAATGAAATTAACATAGAAAATTGCATAGAAGAGCATTAAGCACGCGTGTTGATAGCGCATATCTAGGAAAGCAATCTTTCATAGATTAGCCTATGAAAATGTATGGGGCAGGCACACGTGCAGTGCATCATTGAAACTTTGCTAGCCTTGTACGGGATCGCCGAAATGCTATATACCTGAAATATTATCACCTTCCCGGGTCTTTTGTTTGATCGTCGAAGGGTTGCGTTCAAATAGAGCCAGCTGAGAGCCTGAGTATAACTTCAGAGGATTATAATGTATCTTAGACCCCCCCAAGTTGTCTCAGCGTCTTGCAGACTTAGTTTCACTCTGCATGTTTAATTAGAACATTGCATTTGCTAAGCCGCAGAATCAAGCAACGACAATCCCATCCTTATTAGACTAGCTGCTGTGTCTTGTAGCGAAAATAAGTAATTGGGACATCCTGATTTCTGATTAAATATTCTTGGTGCATCTGATATTAAGCAACTTTCTTAGCCGAGTTTCTAGATAAATGCATCGACCCTTGAATACGAAATGTGATGTTTGCATTTCTTCGGTAGAAATGTCTAGCGGTAATATACACTCTTTTCTTGATCTAGATCTCAAATATGCACGTGGCTGGGTTCAAGTCTGACTCGCATTCGCCGAACATCACGAATCTAACTCATTCGTCTTTCAGATAAGAAAGCTCGGATATCGACAAAAGTCTTACGAACAATCAAAATGCTATTTCTGTATTCTGATAGAGCAAGCGTACGCTTTCCAAGGTTCTTGGAAAATAAACAGAATGTGACATTTTTCAATCTTTTATAAATTACAGTGAACCTATCTTCCGGGCATACTTTTAACTTTAACGATATTGTTATTAAAATATCTCCAGTTTTAATTCAGGAAAAATATTGTACAATTTTAACGATAAAATGTGTATCGTTTAAATGCTCCAAATATTTGTAGAGGTCGTTGCGAACATTCGTTCAATACACCCACAGTGCAAGATAATTCGGCAAAATCTTCCCAACCATTCGCTTTACTTCAAGTGTCCTCCAGCCATGACCAAAGTTACAGATGTTCTAGCCTTTGGAGACTCCAGTTCTCCTACCAGTGACACATTTCACATCCATGCATGCATGTCTGAACTACACACTTGCCGTAAGCCGACACCAAACGCAATTCTGACATCGAACACCGGCTCTAGTCCAGTGGAGGACAGGGTCATCTTCATAAGATAGGTACACAATATGATCCCCACAATGTAATTTAAATTAATCACAATGTCAATTAACCATTTAAATCAATGGTTACTAGACGAAACCAATTAAATTTCCTGCTAACTGAACAATTGTTAAATCTCAAGGTCAACCTGGCTCCTCCACTGCCATTCTACGCTGGGATCAAAGTGTATTGTTCAGTTCGACGCAACAACTGGGGCAGGTATGTGACTGGCACGTTATACACAAAGAGAAATGAATAACGGATGCACCCTTTGGATAGCAGTAACATGATGCAAACCTAACTGTGCAATTAAACGATTTTGGTATTCGCCCTCATGTCACATTGAAATTCGTTCACATTCAATCCATTAATTCGCAATGTTATTGGGGTTATCACATTCAACATTCCAAGCATTTGCTAAAACAATTGACTAAATTTACGTTAGAAACAAAATCTAACCTATTTTTACCGGATTCAAAACTTCATTGAGCCAGGGTTGGGGTTTTCAGATGTGGTTTAATTCTTACGTGGATTTGTCGACCAGTGGTATAGTATTCAGTATAATTGAAAATAATATTTCAACGGTTTTACATCGATTCTACATTAGCTTACTATTAAATTGCGGATGACAATGGACATGCACCGCCCTGCTTTTAATTCTCGCTCAACGAAACAAGCTCGACATGCTAATACCAGCCAAAACACTACCGTGCGCCACTGTCCCTGTCAAGCGATCTCCAAAACATGTCTCACCTCTAGCAGCCAGGTCCCTTGAGGATACTCGCCCCAAGTATGCGTGGTCATGAACGGCCATTTGGTGAAGCCGTCTCTGAAGTCGTCGTCGTTGACTCTTCGGCTGAGGATCATGGACCGCGTCCCCATGGGTGAGGTGAGGAACAACTCGACGTCTCCGCGTCGCGACGCGTTCAGGGTGATCACGGCCTGGACGTGTTCCAGATAGGAGACTGCAGTTTCTCCCCCCTTACAAGCGTTCGTCTTGATCTTGAGTAGCACCGACCGCTCGCCGGGGATCTCTCTGTGAATAGGGCAATCAGGGTGGCGAGGTGAGACGGAGGTTGATTCATTGATTTGTTGTGATTAACGACGCACAGTATTGACAACAGGCACTGGTATAATGGCGTCGGTGAATGAGAGGGGGCAAATGAAGAAGTAAACCTAGTCTATTAAGAAGGACCGGAAACTCGGTGCCGGCTGGTAACCTTCTCATGTCGAAGAGCACTAGGACAGCTTAATGTCGCTTTCAAAGAATTTTGCCGAACAGCAGAATTCTATGCCGTCGAGAGGTTGGTAAAGAAGGTAAGTGAAGGTATTCCACTAACTGCATTCCTTCCAACATCTCTCATGAACAGGTGAGACGGAAGGGTTGTGTAAGAAATTAATGAGTTTTTAATTGAGGCGTTGGCACATTTGAAAACAGGTATCGTCAGGCAAAAAGAGTTTTGCAATGTAGGTTTTTGTTTGCAGCTATTGAAATGAAAAAAAATCTAGAACAGTCCGTCACGTTTCGAACACTAATTGGTGTAACACACTGAACGTTCACAAACTGTGAAAATGCGCTCAATAACTGGAAAAAGCGTATCTTTTAAGGTGAACTAAGATTTTCCAGCTGTTTTTCTACCGTGAAGATAGTCAATCTGAGATTGGAATAACTGAGATGAATGTTACGAGTGTGGTTGATATTATTATGTTTTTCATTTAGAACAAATCTTTTTCGTGGTCCGCGCATGTATCAGGGGGGGAAATCTTGTAAGCCCTTAAGTGGAAAAACAAGAAAAGTTTTGTTAGAAGTATGCAAATTTATTGTTTCAATTTCGCGAAAAAAAAAGTCTGTGGGAAAATGAAACCCTACAGTACATCGTTTAAATAATCATTCTCTTGGCTTTTTCAAAACAAACAGTTTATTATGCGATAGTGCAAGTTTTCATAACATCTCTACAGCAATTTAATACTAAAATAGCACTGCTTTTGATATGTTTAACTTGTGCAAATGTTTTACGTGAAAATTTATTGCCAACGACAAAATTGGACCACCTCATGACATCTACATGCAATTCATCATCTTCATGGCTTAAAGCGACATTCTGACAGTTGTCATTAAAAAAAGAAAAAAAAAGTATGCGTTTTATTCGCAATGTTTAGTCTTTCCACTTTCCAGTGTTTTATCGCTTTTATATTCAACCGGAACTAGCGTTCAGTCCTGTGGCGGGAGATGCACCGGAAGTAGATGACATATTAGGAGACCCACGTCACATAGTGGACGTTTTAAAAAACTTCATATCCCCGGCTAAATGGACAGAGAATACTGTCCCTTTATCTTACTTTTTGTTTTGTTTCTGGCAATAAAAATGATATATTTTTGTATTTTTATGAACCCATTGTCCAAAGCATATTTTCCCCTACAGTTTTATGAATAGAAGCGTCCATATTATATGTGAATTGCACTCATCATTTTGATGGGAAAATGTATATCAAATCTTAATGTCACCATTTGATATCGTTGATACTGTCAATGTGAGAAGCAAATACACTATTCGAGCGTTTCCACAAATCGTTGCAACTCTAAACTATTTTAAATATATGTCAATAACTTTGTTCACTAGCTATGAACCAGTTTATGAACCAGTTTCTTGGTGTAGTGTTTAGTGCTGTTTTCTAGTGTTGGCACCAGGTAAGACTAACTCACCTCGCCTCCAGAACCGGTGTGAGTTAGTTTGGGAGCTTTTGAAATCGACGGTGCTAGCAAACACACTGGTGTTGAGAACTAAGAACTTGTTTTTGCAAGCGAACAGATAGTCTGGACTTCTTTATCATATGGTGCAAAATTTGTGAAAAGTGCAGAGCTGGCGAGCTGGCTGATCCATTATTTAAAAAAATACACACTGAGTTAGTCACCAACATACTAGAAATACACTAAATTAATCACCGAAAAATTAGTAGAATTTGAAACAACATGTTTTGTTGAAGAACCTCACCTTTTAGTTACCATACTGGTAAGCATTTTACACTCTTTAAGCTTAGCACAATTTCAAGACAATGCTGAAGCTCTCTAAAGAATATAAAGATTAAATGCATTATTCCATGCCTTATCTCACTGGATCAGCAGAATCTCTACCATAACTTTTTATAGTCGCGCTTTCTCAATCCTACTGGACCAAGTTAAAACAGGGCGTATATAAGAAATCTGATCTTTAAGAGGTAACTTCAATAACTGAGAGCCCTCGAGTGGAATCTATAGGTCACTATAGAATAAAAATACCATTCAATTCCAGCTTAGTACTATTATGGGCTAATTTTTAAAGTGCAAAGTGATAAAATGGAATTCCGTTTTATTACCATCTGACATTTCTAACTAATTCTGCTAAAAGCATGCATTACAAAACTTGAACAGAAACCTCTCAAAGATATTTTCAGTTGTTGTCACTCAGCTTCTACCGCTCACAATGTTTATCACTATCTTTTGAACGAGGATTCGATTTTTTCACCCGTCGAAGTTAACAGGCGAGTTCGAAAAAACAGGAAAATGTCGGCTGTCATTCCTGGAACTGTAAGCCTTCAAAACGGGTCGGAAATTTCTCGGCTTGGCAAGCGATTCCATGGCTCGGCACATAGTTGATCTTGTGTAAGGGAGAAAAAGGGCTAAAATGATGAATTTTCTATCGGATCTATCTCACTTCACCATGATGAGGATGGTACCTTGAGTTGAACCGTATCTTCTGTTAATTAGAGAAGTATTGACTTAACGAAGTGAAAATAATTTGGCGCTCACGATTCAAAAACTATTTGAGGAACATCCAAGCCATGGAAATAATCGCATAGAATTACTCAGTAAATGAAATTCCAAGAGTGACATGAAGCGAAATGCTTTTGTGATGTGAACACGCCATGTTATTTGGTGAAAATTTCATTCCACGGTGAGAGCGTCTCAAACGAACTAACGTCGCTTGCTTCGAAGGGGAGATCCACACACGGAGATAAAGTACCTTCTCGTCTGAAGACAAAACCGCGACATAATAAAAAGGCAATTTTTTTTTTAAATTTAAAACAATTGCATTTTTTGAATTAAAAAACTGCTTTTTGATTAACAAACTTTAAGCTCGTGTCTGATCCCGTTACGCTAATTCACGGTTTTTTGCAAGTATTTCACTCTCTCATCAGGATCATATTAACTTAACAACCAATCTAAAGCTGCAATGCGAAATTATTGGTGAAATCTCAGTGATTCTATACGGTTCCATATCATTTTTTAAATGTTATTATCACTTGGAATGAGAGTGAACACATACACAGTACGTATATAATATGTCTGCTAAAGGGGCATAAAAGTTGAAGCGGCTATAAAAATCGAAGCTTCCAACAGAAAACTCTCAATAACAACTAATGGAGTTTTATGAATCGCCCTGGAGCAAAACTCATGCGATACTTTCATCGTGGAAACTGCAAAATAACAGTGAAAGCAATGTGTTGTGGGTGGTATCATTGATATTATCATATCATCGTTATTTGGGATCAACGTGGAGCTTAGAAGTCATGTGATAACAAGTCTAGATTGAAATGTGACAAAATGACAGTTACCAGGCTTTAATTGCAAATGGGTTATTAATCTCTGATAAAATACACTGTTCCCGTAACTGCAAAAACGTAGGTAGCCGCATAGCATAATTTTGCTTCCCGAAAAGTGGCAGTCAGAAATATTTTCCTCGTGCATCGTGTGCATAATTAATTTCGTTAGCCAACGAAATCGAACAAACAGTAACCATTAAAACAAAGTTTAATTCATAATTTCATATTTCGAACAAGTTATTGTAAAGCAAATCTGACAACAGAGAAAACAACGCGCACGTAAATAAATTACTCTGTGTAATCAAAGACCCATTAATAATTTATCGTTTTCAGTGTAGTTCACCAAAAGGGGTAGCGCAACCTTGCATGATAGCACACGAATAATACAGGCTTTGGCCGCAGTATGTGAAAGTGCTGACCGGCTACCCTGGTGTTCTTTTAGGGGCACTGGATTGCAAAGCACTGGATTTAAAAGCACTGGATTGCCAAGCACTGGATTGCTAAGCACTGGATTGCTAAGCACGCGCTCGTTGCGATTGAAGGCATGCTTCCCACCGCAAATCTGATCGTTTTGAACACAGATGACCAGGCAAATCCTTCCCCAAAGTTCGCAGGAAACGATGATTACGGATGGGTTGGTCAAAGGAATTACAACGTATCGAACCGCGACAATCAGCTTTTACCAGGAGAGAAAATTCCGTCAGATGTGAGTTGTATTTAGAGAAAACAGGCTATTTTAGGTCTTGCTTTATCGAAAAAAAAACACTAACATTATAATGGTTAAGCTTCGAAACGTAGCATTTTCAGTAAGATTTTCTTTCAAACCATCAAACTTTTCGTGTCCATCAGTGTAATTGAAAGATTTCGAGTTTGTGAAATAAGAAAAGGGACGTTGAAGACTCTTGTGAGAGATTATTTCTTAGAAATTTACATCGCCTTTAAAACAACTTTGATAAATATACCTAGCCCAAGAAAATGTACAGCGCGAAGGGAAAGATTATGAAACTTTTAAGTCTATCGTCTTCGAGAGAAGGTTTACAAAAATCTTATTTGGAAACTAGGGACCAAATGCTAAATGTTGTTGTTGTTTACAGTTTTAAAAAAGTTTGTTTGGACATTTTTCTTGTCAAAGATTAGAGAACCTCAATAAATCTTCATGAAAGGTATTATGTTTGTTTTTCACTTTTCACTTTTTCTGGGGTACTAATTTTACCGACTTTCGGCTCTTGTAGATTCACGCTTTAATTACAATAAATGTGTAATACATTCACAGGTGTGGGAATAATAACTTGTAGCCTGAGAGAGTGGTTGGACTACCATGCTTTACACAATATTCTGTCTGTTCTCTGCAATTTACTACTAACAACACTAAAACAACAACGAAACTCCCAGGTAGCTAATTAGTTAATTTGTTCCAGAATTCAGAAGACAAAACCATGAAAAGCTTTGCATGCCTTTCTACTTTCCTTAAAGGGGTAAGCAAATATTTATCATGCAAAATTAGGTCCTTTACAAAACCTAAAATAAATTTTCATTGCCCGTTTTAAACATCATTGTACGTATCTTTCCAGTCTAACTTCGTTTGCAGGGCTTAATAACGAAAGTTTTGTGGAAATGAATTTTACAAGAAAATGTATACTTATGTAATTATGTAGTAATTTACCTATTGAATGTACAATTGAGAGCACACTTCCACTGAATCGTAATGCTCTTTAAATACTGAAAAGAGGCTACAGGTACAAAGTGGGACCACGAGTACCTAGACAATTGATAATGCTCTAGTCATTACGCCATTACCGCGGGCGCCTTTTCGAAGTAGGATACTGCATTTGCCTTTCATCCCTCTGAAGTTCACCTCCCAGTCTCAACACACCAGCACCACAATTCAAACATTTAAGAGAATTCGCAGCAAACACATGGGGCTAATTTATGGGACAAGCACCCCTTGTTCACCAGCCATATATTTAAAAATAAGTACGATCACGTCAAACAATTGTCCGACGATAATACGCTGTTTTAACAAAGTCCTGGGCGAACTTGACAAATTATCTGTCAGTGTCCGAAACTCGTCCATCACCAAGCTCCTATCTGAATTCAAATTGAAATGCTGGCCATGTGTACGCTCGTGTACGGCTGAAAGGATGTTTGACGATCCGTCGCGACGCTGGCTTGTAGGCGTCCATCAATACCGTCGATGCGTCGAGACTAATTAATACATCACTCTAATTACAGGTCCTCGCTTGAAAAAACACGCGGGCGAGCGGCAAAGAGATGATGAGCTGGTCAACAACTCTCGGCAACCTCTGACATTTCCAACGGATTATTTTAATCCATTCGCCATACAGGTATGCGTCTGCCGGTGAATTCCGATTGTGTATTTTTCGTCGAATTTCATTCAGAGTTATGTTTCTCTTTCCAAGCTGTGCCTCCTATTTATTTATGTGTCCACAGTTTTCAAACGGCTCTTTTGATTATTCCAATACACGCTCTTATAAAATATGGAGAAGCTGTTTTAGAATAACTGTTCTGGAATGTTTTTGTTTTTTTAATGTCCTCGGTAAAAATATATGTGTTTTCTCTTTCTTTGCGGTACAGTATTTCATGATATGTGCACCTAAACATAATGGTCACGATGCGCAGAGAGATGATTTTTAATGTTTAAAATAATTACAGTTGGCTTGCATGTCACCACAAAATTACCGGTAGCGCCACTGCAGGAAAAATATTTTCTCTCGCCGAACGGGGTATGTACACCGCAACTTCATATATACAGTGGGTGGATTAAAAGCTCTTGATTGAGTTCGATGTTAGCTTTAAATGTCTTGAAATAATATTGGAACAGGCGTAAATAAATTATTGATTTAGCTAGGTTGATTCTATTTTGATATCGCATCAAGTTATCTACCAAATTCGGTTAAAGCTTTAACGAAAATACTTAACGATATTCGCAAAATATACATGACAGAAATAATATGGCACCTTTCTCCCATTCTTTTCACGGGCGACAACGAAAAAGATAAGGGGGCAATTCGAAAATTCAATTTGTGGTTGATTCTGATGTAAAAATAAATTGCAGTGACAGCTTCTCGAGTTTCTTATAGATGCTCTTATACCTTCAAACTTTTAAAGTACAATTACTTTTTATGACATTTTCTGATAACCAAAAATTAAGTTTTTATTCCTTTGCTGTCATCTACGAAATGGTTACAAAATCAAACTTTATATTAAGGAAAACTGAACACAATTAGCCCCCACAGGTGAGCTTTTGGACCCCAAACGGTCCTTAAAGCTTAAAAAGTTGTGCGAGAACTGGCACGAAGCCCTCAATGCTGTGTAGGGAATAAGAAAGTTGTAGGTAATTAAAAGTTAAAGTCATTTGTGAATCTGAGCCAGAACCTACAAATTTGATTTTACGCTCCACAACGCTCCGGGTGATGTGAACCGTGTGTTTGTTGTGTTTTTACCCTCACACCGAGTTTGGGAGTATAGAAAGGTTTTGTATGCGTTTAGTTCCCCCGTGAAAAACTGAGAGAAATTTTTCACCTGCTAACCTTGTCTCTGGTTTTCCAACGAGATAGTTAAATACCGCTTGAATCGCATTCTACCACATCCCAAGCCCATCTTTCATTGACCCACTACAATTTTTAAGAAAAACTTTAAACTCTTATGTTCAACAAGCGCAATATCTAAGGCAAAAAAGATTTTGGGAAAAAGTAGGAGTAGGATTAATTATTTTTCCTCGATATTTTAAGACCGGGAATGAAATAAACTTAACTTTCAAAGGTTCATTACCAGCAAAATTGAAGCCCAGTCTACAAAACTTCCTCGTTTAGAAACAGACGTCAAAGAGATTTGCCACACAGACACACTTTACCACTCCAGGAACGTTTAACAGAACGTTTCTTGTAAACCAGGCAATACTGAGTAACAAGACGAAGGAACTTCTGCAACGTAAGGAATCGTGAAAACTCTACAAGCAGTAAATAGACTCCTAATTAGGCTAAAATCGCTCTTTAACTGATAATAAATCAGTGCATGAGAATCACCAAAAATTAATATTTACAATTATGCATTTTATAGCTTGATGTGATATGTTTAACGACGCACTACTTTGAGGACGGATTCAAAAACACTGGTAGAATGGCGAGGTGAATGTGTGTAAGAAATTTCCTCGGCTGAAGGTCCTACTTGTGATCTCGTAACCCAGAGCAGGACGACGTTAGCACTGATCAGCAGTCATTGCACCAAACATTAGATTTGTACTGTTTTAAAGATGCGAATAAGCGTCCAAAAGGCGTAAGTGCTGCGTACTCACTGAGTGTCTGTGACAGATCCTCCCTCGCAGTGGTACCTCGCCGGGACGGTACGCCATTGCTTAGCGAGCGCGACCATCGCGCCAGCATCCAGCACCCCGAACCCGAACAAGTGGTTGAACTCCAAGCCGACGCCGTTCATTGTCCAGTGGAAGCGTCCCTTGGCGTCGAACAGCGAGTTGCGCTTAGAGGTGAGCACTGTGAGGTGCTGAATGTCCCGCCACGACAAGTTGGGGCTACGGGAAGGAAAGAGACGTGGCGGTTAGAGGCTGCCTGGAAGCTAGACTATATACAAAATTACCCAACGGTCTCTAGAGAAGTGTGCCCAATTTTAAACTATATTCAACTTTTTTTCCCCATCGATTTGCTTTTCAGTTACGTTTTCCAATACCTAAGGTGTTCGCCATTTCTCAGCCTTGCAGCTTTTCCTTTTTTGCTCTAACACATCATAGCTATTACTGTAGTTATGCAAATTAATTCAGGGTAACTTCAAAACTGTGAATAATTCAAATTTCCATGTCGTCGTTTAACGTTCATAAAAAGGAAATTATATGGGTTTGATACATAATTTAACTGTGCTTTTACAACTATTTACCAACTGCATTCTTCTCGCATACATTTCTAACTTATTAACAATGTTGGTAGCTCGTCTCAGGTCTTTTTGTCCAAATGGAAAACTGTAATTCCAGAGAGCTCACGTTTGGAATTTTGCATTGAAGTCTCTAGAGTTTGTTCAAACTTTAACTCCATTTTCCAACCGACTGAACTCGGGATGCTTTCCTCTAAATACATATAACACAATAATCCGTGGCTAACGTCTCTTCCCCTCGAATAGAATTGTTTCAATTTAGCATCCTCCTGTCACGACCTTTTCATTACAGACAGTCCACAATCTCTAAGTGTGTCTGTGGTAAACAATTATTTTCATCAATCTTACGGAAAAACATTTGTGTAAGCATAATTCCGCTCGCAAACCGTCTATTTACTCTCAACAACATTCAAACCAACCGAATATTAGTACAAACAAGAAAACGGAGTGTTCAATCCTTGTAAACCCGTATGGATGTAATAGAAAATCCAATTTCTCACTGTCATGGATGAAATTTCCGTGACACAATACAAACACAACAATGGCATACAAATGAAACTGTGGGCTTATTGCATTGCTGCGTTGCCAGCTGGCAGGATGCGTGAAACAATGCGCGCCTCCGTCGTTGAGCCTAATAACGATATCGACCCAAGCAACCTATGTCAGTGGGAATATCGAATGTCGAGGATGTTGAAATTCTCCTGGCGATCGGAGATAGCGAGTTCCAATACTGGTGTGCCCTGTGTCCCCATATTGACGCATAATTGACGCATTGTCTATCACGATAAAATTATCCAATTTCAAAATGCTTGATACGATTTGTAAACTTTTGCAAGTTTCATTATTTCTGAAAATGTACTCTTCACCCCTTCCAAGCTGCAATTGGTTTAAATAATCGATAAGATATCGAGACTTCTTTGAAGTCACTTTAAACTCAGTTATGCCAATCTGCGATTCCGTTCGGTTTCGGTTTCAAGGACATTTGAAGGTCAAGGTATAGATGCTTCAAAAATAATTAGCGCTGATTTTTCCTCAAAAAAGAATAGAGTATCTTTTAAAAGTTGTAGTATAACTCTTGATTGATGAAAATGACTTAGCATATTGGTGGATTGCTCAGCGCAAAGAATCTCTATGTTTTCACTTTCTAAAATGAGGTTATACAGGAAATTGTCTTTATCTTACACCTGTACTACTATCTTGTTTCAAATGGTCGTAAGTAAAATCACGCAGGTAAAATTTAAGTTGAATCCCAACCCAATTCTGCAACTCATAGACTCACTTGGCCTCCAGCGCCAAGGCGAAGACGCCGGCTGCCTCGGGCGCCGCGGCGGACGTCCCCGAGTGCGTCGTCGTGCACTTCCCGTACAGATCGGTCGTCGCCTGCAGGGTAAAGACGTCCAATTAGCGAACCACGGTAAAGAAAGCACGTGGAGAAAAACATTTTAATGATGATGACGGATCTGCCAGCTAATTAATTAAATCTACTTTTAATTGGGAAAATGAGGACGATGCATAGATGCTAGAATAAGGTCAAATAAATTAATATAAACTTCAAGGCGGTAGTAACTTCACTGTAAAATTGAGTAATTTGATTGTAGTACACACACTAACTTCAATTAATAAAGACTTTACTGAAGCAAGCATCTCTTTGGCTATGCAATGCTTCAGTTTCACTCAACCCAGGAAAGTCTCTCTCAAGCTTCTGTAATTTGGGTATACCTGCTTCAACAGCAGAACTTCTACAATTGAGGTGGGCGTTCGATATGGTAGGCTGGAGGTGATGTTACGACAAGTCATTAACTTTTCATACCTTCCTCCCTTTCTAGCGCCGATATGCATATCACATTGCTCGTGGTTGTATTAGCTTCATAGTTAACCTTTGCACCAGCCTACATTATTAGTTCATGAAACAGTCGCCGTGGTGTATGAAACCTATTGCTTTATATCGAGCTGAATCACCAAGCCTTTATGCTTGTCATGATTTTCATCTCTGATAACTGTACCATCACCAAACCATACCAACATAGTTAAATACCAACACACACCTCATTTTCGTGCCGGTTATGTTTTGATAAATTCAATTTCGCACATATTAAGAACGCTGAGAGATTTTTTTATCGCTCACATTTACTCTTTCCCTGCAATGTCAGCCTCACCCTTTCTCGTAACAAATTACATTTTCTCTACCAAACTACAGCGTCATGGATGGTAAGAAAGTACTGTTACATAAAGATTTCTCTTGTACCATGGCATTTAACATCACTCCCACCTTATCTACAAAGTTGTAACACAATATTTTAGTCTACAGAGTATCCACGAACTATCGGCCCCTCCCCTCTAGGACCTGCCTAAGGGAGCAACTCCTTACCACTCCGGTGTTCGGGTCCTTGGCGCCATTGCTGAAGGTAGAGGCGAGCGTCGACGAGCAACTCTCGTCATAGTGCGCGTTCTGGCCGTCGTTGATGGCCGAATTGATGCTGATAGTCCACATGGAGGCAGCGTAACCGTCACAGTTGCAGTCGTCGTCCTCTCCCCCGTCGCCAGACGCCCATACGTAGATGTTACCGAGGCCGTTGCGTCCCTGGAACACAGCACAGATACACTTCATGAATCTCCTCTCAATCGGTCTATTTGTTAAGTCAAATACAGTTCCTCTCTGGACTTTGTAAATTATGAATGGTTCCTTACAAGACTAGGCAGGCAAACAGGGTGCCGGCACCAGAATTTATCTCCTCCCTTGTAGGCTTAGTTAGGTAATCACCATCCTCGTCATATCCCACACATTGACCGACGTTATTTGACCAGTGCCGCAGGGCCCGTGGCCAAAACAGTGCGTCGTTAAACACAAACATTTTATAAATCTAATCAGAACAGAAGGGCGGCTTTTTGCTGCATTTAAATTACCATGTCATAAGAGACGGATCACTAGCGCTAATGGTGTACAGTCAAGAGTGGAGTGGAGGAAGAATGAAAATTGCAGCCCTGACACCAAGAAATGTTGTTTTCTAATGCTTTAAGCATTTCGTGATTGACGGCAAAAACTAACTTTTCTAGAAAATTCAATGAATAATTTGCATAATTATTATACATTTGCGCAACTTATCATATTATAAACATCCGCTCTTTCTTCCAACGTTTTCCATCCTTCAAAAATAGAGTGATTTTTGCAAAGATGCGTAAGTCCCTCACTTCTGCATTGTTCAAACCACTTCCCAGCTCGTCCATCTCAAAGAAAACAGTTTTAATTGGCGCAATATATATCACCGCTCGTTAACGTCATTAGTATGCAATCTATTGCTGCAGTCTAGGCTCTGAGCACACAAGACGCGATCCCGTAATCGGCTCGTGCACTTGCTCCGCTAGAGAGAACAGAATAAAGTGTTCTTGCACGTGCCCTAAGCCTCGTGGGCTTAAAGGCAGTGCCAGGACGTGCCCTGGACCTTGTCTGTGGTGACCATGCAATGGACGTTTACTTCGTCGGGTACGTGGCAATTCCAGCAGGAAGCCCCACCTTTTGTAAGGAGCTTATTCCTATACTTGTAGCTGCTTTAGATTGAAAACGATTGCCGAGTAAGGTAGTTCAGTCGATAACTTGTTGGGAATCGAAACTTCACCCTTGTTAGCTAGCGAGTAAGTATGGTTTCCTTTGTAAATCGTTGTTGTTGATCATTTAAAAAACAGGTTGCTTGGGTAATCTCGTATTATTACGGGTAAACCTTTATATTTTTAGTTATGTTTTAGTTATGCTTATGAAATTTATACGGTGTAATTGAGGTTGGTTTCTAGTCACAATGAGCCCTAAATCTATAAAATGTCAGCTAGATTTTTTTTCCGTCGTGACAAAATCGATTTCTCGTAATAAAAAATCTCTAACTTGGTTAGTTATGTCAAGTGGAATTTTTTATTTCGTTTCTGGTTGATATGGCTGTGTAAGCCGGTGTACAAAATTAAAATTGAATTTCTTTTCAAACTCCGCTCGCTCGCTCTACTGGTTTTTATGTTGTCGTTAAGTCTGCAGTCTTGCGTAAACGGCAACTGGAAACTTTTCGTTCAGTTTATCTTTTGAACAAAACTGGAAGACCTGGAAACTCATAGGATATCCAAACCTCCGCTTAGCAGTGTGTAGGATTCTCTTCCGAAAGATAATAATGGCAGCTGATACAACCGGGGGTTTGCCACCCGCCATTAACTTAAAATAAACTCACTGTAATCATGACCCGCAGTTTAAATGCACTTGCGCAGCGCTTTGAATGCAAATAACGACCCAATTGTGACAGTAATCTCAAATTGCATTTAGTACGAACTCTAATTGGCTACGTGCGCATGCAGGCTCATGTTCAGTTTGATGATCTGAAAACTGATCCAAACCTTGCTTCTGCTTCACATTTTATTCCTGATCTTCGCTGCACTTTTCTACGCGTGATTAGTTTACAGTTGCTAGTTAAGCATGTAATTACTTTGGAAAGTTCCTCGCCTTCCTGTCACGGCCTGATCTATTTATTGGTCTATGATTTGATGTCACATACTTAGCTATTTCTGTATTCTGATTAAATCGTGTGAATTGAGTTACCTTATCCCCTATCGGCTATAGTAATCAGCAGTGTTGTTTCCCAGCGCGTGTTTTGAAAGGTCAGGTATTGTTAGGCTTTACGTGCAATATCATGGCTGAAAAGTTATATTATCCCTCGAAGCATACAACGAACTTTCTGCGTCTTCAGCTAGAGTGGAGCAACCACTTCTTGGCAGTGTTTTGTGTCGCGTGAAAGGGGTCTCGCGTTCAATTTGACGAATCATGTCACTTTGTTCAAAGTGCGTTAGAAAATAAGTTGGCGGTGGACTTTTGTAAAAAAAAAACGACGGCGAACATTTACCCAATAAATTTATAAATTTATACTGATAAAGAAATCGAAAGGATCCGCAGTGTTTACTTAATCAGAATAAAAATTCGTCAAGCCTCAGTTCACACTTTCAGCACTCAGCATAAAAAACGCAACGGCAAATAGTCACTCACCAGATAATTGGCAAACTGACACTCAATTTGCCAATTCTAATATGCAAATACATGGCTTAAAAACGAGCAATCTTTATTGATTATTTTATGTTTAAGGTAAGTGTGTTACGAAATTAAACCTTTGTGTGTCTAAACCCGGGATGGGTGCGCTATAGGGTGTGTACCTCGTTAACTCCCCGGACGATGGCCCTCATTGTAGCGTTGCGTGGCCCATCCACCGTCTTCCCGTCGTCCGTAGGGCCCCACGACGCCGAGTAGATGTCGATCATGTTGGGCTCATGTCCCATCGAGTTTGCCTCGATCAGGTCGGTCATGTACGGCTGGTCCAGCATTCGGATTCCTGGAGGAAGACATGCGAAGAGAGTTAGTTATGCTAATCGTTATTCTAAGATGGAGATCCTTGTATCTAATATAAAATATAGTTGAGATTCAAGTGTGATCAGATACAAAAGATCACTTGGGGAGACTGTGATTTAGTAACAAGTTTTTATTAAATAGCAGACGAACAAATTGTAAATAGTGTAGAGTTACACATTTCAAGTTGGAACTCTAAATTCGCTCACTGAATTTCGTCTCATTTCTCAAATGAGTGGGTGGAATCTGAACATAATTACAGTAAATTTAAGAATCCAGTCAACAAAGGGTTTTTACAATTAGAAAGACTAAAGCTGTTCATCAAGCAACCGAGCTACCTACGTTAAATTGCTCACTGTCACTGCTTAATTACTTTTATTAATTATTCACACAAAGAGTCTCCTTGAGCCTTTATTGACTCCTCAAAGCAGCGTTCTAGTTATACTTCACTTGGTGATTTCATGAGAAAAAGGACAAATTAGTGTCGTCAATCAGTTGCTAAATGAATTCTACATTATGTCATCGATTGAATTTTTAATCTCCCTGAAATTTTCCAACACATAATTTGAAACGGCGTCGAAATTTTGGATTCCTGTCTAATTTCCTTGCCCCCTTTTACTCGACAACGGATGGTGCATGATGAATCCGATGCTACCTATCACGTCTAGCAAGAGATAGATATAAAAGGTATTGGACCAATAACAAGGGATACAGGAAAATGAGATTTATCATTTTATCTACGCCTGCCAATTTTTTTTTTTTCATGTCGTTCTCCCTTATCCAATGGCGTGTAGACTTTTCGCAGCCTTCTGCAACAAGTTTGGTCGATGTGCAAGTGCTACCAGTTCGAATTGTTTCTCCCAAGCTTACCTGCAATCTTGGAGTCGTATGCCACACCCACGCCACAGACGCCGTTGTCTCGCGCAGCGGAAACCTCTCCTGCGCAGCGAGTGCCGTGGCTGCGAATGTGGTTACAAGACAGAGTTAGCTGCGCAGCACTGCGAGATCCGGTGCGTATCTTCCCAAACGAGATATGTGCGGTCCAAGGAGGCTGGAAACTTGTTCTTCTGTTCTGGCAAAAGAACGAGGTTCCAGCCTCCTTGGTGCGGTCTAACATTAAATGTATCGATGAACAAGTTTTAATGCATTGTTGTGTTTATTGTGGTATTAAACCGGCTACACTGTTGAACATAAAATTAATTAATTCTGGGAGAAATGGAAAATCTTACTGCCACAGAATTTTTTCTTATTTTTTATGCATTTTAAACGTTAATCTTCGGCTTTAAATCTGTCTTTTGTACAGATATCGCTGGCTGAGCAGTAACTTAGATTAATTTGAATGTATCTACAAAAAAAAACAATTCTCCCTTAAAATATCCTTTGTGTTGGAAAATAAGAGCTCAGCAGAAAATACGTGATATTAAACGCGTCTTTTGACTCCTCTCCAGACAAGATTTTCTCGAGTTTTCAATCGTAACATTTTCTACTTTCATTCATAGAAACAAAAACTCGTTTTATTCCCCTCGACGTCGCTGTATCACTGTTTTTCCAGCCAACAGTCTCATTTAATCATCCGTTTCCCCGACTTCATCACTCCGAAAGCATATTAAATACACTCACTGTATTTGGAGACGTCATTTACAAAGCTTAAAACCGACGGCAAAGAAAAACGCGCAGACTTGCTACATTACATTTCTGATATACCTATGTATATAGAACAAGCCAACTTAATTTTCCTTCTCGCAACTTTACAGGAAGATACGTTTCAAAAGCTTTTAACGTGATCGTGTTATCAGGTAAGTTGTAACAGCTATTATTATCTTGTTCTCGCAACGTGTCATTTTCCGCAGCGTGCCGATGTGAAATGGACGCCTTCTCGACGCCGACGCTTAACTAGTTGCGCTTACGTCGCGATTATATGCGTCGATTTCCTCCCTCTCCCCCCCCCCCCCCACCCCTTCGGCCCGCCCCGGCTCGCAATGTTCACACGTCATATTCACCACTTCACTTTTGAGTGGGGTTAATATCATTTTGATAATCTACGCGCTTGAGAGAATGCCAATTACATTTTGTCAAAATTGATAAGCAGGTTGTTAGAAAATGCCCTTGAATACCAAAGTTCATAATAGCAATAACTTGCGTATTGTGTTAATCTTGGAAGCGATTGCCAAAATTTACTCAAGGTAAAGATTGTGAAACGGTTTTTGTTATGTTTACTCCTACCAGAGAGCACTGACACGATACATTTACGCTTTAAACTTTTTAAATTGGTGTTCGAAAAATCGAATTGGTGTTTGAAAACCAATTTGGCTAGAACCTCGCTCTTCAGTTTTCCTAAAAACAGGAGCACTAGATTCCAGTCTTAATTGACGTTTTTTCCATACACATAATTGGTTAGTTAGTAAAAAGCGCCAATTTGTTCGGGATTTTATTTCAGAAAATACAAAATACATTAGTTTTTTAGTTATTGACCCTGATTATTTTATTAAGATGCATTTACGATGCTTGAACTAGGTAATTGTTATAATTTTATGTGGTTCTTTTGTAATCGGAAAATTGTCAGGACTGCTCTTACCCTTGAAGAAGTAACTAGTTCATGTTACGAAACGTCGGGAAATTTAGTTGTTCTTTACTTAGCATTCATAACCCATTTCAAATAGTTTTTGTTAAAACTAGTGCTAAGGATAAATCAAGTAGATATGAGTCTAAAAACCATCATAAAGATTCCAGTCTCCTTGTTGAAAACAAATGAAAGCTAAGTTTTATGTCTATAAATCTATAGAATCAAATATCAACCTTTTGGTCGCTCGTAATCAGTTTAGTTCGAGTACCGTGTCAGAAAAAAGCAGAAGTCTTTGAAATGTTTTTTTTTTCGTTACAATGGTGCCAGTGGTGTGGAATTGTCAGATGAAGAACGTCTTTTCTGCTCCAACAAGCTGCATCGTTATCACAAGAAATGATGATGATGACGCTAGAAGGACCAAGAATCTCGTGAAATATCCTGGTAGTCACTCATAAAAGAGTGGCGTGAAGGAAAAATATTCGAACTAGACTCGGCCTGAAAAAGTCGTGCAGAACAGTTTAACACATCTTGCACTTATCGACGATTTTATTCGTGGTTTTTTAACAAAACTTTTGGCGACGAAAAACGTAACATTTTTTTTTTTGTAATTCAGCAGGAAATTGGATTGGATATTAAATATTTGGCAGAATACTTTTTTCTGAACACCTGACGAGGTCTTGAAGTACAAGAAGATTATTTTTAAAACAAAAATCTTTCATGATGAAGACCAATGTAATATTTTAAATATTATTTAAAGAATTGAAAAAATACATATATTTTTTTTTAACTTAAATATTTTTTAACAAAATCTGAAGAGGCTATTGATATTATAACATTCCCACGCACTTTCAATACTTATAAACTCCTACTAATGAAAAAAATTTCTTAACTACCATACCAAACAGAACACCTTTTGTAGGTATTCCAATATCTCCTTCATTAAAAGTAAACGATCTAAAACCCCATCTGTTTCTCTGCCGCCTGCAGCTACCTTTTTAAATGTTAACCCCGTAGCGGAGTCTCGTTTTTCCTCTCCTCTAACGATTTTTCTACTAATTGGGTGCAAACGTGCAAGCGCTAGCATAGAGTGAAAGCGTTTCGCCGTGCCTTGCCTTGCCGCGCTCTAGCCGGCGAAACGCCGTCGCTACAACTACCGTCGCCCGTTTACTCTGATTTATTTACATGTTCAGTGAGTGGATTACGCCAGGGGTAGTTAACGAGTCAAGTAGCGTCCTTGTCAACTTTACGAGGACGCCGCCGAGCTCAGTGACGTCAGGGAATGCTGTGGTCAAAGGGGTATACGCAGTGACGTCAGCGGAAAGCGGATTAACTTGGCGACTGTGAAAAACAGCGTCGATGATGCTGGCTGGTCGCAAGAGTGGGTAGATAACGCAGCGACCATGCGGAGAATATGTAGGAGATTTACTGGATTCTGAGCTTTGGGTTAGGGTAGAGGATTAGAAATGCCGTGTCATCGGGCAGTGAGAGTTTGGGACAGAAGTTTGGTATTTCGGTCCGATTCAAGCTTTGATAACGGCTTTGAGCTAAATTGCGTTTTTACTTTCCGCGTAGTTCTAGACGGATACTTACAACTGTGCTAGGGTCGAGTAATCATTCGATAACGCATTGCGTAAAGAGGGTGTCAATGTATTGAATTCTCATAAAAAATTAGCAATTTTTTTTTTTTGTGAGGATTCCGAAACCCATTCAATATTTCTTGAAATAAAATAAGTAAAATGTGAATAGAGTGTTTTGACAATTAAAATCATACCGTTAGCCTCCAAACGTTTTCGCAAAGTGCTCAAAAAGATACATTCAAATAAAGAGTGTTTTAAAAAAAATATATATAAGCGCTGCAGCTTCTTGTTGAAATGCAAACTGATGTAAAAAATGGCAAAGTAATTGAGTAACTCGAGTCTCTCCTCCGGGAATAAATAGCTTCGGCGCTGACTCAATACGTAAGCAAGTGAGTCAGGGACACGATTAACGATGTCTTCAAACGTGATCCATTTTCCGGCCGAGTTTGCTCCAGATCGTAAAATGAGCGGATATGTTCGCTCCCTGATTGGTTCCCGAGATTGGTCAGCTGATTTCCTCGCTTTTCCGATGGCGCAGGCTCTAGTTTCTAACTGCTTCTCGTGTCACGTGTTCAGATTTTGATAGTCTTCGTCAGAACTGTGCGGATCACAGTTATTTTGTGATGGTTTTTAGACTCATGTCTACTTGATTTATCCTTAGCACTAGTTTTAAGAAAAACTATTTGTGCTGGGTTTTGAATGCTAAGTAAAGGGCTACTAAATTTCCTGACGTTTCGCAACATATACTAGTTACTTCTTCAGGGGTTTGAGCAGTCCTGACAATTTTCCGATAGCAAAAGAACCACATAAAATTATAACAATTACCTAGTTCAAGCATCGTAATTTAAAAATTGGGCATGTCTTGAAACTAGACGCCGAGTGGTGAAGTCTCATAATTAATTGAGAGATTCAAGGTCTATGATAAAAACTAGTTATTAAAATACTAATTCAGAAAATCTTAAAATTAGGTTACAGAGCTTTTGTATTCACGCAAATTAGGAACAATTGATTATTTTTTGTTGTTCTCTAAATTTTACTATTCTTTACAAAGTTGTAGGTATAAGTCGTATTTAATCAAGGAATATTTACTCAGAGAAAATACTTCTTTGTGAGCAAGAAATCTTGCATAACAACCGCGACTAGAAACGTATAACAATTGCCAGAGTGGAAGTTGTTTTAGAAATTATGAACTAGTTTCCTAAATGAAAACTGACTAAAACCACCCCTTTCATAAAACGCAATTGCAAGTAGGTACTTTGGAAACAATGCAGAGCGTACTTAGAGAAATTGAAGCTCAAAGAAGTTATTGAAATTCACTAGAGCCAACCGTACACTAAAATAACAATTTAATTAGCAAAGCGTATTCCGACGCTGCAAACAAATTCCAGATTTCCTCCCCCTCTCCCTTTCCATCTCCCTCTCTTCATTCTCTTCTCTCTCTTTTCATTCTCTACCTTCATTCCTTCCCAACAGAAAGTCCGTTACTCCAGGGTTCTCTGCTTGAAAGCAACTTCTTTTTGGCTTCTGACTATTACCAACTTCTACGCTTGTTGTTTCCTTTTAGTGTTGCAAAGTAGCAACGGTAAACATTTCATAGGTTCTGTTGGAAACTTTCGTCAGACTTTGCGTTATCGAATATTAAATGTGAAATGGAAACTGGCTTTAGGCGGATGCCCTCCAACTGGGATTTAAATAGACAATTAAACAAGTTAGCGTTTGCCAAAACCGTTGACGTTTTTTTTTTTAACTATAGAAAATGGTATAATGTTATACTATTGGGTATTATCAGACTTGAATCTGCACTGAATTTCAATATTACATGTTTCTAAACAATATCAATTCCGTATGTATCAAGCATTTTACGGGAATGTTTTTAAAGAAACCATGGCAAATTGTACGCCAATGGCAAAAACAAACACCTCGTAAAAAACTAACGTTTAAGACTAACGTAACGTAATGTAACCATCAGAAATGAAAGATAGTTTCGATGTTACTTTTAACGATGACGTAAGAAGTATACACCATTGGCAACATTGATTTGTACACCATTGGTTTTTACACAAACTGTAAATGTAACATATGTAACTAGGATTAGTAACAATTGTATTTAGTATTAGATACATTTAGTTATTTGTTAAACAATTTACTTTGTAAACAAACAAATAAATCAAATCAAATCAAAAGCTTCGCTATTGAACAGTTAACTTCATTCCGCGACCCACGTTTTCTTTCGAATTTATTAAAAATGCATGACTGGGTTGTCATCTGAAAATACCACGCAACAATATTGAACGATCTTGTCAGCGATATGTCACTCATGTTTCTCGTTGTTAACCTGGAGTGAGCGGCAGCCATCTTGGAGTTTTGACGATTTTTCTGCCAAACGAGGGGTTTCATTTCTCTGTTTATATCAAACAAACGCTTGCTGATTTCGATTACTCTGCCGCTTTGTTCATACATATAGTCCAACTCAGATCTTATCGAACACTTGGTGCAGAGTGAACGTTCTGATTTAAATAGAAAGATTGCCGAACGTTTTTGTGTAAAACTAACAGCGCCGATTTGAAGAGTAAATGCACGAGAAGCAAGTTAATTAGTAGTCCTCGCCCACGCGCTATAATGTGCCTCGGGCGAAAGATTGCAAACCAGTGTTATAATAGAATGCCTGGCGACTGACAGTTCTTTAATGGAACATTAATTGCTTTCAAACTGGCCGCGAATTTATAAAGTACAATCTCTACGCTACACGTGGTAATTATAAAAGCGTTTTCCAAAAAATATATGATGGGGTGCAGCAATAAAAAAAAATCAAGATGGCGTTAGTGATGCTGTTGGTTGGCGTGGAAATCGATAATATTTAGCACTGAACATGTTAACTGAGCTGTTCTGTGACGAAGTAAGTAGAACTATTTCCCACAAATGTCGAACGCGATTGTGTTTCTAGAGAGAATAGCAAAAAACCGTTATGCAAAACCAACAATTATATTTTCTTTAGAGACTTATTAGGAGCCTTCAAGTCAAATTCGGGATATTCAAACCATAAGAAGGTCATCTTTTGAACCATCGTTCAATTTTGCACGATTCTCCCATTCAAGAAGAAAACGTATCACCGTGGTTTTCTCCACTCACATGAAGCGATCGTAAAAAAAAATATATATAATTTTGTAAAGTACATCTTATTTTTTGAGAAACTAAAAATCCCGGGGCCTGATCCGCAAAGGATAGTGTAAGTTAGCATCGGAGTTTAATAACTACTAAACAATCACAAGCTTTGTTACCAGATTTCCCGGACTTTTTGCCTTGCAACAAGTCTATCTAAGAGTGTCAGGCTTAAACTCTGCTTTGTGAACCCGGCCTCAGGAGTGTAACGATTGCAACGTGGAACACTCACCTGTTAAACCAGTCGTCAGTGTAACGGGGGTAGGGGTACGGGTCGTTACTGCTGAAGTCGTAACTCGCTTGTGCATTCTGCAACGGGCAAAGACGAAGGAAAATTTCATTATTTCAACTCCGGCTTGTGCAATACATGTTTTCCACAATATTTATCCACGTTGGAGGTCGTGACATTTCCATGGCGATGCATGGCGATAAGTAAGCAAAGTTTTTTGATAGCAACGCTTGACGACTGCATCGAGACGGTGCAGAAAATAAGGCTGCGTTTTATGATTTAGGTATTAAGACCATAAAACGGAACTTTACAATAATTTACACGTTTAAATGGAGGATTTTGTTCCATTAAATAACTTTCAAAATAATACTCACATAATTGAATTTTAGATCAGGATGCATGTAATCCACACCTGAAACAAACAAAATGCGTCGATTAATTTTCGCTATGGAGCTTTCTATTTAAAAAAAATAACAAATACAAAAAACGCCTTCACCTGTTGACCGTGGAATAAAGCTGAAACATCTATTAAAATTACATTATTTATAGTTTTACGTATCGGATTATGGTCCAAAAATTCTCTGATGGCATGGAAATTAGTCTTACCAACTTAGAATGATATTATATTTAGGACTATTTTATTATTAAGTACTTTTAATTATAACCTTGCGTCCAAAGCGTCTATTGGTTGAATTTTGCATATAGATTTGGATGTCAATGAAACTTGGGTCGAGCCAACGACACGACCAACGACAGTGTATGAAATAAATCATTTTAGTGGGGTTTTCCGGATAAAGATCGAAAAAATTTCAGGTTTGTGAACAAGGATTAATTATATTTTAACGCTTAGCCACGAAATAATGTCCAAAGCTTCAGGGCAGCTCATACGAGATGTTAAATACTGTGACAGATCATATCCATGTCATACATGTTCCTGTCACCCGAACAACGGACCCCAGATTGTACATGAATATACACAATATTATCTTTCTGTTTTGCTGGCGTGCAATGAAATACTGTTGTCATTTTATCTTCAGGGCAAATATTCTTGTTCGCGGGAGTTATGAATGGAGTTGCGAAAATCCGACCACCCACGCAATCTATACCCAGAAATATCAGTGCACCAACGTTGTACCGGTTCCATACTGGCATTAGTTTTAATTGACTTCACTGTCCAAGTAGAATGAACTAATTCGAATTAAATTTCGCACTCCCCTGCTTTGTTTACAGTCTTTACACCGCCGAGTGAAGTTTAATTTTATTCATGTCACGTGAAAATGATAATGTTTGTGTCGCTTGACGAACAATTATCGCTGACGCCAATTTACAAGGGTCGACATTAGGCTGGAGCCTCATGACGAAAATATGAAAAGCTTTTCACTAAAGAGAATTTTCACTTCTAGCATGAGAATTACTGCTTATTTATTTAACGTAATTAGTAAGCATGGCATTCATGAGCACTCATTTTCTAGACTTAATTTCGTCCACTTCGTATTCACTTAACAGCTTCGACAGATAGAACTCTTCTCATTTTCATATTCTCCGCTATAGCACCTATTGGCGCTGAGAGTGGAAATGAAGCTTTGCCAATCATGTTTTGATTAAAAAGTAAAGTTTTATATAAATACTTTATCACTTACTCACTCTCATTATACCATGTACATAATCACGTTTTGTGTCAAAATTATAGGAAAATTAAAAAAATGCCATCGCTATCTAATCCAATGTCTTCAATATCCTAGAAGGATATCACCTAGTCTATTTTTACAGATATCTTTGCACCGGACGTAGCTGTTTTTCCCGCTAGGCGATGTCATCATCACCCAGACATCGTTAATCATCGCTCTTAGCAACTCCCGCAAATTATGACGTTAATTGGGCAAGAAAAAAATCAAACTTGTTATTTTCTTCCTTCCAGCGTCCTTTCCTCATTTACCACCGAATATTTCAACCTGCACCCAATAGGTTAGTAACCCCCGGGAAGATGGAGGTTAATCTACTTTGTCGCGTCGTGAAAGCACATTTATCACGCCATGAAAGCTGCAGCCAGGCAAAAGCGCGGCATGCTGTGACCCGCAACGTCGCCAAGCTAGATTTTATATAGGCAACCCGACGTCGTCTTGGATTGGAAGAGAGAAAAATTGTATCCGAAAGAAACATTCACATCCGACCCACAGTCACCATGAAACGCAAAAAAAAAAAAAAAGTGTAGCTTACACCATCTAGTGGCTTGGGTCAAGTTAAGAAGCTTGCTGTTTTGTCTTTTCTTTTTCCTTGGTTCATTGAGAGTCTCTCCAAAATGTGACTGTACTTGGCAATTGAGAAAATATAATACCTCTCTTTATTCACCGTCTGGTAAAAAGCTGCACTGAACCGGACCGAGAAGTAGATTATGATGTACTTGCTTTGAAAAAGATGAATAACTGCCGTTGCATGTAAATTGTGTTACGCTCAGAGAGAGCACAAGAACTACGAACCAGTTCCAACTCGTTGAACGCACAGTATGGCTAATCGATGTTCTAGTACTATACATTTAACACTTACATTTACATATTCGGATACTTTGCTTTAGCAGGTTTTAAGTATTCCATCAACGATAAGCGCCTACATTTTCCTGTTCTTCCGACATCGGGCCAACATTGTCAAACAAACATGGATCCAATTGGATCTCAAAGAACCTCTCTACATGTCAAAGACGATCGTCACATAAAGTCTATAGATAACTTTTCAAACTTACCGTCATCCATTATTGCAGTAGTGACATTCTTCCCCGTTATGCCCTGCGCCCAGGCCGCCTCCACGTTCAAGTCCAGCTTCGCTTTGCCACCATTTTGACCAGTGTTCTTCAGATACCACTGGAAAGGGAAGTACGGATCGGTGGGATCTCGCTGAGGTCGAATCTTGTCTTGAGGCACCAGGTTCTCAACGCGAAGCGGCTTGTATCCCCGTTTCACTCTTTTGAACCCACTTTGCTGGAAGGCCTGCATCACCTGGAACGTTCCAAATTCACATATCTGATCAGTTAAGATCATTTTGGTTACTTAATTGGTGACCAGATTCAGGCTAGTGGCTGTTGAAGCAGGCTACTAGAATCTTTTTACTGCGGCAGTACTTTTTCTTCTGTGGATGAGATCATGAGACTCAATAGCGACCAACTCGGAAAGAGGCATTAAAATCCTGGATGGTTAAGTATGGCATAAAACCCGAGCAGCAGTCGCGTTCCAGCCGACAGAAAATTGGGTATTTTTGGCATCGCTAAAGAATCAAATGTAGATTCTCATTTTTCAAAGAGAGAGAAATACGACACCAACGTCAAAAAAATGTGAAGGTCCACTTCACAGGAACTGGAAAGTTATTTCTTATGGAGTCCAAATTTGTCATGCGAGAAAATTATTGAAAACAAAAATAATGATGTTCGTCTCGTTTTATACATTTTTTATAAATCATTTGACACATGATACAGGTAACTTTTAGTGGCAGTGCCGAGTTTGCTCTGCGGGTTGCGTTCAGGGGTTATGGCGCAAAAGTTGTCACATTTTTTATTTAAGAACTGCGTGCTACGCAAAGTATTCACGGTTTGGAAATTTTTTTTCTCCAGTAAACAGAAAATGATTTTTTTTTTATCCTTAAATAAAATTCAAACGAAATATTTCAATAAAATGAAATAGACAATTAAATAACATGCATTGCATTGCATAGCATAGAATGACTGGTAATGTTTGATTCAAAGTATTGGTGTAACCACCAGTATTAAAATTAACGACAACTGGAGTTACCGCAGTACTGCCAACGGTTAAGTTAGGCCCAGATTATGTCCACGGTATACGCAAGAGGATTGTTTACACTTTCGCATGCAACCAATCTGATTACACCACAAACATCAGATTTAAAAACTTTCCCGGAGAGCATTAAATATTCTTTACCAGGGACAAATAGCCAGTCACAGTACTACACATCGCAATCGTGGATCAATTTGAGCTTATCAAATTGAGCTTCCTAAAATAATGAAACCGATTTTCCTTGCAACAACTTTAATATCAAAAAATATACCAACAATCTTAAATGAAATTTCTCAGTAAGCCGGGAGGTCGCACACAAGACAATAAATAACGGTATCGGCATTGTTTAGAGACGGAATCGCCGCAATATCAGCCATATTGCGACCTCAATATTCTCGGGGGTAGCGAGTGTCGAACTAGCCTTGCCAACGTGGCATACGGTGGCTAGGCTCTCTTGCTAAGCCCTCATGTTTTACGCCCCGTCTTGTTCGGAAAGCTTTCCCACGCGTCGCAGGGTGGAAATTGAAAAGAGTGCGACGTGTCGGGCAACGCAATTCATCAGGATGGCGTCAAGCAATGTAGCCGAGCTGTAATCATCTTTTAATCTAATTTATTTATATGTATGAGAATATTTACAGGCTTGCTGTAGGTTTTTGTGAAAAAATTCTGCACTGTCGATGCTTGACTATATGAATAAGGTGTAGGTGATTGAAAAGAAGACGTCGTAGCGAGCTGTTTGAATATCAATTGGCAATTTTGTTAAATCAAGATGAGGTAGGAAATACAAGTTTTTTTTTGCTCAAAGTTACACTAGTTGTATTTTAATTGAAGTTGAAAGTAATTTCAATTACTTTGATTTTTTTTTCTAAATTAGCAGCAAATACACAACTTGCTTTACGCATACCAAGGAGGCTGACACCTCGTTCTTCTATTTTTCAAAATGGCACAACGCATACCAAACTACGGGAAAAAAAAAGTTAATTAAAATCGCGTGAAGCTCAATTGAATACCAGATGATTAAATATTGGAAATCATTTATCTGGCCAAGACTTTGCAATATTCGGAAATAATTGGAGCGTTACCCAGTAAGCGTTTCAATTTCGCATCCTCGCACATCCATATTAGAAAGCAAATTTGCAACATCGCATTGCAATCGCATGCAATGCAATGCAAAATACAATGCAAAATGCAAATTGCAACGCAATCGCATGCAAGCGTTTGCAATTTAAATAAGATTTCAAATAAATAAAACGTATCCAACGCCAATTTTGGGTACCTACTCAAGATTGACAGGTTGTGACGTGGAATAGCGTCACTAGAATCAGAGTGACTGTGAGTACGCACAGCCTCTTGGTTCTACTCCTTGGAGATCCGTCATTCTCATCAAATACACTAACATCGACTCAGAAAGAACGTGTCCAAGTAGCTCAATGGGTTAGAGCAACACTCGCGATTTGTGGAGATCGTGGTTTGAGTCCCCGTTTGGGCATCAAGTTTTGAGACGGTAGTAGTGTTTATAATAATAAAATACCCCGCGCATTGCAAGCGTTTGCAATATAAGTCAGATTAGCAGTACACCCGCTGCGGACGCCGCTGCCGTGTGTGAAGTGAGTGATAAGAGTTATGTGATTAATTTGAGTTGATTTCAGCAATTTCAGTACCTAAGATAAGATCGTACATAGAGTTACTCTGCAGTTAAATGTTTACCACCTTTGGTAGTTTAAAGGCAAAGACTCGATGTTCAAGTTCAATCGACGATTACAGAATATAGTAGAGCCCCCGCTGCGCCCGCAGTTGCCATGAATATCGTGAGTGATAAGAGTGGCCTGAGTGATTTTGAGATCTCTTATACTTTCCAATTGAAACCAGATTTAGATTCAGTTCATATATCCAAGATTCTATACCGCGTTCAATTTATTATTAGAATAAACCATAAGAAAGCAAGTAAGATGTCAAATTCCTAAGACAGCGTTGAAAAAAGTCAGAAAAAAGGATTATTTGTCATTTTTGCAATATATGTATTTATTTTATAGAGTAAGTAATGCGTATTAATGATCATACACAATTATATTGCAATGTTTACTTTAAACACTTGGTGTTTGAAATACCTGTTGCAAATTCACGGGCATGCTGGACAATTTTAAACTTTTTTATGGATTCTTCCGTCGATGTGAAATAATTGTAAAATGTTTTTACAATCTGTCCCTCAAAATCAAGTTGAGTCGAAACGATCTATAAAGAAGCTAATTTAATGTGTTTTTGTCGCTGGAAAATATGTATTTCATGCTTAGAAAGCTTGCAATAGAAGTTTAGGCCATTGGGGATTAGCATAAAAGTCGGAAATAACATTTTCACTTGAAATTGGTTGTGTCACCTTGTTTAGGCTGCGGTTACCAAGGCAAGCAAATTTAAGGCTCGTATTATAGGTTAAATTTATTAATAATTTAATTGATTTCAAACATATTGAGTGTCATTTCACATTTGTACATCTGCTAAGGATATGGTATGGTGTATATGATATGTAAGGTACGGTATACAGAAAAATGCGTGAAAATAAATGGTGAAACATTTCTTGTTCACAGCCTGGAGAGCAAATGTCAGAGAGTAGTGACACTTCGTCTAAAATGTCACCGACCTTGCGAGGAAATATTACACGACCTAGCTAAAGCGACAAGTTTCTAGTGTGCTGAAGATTTTTCTCTGGTTCTAGTAAGATATCTCAGCATCATGTTCGTCGAATGGCTTGGAAGCCGAAATTGTGTGTTACTGTCGGGGAATCGAACATTCTTGATGTATCGAAACACCGATTCAGGTTATACCAAATAATCAATTTTTAGAACAACGCTCGAACTTTGAAATACCGTTAAAATATCTAAAGACCAAAAAAAAAAGCTAGTAATTCTAGATTTTTTTCCTATTTCTTTAATTACCATTTATGAATAAATCGAGTGTTACAAAAAAAAAATTTGTGAACGAGGCAGCGGTTAATTCACTGCAAAGTTTTAGAATGTGCTGGCTCAAAACTCTCTTTTTTTTTATAACTAGATTTGTGAAAACGCAGTTTGACCTCCAACCCCTAGACAACCTTTCCATCTTCGCACGTTCAACAAACAACGAAAAAAAATGGTTTAGTATTCAAGTAAAACTAAAACTGCTTTTAAAAATCAGTCAAGGTGTTGTTAAAAGTGTTCCTGTCACAAGCCGGCGAGCAGCGGCTTCGAGCGCGATGCAAACGACGTCATGTCTTACACATTACGCCAGAAAGTAATTTACCACATCTTTCACGGTGTCATTAAAATATCACTTGAGACTTCACCCTTGCAAGCGAACCTCTTGGTACAGGCTGACCTACAAAAGCGTATTACGAGGCGCTTGTGCAACCACAAGACGTTTAAGACAGGAGTCATTCTGCGGTTAACATCTGTACTTTGTCTAAAACAGTAATGACGACGAACAAACATGTTTTCTAGATAGACGAGGTCATTATTTATATCTTTTGTCTCAGAACTTCTTGCAGGTAACAATGGTCTTAACAAGGCAAAGAAATTCGAGATGACATTTTATATGCGTTAGAGATCAAATTTATAGAGCAATGTCTCGCGACAACGGAATGAAAATTGTGATTGAACCAAATTTTGAATTTTTGTAGGTGTTTAATAACTTAAATGTTGTCCTTTTCGCCTTTGTAGTGCACCCGATGAGTGTGGGAAGTTAACTTCAAAGCTAGTTTCATTAATCAAATCGCCTGAGGAAAATTATGGCGAGGTGCAAAGTTGTAGTTCAACCATTTGACACAGTTTTTTTCAAAGGTGTGCTGATTTTTTGTGTGTTTTTTTGTACTTCAGAGAATGGTTTGAGGGTTTTTTCTTTTGATCATGATATGACAGGCACTGTTATTTCAGCGCCGCCGCTTAAAGCGTATCCTCTATCCTTTGTTTGTTCCCAACCAGTGTTCATCTCCTAAAAAGTTTGCAGCTCTTTGAAGTTACCACACAAAAACTGATTGGCAGAATAAGCCTTCGCTTGGTTTTCCTGGAAAACCACCTTGAAATTTTGCATGGCGAGGTCAACGAACAGTCATTACATATGTGTGTTAGTACCTACATATGCACGGATAAATCGTAAGTTCTGGTAATGCTTTCACTCTTCCCAAGGTAACTAGTCCAAGGACCAAAACTTTCAATACTTCGAAACATTCAATACCCAGCCTGCAAGTCTCGGGAAGACCAACACTTTAATTTTTATTTTCACAGAAAATTACTTTTTTTTTCAGGTGAAATCGCCTACGCATTATTTTTTAATTACCGGTACTCACAAGGATAACTGATTTAAATTAATTTTGAGGAAATACATCTTGACCATTTTTTTCTGGGAAATTAAATAAGTTGCAATTGTTCAAATATTTGCAGATTCAGCATTATTTTTTGTATACAGAACTGAAAACATAAGGAGGCCAATAGTCATGTTTCACAGTCGAGTAAATTTAGTCACTCTGACAAAATCCCGCTTTAATAAATGTATACTGTTAAGTTATGACTATCAAGATCTTCACCTCCAAGCCGTGTATTTTTTCAGGTAAAATGAAATGATACCCGCCGGTGGTTGTCGTAGGCACTTAGAAAGCAACCTCGGCTCTGAAACTTTACTTGGTATTCTTGTGTTTGGTCTGCCACCTTCTGTCATCGCCCTATCTTGCAACCAGAACAATGATAGGCTTACACGTAAGTACACGATGGGATTATGTAAAGATGGATTAACGTGGCCGACAGCTGCTAGTAGGTCTTACTTTTGTATGGATGAATTCAGAGTTTTACTGAAGTTGCTCAAATTGTTAGTTTCTCTCGATTTGTAAGCAAAGTTTTTTTTTGTGTGGGAAACGTTCTTTGTATTTCTGATAATTAAACACAATTCTGCTATCTTATGACATAATATCCACCTATTATTATTGACGCTTGTAATGGATCCTGCAGCTTTCAGCTGATTTATTTTTAAATTTATGTCAGCACTGGATGTTATTTTAAACTTGAATTTTCTCCAGAACTATCAGCTCATCTTATCATATCTTGTCATTTATTTACCTGATACTTCAAGTTCATTCATTAAAAAGTAGCTTTGTATTTGGTACGAACGCGTAGCCAAGAAGTATATTGTGTATCGTCTGGCTTCATACCCACGAGGCGAATGTTATTTCGCAAACACAATAACTAATACCCTGCGGAAAGCCATTAATGAAGGTGGGAAAGCCGAAACTGATAGCAGTACTAATGAGCCCCGTGAGAAACACAGACAATGATAATAGAAGATGCCCGGATAGAGCCGCGGTTGCGAAAATGGACGAAAAGTAATCGACGTATTTCGGTGAGCTTATTGAGAGTTCTTCGTTCTTTTGAAGGTTTTTTTAAACATTTTACCAGGGGGAAAAAATTACAATAGAAATAATCTTCCCAGACCAATTAAAACTTTAACTATTAACGACCAAAAATGTCTTTGAAATTCGAGTTTTCTCAGTGTCAACACTAGGTACATGGTTAATGAAAGTTCAGAGTTCTTGACAATCACGCTTTCAGGCAAAGACAAAGTTATTAATAATGTCACACGATGTTTAATCAAACTTTCATACAAAATATTTCTAGACGTTTTGCGAGATAAAAAAAAAAGCCAAGAAGACTTACGCCGGATATTTGTTTCGATCTATCTCAAGTATGAGTGTGAGGAACTGTGAAATTGCGTGTAGAATAGAAACCTTGCGTGGGTGAGTTTCTTGCGAAGACAATGGGATCTTGAGGGGGTCTTTTCACATGTAATTGGGACATCCACGTCGAGTTTTCAAGGTTCAGGGAACCAAGCCGTCTGTTCCACTGTGCAAACAGACGTTTCAGTCAATAGAAGACCTCAGCCTCCCTGATTGTCGCTAATAGTAACGGATGGTTTTCACGAATAACGCTTAAGAGGAGTATTATCTACGAAAAATACAGATTGCGGGATGAACTGAATGTTTTCTTGGACGTTATCTTGAAACGTATTGACTATTGAGGCTGAGGTCTTCTAGTAATCACCTGCGTTTCAATATCTGTGTTTAAAACGTCACATTTGTGTTATTTCCAATTGACACATTTTAAATTGCAGGCAGCAAAGATGGTTGGATCCAGCATAAAACGTTCACTTTCTTAACCCCAAACAGAGAATAGGAAATATCATACCAGTAGCACTTGGCGAGGTATAAATTTGCAAGCGTAGTCTACGAGCGAACGAGAGAAACCTATCGTGGTTTCACCAAATCCTCACTTAGCTTTACCTAGAAGCTATGTTTGTCTTCCAACAGTGGTCTCCTGGGCAAATCCCACGCATTCATACGAAAATGATACCTGCTGGCCAAAAAGCACGAAAATAACTTGTCTAAATAGGGGCCAAAGTGTGAGCTTCTTGTGATTTGTGGTGGATCCTGGGTAGGTGCATTATCACTGGATCAATTTATAGTCCTAATGAGTACTGAGTACCTTACCATCGGATCGACCTTAAGCCGTCGGGTGTGCATTATACTGCGTTTACTCCTCGCGTGCGGCAGAGCACGATGCAGGAAGTGGAACTCCGTAGGCGAACCCAAAACCTGGAAGCAATAACAAAAACATCAGGATAGATATATCATCGATGAATTAAACAGTCTCTGCTACTTAGTGTTTGAGCGCATTCTTGACTGTAGCACACACACAAGCAGCAAGCACACACCCACACACACACACACACTTCACAGCATAGCTTTTAAGTGCGAAACCCCTAAACGCAACCCACAGAGCACAAAACTCGGCACCTCCACAAGCATTATCAATTATCTATTATTTATTAAAATGCCCCACCCAAATATAGATGCGAATCACATCTGATGCAAAACTTTTGCAATGTTTCACGGAAACTTTGAACTGTAGTTTCGGGATGACTGATGATTTTAAGAGGCACCTTGAGAATTGCTACAGTCCTTCGTAAGAAATTGGATGTGAGTTTCATATGAAGTCTCCTTGGAAGTATCCCGCATGGCTAGTTGAATGCTAGCCCGAAAACCTGCATAAGGTCGGAACATTACTGAAAGTGGAAAACCTCGAGACGTGCACGTTCCTTCATTTAGGTGTTTGTGCTTCTCCTTGGCTTTTCCTGGGACTTGTTAATAAATGTAATGCGTGTGGTTTTCTTTGTTGTCAATGTTTCTTCTACGCACCAGTGCACAAAGTCGTTGTTGGCGTGGTGAATTAATTCTGTGGTTTCCTCTCGTGTAGCGCAACCCGTGTTTTTTAAGTGAATCAGAAAAGATAATGGCTTTCCATTACACTAGTTTTCAATTTTTTTTTTTTTTTATGGTTTACCTGGCTACAGGTGTAACTTTTCCTTGTACTTTTATTAATTAGCCGCATGTGTCTGCCATGCATTGTCGAGAGCTGACAACAGTTACCTGACACGAACTTTCTCTCAGTGAATTAAAACAAAAAAAAAATGCTTTAAAAGCTCTCTACCTAGCACACTTCCTCTCATGCAGCTAGAAATTGTTTATGTTACAGTTTCAGAAAATCAAAATCAAAAAGCATCCGCTTAAATCTGCCTGGAAAAAATGTTTACCTACACAATGCTTGATTGGTAAAACGATGATTGGTAAAGTAAGCAAATGATGGATGGAAGGCAAGCAAGTAATTTAGCTACAAAAGCTCTCCCACGAAACTGGTATTGACAGAGTGATTTCATTTTGAATCAAACCCATCTCTCTTTGTGTGCGAAGATATTTTCATTTGTGAAAATCAAGCGCAAATACGTAGAATCAATCACAACCACAACAAGATCAAATACCCCAAAACATCACTCCTCAATCAATAGTGGATTATGTTGTATACATTCACTGACATGCTTTGATTTGAATGGAAGAAAGAATATTCATTTTTTTATTTGCTAACTTATTTTCTTTTGCGCAGAACATAAAAGCCAGTCACAATTCTAAAAAAAAAAAAAAAAAAACACCATTACCAGAATTTTCAATGTTAAAGTAAAATTTTCTTGAAACACACTGTTTTCTTGTCACCATGGAACTTTCTTTTGTCACCGTGAACGTGGAAAAGCCAAGGTGCAGGCAATAAATGATGATACTATCTCAACAAGGCAATTTTGATGTTGTTTCGCCAGTAAATTGGAAGAGGCTGCTGGTACTGAAGGCAGGCGTACACTCGCTGTGGCTCGCCACTTAAAGTGGCCATACCTCATCCTCTGTTCCCCCCCCCCCCCCCCCCCAACCACTTCCGCCGCAGAAGGTCTTTGATTACCTTTGCCGCCTTGGACACGAGATGCTATTAAATTGGGATGGTGACTTCGTCTCAGATCCTTTGCCATCCTCGTTCAACTTGATACCTAATCGTTTTCGTCGCCAACTTAAAAGGTTGGAGAGGCAGGTATTGTTTCCCGTCAGATACTTAATTGATTCAAAATATTTGTGCGATGTGGTAAAACTTTAGAAACTACATTGCAAGTTGGAGAAAACTTCAGGTTTTTATTTTTCTTGGATCAATAAGGAGAATAAAAATTCTACAAATTTTGACAAAAAAACATCGTAAACGTGCGTTCATAAAGAAATGTTCATTTCGGTTTTCTAAATTATGTTTGTAGTGTTTTACTTTAAATCGTGTCCAGTAAACCATTAGCCTTCCCTAGCGTTAGGTTCTTATTCGTTCTTAGTTCTATTTAGTTTTTCCCTCTCTTGTTAAACAAAGCCACTACAATATTCCCGTTGGTCCAACAAAAACTGGAGAGTGCCATCGGGAACGGCCAGCAAACATGCGTGGGAGCAGTAACCGTCCACGGCGCTGAAACTTGTGGCGACGGCCGGGGATTAGCAATTCAGTATAATAACATTACAAGGCGAGTTGCCCGTGCAATCCAATCAACCGGCGGGATATCTCATTTGACAAGCATTGTTTAAAATTCAAGGCAAGCCGGAAAATTCATATCATTACGCAGAGTTTTTTGCCGGTCTGTCTAGAAAATACAATTAAATGTATGTTGCCATACAACACCAAGTTGGTATAAAAAATATTTAATGTGGTGTAGAGTTTTTCTTTTTTAATGAGCAAGGATGCTCATGTACCCAGGATTTATCGTTTGTTTCCCGTGACATTATCACCAAAATCAAGCAATCGTGCCTCAATTATGAGACCTGGTACATCTGTTGTGATAGTTGGTTTTTTAAACCAGAATTCACGCCAACATTTCATTCAAAAGCACAAAACCATATCATTTAAAAAAAAATCCTTTTGGCGACAGCAGTGGAATTTTTGTATCCAACACATTCTAAATAGAAAACTTTGCGTCTCGCTAGTCACGACACGTCTATAAAAATCGTTCCGGCCACCCATTTGTGCGTAGGAGTCTTCGCAGAGGCGACACTTCCCATAAAATGTTCATCTCCTCTGCCATTGGCTGGCCGACATCTAAATTTCTCGGTAACTACAAGTACATCTTCCTAAGCCGGATTATTAGCCTAGCTTTGCTCAGGTCAATCTTGTCGCCTGTCAGCTTTGAAATCCTGACCACAGAGTCACTATATATCTTAACTCGTCCCCAGGAGTGTTACGTCCAGCCTTCAGTGCGCGTCGTCGTGACGTCTTTAAGGTTAAAGGGCTACTCACTCACATGAAGCCAGCTGTGACGCCAGTATTTTTGCTATGACGTCTTTACTGAAATTAGACGTAATACTCTAATCAAGATCTGAGCTGCGGTAGAAGGGTCGGTCGAGTCTCGCAACCAAACGAACACGTCAGAATGCCAAGATGATTTGAAGCGAGATGGATTGTAGCATGGTATATATAAGTAATTGTCTTCACTTCTCGATAAATACACTTGCGCGTCTTCGTGTAATCATAATTAGTGAAGTTACGTAGATATTATTTCGGTTAATTATCCAGAGGGTGATTTTCACCAGCCAACTTAATTTAATTTGCTTTTCAGATTGGTTCGTTCGGAGTGAGTTTCAAGCCATGAACGATGCGCTCGCAATCAATCTCGGTCGACTCTCGACCCCCGCGGAGCAAACTAGGATCATTCATCCCGAGAAGAGTTTAAAAAACATTTTCAATTCAATCTATCACTTAATTTTTGGTATTTTTACTAAAAACCGGCGTTAAATTTTAATACCTTACTCTGGAAAGGTAAAGCCGTAGAAAACGTGGGTGTAAAATACAGCAACGCAAGTTGCTGAGGAACAGAACACCTGCCGAATTCGAGTCGTTTTATGTTACAACGTACTGACAGTGCTAACTTTTAGCAGCAGCGGCTTTGTCGCAAAGGTGAAAACCTTTTGTCAATCTAGGAAAATTATCATCTAGACAGCTTGGCGAAGACGCTTAGCGTAGACGGTAGAATGGGTCTCATGTACGATATACGTTTTTTATGCATGTGGGAAACTAGATACTAGAACTGGCAGCTGCAACATTTAAGCGAAGAGCGCCGAAAAGGTAAGTATGTTCATTGACTCGTACAGCTTTAGATTTATTGACTTTAAATTAAGAAGAATTCATTATACGATAAGACGAAGACGCAATTATACTATTAAAATACTAAGGATCTAAATGTGTTTGTTCTTGCCCTTGATACGCTTAAAAACAGGAATCATGGCATTCTGTGAACTGTTTTTGTTGAGATCCTCTGCTAGTGAATTAAGCGCACTCTAGCGCAACTCCCAAAGAAAATTACGGCACCTCCACTTAAACTTCGAATTCTCTGCCAAAACTGTGGCAACTCAAGAGCGCTGTTCATTGTGTAGTTTTCAAAGACAGCACCAACTTGATAACATGCTAAAAATTGGAGACGTGAATCTAAATAATCCAGAACGCCGCCCACAGAGATGGTCACGGCACCTCCTGCTAAATTTATATTCCATTCACCAAAACTTTGACAATTCGATCTATCTGCTTAATTTGTCAGTCTTGACGATATTAAAAACGGTTCATCACCGACACACCAGCCTCCTCTCGAATTCTCTTGAACGCAACCCGCAGAGCAGAACATGGCACTTCCCAAAAACTTATCTTTGACGCAAAAAGTTTCGATTTAAAAAGTTTGACTCTGCTGATTTTGTCGATTTCAGTGGCAATTACAAAGCTGTGAAGCACTTTTCAGAGTCACAATCCGTCTCCGAATACCGACCCAACTTACTACCATGAGTTTAGGATGGTAAATAACTAAAAAGGTTTCGAAAACGTTGATTGGTTTGATCATTTCCGCTCGCACTCGCTTTTAAATTGATCACGATAGAATGTTGTCGCTAACACTAGATGAAAGTCATGAACGATAAAGGAAAACCCCTTTTTTTTCAAATACAAGTGATATTCATGTACTTTTTTTCCCCATTCTTATGACAAAACGTGGCAAAACGTTCCGCCTGACGGCGTCCATTACCCACCCCTGCCCTCCACCCCCGCGCCCAGCACTTTTTGCGGCGCCCACGACAACGACGTCGAACAGCGTACGCCACGCTTTGTTTTTGAGTTATGACAATCGAGACCGGGCTTGCCGAATAGTTTCATTTCCTTCGTCACATGGAAAAACGCTTGATCCGAATTACTTCGACTGATTTATCGCTTTTCGATCGCAAATAAACGGCGCGCCGTGCGAAGGCAGACTGTCAATAAATCAACCTGGAACCGCGGGTGTCTGCGAAAAAAAGCTCAAATAATATCTCACTGAGCAATCACCTGTGAGCGTGAAAGACTGCATATTTGATGGAAATACGAATAAATGCTAATGTTTTTTTTTTCGAAAGTGCCGCAAGAAACTTTGTTAAAACTTCCCTGTTTTAGAATTCAATTTGATTTCATGCTCAGAAATCCAAGATGCTTTCATTTCTTTATATGGAATCTCATTAACAACAAAGTTACACACTGGCGGAAGCATATCCAGTTGCTTGTAAGCATAAATCCAGTCTTCGAGTCGCTCATGTTTACCTATTTGCTTGATTGTGCATGTATGCTTTAATTGCTACCTCTCATTGCTCGTCAACGGTATATTTGTCAGAAAACACGGTGTTTAGTTTACCTAAATTGCCTAATTGCTTTGCCCGCCACTAAAATCACTTGAAAATCACCGCAAGATTGACCAATATCTGCGCCAATTTTGACGAGCTCCCATATGCTAGGTCGCACTATACGCGCCGCCCCCGCGTAGGCATTCGAGGAGCGAACCTGCAGAGTGCCTCTCACAAAACACAAGAGCCCTTATTCCCTGCCACTTAGCGAGTGAGTTGGCAAGAAAACCACTATCTCACGTGAATATCAAACTCGCTTTTGCATAATCAGCCTGCGATGAGATGTGTGCGAAGATTCGCGTGTTATGCGATTTATAGCTTCACTCGCGGTACGCTAACTGAGTTATTTTAGCTCAATTCTAAGAATTTGCGATGCAACTCACTTATATTCTGTATTGTTTGTCAGGGTTTTTTTTCAAGTCGGCAAAACTGAGCAAGGCTTTTAGCTGAATTTTGGCTGTTAAATCAAGTTTCTGATAAAATTTAAACTGTGCACCCTAGTTTCTATAGCGGATGGACGTATACAAGATAAAATTATCGGTTAAATCTCGTAAAGCTTTTCCAGAATCTAAAAAAAAAAGCGGAATATTTCAGTCCCGTCGATATGTCGCTGCACCGTGTGCTATAAATTTAGGTCAACATCATATTAACAAGACCTCAGAAAAATAATTGAATCAAAAGAAACATTTTGAAAGTTGTGTCTCCCACGCCAGAGTTTCCATCCACCAAAATAGCTCTCTAGACGTGCCTAAGCTTATTCCGAAGCTCGTGTGCAGCGTTCTAACCCAGACATTGCGAAGTGTGTTCGGTCCAGCGCTAATTCCACGCGTGGCCGCCTACAGCAGCTGCGAGCACAAATCCAACACCTACGCACCCGGCATACTGATACTGCTACACACCTGACGCATGATACAACCTCCAATTAGCAGGCTCTCACGTCAGCCTTTTGAAACGCCTCTGTGCCACTCTGCATGTCTCCCTCAGGAGACTTTCGTGCGCTACTTCACACGAACCTCGTGACAATTCTATAGTAAAGGCGACTCTTGACACAAATAATTACATACGAGCGTACGCATTTAAATTCGACAGTTTAAGCTTTACAGAGGTGAATAAAAAATATTGTTCCTATCTCCTGGCACCTGCCGTTCAAGTAACTACCGAAAAAGCATGGCATATGGACATAAATCTTCAAAGATCGTTTCTATTTTGGTTCGCTGTACGTAGACAGGGACAATTTACCGTGATACTGTGTCATGGCACTCAGTTTAAAAACCTTTATAGACACCGTAGATTAAAACTACCTCTATAGTAATACATGAAGTGCATGATTTATCAACTTGAGATCCAAGGAAGCGTACACATTTTGCTTCGGATAAGTGTCACCGGTTAATTGCCAGGGCATTTATATTTCGTGTCCGCATCGTCAACACCTTTGGGAATTACCTCTTAGACGTCCTCGGTTTACGTTCACATATACTGTCAGTACCAATGCACACGTGCGTGCGTTCCCAGTGTTTAGTGTTTATGGAACACGTGCTATGTGAATAAACAGCGAGACTCGCCTAACTTCTCTGCGTATATAGCAGAGCACATAGCAGATAGCTTCAAATCAAATCAATCAGTGCGTGAACGTGATATATGCTATGTTATTACGTGGCTCGTACGCCTATCCATTAAATTGACTTGAGTCTGATTTATTTTCAAATTTGGGGCTTCTTTACATGGTCAAAGCGTATCAGACCACAAAATCAAGAACAATTGTGAGCTCAGTTGGAATTAACTATCCTATACGCAAGCACTTTTCGCCCAGGAACTCTAATTTTATAAGAGCTGTTCATTAATGAAATGGTGTGGAACATTACACACCTCCTCTGGGCATGTAAACCCTCATTACACGAGTTCTACGGTGAGTATTCAAATGATGGCAGAATGCATTCAGGCCATTCATTAAACTATTGAAAAATACTTTATTTTGATTTTGCTTTTTTTACGATTTTTTGCCCGCGATTCGGGATATTATAAAATAAACGCGAGCTACAGCTAGTAAAATGAAAATCCCCCGAGGGAATTAGCTTCACGGAAAACTGTAACGAGATCATTTTTATGTTTAACCATTTGCCAATGGAACTCAACCAAGGCCTGCCGTGCCTCACCAAGCGGATGGATTCCTCCATCATGACCTACATGAAAATCCCAATGATTAATTATTGGGGCCCCGTACATTTCTGTTTTTATTTACACAGGATCAAAGCACAGGCTCCAGATAGGGATGTAATACTAAAAAAAATACGGCTTCAAAAACGTGAGTGTGTTCCATTGAATGAATGTCTAGCAATGCCACCATAAAATCAACATGACAACTGAAGAAGCTTTTCCCAGTTTTCTTAAAATTGAACTTGATTTCAGTCTAGAAAGCCTCCCTCCAGTTTTGAGAATACCCGTCTCAAAAATTTCAAGATGATTTGCGTGTAACTTTTGGTAGAGCTTTAAGATTTGTCAAGGGACATTTCTTTTTTTAATCAAATTATGTGTATCAAAAGTAGCCTATAAAAGCTTTCTGATACTATAACTTCTAACATTGAAATAGTGATGGAAGCAGCCCATCCTTGTGGATCAATATAAAAATATACGCGCAAAATCTGTGACTTGCACGAATTCGATACGATAGAAATCACTCTGTCTCGATACTCTACTGAGAGCTACCTGCTTTCGAGCGTAAATATTCGGTGGAGGTTACACCGAGCACAGTATATTTTACCGTGACTCTACGTCTTCCCTCTTCCCCTCCGTTAAGTTGTCCACCTCACTTTCCAGCTAGCCATTTCAACAAGTTCTCGTCAAGTGCAGGATACACTTTTCCAGTGCGGTGGCCACCGATGAACGTGGAAAGCGTTACGGTCTCTAAATATACTTGCGCCGCGTAGCGACACCGGGTGCCATTATTCTGCACCACTTCAGTTGGGACAAATACAACGAATTGCACTTGCGAGAAACCGGGAAATAAATTTAATTTCGGTGCTCTGGGTGCCTCATGTTCTCTGCTCTCGCGTTAGACCTACTACGATTTACGAGGGCAAAATTGCTTAAAAATTGCTAAAATCTTTAACAAATGCCGTGTTTCGGCTGAGACTTAGCTTCAGTAAAATGGGCATGACACTGTGAGTCATGTGAGTCATCTGTAAAGATGGGAATACAATTGGAATGCTGAAATAGGAAATATTAAGACTGGTTTGATATCAAAATGAATTCCTTTTTCTTAGAAGAATGTGATATTTGAGAATTACACCTGTTTTCCCAAAAAAAATTGCTCGCTCCCTGTGGTACACTTGGTTTGTCATATGAAGGTCCAAAAAGAAATTGTTCAAGCTTGGTGGACAAAATTTTCCTCTCAGAGAAATTTAATAAATTTGGAAATTCCGATACGATAAAAGAGCCCGTCAAAAGTTCAAAGAATAGCAAAGAAGATAATGTGTGCTTTTCACGGTTTCTTCGAGCTTGCATCTAACAGAATCGAAAAGGTTTTCTACTACGAAGGAAAGGGATTTCACCATCAAGTCCCGTGAAAGTTTTAACACGAATATTTTTAATTCGTGTAGGAGGATCCACGGCCATATTCAGCAACGAAGGAATTTGATTTTGATTTTGTAAACATGAGTCAAGATAACGTGTTAGAGTTATTTTTAACTTCTCTCGTTTTTTTAAGATTACTCTGAATAGCAACTTGTAGGCGAAGCACAGAAAAAGTTTTCGGTACGAAACGACAAATCAAATTGAAAATTGTAGAAGGGTAGAGACGGTTTTGCTCAATTGGATTGCCTTTTGGTCCTAAAAGGGACCTGAGTTAACGTTTCGTCGGCGTTAGCGCCGACATTTTTCAGACTATTGAGCAATAAAAATCTTTCTCGCGGTCAATCAAAAACAAACCATACATAACAAAGGAATGAAAAAATGAAAATAATTTGATATCAGCCACAGAAAAGAATCATCTCCCACGTCATATCGATTCCCGGTGGCATATTCGTCATCGTTCCCTTCTCATACCACGACACCGACTCGACCTTGAGATTCAAATCAAGTACGTTTGTTTGTGCGCCGTTTTGAACATCACATGTCTACAAGACGTTCGGCAGAAGCATAAAAACATTACAATCATTACAACAAAATTCTGTAAGAAATTCACAAAGCAGCCATCGGCTTTATGATAGTTTTTAGATTCATGTCTACTTGATTTATCCTTAGCACTAGTTTTAACAGAAACTATTTGAAATGGGTTATGAATGCTAAGTAATGGACAACTAAATTTTCCGACGTTTCGTAACATAAACTAGTTACTTCTTCAAGGGTTAGAGCAGTCCTGACAATTTTCCGATAACAAAAGAACCACATAAAAGTATAACAATTTCCTAGTCCAAGCATCCTAAATGCATCTAGATAAAATAATCAGGGTCAATAACTCAAAAACTCAAAAACTCAAACAGCCATCGGCTTATTTCCACTACCGTAGAAACCAAACAATCCAAGGTCATGGTTCATGACAAAACTCGCTAAAACCAGTTTAGAATTTTGTTGCAACCACAAACTTGGAAATAGTTGTGCTGGACACTAACCGTGCACAAGTTTATAAGCAAGCCTTGAGAATTCTCTAAAACGCCCATTCTCTACTTTACTATTTCCATCAAAAGCTGCGCTCTTCCCTATCGATGCTATGTTGCGGATTCTCGGGAAAATTCAGGTCCCGCCGCAGGGCACAAGTGTCGATCTAAAACCATCGCCACACGGGCGTCTGAAAACGACGCCACCGACGCTGTCGACGCCGCCACTTCATTCCAGCCTACCACCGCAATGTCCCGGTCACGACACATGGTGGTTCACTATAGAGCGATCGATTTTATCGTTGTTGGTATTAATGGGAAAATATTTGCTGAAACCATTGTTTATATTACATACATGCTCATCGTGATTGAGGTCATGCATGGCAATGAACTTCATGCCTCTGTTTTTTTACAGTTTCGGATGATTAATGTTGATTATAATTATCTTTTGCGCTAATGTAGAAGGTCGAAGCCAGAGTTACATTTGGTTTGATGAAAGTGCACACTCTAATTACATGTATTCACTTGAATTCAACTACGATCTACGTTCATAACTTGCCCTCAATCATCAGAAAAAAAGTGTTCAACTTTGTGTGAAATACCGGTGAATGCTTCGACAGCTAATGCTTCGCACGGTAAAGTGTATTCTCATTACATGACACCCTCAGCTCCTTAAGAAAAATATGAATCTAGTCCCGCTTTTGTGACCATATGAATATTTAGGGCAGTTCATTACGACTTCCCTGTCTTGTCCTGTATACTCTAATTAAAGAAGTTACTAGCAGTACCCGCTGCCTAACGGCCGCTGTTGGCGATGAGGGAGTAGGCAAGACTTCATTTTGGTTATTGTCTAAAAAAAATATATTTCAAAAAGTTTTTCGAGTTTTGTCAGATTACCTTTTTCCAAAGTCTCTAAATGGACCACAACCAAGAGTAATAACAAAATGCTAAGAAAAAAAAAGTGTTCTGCCCTTAAAAAGACTTGATGAAGCCTTTTGCCTCTACGCCAGTCTCCTATGCCCTCAGGGCATAGGGTACTGCCCTGAGGGCATAGAGATTATGGTCTGAGGATTATGCCCTAAAGGCATAGGGTACTGGCGTACTGGCACAATTCATATACAGCCCCATTTCGAAGGTATTCAAATGTGCTTCTGTTTAAATCGGTGTCGTTTTATTATCTAAGTGCCGTTGCCACCAGTACAACTTTGTACAGGTTTAGCGCAATGTTGGTCGACATTCACATTGCTAGAATAAATTATAGTAAAATAAAATACGACTCGTTGAATACCACAAATAGCAAATTGTAATTTCATATTATTTTGATTGTTGTTTGTAAAAAGGTAGATCAAATAGGAGTGACCATTGGTGCGAGACCGCGGGGCACGTGTACTAGCAGACACTTATTTTCGAATCCATTCACATCCGATACCAATAAACCAGGTCCTGTACGAGCAGCGATTAAAACCCCGTGGGGATTGGCGTCAAGTCCAGCAGCATCCCACATCAGTATTCATCCCGGGAAACCCTAACCCCTCCCTATCCCACCGCATAACCACCACGTACGGCGCCGTGCTAAGCGACTGCCCACTCGAAGATTGATCTGCCAATAAGCTAATTATTGTCATGTGTGTTGTCCCTGAATAAACAACTTATCGGGTAGGTTTTATTTTCATGTCGGTTCCCGAGCGATCGATAAGCAATGAGGATGACGTTATCTCGACATCACCAGTCTATTCTATCAATTTGATTACTGAACTTTAATTATATTTGTATTAATTCGTATACCGTATTAAAAATTATGTATGACCGTAATAAAAATTGAACGCGTGTTTTCGTTGGTAATAGAACTAGCCATCTATTTTAATGTGTGTTTTACGCACTTATAAAACATATGTTGTATACTAAATATATATGAAGGGTTTATTTTTATTTCTGGCAAAGTTCTCAGATTAACCTTCTCGGGGATTGCATCCAGGTGTATTCTAAGATAAAAGAGACCACAATAAGTAACTTTCCTGGTATTTTATTTATATTCGGAAACAAATCTGCTCCCACATGGTGTGTTAATGGCGATTTGGTATATTTCCGAATTTCCTCCCGTCTTTCCCAACAAAGAACGCGTCAACCTGTCCACCAACACCAACCTTCAATCCAGCTTTTTCCTACATAATATCCCACTAAGATAACATTGATCCCTACCATGCTATTTTGATTATAGATTTATACAATATTGTTTACCATACTTTCGATGTTGTGCGTTGGGCTTATCATGGAGAAATCCCCGTGGTCGATCTCCCCGGCTCAGAACGTCAGTCAGTCAATCAATCAGTCGACCGGCTTCGCTTCCATTTCTATCTCGGTTCACCCACAATTGGCATTGACGCCGTCAATGCATCGCAAATCCGGCATCAATCAACTATATCGGTGATGTGGGCGATAGCGATCACAATATACCCATGAATCTTCAATTTCCACTCGATGACTTTGTGAAAGGACTACATACATCATTATAATGAATTTTTGTTCTATTTCCAGTAATCAAATATTGTTTTGACTCGTGCGTTGATGGCATGAAAGATAGCATCTGATCTAATTCGATTGTGACTTTCGAGGGCTGAGTTTGCGCAACAAGTTTTCCTGTGACTTAATTCTCGGCAAAATTACGGTGCTAGGATAATTAAAATTTTAGAAACGAGATTAACTCTCACTTCAGCCCAAGAAGTGTGATCGTGGTTTCAGCTGATCACTTCTCAACCGTAGATTCAATCCCAATCGCTTGCGACGATGCCTTTCTCGCCCGAGAAAAGTTTTCCTAAAATCACACGCTGGATTTTTCCTGTAGGACGTGTGCCGTTTTCCTGGCCATTAGATTTATATTTCTGTTAGAAGGAAAATTAAAGCTTGCTATGAGGATTTAAACTTCTAACATTAAAAGCGAGCCGGGAACGCTCGAATACCCAACTGGGATTTGGAGAGCTGAAAATGGAAAATTTCTACCGCGTCCCGCAAGCCAAGGATACATTTTTTTCAACTAACCTTAAAATTCTGTACTCTCGTAACCAATCAGCAAGAGACTCGTTTGATATTTTGTTATTATTAACGACCTGCCACTAAAGTGGCACGAGTATGGATGGAGATCATAAACCTTGCGACACTCTTTTTTTTTACGATGCATTACGCACACATACGAAAACGCAATAAATTGTAATATTCGCGTTACGTTAACAACATACCGCTTAATATCATTCTTTCGCTCTTAATCACTCTCTACAGTGAAATAAAAAACCACTTTACGTGGTCGAGTGCGGGGGCTTGCAAATTCAGAAGACAAATTAGCGTAGCGTGCCGAAGAGAAAGTGTTGGGAGGATCATATTTCATGATTATTATCGTCGTTGTCGTCTCAAGACACAGATGCTGGAAGCTTACAGCTTAAAGCGCTTACGCTCTGTCTGTCCTAAAAACACGCCCTGAGGGCTGAACACCGATCGAGCTCAAAAATCATCCCTACAATCTGCATACTGTCTCTGGCGTGCTCACCGACTTACATTTAAGGGTTTGAAAACTACACAGAGATCTAGTGAAAACGCGTCCATCTCGCAAAAGCGACGTCCTATTAAGGTGGAAGATTCCCTTCGAAAGTAAAGACCCCGAGCCTAGCTTATTCCCGAGCTTATGTCACAAAGAGCGAGCACATACTTCAAGAAAATGCAAAGATCACAGCGTACTTGGAGATATTTTATTTCTTCCCCCTCCTGCCTCCATTAGATGAGTTGGCATCACTGAAAATTTTGTCTCAAGTTTGCATTTAATATCTCATACAAATTGACGATCATCTTAGATAATTACGTATCTGCACCATCATCAAGAAGAAAATAAGTTTCCACGTGAAAATAAGGGACGTGTGTGGCCGGTGAGTTTAAAAAGTTAGCTTTTGAAATGTGGCTTTTACAGATTCGTTGATTTAATGTCCTCCCTTTTGATCGTCTACACGATTAAACTCGTTTAATGTGATAAACAAGTGCTTTTTAGCGAGCGACAGAAACTACTTACGAAGATAGGCCCCAAATTTCGAGCTGGAACTTCATTTCACATGAGATTGGGCTCGAATATTTTCGTTTCGAGCTGGTCTGGCCGCGGTGTTTTTAAAGTTCAGGGGTCGCGCCGGGCCAGAAGCGTCTACCTCCAGTCAGGGCTTGTAACAGATGTCCCTGGCATAGGGGCATGCCGTTGCCCTCGTCTGCCGCTACTGCTCCACCAACTCGAAGGTATCCACTTCATTATTTAGCATTCTAAGCTCCTACATACTCGCCCATCCTCGCTCGTGCCTATCTGGCGTTATAATATCGTGAAATTATCGCGCCTCTAAAGCAGTTTCGTGGTTAGAAGCTAAATTATTCTGCACTGAACTCTTATAATTTGCTTAAAATTCCTTATGAATCGCTCACACGCAATCCATCATTGCTTTCTTGAGGAAATTTAGCCTAAAGGTTCAGAGGAAATGGCAGAAATTTTAAGAGTTATCTCGAATCTTTCAAAAATATCCCTGCTTCTTGAAATTGTAGGTTCAAATCCATCAAATGTTTGATTTTCGATTTTAAGTATTCCGATGACAGAAAGTGCGCTTTAGTGCTGACTTACAATCTCTTGGACTCTGATTTTACATTGTGGTTTTGTAGTTGAACGCAAAAATAAAATTATTTGCGAGATTTAAATTTTGATCAACACCTTCTTTAACTTTTCGGCGTGCTCGCGATATACCAGACGAAGTGGGCATGGAAGTTTTTCCTCCGGACCTGAAGATGTGTTGACAGATTATGACCGTAAATTATATTCATGAATATCTACATGAGATATTATGTTGTGGAAAATATGTTGCCTTTCGCCCCTGAGCCTCGCAGGGTGTCCATCAATCACAATACATCGTCTTCAGTCAATTTCTGACAGAGTAGAGAATCTTGGGGAAGGGAAAACGACCGCAAGAGAAGTCTCAAAGAAATGACATACTTTTGTACTTTAACAAAAAGGTAGAACTTGGACCTTTTCAACCGCTGATAGGTATTAAAAAAACCTTTTAATTGCTCTTTTCTTATTTAAAATAGCAACGTGAAACTTCAATTTGCAGATCCATGTTTAATTTTAATTTTCGCTTGATTTTCGCCGTTGAACTATGATGATAATGCAATAATTTTAATTTGCCCATTAATATATTATTTTTCGCTTTCCCGACTGAAGTAAAGTAATTATACTTAGTTTATGAGTGAGATTGTCAGACAGTTGTAATGCTTAATATTTAAGGTTTAATCTAGTTTAATTTAGATTGAATTTAAAATCACGAAAGGAAATTACTATTTAACAACAATCCGTAGCCAATAATTGACCCGATTTAACAGTCACCATTGATAACGAGCTAATTTCCTGTCATATTTCAAGCAATTTCTACAAACGCATTCGCCATGTGCTGTCAAAATATCAACGAACAAAAGTAGCTTCAACGCTAAATATAAAATGACAATTTGAACGTGTTTATATTATTTCACTACAACCGCAAATCAAACTAATTCATAAAATAACTACTCTCTAATTTAAAAAAACACACACTTATTACTGCATGCCCTTCACAAACGACCACATGCATTACGCGCTTTGACAGCTGTTGTCCACCAATTAAAAACTAACAACCCCCTACCATACTGGCGCAATAAGGAAACTAAATCCAGAACAATCGCATCCCAAAAATGATAACACAAACGAAATCCAAAAATTATTCAAATTACAAATAAATTGTCCTGCACACTTACGGGACCCAGGTTATCGAATCCCGTCCTTCTCGCGACTTGGTGGGCCGCCTCATTGCCAGGCTGCCCGTGTAATTTCACCAGAAACGAGTTGGTGAAGACATCACCAGAAGCTCCGTTGACCACCGGCACTAGATTACATTGCAGTTGGGCGACCAGCAACGCTACCCACAGACATGAATCCACCATGGCTCGCAAGAAACAAGCAGACCGTTGCTGTTGTCATTCCGTAGGAGATACCAGCTATATGACGTCACGGTGCATTGATCGACGCAGAGTACCCACAACCCCAATGCATGCCGCCTCCAAAACATCGACTAGCTCGCATTACACCTGTAATTTGAAAGGATTCGCTATGGAGTTGCACTTTTTTAGTGTTTATTAGCATTTAAAGGCTTTATTCGTCCCGTTTATTTTTATTTAAGTCTCAGGCTATTTTTTTATTGATAGGAAAGTGAATTTTCTTTTGAGTTAATGTTTCTGGGTTTGTCTGTACGAACTTTGCAGGGTTTCCCATTGGCGGGAAAGCCGCGCACTCGCAATTGCCTACCAAAGTGTTGTCTGCGCCAAGTCACTGCTTTCAAGCGGGCCCGCGCGACCTGCCGTTGTTTTTTTTTCCTTTTTTCCTTTCGTAATGCATTGCCGATTCCACTCGGTACAATTTTTAAATAGAAGATATGTGTCTCGGCCTTTCTACTATTCGCTGTTTTGGATATTCATTCATTGATCCAAGTTCAGGCCACGTAAAGACCTCCGCCTCTACAACAAAAAAATCACCCAACCACCCCTCTAGTCACGGTTACAAAAACAATTCTTGAAAATCATCTTCGCATTTTTCCGTGGACTGAATCAAGAATGTTCTCGAATTTGCAGCAATGGTATGTCAAATTGAGCTCTCTATCCAAAAGGCACGAGCCAAATGGCGTTAGCAATGTGGAAAAGAAACCAGATAACGGCGTTTGAAAGATGGCATGGCTTCATAAGAATTGTCATTCTCTGAGACACACTGCTCTCCTCAAAGAAGCTGTGGAAATGACGATAACAATTTCTCGCTATGTTTGTCAGCTTGGGATTGTTTCAATCTGTTGGAAAACAGATTGAAGAGGATCTTTCTTTGTTAGCAAGCAATGAGGTATAACTTCTTCAAATTAAAAGGGTGAGCAGTTGGGTTGGGTTAGGTTGTAAGTCAGTCTACCTTCTATTGGATTATTTGATGCCTGCATGTGAGATAAGCTCAACGCTCTTGAGTTTGCCGACGATAATAATTATTATTTTTACCTTTATTTGTCCAGAAATATATCATTTGAATAATATTTGATAGGCCCCAGGTTACCTAGGTCGTCCTCTGCAATTCTTACGAGATGACAAAAGAAGAACACTGCAAGAGCTGTCAGCTACCCCAAAATCATTGACTTCACTTCTTATGATCGAGATATCTCTTAAACGCATTCCACAACAAATAGAAGAAACTGTTTATAAGCTATTGTGTTTATTATGGTTTTTAACTCGTTTCTTATTTATCTAGCCTCACGACTAGTTTAAAAAATATATATATATATATTTAAAATCTGTGTTTTTGAACGCTAAGTAAAACAACTAATTCTTCCGGCGTTTTGTTCTTTACTCCCGTTACTTCGACAAGGTTGAAAGCAGATGTTCTTGGACATTTTATAGAAACTGCATTGACATTTGACAGCGATTTAAATTGCTAAGTATGTCAATACATTGGTGTTTCTATAATGAAGTTATTTATGTTAAATTAAAACGTAACTCAGTCGTTATCTCCCTTAAAATCAGTAAACTATGTTATTCACAAAAATTAGTCCGTACATCAATGTGATGATCATTAGAATTAAATACCAGTAGGCGAAAATCAATAATCAATTCATCCAGGTGCCGATGAAATACCCGGATAAATTCATTCCTTCATCGACTATCAGTCAAACTACATCCATAATATATCGACCTTCGGTGAAACCACATTTACCAATCTGTGGCAATAAATTGTGAATTTACCTCTTGAATCTGTTTTGGTTAGTAGGAAACTCCTTTAAATACAGTTTCCTTCAGCCCGGGTCAACACCCGCCGTACCTTCACGCGTCTTAACACGTATTTCCTTCGAGACTACATGGTCTCAATCAACACGCTGTCAAATTCTTGCGCTAGATAACCCAGAACTCCGTGATAGTTCCATGTCAAACTGCCAACGGGTTTGTTAAAAACACGGAGCCAGGCACCCAGGTACTGATAAGGATGGTCGAGAATACCTCGTGACCTCTACTACCGGTCGAAACCGAACACTGACTAGTTGCTCGATTTTAGCTCTAATCAAGTGAATCGTAGAGTACCTAAAGAGGCTTTGAATGTAAAATATCTGAATGCTATGCGTGGGGAGTGCTATGCGTTATATTAAATGAAATATATTTAGATGTCAGGAATCAGAATATTAAGGATATGTCGCTCAGACTTGATCTCGTAATGACAAATCGACTTCAAGAAAGAAGTTCAAGTAGCAACCCGTTCAACGTCTTCATGGAAAGGGAACCGGGCAGGGGGGGGGGGGGGGAATTTGAGGTCTCGAGTAGCATGATTTGCCCAAAGAGATAGCACCGTTCAGTTCTTCTATCCCTTAGCTACCTTCGTTTCTGAAATAGTGTCGGAATTTCAAAATCTATCACTAGTTATAAGATCTTTGATTTACCACATCGCAAAAATATGTTTTTTCTAGTCGGCAACAAAGTCTCCAGGTTTACCGGCCAGACAGCTTTCCTGATTCTGAAGCATGTATTTTTTCACCTCTGTAGTACATAAGATGAGGAACTCGTGCACTTTTTCATCGGATTTTCATATTTTTCGACAAAATTTCCGGGGAAAATTGACGTGTCGTTTTTTTTTTCAAAGTGGCAATTTCGAGGCCAAGTGCCCCCGACCATTTCAAATGCGTAATTTTGACGCCTCTTGAATTTTTTAACACTACAATGCAGTTGTGCTCCTGAACGTAAAATTTCTAAGCCCGTTCACCAAAAAATAATGCCTATTTATGAGAATTTATTTTTATTAGACATTGTTTTAATTCATTGCATTTTATAGGAAGACTCGCTTCCATTTGTTGACCCAAATATGTTAAAAGTTAAAAAATTTCCAACATTTTCTCCATTAAAGGCTCTAATTATTGGGCAAACATTTCTGGAATCAGATTCTCAATTGCAAGGTGAGAGTCGCAGAAATGTTTGCCCAATAATTAGAGCCTTTAATGGAGAAAATGTTGGAAATTTGTTAACTTTTAACATATTTGGGTCAACAAATGGAAGCGAGTCTTCCTAACATATTCCCCATTAGGATAACGCCCTTTTGAAAAGTAAGTAGTGGGAGGCTGGAACTGGGAACCTCATCTGTATTTAAGCCAGTCTGGTGTCATACAACTAGGACATACCCGACCCTTATTCTATGCTGGTATCTTGTTGAACCCGTGCGATTAGGCATGTAGCAGTAATGTGACTTTACCATACTGGAATTAGAATAGATTGTTCATACAGCACAGAGAATGGGGCTAAACAGGCAAACATTTCCTTTCGCGGTTTTGTCGGATATGGTTTCCCATAGCTGACTGATTGATTTGCAATATCCAACAGGCCCTGTGGATCTAGTCTAATGGCGTCAGTAAATGCGTGAGTGATGATGAGAATAAACGCAATTCCTAGTCTTAAAATTAGGTAGAGAAACTCGATGACAGCACGTAGCCTACTCCTGTCGAGCAGCTTTTTAATCAACATGATTCCCTCACAAATCCATGCTGCCGAGAGATTGATAAGCAAGGTGAGAAAAAATGTTATCTTCAGTCCCTTCAACATCTCTCACTAACACTGGTATGGTGGTCACCAGTCCAGTAAGGGCTGTGTTACTAAACTTAGGATGAGCTCACGAAAACAGATGTTTCGAACATGACAAACCGTTCGGTTTGGTCAAACGTTTGTTTATCCTTTAAATGTTAAAGAACTTTGACTGAGCTTTGATTCTATATCATTAAAAAAGTAAATTTATGCACGAATGCCATATGAACTGGATCAATCATACAAATTCGAGTGGTCAATGCACGTGCGTGGACTGCGTACACCTGCGAATTGTAATTAAAATCTAGTCATACCCCACATCTGCACCTTAGGAGTTGGGAGAATGGTAGGAATCCAAATATCAGAATGAAGTAACCAGCAAATTACATATTTGCAATCCAAAAATACCGTGTTTATGTTATGCGCATTGCATTCTGGGCAAAGAACCAATCATTTCCACAGGCTTAAATTAATTATACAGAAGAAATTGCGGATAAAAGAACATGCTTTGGTTACTATTATTTTCTCGAACCTAAAAACACTTTAATTTTAACTTCCTAAAAACCAGTAAAATGATAATGTCTAGCAGTCCACTAATTCGAATGGAGCGGTGCAGCATTTTACGGAGCTAAAGAAGTCCCCAGAGAATGCCATTACCAAATCCTACACCAACAGCACAGTTTGGTACTCTGGGGCAGCTCCAGCCATTTGAAGATTTTCTTTACGCTCCAAAAGAAAGCGGCCAGGTTCATGGCATGTGCAATGGACTGGACCGAAAAAGGGCCATTAGAGAAACGCTGACAACTGACAACTGCCTTGGGACATACACCTCATAAAAAATAATAACTTGTGGTAAGGTTCAAAAAAGACCCATTACAATTCATAACATATTTTTATTCTGCAGTACATTGCATGAGACAATGTTAAGCACACCTTTTTGAGCCTATATGTCATATCCTGGCATTTCTTACTGAGGAAACCTTAAGTACTGCCACAAATGCAGATGAAGGAGAGTGAGTGTTCACGATGCTTTGCAGATCAGAAGTTTGAATGCTATAAATAATAGTTACTTAAAATTCTTGACAAAATATATTTATGCATATCTACAATCTTGACAGAATGTATGCCTGAATTCTCCACCTGTATAAAAAATTAGAATCCACGCAGACTCTTAAAGAAGAATCACTAGGAACTCGAAGAATGTGAGTTGCCGTTCCGTTCACACCTACATTATCGACGCAGGTTTCCAACGGAAGATCTACTAGGTAACCGGTTAGTTACAACTGATGCTCTCTTCTTCATATCCAACTTCATCTTGGCCTCGAGTCTCTTTTTCTCAATCTCTTCTGGTGTACATCGGCGTGGAGGTGAAGGCTCTGTCTGCCAGTCTGACTCTACAAACAAGAAAAATAAAATTATTGTTGGGATAAGGGCTGATTTCCATGTCACCAAATATTCAGTTTCAAACCAAAGGTATATTGTTAACAACTTTTTTTTTTCTCATTCCTCCTGTGTTATCTGAATTTGTTGGTAATCAATGTTTGAAATATTTATGTTTCATTGCGTTTGGTGAATGAGTGGATGATGATGAACTTAACCTAGCCTAGAAGGGAGGAGGGGAAACCCGGTGCTGGCACGTAGCATTCCTTTCATCCCTCCAACCCAAACTAAAGTATTGGGAGACAGATTTTGCTTTTAGGCCATAAAAAATCTAAAATAAAATTAGGCAGGCTAATTTTACCTCTTGGTGACTTGGCAAGAGAGCTACATTCAATTGCATCCAGCATCTTAAGCATATCTGGCTGCAAGAAGTCATCGTCAAACGTATACAAAGTTGATGAATATGCTGCTACACTTGCAGTCTCCATTTCAGCAGCATTGCTCGCAACCTTTCTTGATTCAGGTAACGAAGGTAGATTGGTGCGTTTTTCTTCACAGCTGATTGACAATTCCAAGACGTTATTTGGTGTCTCTGGCTGTGATGATGATTTACCTTGACTCAATAGCTCAATATTTTCATCACAAAAGTTTGCAAGGGCATCATCAAATGAGTCATCAGCAAAGATATTGTCAAATTTATAGTTTTGCACTGGTTTTTCCTGTAAAGGTTTTGTCTGACCTATCACCAACTTTGTAAGATCTTTCCTTGATGCAACATTCACTGGTACCTCAACCACCCTATCGGAGCAAGAAAGCTCATTGCCTTTATCAGCATTTATCACAATCAGTTGATTTGTTTCCGTATCGGTTTCAATCTCCTTGCTTCTGGTTAGATGATTTTTAATTGTTTCTGGGGTGAAGGAGCTTGGCTTTGGAGCCAATGGTTGATCCAATGAAGTATTTTTTACTAATGGTTTAATATAGATCGGGGAAAATGCAGTTTTGTCAGGAATGTCAATCACTTTTTCTTCAACATACTGGCTACATTGAAGCAAAGTGAAATAGTTGTCGTCATCTAGAAGAGCTATAAGACTGTCATCTTCTTTTGCAGAATTCTTATTTGGCAGAGCATATGTTGATGGACCTGAGTGTGCATCAGGATTCTTTTCATCCAGGACACACTGTTTCAACGCCTCCAACTGAGATGTAAGAATTGACAGGTGATCGGAGTCTTGATGTTCCACTTTTATTAACTTTCTTTTTGATGGAAAATGGTTGAGTGGAGAATTTGCTTTTGAACAGCGCTTTGTTTTCTGGACAGGAGTTTTATTTATTAATCTCCGCTTTGTGGAATTGGCTAAAAGTAAAGAAAACACTAATTACAAAATTGGAAGTAGGTACAATGATTAGAAAGAATTATGGGTTATAAGAGGAGGTATTGTAATTAATTAATATAAGTTATGAATGCATATTCAAATATCTTTTATCTATGAAGATATGCTATAAATTTTTTAAGATTTACATAGTATCAGGCTATTCATAAGCAACACCAAGATAAATTATTGCATAGAAAGGAAAGTGCCTGATTTCAAGGCAAACACATCTGATGGCCACAATTAAATAGAGCTCCATTGTGCAGTAGTGCGTGAACGTGCGTTAATCTACAAAAAGTCACGTGAGCATACTAACCTGCAGAGCCCATTCTCCCTACAGGGGATTTCCATGCCCACTCTATGTCACAAGCCGGTTTGTTTACCGGACTAAACATCCCCGGACTGGGACTCTCGTCAACAGACTCATAATCTCCCCTTCCTCGTGTAATACACACAGCAGGAGTATGAGCATCATTTCGAGATGTTGATGCTTTAACAGGAGTGTATTCTGTGGAAGAAACTGCAACACAAAGTTATGTAAAAAATAGGCAATCAAAATATTTTAAGGCTAAAAGAAAAAAGAAGCATACAGAGTAAGATTGGCTATAAACGTTCCAGATCTTTACGAGGGTATATGTGTAGCAGAAGGACATAATAGTTGAAAAAATCTACCCACAATAAGCAGACTACGGGCTTCCATAAGGAAAGAATTCAACCTTCAGTTTTGTAAGTTTCTACCTTTGCAAGCAGCAATAAGGGCATTGCAATTGTAAGGAATAAGAATTTGGTTCTTTTTTTTTGCGCAAACTTAGTTATCTGTCAAATCTCATCCTCGTCAAAGTCAACTACAACTTCGAAAGCACCAACGCCCTGCACATTTGCTAAATTCACTTTGTTTTTAATAGTAATCAAAAGTGAGTGTCAGGAAGACTGCGGCCCATTATCTTTAACCCATAATTTTGATCCACGTTACCCTCATAGTGGCAATTGACTATTAGTCAATGGACAAAATAAGCTCGTGATTTTAGGGGACTACAATATTGACCTACTTACGGCAAGCCCACATATGCGAAGGTTCATGGAGGTCATCGATTCTTTCAATATGAAGTGCACGGTCAAAACCCCAACGAGAATAACAGGGCAGAGTGCTTCGTTAATTGATAATATTATTACGAATGCTCAAACAGATAGAGACAGTATAGTATGTGATAACGGATTATCCGACCACTGTTCACAGGTTCTGGATATCCCATGTAACTCAATCATTGAAAACGAGAAGGTTATACACAAAAGGATGATAAATGTTAAAAATCAGGAGGCATTTAATGCAGAGCTAGATGCAGCAGATTGGAGTGCGATATATGCCTCTGAATCACCCAACGACCAATACGACGCTTTTAGTCAAATATTCAATGTATGTTTTAAGAGGTGTTTCCCCTTGAAAAAAATGTGTATAAAACATAACTACATAAGAGGAAATTGGATCACTAAAGGCATAAAAATCTCATGCAAGCACAAAAGGGATCTAGTGAGTTTGACCAAACATTTCAGCATGTACCAGGTTATACAAACATTCTCTGATACATACAACAAAATACTGAGGAGAGTTATAAGTCTTGCGAAAATAATGGAGGTGAATAAAAAAATTAAAGAATCAGATAACAAATCTAAAGCAGCATGGCAAATCATAGATAAGCGAATAAATAAAAACCGAAGTCGGGGAAATTTAAAATACATAGTAAAAGACGGGCAAGAATGCTGTGACCCTAATATTATATCTGATACTTTCAACAAATACTATTCAGGCATAGCGCAGGAAATTACTAGTCACCTAAGTAGTTCAACTTTAAATTTTAGAGAGATGCTCCAAAACAGCACAAGTGTACATAAATCTATTTTTATGGCACCAACCTCGACAAAAGAAATTAACAACATCACAGCGCAACTGAAAAATAAATGCTCTAGCGGTTTGGACGAAATATCCACAACGGTTATCAAAAAGAGTATCGGCCATGTAGCAAGTCATCTGAGCTATATTTTTAACAATTGCATGGAAAATGGGGTGTTTCCGGACGAGTTAAAAAAGGCAAAGGTAATTCCTATTTTTAAAAAGGGAGATCCTAGAGTAGTTGCCAATTATAGGCCAATCTCGATACTGCCGGTATTTTCAAAGGTTTTCGAATCAATAATCAAATTGCGTATTACTGATTTTTTCAAGAAGCATGATGTTATCTCAGATTCACAAGGTGGTTTTACAGAAAATAGATCCACAAGCTATACGATAAATAGATTTCTATCTGAAATAATTGAGAGCATCAAAAATGACCAATCGACTGTAGGCTTTTTCTGTGACCTCACTAAAGCTTTCGACTGCATGGACCACATCATCCTCCTGGAAAAATGCGCCCATTATGGAATTAGGGGAGTGGCTCTCAACCTAATTAAATCATATCTAGAAAATAGGTCTCAGATTGTGGAAGTTAAGCAGCTTGATAGATATGGGATAGAGAAAATATTCCACTCTAAACCGGAAGGAGTGAAGATTGGGGTCCCACAAGGGTCAATTCTAGGGCCACTGCTTTTTATCATTTTCATAAATGATTTACCACACAATGTTAAGAACGCGGAACTGTACGCTGACGACACTAGCCTTCTGGCAAAGGCAAAGAAAGGTGATCTACATACACTAAAACAGGAAACCGAAAAGAAAATAACAGATGCAACATTGTGGTTTAGTTGTAATAAACTTATACTGAATAACGCTAAAACAATATCAATGTCCTTTTTGATTTCTAAGGAAGCTAATGAAGCAGTTACGCCCATAGTAAACAATGCAACAAATGTAGTAATAGAAAATGTAGAAGTAGCAAATTTCCTAGGTCTTATTATAGATAATAGATTAAAGTGGGGTTGCCACATTGATGCCCTGGCAACTAAATTAAGTAGGGCACTGTTCTCAGTAAGGTCAATACGAAGAATTTCGGATATCGATACAACTAAGTTAGTTTATTACGCTAATATTGAATCTAGAATAAGGTATGGCCTTGAGTTTTGGGGTAGCACTCCAAAAAGCAGGAAAATTTTCGTACTTCAAAAGAAAGCTATAAGAATTATGCTTAACAAGGGAAACCGAGTTCATTGTAAGCCTCTTTTTCGAAAACTGAATATATTTACATTATATAGTTTATACATATTACAAATAACAGTGCAAATTAAAATACAATATGACGGACTGCAGAAAGTTAAAGATAGTCATCAACATTTCACCCGAAATGGAGACAACTTGAATGTTAGTTTATGCAAAATGTCAACTATGCAACTGTCACCTGAACAGATGGGAATCAAGATTTTTAACAAACTCCCAATAAATATAAAGCATGCAGCATCAACGAATATGTTCAAAAAGAGAATAAAACTGTTATTGATGGATAAAGCATGCTACAGCGTCAAAGAGTTCATTGACTGCTTAGAATAAGTATTAGCTATACCTGACGAGCTGTGCAAATACTGTGACTATAGATTTAGATTTTTATATTTACAATTTTACAATTTTATATCTACAATTTTATATTTACAATATTAATGCATTTAATGTATGTCTGTAAACCAGCATCTTTGTATGTTTTATGGTAAAATGACAATAAACTACTACTCTACTCTACTCATAGAAAAAAACCCGAATCTTTTTTCTATGATAGTGGATAGAAGTTTTGCCACCGGACATCCATTCCAGCTTATTGTGTTTTCACATAATTTGGACTGTACTGATGTTTGCTTAAACTTATGATGATCAAGTCATTCAATTGAAATAGTATCTTGGATAATTATGATTTCTTTGTCAAATATACCGTCATATACCGAATCCTTTTTCTATGATATAACCGTTATAACCTTAAATAAGCCCCACAGTAGAGGTAGAGTATGATCAGTGCAGGATTATTTAAGATAAGAATTTGTATTCACAGTTCACGTACCTTTTGAAGATTCATGATCTTTAACTCTGGACGATTTTTTGCGTGGAGCCATAGAGGTAACCTTCGCTACGAATATGCGTCATTTGTAGCGGTGTTCTTCCTAGTTTCTACCAGTTTCCATACACCATAACCAAATTGTTTCTTACGTCTTGACTACAGATATTTATATCTATAAGAATCCATACTTTGGGACCAAACGATTAAATCTTACGAACACCTTAAATTATAATTAATTGATAAAAAAATATAATTACTGAATACTCAATTCCCTGACAACGGAACCAAATCTGACATGCTCTCGAACTGTTTCATGGTTTTAGTTTTAGTAATTGGTAACACTGATTTTACATTTTTGAAATGGAAGTGAAAACATTTCCTACGGTAATAAATAACAACTACATTCCAAAAGCACATTTAAAACGTATACGGGTATCCCCTACAACCTTTGCATTTCCTATACTATACTATGCACTGCGACTGGTAACTTTGAATAACAACACACAGTTTAATGCATCGCCACCGCTAACTATCCAAATGCCGATGCCCTAAATGATTTTGTCTTGAACGGCTTTTCAATCTAGAAGTGTTAGTCAACCAGGGAAAAAAATATTCGTGCAATTGGGCTCTTGGAACACTCACGGAATTTACTCTCTTGTACATCTAAACCACCCGTCGAATTGGCCATAAGTTAATCCCCAAAACTCAGAAAATGAGTACCGATTATTCAAAAATTTTAAAATTCACTTACATTAATAATGCTTATTACAATATTGATGCATCGCTCGTGTCGCAGACCAAGAAGGTACTTGTAACAAAATTGTAACAGATAAATCAGGTAGTTAACATTAGTATTTGCAATGAACCGTAAGAGAAATTGATTTAATAATTTAAGATTAATGTGAATCAGTGGCCAACATATGCTTTCGAATAATTTTCGATTTATAGTTGTTTGGTTGTTCCGTTGAGTGTGCATAACCTGCACACTCAATGGTTGAACCTAGATTTAATGCTGAATTTGTTTACCAGAAAACAATCCACTTGAACATAATGATCCTTCAAAGAAACATATTTTCCTCATTCAGGGCAAAATTAAGATATTAGATTCTATACATGCAAATAAAATACAAATATTTAGATTGTTAGGATTTCAAGTGAAATTTTATATAAAGCACCTGGTAAAAAATATAGTAGCAATGGATTTACCAACATTGAGAGAGATTGCTGTGCTTGCCAAAGCAAACAAAATGTACAATAAATTATCAACCTAATATATTACTTTTTCAAGAGGGGTTCAATAGAGAATATCCACTTATAAATCCTCAGCAAATCCAATAATTACATTTGAACAACAATACCAATGATCTAGGAACCTACGCGAGGCGCACAAATAAACCTATGTTTAAGTCAACATTAAAATTAAACTAATGGGCAATGGTGTTCCATTTAACAAACCATTTCGTTTCATCAAAGCACATTCAACGACTTTATCCAATTTTTTTTCACAAAAATGTTGCTGCCATATGGTACATAACGCACGTCTCCAAAAGTGTCTAATATAATTACAGTGTTAGTTATGTTTCTAACAATTGAAAACCAGCGACTTTCAAATTCTCTAAATTTATAATCCGTTTTATACCATACAATACTATATTATTGTAAACAGGACCAATAAAACTCAGTATTTGCAAGGACTAGTATTTTCACTGTTTCCCAAGTGGCTACTTGGTAGCCACTTGGAAGCTTGGTTTTAGGAGCTACCAGAGCCAATGCTAGGTACATGTAGAACTTGACAATCATCTGCCATTACCAGTTATTGTTACGGAAATTTATTGCGTATCTTACCAATCTATGTATTTAAAGCCACGGTAATTTAGATGGGAAGACAAGCTACTTAATTCTACCCGTGAGTTAGCAATTTGTGTTGCATTGGCAAGTCAGTTGTTGCCACATCAGAGACGATACAAACAAAGGCACAGTGTAACAAGGTGATGTTGACAAGAAAGGACAGTAACAAAACGTATCTTGAGCTCGCCCCCAATCCAATACAGTTTATGAATAAAATCTATGCTCAGCAGGATAACGGCTTAGTTTCACATTTATAACCACAAATTTGTTTAAATTATTTCACTAACTCCAATACAAATCGGTATCTTTGTGGCTAGTTGAGCAGTTCACTTGGATAGAATCATTCTTCTAATCAATATCGCTAGTAGTGACAACAAAACTAGGTATTTAAGTTAACTGTCAGCTCCAGAAAGCATAAAAAAAACACAGCAGGTTGTAATAAAATATATGGTTGCAAAAAAATCTTAATTTATGGTTCACCAAAAAAACCAAACCAGGTCAATAATTTCCGATAACTACGTAATATATTTATTCGGAGTATCTAGCTGAGAGTCACAGTTTCCATTTGAGCCACGAACTACGCGTGGCAGTCAATTGCCTTCATCGGCAGTATCATCAGCTGACGACTGACTCTCTGGTGACGTGCTGGGTCCGGCTGCTTCCGATTCATTGTCGGCAGGGCTGACACCTGATCAAACAAGACAGCACTGTCATATCGCATTCAGTGACAATGCCATTTAGATATAGTAACAAATGAAATATCATTCATAAATTCCATCAAGCTGCTAACGTAGACCTAAAGGGACATTCCGAGTAACATCGTGGATGACTTCCATATGACTAACGGTTTGTTATCTAGCACGAGTTTCAGTATTCAGTATCAGTAGAGTAGTAATAAGTATAGTATAAGTAGTAGTAGTAGTAGTATAGTAGTAATAATAGTAATAATATAGTGGTAATAAGTAATAGTAAATGATCAAGTATCAATAACAGAGTAGGTATCAGTAGAATATCTACAAGCCAGGGATCAGAACCAAAAATGAGTTTCAGTATTATGTTGAAAGAAATATCTACATGCCTTAACTAAAAATGATTTTGGCTTCGATTCCAGTTTTGAAAATTTTGAAAAAGTAATTCTGGTTGCAGTTCTTAAAATGCCGTAATAAAATTGTCGACTCTGGTTTTAGTTGCAAGATAGCTTCAAAAAAATGTTCTTTTAACAGTTTTCAAGTTCAGAAGAACAATGAGTAATTAAAAGATATTATCGGTGAAGATAAATTTGGAAGTATCTAAACCTAACCTTGACTGGACTCCACACATCCAACACATAATGGCCAAAATCAAAAGTGCGTGCTTCCTTGTCCGTCGACTAAAACGCGTCGTCAGCCCACATATTCTAAAATTAGCTTGCCATGCCCACCTACATTCCCACATCTCATATGGCCTCCTCTTCTGGGGTACTTCTCCACAGGCCAAGCGTATCTTTATTACCCACAAACAAGCCATCCGCATAATGGCAGGTACCTCTAAAAAAACCCTGCAAACTCCACTTCCACGCACTCAAAATTTTAACCCTTGCGTCCTCCCTCATCCAAATCGCCTGCACCTACGTCCAAAACCACCCCCAACAATTCCCCGTAAACTCTTCTACGCACCTGTAAGCCACAATAAGCGGACAAGAAATCCACTCAACCACCCACTTCCTCTTCGAACACAGCCCACATTACCTCTGCACCATCTCCCAACAATCATCACCAATTTGCAAACTTGCCCCATCTTTGAAACAACCCTCAAATCCTTCCTAATCCAGAACCCCTATTACTCACTAGAAGAATTCCTAATACTCCAATACTAATACTTAAAACATAAAGTAGAATAGAGCGACCAAGGTGCTCTACCTAAACACATACCATATATATATACCCATTATGAATTATTATTACTATTATTATTACTAAATATACCATTATTATTATTAAATTTTATCATTTAATATCATATATATATATATTTTTTTTTATCTCTATGTGTCTTTACTACTAAGTTAGAATTGCAAAGTCGTATCATCTATGCAACCATCTTATCAATCAAGTGATAAGAATTACCGTAGTGATAATGATACCGCGGAAAACTATCTAATTGAGATTTTTGCACTGCTCAATTTTGAACCACTTTAATCAGATTCAGTTCTTATTAAACGTTTTGATTCCACGTTCGATTTCGTAAAAGAATAAACCATAAGAAAAATGACAATAGTCGCAGGAAAGTCGCCAAATTTTTAGGACAGCCTTGAAAACTGCCAAAGAAATTGTTAGTTTGTCATTTTTTGCATGTTAAGCATATGCATACATACGCATTCTGTTGCATTTCATACTACTTATTTAAAATAAGTAATTGCGTATTACACACATTTAAATTCCAATTTTCACACTAAACACTTGGCGTTTGAAAACCTGTTGCAAATTCACGGCATGCTTGAAAATTATCAATTTTTTCACGGCTTGTCAAGTCGATCCAAAAGAATTGTCACCTGTTTTTGCAATCTGTCACTCAAAATCAAGATGAGTTGAAATAATCTCTAAAAATCTTGTTTAGAATCTTTTGGTTGTTAAAATATCCGTATTCTATGCCTAGGGTGCTTGCAATGGAAGGTTAACCCATAGCATAGCCTATAGGTGATTTGCATAATAGTAAGAAATTTAATTTTTGCTGGTAATTGGTAGTGAAATTCTGTCTAAGCTGGGGTTGAAAAATACGCGTTGTATTTGAACAAATTATCACCAATAGGCCATAGGCATTAAATCGGCATGATATTCATACTTTTTTTACCGTAGCGACACCACGCTCTTTTTGATGCAATTTGAAGTATATTTTTAGTTGGAAAGTGCAGAAAAAATTGTTAAAAATAATTCTTGCTCTTGTTACCCGCAAAAAGCTGTCATATTGGATTTTAACATATCGGCTGCTATTAGTATTAATAATAACCTAACCAATTCAAAGGAGTCAAACTTCCACCAACTTTTGCTCAAGTGCAAAAAAAACAGTGTACTATTGTAGCTTGAGAATGCTGCGGGGATTAAGTGGTAGAAATTCAAGTACTAAAATATTCATTAAAAGTGTGGCATTGTACTTGGATTGCATAATTGGATAATATTTGATTAAACTGCACTCTGTAATTAAAGATACTTTGAATTTAAAATACGTGTTGAAAGATCACGGCATTCTCGGAAATAATATAAATATCCACTGCGTCCTAAGTTGGTGAAAGACATCTGTCAAATACTTAGCTTTGGTTTGTCACTGCAAATCTAGTTTTGGTGAAATTATCGGGAAGAAACTACTTCAGTGTGTTTTAGTTGTTGAAAAAACCCTATTTTATGTCTTAAAAGGTTGCAAAGCAAGTTAAAATTCTTGGTAATTTACATAAATGTCGCAAATATCATAGATTGATTTGGTACCAACTGCATGATCTTGTCCAGGCTGGGGATGGAGAAAAATCGTCGTATTTTAAGGAATTTCTCGCCTTTCAAGCATTAAATCGGTTTGTTTTTGGTACCTACGCAACCGTAGAGACAACGCGCTCATGTTGACGATACTTTAAACCCGCTTTTGTATCAAAAAATGCCCAAATAATGTATAAATAAATAATAATGTACAAAAATAGATTCACGAATGTGTTTTCTCGTGATATTTTGCATTTTTAACCACGGAAACCACGATTCGGGGATTTTATAAAAGGTTAATTATAGTCTTGTCTTTAATATTTGTGTACTTGGATGATGGGACAAGTTGCAATCAATCCTTACTTATTAAGGTTCTAACTCCAATTGCATGAAGAAACTTGCTTCTCTGCATCTTGATCTAATCGTGATCAAGATTAGAGCAACATTAGTAAGATTGGGTCTTGTCATTTCCACTGTGGAATTCAAAATACCACTGCCTCAAAATAAGATACTCACTACTAATCAAAGTCCTGGGACATAAACTGATGCATGGATTTGGACTTCCTTTGATCCTGCACGTGTTGTACGAACCACAACCAGGACACTTGAGTCCGACAACATGAAACTTCACCACCGACTCTGTGTGGCAATCCTTGCATAAGATCTCTGCTTTATAATCTTGGTATTCCACTGGCATTGGTGTCAAGATTACCTCGCTATCAAGGAAATTCCATAACTGCAAAAAAAAGTCCAGGAACTTATCGACTGTACTGACATATATTGACAAATCACCTCTTAAAACATCGCTCGACACTTGTGAGAATCACGTAAGTTGCAAAAAGTTTAGTGTGTTACTTACCGTTGACATATCTAGGAGAGAGGTCTGACATGTTGGACACGCATAATGGCCCGCCTTCAATAGCTCGTCAAAACAAGTGCGGTGTAACAGGTGGCCGCAGTCAGGAATGTGGCATGCAATTCGAGACGTGTGGATATCATCGAGGCAAACAGGACAATTGGCTCGAGAAACATTCTCCACGCACTGAAAATTAAATCTTAAATGTAATATTCTTCTTAACTGAAACCACTAGTGATTGGCTAAATCAAGACAACCTTAGAAACAACATAGATTGATAGAAAGTTATACAAACCTTGTGCTTATTTATGAGCTTAATCGGAAGACACATGTTGCACTTCTCACAGTGGAAGAATTTGTCTCGCCCACCAATGCGACATATTCCGCATCCATCACAGTGATATTGATTCTTATCCTCATCATCAAAAAGTTTACATTCCAGGCAAGTGTACTAAAAAGATTTCCTTTAATTAAAAAAATTGTAAAACCAATTTACACCGCCGCAGTGTTAACTGCACTTGGATCAAGCAGGAATTGCCATTTGTGGATTTTGTCAGGAATTCCGAGCTAATGTAGGTTGCGAGAAAAATTTTAGGGTAGTTTCTTTGGCTGTGATATTTGTTGAAAATGTGTGATTACTTCTGTTAGAATGGACTGTCAGGACAAGTGTTTGACAGGTAACACATTGGCTTTTATGGGACTAAAATAACACTGCTACCTCTATATCCTAAAAAAATCAGCTAAATGTGTCGTCCCACAACCCAAACGAACTCGGAGTTTTACGAGCAAACCAAATAAACCATTTATAACATGTTCTCTTTTAGTGATCGGTTTTAACAGTGTGGCAGTGTAACTCAAAAAATATAAACACAAGTGGGTAAGTAACAATAAGTTAAATTAAAAGTAATGTTTCTTTTTATAAACAAACCTTTCCAAATCTCAGAGAGCAGTTCTCACATTCAGCTTGAACTTTTTGCCTCGTTTCACATTGTGTGCAGACAAGTTCAGTCACATCTTTTCTATTTACTGGGTGACTTTCCTTCTCATCGTGGCAAAATCGACAAGTATATATTTTATTGCAGCAAGGCGTCTGAGAACGAAAGCATGAAATTACAAGTGGGTTTTGTAAATGTAAATATATTTTGAAATCCATTATTTTTTAAATAATCAATGATAGGCTATTTTGCACCATATGCAAGTTTTAGATGGGGCACAATATATGTGTATGAATTTAAATATCTTGCACCTGTGGCTATCCATATTTAATTTATATCGAACACAGACCATACATCGTTTTAACTATATATCACAATGCGCAGTCAAAAATGTTTGCTCTACTTTTGATCTGTCACTACAGGCCATCTCTAGCAAGGAATGACGTGAGCGTAGGTCATTAAAAACAACATTTCGGGTAGTTTCATCAGGAGTTACCGAATTATAGTCCCTTAATCAAATTAAAATAGAATAATTTATAAAAATTTGCGAACTCGGCGGACAGCTTACCACAAATTTGGACTTTCTTTTATAGTGTTCACAACCCACTAACTCTTCTTCAGCCATCTTGAACTCAGCCATTGAATTCAAAATTTTAAACGCCAAGGACGAAGTCAGCGCCCCTAGCTACAAACCTTCACACTTGTGGTAATATCGCACAAAGATTTAAAAATTATCAGACTGTGAGAATGGATTACAGCTCCAAAATTCTAATAAAAAAATAGTAACTAATGAAGTCATTGAAATACACACTTTAACTTGCCAAAAAGAGCTCTTTAATGTCAGTACTGTTGATTAAATACTCAATTCTAGTAGGATAATAGTGTTCAATATTTTAGAAGAATAATTACTTTAGTGACAGTAAAATTAAAAAATTAGTAAGTAAAATAACTATTTTTAAAATTAAGCAAAATAACAAATGTTTTAACACCTAGCAATCTTCGCGCCCTCTTGCTGATTTCCTGAACAGACTTAAGCGTCTGCCCCGGGGCGTCATCGGAGAATTCTAAAACAAATAAATCATATAAAAAAAAAATCAACGCCATTCCAAACACACCTGGAGTTGCTGCACATTGATTGCAAACATCATGGATTACAATTTCTGAGGATATTAATGCAGATAAGTCGCAAAGATAAGTCGCAATCACCTCGTCTCTCTTCGTTTTTGTCGAGAAGAGCTGGCGAATTCTATTCGGGGTGCTGACTTTAGCCCGGGCTCCGTCGTTAATCTCGCGAAGAGCAGCTCTAGGAGACAGCAGTTCGCCTCCCTGAATTGTTGACCATCAGTATGAACATTAAAAAAAATTATAACTTGAAGCAATTAATACGTTAACAATTACCAATTAGAAACAAACCATACCAGAAATATGGAGACCATAAATATATTAATACATGCAGAGTATAAGAAAACATACCAACATATCTCAACGATGGTCAGTATTTTGTTTTTAACTTTAATAGGGTTCCATACAGAGCCAAGAGGTTGGATAATTGTTATGGGGAGGAGCAAGAGAGGGAGCAAACGTTCTGGAAACTCAAAATTTGCATTGCTTGGTGCTCTTAATGTTGCATTTTAAGCTATTGCCTCCTTAAACTGAAAAGGAGAAGCTAAAAAGGCCATAAAGTGACCCCAGCAGCATAACTGAAGTGTGCCACGCCAAGCTTTGGGTTTCCGACAAGTTGTACTCGTCCGGTTTCTTTCTCTTTCCCATACCAATTTTGATAACTTTTGTGCGGCTGTTTCTTTGCAAGCTGCGACTCTCACTTCGAAAAGCACCACCTACAAATTTGACTTCTCTAGGCTTGCCCACCAAAAATTACTCTTAAGCCACTGAAGTTAGCTCAATAGAAATTAACCAAATCACAAGTGCTAACAGTTAGCTCCATTACCACACAAACTAAAATTTGTCTCATGGTGGCTGTCATTCCTGCCATGCAAATAAAGTCTTACCTGAAGCGAGCGTCTACCTCCATTTTTTATAGGCGTCGGTGGTCCTGGCTTTTGATAGGATGTCTGTAAATTAGATTTGTTGTTTACAGTTTACACATCGATTTTACAACGCCACCAAAAAATGACACAAATAACACGAATAACAAGAAGCACATTAACAATCTGAACGGCGGCAAGGTACCTGGTTCTTTCCGCGATCGCGTTTCCGTTGCCTTTCTCCAGGCAGTAGCAGTGCGCTGAGACTCGCTGTGTCACTGTGATCCGCATCCGAAACGAAGCCCAACTAACGTATAACAAATATGACAGTAAACAACTTCTACAGCGTAGAAAGGAAACAACTAAACTACACCACAAATCAACTACAGCCTGGTAAGACAGGCACGTTTCTACTCCAATAAGTTGCGCTCCCTCTCTCTTTCCTTCGTCACCACAACAGGTAAAATAACAGTAGGATATAATGCCAATGATACCAGTGAGTTTCATACATCTCTATCCAATGAACTAGATCAATCTTAAACATAAAAATATCAGGTACCTGTCCTCCAACTCCACCTTAATGAGTTGTGCGGTCATATACTGTCCTTCTGGAATTGGACGCAGTCGGTACCATCCACCTTTCTTCGACTTAACGCATCAACTCACCTTCACGTCCTCGTCACGGAACGAGTGCGGATCGTGGAACTGCGTCTCCGCAGGGTAAGAGGATTTCAGGTGCGGCAGACAGAGCGAGTTACGGTACTGTAGCTCCCCGATTCGCTCGGTGCCCATCAAGGTTGGGGGCAGATTCACTTCACCCGCCTTGAGGTCACCGAGATAGGTGTTATTGAACACCTCGCCCTCCTCGTCTTCGGCAGCAAAGCTCTCGCCTGCTGGCACGGGGGATCAATTTAATCGGCTGGTTCTAATTAGCAGAAACCTGTGCCTCTTGTACACTTTTCAAAGAGCAGCCAGTGCACTGTGCTAACATTATAACGAAAAATGGCGATTATCTCTTGGAACTGGGACTGTTTCTGGAGTTGAAAAATCCTGGTCATTTCCCTGACATCTCTAATGTTTTGGATTATTTCAAAGCATTCAGTTGACATGACTCAAATTGATCTAACACCGACACTGCACAACACTGGGCAAATGCCAAACAACAGGCTGTTGGTGCATATGACACACACTCACTGGGGATCAGACTGGTGACGGACTGCCGAGTGCAGATGCTCTGACGGCGGTATGACCCAGCGTTGATTTCTTGCTCTACGGTGGTGCTACTTGCTATGTGCGTGCGAACGGCCTCTCGTCGCTGGAGGTGCTCCATCACAGAGTCTCTCTTCATAACCAGCGGATCAGGGTGCTGTGAATCAAACCGTAGGTCAGCAAGGCTTGATTGTGCCCGATTGGCTTTAAAATAATCGTTAGTAAAAAATTAAGACTTTATTTACTGGCTTCTTTTTTCCTAAAAGAAAACACACAACAAAATGTTGCCATGAGCAAATTATATTTTTCAAAGACATTGATTTACATTTTGCATAATGATTGCCTATAACTCCAAGTTATAACTTAACTATTTTTTGCAAATTATATTACACAATTTCGTTTTTAATTCAGCCCATTACTTACCACTGCATTGTTTCTGGCGTCTAGACGATTCTCAAGCCGAATCATCTGCTTGGATAAAACTGAGTTTTCTATTTTTTCCTGCTGCAGTTTTTCTTTAAGGTGGTCAATTTCCAGTGTCTGCTCCTTCACATACATCTTGTACTTCTTGAATTGGTTATCGGACTCGGATTTGCAAAGTTTTTCTGTCTCCGCACACGCAAGAGCCTTCACCTTGTCAAACTTAGCCGTCTCCGTACGAAATAAGTCTCTCATTTTAGCTTTCATTTTTGCCAACTTCTCTTCATATTCAATTCCAACCTTGTTAACCTTCTGCTCAAATTGTGCTTCTGTGTAGCATGATTTTAATTGGTCTTCAAGTTGCTTTGTTTGTTCTTCAAGCTGCTTTGTTTTTATCTGTTCACTCTGGATTTCTTGTTCTCGTCCCACGAAGAGTTCTCTAAACTCGTTGGCATCACTCAATGCATGCTCACAATCTTGCAACAAGGTATTATATGATTCTTTCAGTTTCGATGCACTTTTCTGCTGTTCAGTTATCTTCTCCTCCAGTTTCTCCTTGCATTTCAATGCCTCAAACAATGCCATGCAATCCAACTTATTTTTTTTGTCTCGAGTGTAATATTCTTTTTTCAACGTGACTAGTGTTTGAAACTGACGATTTTGGGAAACAACAATGCTGTCCACAACGTTTTGGATCGCTACTGTACTGTTATCACCGAGCCCAAATAAACGTGCTCTAAATGCGGCTTGAGGTTCACTTTTTTGGCTCGCCAAAAATTCGGCTTGGTTTTCTTCCAAAGAATCATCAAAGAGTGAAACATCAGTGGTCGATGCAGTTTCAACTAAGCAGTTATCTTGAAGCTCCTTGATTTTCATAGGAATCTCCCCCATTTCATGAAGCATAGTCTCCCATGCGCTCTTCACATGTTCAAACTGCACAGAAATATCGTCAGCACAAAGGTTAACACTGGGGTTCGTCGAGATATCTTCACCTCCAATGCTGCTAAGCTGACGTTGTATGAGCAAGTATGGATAACACAGGGATGTGTAAACACAGTTCAGTGCATCCAGAGACGCAGCATTGTGTTTTTCTTCCAGACTAGACAGTCTGTTACAGATTTCAAATTTTAGGGAATCTATACTTTTCAAGTTAGCTGTGTCCACTAAATCGCAAGAGTTCAAATGATCATAAGTCCTTCTAATATCTGAAAGTTGGCCATCGATTTGGTTTTTACACAAGACCAAGTGTTCCATCTTCTTGCCAACTGCTTTCTTGAAATTGGATATCTCGTAGCAAACAGTTTCCCAATCAAGACAGCATTTAGTTTTTTTAGACAGTTCAGCCAATAGCTCAGCATTCCTCGATTGCAATGCCTGAGCTTGCATTTTCAAGAAGTTGCTTCCAGAGTTTAGGGCACCCAAAGTATGTTCCAATTTTACAACTTTTTCATCGATCAAAACATACTTTAGCATCAAATTATTGTTTTCGGTCTGACTTTCATGTCGAGCATTCTCCACATCGATCAACAAACTATGTAGTTTGAGATTCTCAGCCTTTAATTCATCGCAAGACAAGATTAAGGCATCTACTTGAGACATCAGCAATTGCCACTCCTCTACTTTCTCCTTTAATTGTTCCTTTACATGGCAAAAGTCGTCAAACAAACAACTCTTGTTACTAGCTAAAAGGGAAATTGAATCACGGAGCTGACTGAGCTTTGCCTGGACATGTTGAAAACCATTGACGACAGGTGGTTGTGGCGCAGACAGGGCAGAAGATTTCACAAGAACCGAGTTATCAGCACAATCGATGAATTTGATAAGTTCGCCGATTTGAAAATTCAACGTCTTACACTCGTCGGACACATTTTCTTCCACGGCTTTCACTCGCTCCTCCAGGGCAAGGTTGGATGCAAGGACTGATTTCTCCCTCTCGTCACCGCTGCTCAGTTCTTCTTTGAGTCGCAAAAACTCGCTCGTCCAAGTACTTTCCATCTGTTCTACCGATAGGTTAGTTTCAGAAATGCTGCATCGGTACTTGTGACATTTGATTTTAATTCTCGATATCAACCCTTCCAATTTCAAATAACCAGCGTGATAAGGACTTCCCTCAAATACATTCGAATTGTCACTCTCAGTCTCAGAATCTAAAGAAAGAATATCGCTCATTTGCAAAGTAAATTTGTTACAGAATGAATTACTAATTTCAATCTTGCCTATCAACAAACTGTTTTCTTCCTTGAGGCATTCCACTTCATTGGCAATTACTGAAAACTTGGCAGAAGCAGCGGTCTTTTCTGCCAGAAACGAGTTCCTTTCATCCTCAAAATTGAGCACAAGATTATTCAGGTCGGCAACCTCCATTTTCTTCTCAGACATTTGTTGATTGATGTCATCAAATTCTTGCAAGAGATTACTGTGTTTTCTAGTAAGTTCACTTAGCTGTTCATTAGTTTCAGCTTCTGTTCTTGCAAAAACAGTCAACTTCGCATCATTTTCAGCACAACGAAGCACCAACGACTCAATCTTTGCTTGCGATTCCACAAACTCGGATTGTAGGGTTCGCAAATCATCTGTCAGTTTGTTTCGTTCTTCTATCACAACTTGCAGCCTTGAGCTAAGATCACCACATTCTTCAATGGACTTATCAATCTGACTCTCCTGAACAGCCGAACGCTGCTGGGCATATTCAAGTTCTTGCAGAATTAGTGCGTGCTTACCAGATAGAATTTCTATCTCTGTGTTTTTGTTAACAATTGACGTTTCTAGTTGCTCCGTTTTCTTGTCGTTTTCTTTGGAGCAAAGTTCCCGAGTGTCCACAGCATAGGCAAGTTCGATTTTCATTTTCTGGAATGATTCTTTAAGGTCGTTCTCAGCCATCCGCGACTCTGCCAGACTGCTTGAAAGCAGATTCCGTTGCTCTTCCATGCCAGCAATTTCATTACTTTTCTGAACAATGCTCCTGTTCATATCTGCTATTTCTGCTTCATAGTCGTCACAGCGCAACTTCAAAGACTCTGCCTCTGCATGCGATTTCAGTGTCTCAGCTTCCTGGGAGCAGAAATCTTCTTGCAATGTATTTCGTTCTTCGATCACAATGTCCAGCCGTGTGCGGAGCCCGCCACATTCTTCAGATATTTTATGGACCTTGTTCTGCTCTTCAACCAAAAGTTTGTTGAGATCATCAAACTCTTGAACTAGAAGAGTGTGCTTAACTGTCAAAGTGTCGATTTCTGTGTTCTTTTCCGCAATTGACGTTTCTAGTTGCCCTGTTTTCTCGACATTTTCTTTGGAGCAAAGTTCTTGAGTGTCCACAGCATTGGCAAGTTCGATTTTCATTTTCTGGAATGATTCATTAAGTTCCTTTTCAGCCGTCTGCGACTCTGCCAGACTGCTTGAAAGCAGATTCCGTTGCTCTTCCATGTCGGCAATTTCTTTATTCATCTTGGTGATGTTGCCGCTCATATCTGCTATTTTTGCTTCATAGTCGTCACAGCGCAACTTCAAAGACTCTGCCTCTGCATGTGATTTCAGTGTTTCAGCTTCCTGGGAGCAGAAATCTTCTTGCAATGTATTCCGTTCTTCGATCACAATGTCTAGGCGTGTGCGGAGCCCGCCACATTCTTCAGATATTTTATGGACCTTGTTCTGCTCTTCAACCAAAAGTTTGTTGAGATCATCAAACTCTTGAACTAGAAGAGTGTGCTGAACTGTCAAAGTGTCGATTTCTGTGTTCTTTTCCGCAATTGACGTTTCTAGTTGCTCTGTTCTCTCGACATTTTCTTTGGAGCAAAGTTCCTGAGTGTATACAGCATTGGCAAGTTCAATTTTCATTTTCTGGAATGATTCTTTAAGGTCCTTCTCAGCTGTCTGCGACTCTGCCAGACTGCTTGAAAGCAGATTCCGTTGCTCTTCCATGTCAGCTATTTCTTTATTCATCTTGGTGATGTTGCCGCTCATACCGACTATTTTTGCTTCATAGTCGTCACAGCGCAACTTCAAAGACTCTGCCTCTGCATGTGATTTCAGTGTCTCAGCTTCCTGGGAGCAGAAATCTTCTTGCAATGTATTTCGTTCTTCGATCACAATGTCCAGGCGTGTGCGGAGCCCGCCACATTCTTCAGATATTTTATGGACCTTGTTCTGCTCTTCAACCAAAAGTTTGTTGAGATCATCAAACTCTTGAACTAGAAGAGTGTGCTTAACTGTCACAGTGTCGATTTCTGTGTTCTTTTCCGCAATTGACGTTTCTAGTTGCTCTGTTCTCTCGACATTTTCTTTGGAGCAAAGTTCTTGAGTGTATACAGCATTGGCAAGTTCGATTTTCATTTTCTGGAATGATTCTTTAAGGTCCTTCTCAGCCGTCTGCGACTCTGCCAGACTGCTTGAAAGCAGATTCCGTTGCTCTTCCATGTCGGCAATTTCTTTATTCATCTTGGTGATGTTGCCGCTCATATCTGCTATTTTTGCTTCATAGTCGTCACAGCGCAACTTCAAAGACTCTGCCTCTGCATGTGATTTCAGTGTCTCAGCTTCCTGGGAGCAGAAATCTTCTTGCAATGTATTTCGTTCTTCAATCACAATGTCCAGGCGTGTGCGGAGCCCGCCACATTCTTCAGATATTTTATGGACCTTGTTCTGCTCTTCAACCAAAAGTTTGTTGAGATCATCAAACTCTTGAACTAGAAGAGTGTGCTTAACTGTCAAAGTGTCGATTTCTGTGTTCTTTTCCGCAATTGATGTTTCTAGTTGATCTATTTTCTTGTCGTTTTCTTTGGAGCAAAGTTCCTGAGTGTATACAGCATTGGCAAGTTCGATTTTCATTTTCTGGAATGATTCTTTAAGGTCCTTCTCAGCCGTCTGCGACTCTGCCAGACTGCTTGAAAGCAGATTCTGTTGCTCTTCCATGTCGGCAATTTCTTTATTCATCTTGGTGATGTTGCCGCTCATACAGACTATTTTTGCTTCATAGTCGTCACAGCGCAACTTCAAAGACTCTGCCTCTGCATGTGATTTCAGTGTCTCAGCTTCCTGGGAGCAGAAATCTTCTTGCAATGTATTTCGTTCTTCGATCACAATGTCCAGGCGTGTGCGGAGCCCGCCACATTCTTCAGATATTTTATGGACCTTGTTCTGCTCTTCAACCAAAAGTTTGTTGAGATCATCAAACTCTTGAACTAGAAGAGTGTGCTTAACTGTCAAAGTGTCGATTTCTGTGTTCTTTTCCGCAATTGATGTTTCTAGTTGATCTATTTTCTTGTCGTTTTCTTTGGAGCAAAGTTCCTGAGTGTACACAGCATTGGCAAGTTCAATTTTAATTTTCTGGAATGATTCATTAAGTTCCTTCTCAGCCGTCTGCGACTCAGCCAGACTGCTTGAAAGCAGATTCCGTTCCTCTTCCATGTCAGCTATTTCTTTATTCATCTTGGTAAGTTCATCCCTTAGATCAACAAGATCTTGTTTGTTTTGCTCAAATATATTTTCGAGTGACTCTAAGTTGTTAAGCATGACACCTCCAAATGAACTGTCATGATTACATTTTGATAATATGTTGCTGATTTTTTTGGCAGCTGCATCAATCTGGTTCTTGAGATTGGACAGTTCAGCTAGCTTATCTTGAAGTTGAATATCAACAACTGTGCTTGACAGAGGCAAGGTGTCAAGCACAGGTTTCGGAGAACCAGGTATCTGCAAATACCCTGATAGCGATGTATCAAAATCAGAACTTTCATTACCCACGTTTCGCATTCCTTTGAAATATGCTTCCCATTCTTGATTATTGTTCGTTAATTCTTCTAAATGTTTATCCTTCTCTTGGATTTGTTGTGAAAGGTCCATTATGAAAATTTCTTGATCTTTTGACGAATCTGTCAACAATTTCAAGGCTTCTTCAAGTTTAACACATCGTGCCTCCAGTTTGATTTTCTCCTCTTCAACGGGCTGATATGTTGACTGCAACTCGACTATGTCTTTGTTAAGAGATTTTATTTCTTCTTTAAGAATTTTGATTTGCCTGTCACAATGTATCGCAGAAGTATCATCTCGGAGCGTTAATACTCGATCTTCTAGTTGAGCAATGTCAACCATGGCTTCTTTCAGCTGAGCTTCAAGCTTCCGTGACTTACTGGCAGAAAACACAAGCTCTTTTTCTAACGCACTTTTCTCTAATTGCTCTTGGTCAAGCTCCGACAAAGCCGCACGTAGCTTCTGTTGGCACTCGGCTAATACTTTTTGCTGTTTTGCTACAGGTGAGTTCAAAAACTTTCCAAGCGACCCATGACAGCGTGATGGTGCTTTAGAACAAGGGGTGGACGGAAATATTACCTCAGTCGAACAGGGCTTTAAGCTTTTAATAGATTGGGTAAGCTGCTCATTGGTGATATGAATTGTTTCATTAGGCATAAGCTTTTCAAGGAAATTACGTATAGCTTTTTCTGTTTCACCCCTAAGACGAGCACAGACACGGTCTCGGGCGTTGTATTCACTCTCACAGAGGCGCATTGACCAGTAGTGGAGCAGAAGTGATGCAAGCAGCAAATCATTCTTGCTGGAGCTCAAATTCAACTGGATGTCTGGATATTCTGTTTGTAAGAATGATTTAATAGAGTCATTTTCCGTAGAGGTGGGCCGAACATTCACCTTCAGAACGTTTTTGATGATTTTTTCAAATATCTTCCCATTGGACAGATCTTCAAATGAGAGTTGGTGGTGCTTTTTCAAATGTAGCTCATTTACCTACCAAGGAAAAACCAAAATAAATTAGACGAGAGTCTAAAAACCAGCCTTTGAAAAAATAACTAATGCTGATGCCTGCTTTTGATGACTAACTAATGAGTGCTGACTTTAATTGGGAGAGCAGTATGAAAACTGAATGTTTTAGTCTGATGTTTCAAAAGTCACAATTCTGTTAAGATTGTTGCTTCTTCTTAGTTAGTGCCAGTTTTTCAGTGGAACGTTAGATAATTAAGTTATTAACAGACTGTCAATTTTTTGTATTATTATTATGAACACTACTGTCTCAAAAATTGATGCTCAACTAATTACTCGAGATTGAATGGTTGTGAGGTGGTATAGCATCACTAAATTAGAGTGACTGTGAGTATTCACAGCCTCTTGGTTCTACTCCTTGGAGATCTGTCATCCGAATGAAATACACGAAAATCGTCTCAAAAAGCATGCATCCAAGTAGCTCAATGGATTAGAGCAACACTCGCGATACGTGGAGATCGGGGTTCGAGTCCCAGCTTGGCATAAATTTTTGAGACGGTAGTAGTGTTCATAATAATAAAATACCCCGCGCATTGCAAGCGTTTGCAATATAATTCAGATTTCAAATAGACTGTAAATTCTTTATTTCCTTGGTAACAGCCAATCAGAAGATGTTTATTTGTTTGTTAACATATGTTCATTACTTTATGTGGCACTGAAAAACCAGCACTAAATCACACAAATGGCGAAAGGGCCAAGGGCTAAGCGACTAGGATATAATCCAAAACTAAGAATAAGCATCAGATAAACAAAAAATAAGCAACACCAACTCTCCGGGAAAATCCCTATTGCCATATTAAATGTTCAAAGGTGAGTTGTTTTAGAGGGTTTGACTTTTTACTTACTGGCAGGCAGTTGAGTCTTTGAATTAAAATTGAACCACCAGCTTTTATGGCTGCAGTATATTATGGAGATTTACAGGCATGGTCAAAATAAGCAATAAAATAATAATAACCAATAATCTGAAGAACCAATCCAGTAACATCAAAATACGACAAAATGACCAAGATATTATGGAGAATGGTAATTAACATGCCAGTAACATTTATATTGAAAGGAGCCACACAACTGAACCTAACTTGCTACTTTAAATGCCTCCTACCTGCTAGAAAGAAACAAATATTTTTTTATCAAGTTCAAACCAAAATCACATGTTCAGGTTAATTTCTTTGCGTTCTTGATAAGTTTCCGGCTCGTAATGGCAACAGGCATGACAGAAGCAACGATTGTAACTTGCAATTGTTTGCTGTTGGTTATTTGGTTCCTCAAAGCTTACCCATTCCAAAATTATGCCACCCCACAGATCCCACGCATCTGTTGTCGACATGATGGAAACGGATGCGCTGCAACGCCCACCCTGCAAGAGAATTGATATCTTAATAAAAGCAAGTCGCCTATATGTGAAGTAGTATACTCGTTTGACAAGTCCCACCTTACAACGGTATGTACCTCCTATTAATCTTCATAAATTAAATTAAATTATTTTAAAAAAAGTGTTGGAAATCTATAAACCCTTTGTTAATCTTATTTTGCATTGAAGCAAAGTTTTCAGTTTAACTGTGCTAGAGGCCAATCTAAAATTACCAAAACAAAACAATCTAATAAATAATTTAGGAGAAATTCATAATGGAGGCAAACAATTTCACTTGGGATAAATGACATCACACTAACATTACAACATTTCGTAATATGTACAGTAGACGGGGCTAAAAATATCGAACCGTCCAGCAATCGTGAGCTGCGATTTAAATAAATTTAGATGGTTTGTAAATGCGTGAAGCATATTAATAAAAACATTCACAATTCCAGAATGAGACAAATTTGTAGGAAGACTGCATAATAAAAAAAATTAAAATTAAATAAAAAGGAAGATGATGGTGGTCTTACATCAGATATATTTGTTGATGGGTCAATGGCAATAATATTGAGTAGGAGATCCAAATGCACTTGGTGTTCCACCTTTCATGTGCTAGAATATCGATTGAAATTGATTTGAAATCTGGATACAATCACGAACTCAATGATATCAAGAAAATAATGAAATTCCCGAATTTAGTAGTTTTTTTTTTTGTTGCAATGGTTTGGGAATTTTACTTGATAAATGATAATCCTTCGAGTGCAATAAGCCTACTAGTGATTACAACATGAAGTCATTTAGCTCCTTGGCTAGGCTGAATTCTAGCAGTGGAGTGAGAGGCAAGGTGCACGTGGGCAGAATAATTCGACCTTTTTAATATTTCGCGACTGGATAAAACCAGGAGCATGCGAAATGAAAAGTCCTGTCGCTTCGAGAGCTGAAACATGACTAATGCCCGGAGTTCCAAGGGATTGATACCCATTAATTTTGGTACCAAAAAATTGTGCAGACAAATAATCGCTCTTAATGGAGTACCAAATGGCTGAGTGAATTGATACCAATGCCAAAACGTAAAATAAAAACGAGATGTGCTAGGTAACGGTTACACTATTCTATGGTGCAATCAGTAATGGCTACCGGCAGCTCGCAGATTACTTAAATAAAAAATAGCATGCACTAAAGTGTAACAAAAACTTACCAACACCGTAAGACGGCCAATATAATTTTACTTGAGAAAATAAATATATACACAATAAACAGGATAATTGAAGTACGTTGGTTGCTCTTCACTGAGACAACGCGCTGACCGTTGACCGTTGGAGATTTGAGTCCATGAAGTTTCAAACTCGATCACGATCGGCTGCCGAGATCTCCACCAACCAATCATGTTCGCTCCATCATCCAAGTTTGCCAACCAAAACAAGCTACTGTCATTTGCAATAGAATTTATATTTTGATGTGGTTTGCATTCAAATGTGTGATTTTTTAATTTTCAAATAATTTGTTTATATAAATATTTGACACATTTGGATTCGAAAGTAAACTAATTAGTTCAAAGAAGAAACGTTTTGGGTACTACCAATAACTTGGGCAAGTTTACCATTCTGATTCACAAACGCTTCAAGGTCGCATGGGAGGGTGACGCAGAACGGAGGGGCGCAGCTCAGATTCAGTTCACCTTGTCAGTTCTGACCGAAGTCAACAGTGATTTTGAATAGGAAATCAAATAGGAAATACTACTATTTGGGTCAGGGAAATAGCTCCGAACTTGTAGTTCAAACCATAGAGTAAAGATTGGCTCATCAAGAACATTTTCAGAGTCGCAATGTGTATCTTCTCAAGTAAAGCTTATTTGTCTTTTATGACAATTTTCTTGGTTTCCTTCCTGCAAGATGCATCAGGTGAGTGAATCATACAATTGTTTGATTTAGCTCATCCTGTTTTAACTGTGGCCTTTTCTGAAATAGAAAAATGGCTGTATTCGAGTTATGCTTTTTAATGCTTTGTATCATGAAGGAGATATGTATTAGCAGCGGTATTAGGTAACAGGTAGTCTCTGTTAGAAATAAGCGATGTAACCGACCTGTTGAATTTGGAATTACTTTGCCCTTGCTCATTTCTGTATATACACTTGCAGGCAAGATTGTTTGGTAAAACTGAGTTAAACTGCAACACCTTACGGATGCCGAATATTACGCATGGTATCTAAGGCGGCTTGTGTTTATGTGATTAAGAACCGAAATAGCTGCTAGAAAAAGTTTTCTGGCACCGACCACAACCAAACATATGTTGCCATGTTAGACCATCATAACAGAACCTACTCGCTGGATTTGTGATGTTTTTTAAAATGACAATTAGCCCACATGTCACCCCAAAAGAACCGGTGGTGCCTCTACCAGAAAAGTATCTTCTCTAGCAAAATGGAGAATAATTGAATAGGAATTTCTAAGGAATCCAAAAATTAGAAATATAACTTGATTCAATAAGTACTGTTCTGCACTAAGGGGGCTTACGGAAACCTAGTCTGATGGGCCAAAATCGTTTGGAACACCACTATCGGCCCATTCTGTTCCACGCGCTTCTCATTTTTGGGCGCAAATGAAAGTGTGCTCAGCTGATTTTGATGTCCAGATACCTCTTTGGTACGGACGGTCCAATAAACTTAATGGGCTGAGCCACCGTAAAATATTAGCATCAATCAAGGAGCTATCCTCAATCATTGCTATTGCTATTCAATATTACCATTGTGTGTAGATCTTTTTGAAGATCTAAGTGCCTGTGCATTTTGACGGATTGTAGTTAAAATAATAATGAATGTGATCCCCAGTGACAACTTTCTGTGATCGGTATTTTAGGGAGCATCACTATTTATTTTTCTTCTTAATTAAGAAGTAATGTGAAAATTGCACCTTCTATGGGCACAAGTGCTAAAAGCCGTGAACCAACGTTCTAGATGATGTAGTAATGATCATATTTGTATTAAAATAATGTTTATTAATGTTTCTATTTATTCAAACATTATTATTTTACATTTCATTACTAATAATTTTTCAACACAAAAAGAATTATTTTTGTTGTTTAGTTATAGATATAAATAGGTTTAGGTATGTATATACAAGTTTTGAAACTCTTATCACCCTTGCATGGCAGCAGTAAATACTCCTGGCCACTTCTGTCCAAGGTAAAATAAAGGAAGGATTCAAGTTTACATTCCACACTCATGCTTGGCAATTTATTTCAGGGATGGATTGCGTTTGGGGAGGCAGCCAGTCCGTTCTGGATAAAATCAATCCACTCAACCCGAAGTCATGTCCAACGCTTACTGACGGCAACGATAAAATGTTTTGTTGCAAGGATCAACGTACTGACCTGGGGTACTGTTGCGATGCTCAAGATTTTGTTGGGTGAGTGAGTGATCAGTTGGAGTCTTTTATTGTTTGCTGAATACAAGAACTCCACTGTCCTGAATTCTTAAAAATAAACCGTACTTGTCTCAATACATTGGACATTTAAAAAAAAAAGTTATGTGCAGGGAATAGATTAATTTCTATCCCCTAGAGAAAAACACTAAATGTGAGCGATAAGCTAGTGGTCAAATTGGGATGAAATAAACGTGTAATTTCTCAGGGTTTTCACATAATTAAAATGCATCCGACATCAAATTGGAGTTACTAGAGATTGAATGGTTGTGACGTGGTATAGTGTCACTAGAATCAGAGTGACTGTAAGTGTTCTACTTTTTGGAGATCCGTCATTTTCATCAAATGCACTGAAATCCTCTCATAAACTATGAATCCAAGTAGCTCATTGGGTTAGAGCAACACCCGCGATAGCTGGAGATCGGGGTTCGAGTTCCAATTTGGGCATCAATTTTTGAGAGGGTAGTGGTGTTCCTATTAATAAAATACCCTGAGTATTGCCAGCGTTTGCAATTGAAAGCAGTTTTCACACTAAATTAACAGTTTTTAAAAAAGAAACAATTTTAAGACGTAGGGTTTTTACGGTTTTTACGAAAAAATGTACAGGTTCAAGATGTGTATTTGCCCTACCCTGTCTGTAGGTCCTTACAGCCCTCCCTCGGCCCTCAGAAATCTTGTCCACTCTAGTGACGCTTCTAAGTTGTCAATAATGTGTCCCTTATGCTAGAAAACTATTTTCATTGTAAGTATCACTAGTAAAATGACTAATCCTGAAAATACCACACACACCTCACCTCATGGCTGCTCGGATGGAATCTTAACCAGGTTCTATAATGTCATACTGTTTTGTACTGTTTTGGTATGTCTCAGGTTCAACACTCATTACTTTTTCAAATGCTGAAAACTAAACACCCTAAACCCCTAAAAAATGTTTGAGAAAAAATTAAGAACTCTATATTTTGTCAATAGACTTGCTCTTGATTATCTTTTGGGCCCAAGGATTTTTTTTAGTGCTTTTCTTGGTGAGACTTTATGCACCTAGCAGTTGAACCTCAAATTATTCTTGTGTAAAGCTGTACTGCTATTGGGGGATTCTATCACATTTACATTTTTTTTTTTGTGTGCGAATCACATCCTATTCTGTTGGAAATCAAACTTGCCTTGCGACATATACGAGCCGCATCTGTTTTCTGCTGACAGGAACGTGAACATGCTGTTGATTGGTGCTGGCTTCCTCATCGCACTCGCACTTGTCTGTGTGTTTTGTTGCTGCTGCTGCCCTTGCTGTTGCATCTACAAGCGCAGGAACGGACAAGTCTACGGACGTGCGTCTGCCATTTAATCTCATACTCTAAAGACATGCTACTTGATAATTCACTAGCTAATAATCAGGGAGTTGTGTACCTATTTGAAAGTCTTGGCAAAATTTTTATTTTTTTAGCTGTTTTCTGAAACAATAGATGACTTCAAATTAATTTACAAAGAAATCAGAATATAATACTTAATTGAGGGAGATTTCTTACCTTTGAGGTAAATTCAAGACCAAATGATATTCAGATAGACATGGCCTGTACTTTTTTTTACAAATTTCTAGTGGCAGCGTCACTATTTTCTTATTGATGTCTAGGTATGGCAATAAGAATTATTTTCTGCCTTCTTACTGCCAATGGAAACTGATTGTAAAGCATATACCACCAGTTTTTTGTATTAACTGAGTGGTTGAAAATATATTTTGGCTGACGAATGTAGAATTAGATCAATTTTGTTCCAAAAATGTTATTATCTGCAAGTTTTGCAACCTAAAAGACTTTTGAATACTAAGACTTTTTTTTTGTTTTTCAAACAATTAAAGATGTATTTTTATCATACATCTAATTAAACTCCTCTACTTTGCGCTGCTGAACGAACTTGACTCCTCGAGTAGCTTTTGATATTGCATTCCTATGACTACCATTAGTCTGGTCATGTGATTATGTGCCATTCCAATTGTCGCTAATTTACGTTTTATTTTTAGACTAGAGAAAGTGAGCTGTTTGACTATAGCCATAGGTTCTTAAAACCTTTCCGGTCTCGTAGCAAAGAATGAGTAATATTATAGCTTCGTCCTAATGTTTCACCCTGCATTTTCAATGTTTTTTCAAGTGTTGCATTAATTTTATCTCATGCACCACAAGTGTGCATTCTTAAGTGCATTCACTGGCAAAATTAGTATACTGTGCCAATGATATTGCTTCATTTAGTTTATTTCCCTGAAACTTAACTCATTAGTTATATGTCAAATAAAACAAGAAACTACAAACTTTTTAGTTCACCAAAGTTGAATTTGAATGTGTTGTTAAATTTAATATTTACCAAGTAAGTGGGTAATTGCTATCGGAAATTGAATCGATCAAAATTGCAACTTTCAATGGACATTTTACTGGTGTTCTAAGAGGAGGAGTATTAAAGACAAGCAGATATACCAAACCGACCTAATGTCACCTCAAATTGTTCGTTGATTTACAAATTTACTTTAAATCTAAACTTGAATGTATTACTCACTGTTATGGCCTCATCAGTCAGACAAGATAGTATTGGCACCAAGAGATAGTTGTGTGACCCTCTTTCTGACAATGACAATAATACTCATTTAAACTGCACAAAGTAGTAGCTTAGCTTCCTTGTGCTAAGCGCTCATTCGCGTGCGCGCGTAATTAAAGCACGCAGATGATCCTCAAAACAAAACCTTGCAATAAAACACTAACTGTATACGCTTTCGGTATATTTTGATGCCTTTAACCTGCACAAAAGTCCTCTGTAAGATCCTTTCATACATTTCACAGTTCAGGACAATCTTTGATTCTTTATTAGTTAATATTGGTAGAACTGCTCAACCAGCTAATGTCCGTAACTCACTTCACATGGCTTCCCGTAATAGTAACTGGTTATTTGGACACTTTTTCTTCGTTCCATAAATGCTAATAAAATGGATATTCGAATGAATATATTCAATCATACATCAGTCCAGCAGATGCTTCTTGTACTAACTGCTTACATCAATAAAAAGTAGGCACTTCTTCATAAACTGAAGAAATGCTTTACTTTTTTGTAGTTTTTTAATTTTTTTATTTTACAGATTTGCTTATCTGCCTTTGTCCAGGATAACTTACTACTAAATACATTAATCACTACATGAACTACCATTTTGGATTTCCTCACTTCTTTCACCCTACCTTTGTTAATAATACATCGTGAACATTGCCAGGTACGGCTGATTATAATTTGACAGGTGCTAATTTTCCCTAGCACACTGCTGTGATGTTTAAGTTTGAGTGTTTGAGATTTTCATTAGAAACATGAAACTTGTTTTGCATCCAATTCAACTGCAAGTAAATGTCAGAATGATAGTGTGAGGAACAATCGTTCATAAAAGAACAGATTAAAATGAAACAGAACAAATTTACACTTCATCGGTCTACTTGAAATCTAATATTGAAGAGCCTAATGAACTGAATAAGCTAGTGATTATCTTCAGCAACTCAAATAGTTGTTTTTATAAAGAAAAAAAAAGACGCTATTCAGATTTGAGCATTCCCGAATTCTGAATGTTGGAATGGTCTGCTTTAAAAATTACTAGAGAGAGTGCAGATGTGAAACTTCAAAAGACATGTGCCAAACTTTAGCAAAGGATATACTTTCGGAGAGACTAAATTTGTAGCTTATACTGAACCTAGCAAATCCAGTGACATAGCTTACACAGATATGTATTTAACTTGTTTTAAAATGCAGACAGCAAACTGTTCTTTAAATATTCAAAGTCTTTGTCCAGCTACAATATCTTGCGTTAAAATTGCTACGTGATACCTTGGAATAAAAAATCCCCGCAAAATTTTACCACATTCCCCTTAAGGTCAAGCTAAAACACTTAAGACCTCTTCCAAAGGCATCATTTGTAATTTATTCTTGTCTCTGCTGATCATTGAAATAGTTTGGTAATAATGTGGTATACCACCGCACGGCTTATCCTTGTCGAATCGCCTTTTTGTTGGTTTTGTTGTATTTCTTGTGCAATTTTGAGTCGATATGGGTCTGGAAACATGTGCAGCAAAGTCTTTTTTTAGTGTACACCTTTGGGATTTTTTTTTTTTTTTTAAGAAAGTTCGTTGAATTCTAAGTGGAATGAAAAGATTTGGTAAACACCGAGTTAATGGCACGTAAGATCATTGAAAGACGAGTCGCTCAGTACATTTTTAATTCCATTCCAAATCAACTACAAATACATTGAAATACGTAATGATTGCCTACAGATTCATGTTCTTAACCTCAACTAGACAAGTTCTATACAATCCTGTCTGCTGTGCCAAGGCAAAGCATGCGACAGTGCTGGTAACGAGTTGGCATTTCAGGTGCCCCTGGCTACACGACGGTGGTGACTACTCAGGCTCATCAGCCGGGAGTGATGGCGGCAGGATACGGCACACAACCGCTGCCCTATCCGGTGCAGCCCACCATGCAGCCTGGGCAGGTCGTGTATCCTCCGCAGCAATACGCTGCCTATCCTCTCATGGGTGAGACATACGTCTGCATTCGATTGTTATTGAGATGCGTAACATTTATAGTTCATACTTGTTTGGGACTAAAGATCTATTCAAAATGTTTGTCTACATTTTTTATTGGAAAAATAAATAATCAATTATCAGCTCTAGTCTTAATATTTTTCTATTTTCTTGCATTGTTTTGAACTGTGTTACCATGCTGAAGGGCCATTCACATCAAAAGTATGCCGTAAAATTAACTGTAACAATGGTTTCATAGTTTTTTATTTTATAGTTTTGCAAGAACGTCAACGTAAAAGCTAAGTTTGCACACTTCTCGTCATTTACCGTAAGAATGAACCAATCACAATGAACCGATCAGAGACAAAAAAATGCTCGAGGGACATATATGCTTCCTTGTAATGAGTGGTAGCACTTCCATTGGCATTAGTTTCGAGATATTCGTACACATTTTGGACGAATTTTTATCACAGACAAACTTTCATTTAAGAAAACTTTTAAAACTTCCCAGCTTTTATGGGCTGCCGTAAATGGTTTTGTGGAACATTTATAGTGCTATTACAATTATGATATGATTGTTATGTTCTGCTCTTCCATCCAGCTGGCCCCCGCATAAGGCGATTTCTATTGGCTAATGCCTTACTTCCAAATTTTGGAGTGGACATCCTGATTTTGTGTTAAAATTACGTTACGTTTCTGTTTAGTTTGTTGTGATTGGGTCTTGAGTGTTTATATTTTTTTCCACATTCTCTACCGAAAACTAAAGAGACTTACATCCAAACTGATTTTCAGCACAAGAAAAGCTAGATATGTTTTTGAAAAAAAAATCATTGAAGGCCGATACACCAACGCAGTTTAAAACGCTCTTAAATGCCGTTTAGGAGTGATTTTAACCGGCGCAGTAATTTGCTTTAAAACACTGATATTTTAATAATTGCAAACAAAAAAACTAAGACAACACATGAAAAACAAGAAATAATTGTTTTTAACAATGTGTTCGCTTCATAACGGAATATTTGGTGAATTGGAAATGCAAACAAAAAATCAATGGGACTTCTTACTTTGACCTCCAAATGACAGTTAAAAATAAAACCCCCATCTTTTGAGGTTTAAATATTAAACGGCGATTAGAGCAGAGAGAATATAGTGACAGCTGCTAAAGGACAAAGCCTTTCTGAATCATCAGCAATTTCAAAATTAAATTTTTGTCGTTTTTGTGTATTTAGCTAAACATCCTTTTTCAAATATTTCAAAATGTCGGCTAAATGGAGAAAATCAATTTTGGCCTAAAACCTCTCTTAAACGCCATTTAAGCAAGTTTTAAACGATGTTGGAAAATCGGCCCCGATTCACTTGAATTTTTTAATTTCCAGTTTTACTTCATTTTTTTTTGCTAGAATGATTTCGGATGATGTCGGTCGTTTGAGTTTTTATTTTGGTTTGTGATTTGATTGAATTTTTCAGCTGCTCAACCACCTACTTATGGAGAAGCCACCACCCAAGAAATGTACTCAAAACAAGCTCCATACAATCCTAGCTATTAAGAGAATGTTTCACCTTATTTTGGGAACTAAATGGTGTTCCACGGACGAACTTTAAGTGGAATTATCAACCATCGTCAAACATATATTTGTGGTCAACATCTTATTCTAAAATTATCCTAGAAAGGATCCAACCCCTTGTGAAATAATTATCATTCACTTCTGTATAAATAGGTAGCTAAGATGACGTTAGTAGTTGAGTTTTTCTACCAAAGAGGTCATTTACAAGATGATCTAAACACAATTAAATCTATAAGGCTATGTAAATATAAAGCTACAACATTAATAGTTTGATATATGCATAGCTCTGTGGATGTATTCACCCTATTTACCTAATTTGGAAATCGTATCAAAGTGAATGGCTGTGTACTGTATACCTTTCTAGAGTACCTGTTATTTAGGTGAACTCCTTAGAAATCAATTATTTAAAGGAAAAATTGTAAAATAAATTTTAACACCTAGGTGGGTATGTATGCAGTAGAAGGTTATTAGTTTCAACATTTTTTTGTGTAGCGAAGTATATAACTATGAGGTGGATAATACCTTGCGATGTAAGGAGGATAATTAATTTAAATTAATTTAAAGGTGTTTCTGTAGAAATTGCAAGTGTCAAGTTATTGGTGATTTTTTTTAAGTATACCTCAAGTATCCATCTCATTTCAAGAGGCTAGTGTGTTCTCATTATGTGCATTAAGTAAGCATGTTACATGGCTTCTGAAACTGCCTGCCATTGCTCTTGCGTAGAGTTGTGACTGCCAGTCCAGTCTAGCTGCCTTACTATTCAAAGGAAGTTATTGACTTGATTTTATCTCACACATCTTCTGTGCTTTAGTTTAAGTCTTGGATGTTCAATCATTTTAAGCGACAACATTTTACTGTTGTAATAATTAGGATTCTAGTTTTTGTACTGGAGAGAGCCAATAAAAAACAAATAAAATGGTTTATTATATGATTTAAACAATTTTTTTTTACAAGTTTTAAAAACCATCATAATCTATCAGAAAATAACTTTTGCTCCCTAATCATATCTGGAACAAAATATATTTACTGAAATGCCAAATTAGGGATGGTAGCCAATGTTATATATTGTACTGAGCATATCTCTAAGCAAAAGATATCACTTACGTTTCTAACTGTAGACCCTCCAGGGAGCAGTTAGGTAAGAAATTGGCTACTTATGCAGGTGATCCCGGGTTCGTATCCTGGTTCAGTCGCACTTTTTCCAGTCCATTCTTTCAGTCCCTTTCCATCCTTTGCTTGTCTTTTTTTTTTGTCCATTTTTGACTATTCATTTTTGAGGTTGTTTCCGAGGTGGTATTTTACAGAAAGTGTCCCTGTGACATTCAGAACAAGTGGTAAAAATTCAGCTTGATATACCACCAAAGTAACAAATTTGTTTTGTTGTCGTGGTGTCCGTCATTGAAGACTCACCATTAGCACTAAACAGGTTGATTAGTTAGCCTAGTTTTCATGTCTCGTTTTTTTCTTATTTCTCTCATGTTGCGCATTCTCACTTAGCTTGTGTTGTGCCTAGAACTTAACATCTTATATTGTGTTCAATGAAACCAACATAATGTCATAGCAGATAGTCACAAGGGAAGGTAGGGTTTCCTCAGATGCTTTGAGATTCAATTTACAAGCCATAGGACATTATCCCTTGCCTGCATAATGTTCTAGTTTACACCTGTGGGGCCCGCCCCGACGTTCGTTATTCATGGTTTCCGAGCGTCAAATTAAGCGAATGCTGGGCGACTGGATTATAATCTCTCCATTATAATCGGCCATGACCATTGACCTAACAGAACAAACGCTTCTGAACATCAAATAAATCACAACAGCCAATTTACGTACACTCAAACACGTAAATAGTAATTCAAACTTTGTCAAGCATTTGTATTGCATTTGATGACTTTTGTTCATATTGTGTGGTAACATAAAAATGTATAACCCAAAACCCATTTGATTAGAATACCCAGATGAAAAGGAATTTTTTGAGTTGTGGTGCTTGTAAAACCGAAGACTTCCTCTCCCCATTCCCTTTGTAACTAAAGTCGAGTTGTGTATGGTATTATATTTTTTGTATTAATTGACTCTAAATTAGCTCTGGCTTGTCCAGCATTGCAAGAACCATTTGAGTTCATTATACGAAGACTTGTAGACCTATCTTTTTTCTATGCTTGAAGGTTCGTGGTGAGTTTGTGCTGGAAGTTGTGGACTACCTCGTTCAAATACCAAGGTAGTGTTATTGTTATGTAGTCTATCAAAGATTATCGATAGATGCTAGAAATGGCCCAAGACATATGTGTAAAGAAACTCATTGCTTTGTCATTTGAATTGGCACAGAGAGTTCCTTAAAGTAAGGAAAAGGAGAATTTAAATGCTTATCCAAGGAAAATAATGATACCACTTGCTGTTTCAGACGGTCTTTCTGTTTCAGTTTGAATCATAAAAGCCGACACAAATGTTTCTGTTACCTCAAGGTATCTCAGAATTGTTTCAACAATTCACATGCTTTTATGTGGTTTGTATTTGAATGGTACGGCGGAGCAGTGCAGGCATGTAGCCTCCACAAGGGTACTTTTATATCCGCCTTGTTCAATAGCTACCAGTTGGGGTACAATTATCAAGGCGGGAAGATGACAGACTTCGGTTGCAACGTTCAGCAAGATCTTTAAGTTCAGATCGTATAGCATTAAGTTTTTAAATGTAAATGCGATTGTTCAATTAACCGTAGGTAGTGATGGTTATTTGGACCTTAAATTTTGCTTGTTTCCATTTGAGGTTATTTCGAAACAAAATGCGCCAACATCGACACCTACCATCCTACCATACATACTTCACTTGTTGCTTTTAGTATAAAAAAAAAACCTATCCTTATTCTTTGTTTGTATCTTGTATTATTTGCGTGTATTCTTTGCTTTGTCTGTAGTCATTTAAAAATATTTATATCGCTCTGATAATAATACTACTAGGTATATATACTTCTACTATATTATGCCTTCTACTTCGAATTTAGCCCAACATGAAGCTCTTCGCCGAAGCTGAAGACAAAGAGCTTGACAAATTGAAAATAAACCTTGCTGATGCGCTTGCTGAAGAAGCAAAAATTATTATTAACATAAACAAGCTAGAAAACTGCTTAAAATCTGAGCAGTTCAATGAAATAATTGACATGAATAAGTCTGTCACTCGTGGCAGGTATGTATGCCTTGCTTCATATATTGTATTTGAATCTTTTATTGCTTGTCTTGAAATCGGCACTTACTATATTATAAAATATAAATATAAACCCCTTACCCTATTACAACCTTACCCTTTATGCTACTTATAATAACTTGTAATATAATATTTTGTACATTTCTATTACAGAGCTATTGCTCATGTTTATGACGCCCCGAACACGAAGAACTTCTCATCAAGATCTGAGTTTTTAGAGCATATTTCTGACAAACATGTTCCAGAGCTAGACACCATGCTAAGTGGAGTAGAGTTCAAAGTTCAACAGGTTCATAGCGCTCTAAATGGCATTCAATATAAGTTTTCCATAGCATCAGGAAAGGTTGAATTTTTCCTTCATTTTTTGTGGTGTGAACAGTCAAATTCGGTGAAGCATGTGAAGGTTGAATTTCCCTTGGCTAGACATAGAGTGGAGCTTGCACCTTCAATACGTACATTGGAACGACAAAAAAATGTGCATAAAATTATCAGGATGGTGACGGAGTATTCCAATAAATGTGATCACCGAGAAAAAATCTTGAGAGAACTAGTGCAAAAATATGGTTCTATTTTAAAATACACCACTTCTGAAAATGAGGGATATGATTTTGGAATATTCGACCAAAGCACCGGAAAAAAATACTTTGAAGCCAATTGGATGATATCTCTATTCAAGGATGTAAATAAAATGGACCACTGCTTCTCCTTTAATATCCACAAAGAAGGTAATGTGCTCTAAAACCTAACCTAGCCTGTGTTCAGCAGCAATCACATAATTATAATGATCTGGAAATGTAACACCAACGTCGGTTCTTTTACTTTTTTCAGCCGAGGCATTAAGTGAAGCTCAAAAAGAAATATTCAAAACCCTTACGAGAGGGTCTGACCATTCTGGCGACCACTTGAATGTTCGTAGGCTTATTGAGCACCTTGTTCGAGGCTTCTCTAATTGGCTACAGGAATAAAGACCAGAAAACATCATCTGTTGACTACTGGGAGTGACTCCTGCTACTTTGTGCTCCTATATTAAATAACTTGATGTAACTAATAAAACACTGCCTTCAATTAATCATCAACATTTCAATTAGTTGTCCCTTTGGGTCTTTCGTCTCGTTGCTGTTTAGTCTAGTCTGTGCATCCTTTTGTTTATTTAATTGACTAATGTAATGCACGGCCAATTGGTGGAAAGTAAGGAAGACAGTTACAGGCAGTAGAAATAAAAATGTTGTGAAGTACAAGGTAAGATATTGGAGAAGATGGAGAAGATCAAAGAAAGAAGTTAGGGGTGGAAAATCTTAAATTTAAATTGGATAGGAAAAGATTGCCTTGGTTTGATAACGTAAAGGGAAAAGTTGAAAAAATAATAGGCTACAGTTGTGGGAGGAATGAGGGTGGGAAGACCAAGAGGGAAATAGAGAGGAATTATTGCATAGGCCCATAACCACTCATAAATGGAACTAATTCACTTTCCCCTCAACTTACCTCTGATTAAACTTTATGATGACGGAAGTACGCATCACGTAAGAGCTTATTGTGCTGACCGCCAGGGCAGGTAGAGATGATCTTATAGATGTTTAGTGACCTACAGCAAAGACAATTGTCTCTTCATACATTTAAACACGGTTTCCCTCATCAGCTTCACAAAACGGGTTTATTAATTTATCTGGACAGACAAGAAATTGTTGAAAAATGTTGCCTAAAATTCATATGAGTGGAAATAGACTGTAGTGAGCATGTAAATCAGCTTTTGAAGCCCAGTGACTAGATGTTATTACAAATAACAAAACATAGGATGATATACTTTATGACCATTGTCGATAATATATATTTATGAAATACTATTGTCTTAATACTTGTCATTGTGGTTAAAATATTGATCAACAGAGTAAAAACAATTGTCAGTTAAAAATTGTTTAAAAGTAGCCTTGAAAGCTTCACCACTTTTTTCTTTAATAGCGCTAAGAATTTTACTATAAAATCTTGAGCCTATGATTCGTCCTCGAGACCATTTATCAGTTTTACTTAATTCAATTCGGATATCTTTTTTGTTTCTTACATCATAGTCGTGGTCTTTGTCAGTAGTTTGTAAACTAGCGTGGCTTTCGATTAAAAAAACAACAGTACAATAGATATAATGACATGGCAAGGTTAAAATGTTAAATTTGATAAAATATTTAATACACAAGTCCTTGTAAAAGATTTCAGCACATCGATCCTTGCTGGCCCGAACCATTGACCTGATAGTTTTTTTTTTCGTAAAAAAAAGTCTCTTTGTAAAGGGTGACCAACCCCAAAGAATTATATGATATCTTAAAATGGACTCTATATTTGAAAAGTAAACCATTTTCACTAGGCTGGGAGATAAAAATGTCATTAATCTTGTTATTAGGAATAATCCGGAGGAAATCTTACTACAGAGCGAGTCTACATGTGACTTCCAGCTTAATTTGTTGTCGACAAAGAGTCCTAGAAATTTTGTTTTCTCTTGTACCACCACGCTTTTAGCATTCAACCAGATTAAGGGATTGCTTCCCATTTTGCAGCCTTGCTGGAATGCCATGAAGTTAGTTTTGTTTTGGTTTAGTAAAATATCATTTGATTGGCACCATTCGTTTAGTTGCGATATTGCCAAGTTTGTATCTTGTGTGAGTCCATCCCAGCTCTCTGATATAATCAAGTGAGTTGTATCGTCGGCAAAGAGTGTTAACGCGCCCCTTGGTTGGTAAAACATTAGTAAACAAAATGAAAAGTAGTGGAGCGATGACCAAGCCTTGGGGTAAGCCCACATTTGATGTTAATTCCTGACAGCTGTATTCCACACCCCGGCATTTAATGCTCACTACCGGCTTACGATTTTCGAGGTAAGAGCGTATCAGTTTGTTTGCTACGCCAGGTATTTCCATTTGATTTAATTTTAATTTAATTTGGTGTTGGGTATTGGATGCCGTTTAACCCCTTCAGAAAATCAGGTTCAAATTGTCCTTTATTTCTGAGGTGTGTGTTTTCATCATTACACATGATTTATGAGTTTGACACGATTTTATTCTGGTAGATACAGTCGATTTAATATGTCGTTTAGCATGTTGAACTGCTGTACATAAAATACTTGCTTGTAGCCTCTTCAAGGGTACTATAATGTCCGCCATGTTCAATCTGAATTTGCTGCTGGTTGGGATCTGGTTATTTTCATGTGTATGCTGAGACTTCGGTACTGAGTTCAATCTTTTTGGCAGTTAACCATGAGTCCTATACGGAAACGGATTTATTTGGGAAACTTACCGTTTGATGCCACTGAAGAAGAAGTATCAAAAAAATTCAGTAAATTTGGAAATGTCGTGAACGTGGAAATGAAATATCAGAGCGACACCAGCTTCGATGTTGGGTTACCCTGTTACGCCTTTTTAGACTTGGATATTAATGACAATGACCTGAATTCTTGTAAGTATGATGAGAAATGTCTCATCTCTTCACATTTTTTCTGCACTTTGCTATTTATTTTGTTTCAGGCAGGTGCGTTTTGTAATAATTATGAATTCGCGTGGGCAAACGTTAACCTTACATCTTTGCACATGGACCATGTGCGTGGAGTTGTTCTTTAATAATAGTGGGCCCCTGCTCGACGAATGCAGAAGGCTGGACTTATGACTTTGTTGATTATATTTTTGTCGATGGTTTCTATATGTTGATAAAAAAGACAAGTTGAATTTAATCTTATATCACATGAGTTACCGCTGTCTACAATCAGTAGCTCGTTTTTGTACTTTACTCGTGTATAATTGCTTAATTTTTGGGCCTTTCTAAAAGCCAACAAACATAAAACCAGATAAAACTCTTCCATGGCTTTACATATATTTCTGCTTTAAAAAAAAAACATTGAAGACTCCAAGCAATGTTTATTTGTGGGGTGCATTTTTATTTCAAATCAGTTAATAGGCAGCCATTTGACAATCCATTGTCGAAAAGATTGGAGAATAGCGAACCACGACTTTTTCGTTGTAACGTAGGCAATATTTTCAATCAAATACAAATAAGTGCAGTTCAACCAATGCAGTGGTTATGGATAAATACTGCTGACAAGGAATAAGGTTCTATCTTCACCTTACGACTCAGGTATAATGATAAGAACAATAGTCCAGGGCACCAAAAGGCTGGAAAATTTGTGTGAGGTTGAAAGGAATTCTATGACCGTAAACTCAGCAGTATGACTTACCAGAAAATTAAGAAAAGTGCTGTGAGGTTCGATTGAGTGTTAACGTATCGGCTCTTGACTTAGGTCACTGCACCTCTTCTGTCTCGCTCTCTTCCCGTCCTTTTCACACTATTAGGAAAATCTCCTTAAGATTATTATTTAATTATTATCATTGTATTCAAATACGCGTTTAAAAAAAATCTGACTTATTTTTTCTTTTTATAATCCGATCAAAACTTTTCTATTTATATTTGTTTTAAGAATGGCTAAAATATGAATTCTCGTGGCGGGATGAAAACGGGCCGTGACGTCAGAAATAGTGTTCTGACATCATTTTGGGTCACCTTTGCGTTCGCTACTGTTTCTTGACGTTTTTTGACGTCCTTCTGACGTCAGATATCACTTCATGTCATAAAAAATGACGACCCTCGTTTTCGTACGAGATTGAAACGCAAACATTTTAAACAGCTATATTTTATTCAAAATTGGATTTAGAAGAAAATAAAAAAAACGTGTTCATAATTTTCTCACAAAAAAAAATAAAAAAATAGTTTCAAATTTAAAGAGATTTTTCTATTATAAGATTAAGAATGGCAAATAATACCAAAAGATACAAAGGATGCCAGTCAATGGAAAATTTGTATTGCACTAAAAAAAATGTAATGACCCAGTGTTAGTTTATTACCTTGCCACAATCATAGTTTGGGTGTCCAGTTTCTGGGGTGCTTTCAAAGATATTTTATACTGTTTCATCTTGGCTCAAATTTAAGGGAATGTAAGGGAATCTACATACCTATAATTATTGCCTTTATTACTGAAGTGGGGTGGGCCCTACTGGATTGTGCATCGTGCTTCCTGATTTTGTTATTTTTTTTGTATTTACCAAGTGCTTTATTTTTATAACTATCTTTCAAATTTGTTTTTCAGGCTTCTCGAAACTAAAATCCAAAAATTGGAGAGGCAACGTAATCAAACTAGAAATAGCAAAAGAGAGTTTCTTGAGTAGACTTGAGAAAGAAAGAAAAAATAATAGCCCTTCAATTGTGAATACAATCGCAAGTCCGATCCATTTAACAAACTTTAACTTTGAATTAAAATCTGGAAAGGGAAGTCACATAAAATTTGAAGAAAATGAAGAAGTGGATAGCATCGAAGAAACTCATAATCTTAAAAAACATAAAAAGTTGAAGAAATGCCGCGAGTTACCCGCTGAGCCCTCTTGTTCTACGCCTAAAAAAGCGAATGTACTAGACAAGTATGAATCCTCCAGCAATGTTTGGAAAGACGATCCTTCTCAGGAAACTAACTGTACACAGAAAAAAGAGAAAAAATACGAGAAGAAACAAATGGGCAAAAGAACAGATGATCATGCAGAGATGGTTATAACGGATGATATTTCTAACATAGAGAGAAATAAAATTGCTGAGGAAAGACGGCTCAAGTCATTAGCGGTTAAAGAAAAGTCCGTTAAGCAGCAAAAGGATGCAGTGAAGCTTGCACTATCATCTGTGGTAAGACATTCTTGTTTAAATAGTCAACATGATCAGTAGCATTAATTTTTGTAGTCACTTGTTTCGTTGTTATTGGGAGTCTGGCAGTCGATTTCACCAACGCTGTTCAAAATGCTCTTTAATGACGTTTAGGGGTCATTGTAATCGGCGGTAATTTACTTTACAAGACTTGGATTGTTGAAAAGCAAAAATTTAGACAGGAAACACGAGAAAAGTTATTTTGAAAACGCAATTTTCGGAGACATGGAAATATAAACAAAATATTAATGAGACTACTTACTTTGACCTCAAATCACAGTTTAAAAGTCATACTCATACCCTTCCAGGCTCAATTATTAAATGGCAATAAGGACAGAGAGAAAATAGTTACACCTGCCAACATTTTTAAATTTATATGTGACATATATGTAAAGCTTTCTATAATCATGACCAGATAAAAATATTAATTTGTATTTGTAATGATATTATTTTTTTTTTTTTTGTATTTATCTAAGCATCCTCATTCAAATATTTTTTAAATGACTGCTAATAATCGAGGAAAAATAATTTTTCCTAACACCTTGATTTCAGAGGAATCGGTCATAAGGTTCATTTTTAATGAATAGAAATTTGAACTTTGAAACAAATCTATTAACCTTTGATTTTATAAAAGTCAAAAGTTCAAAACTATGTCTAATTCTATCTAATATTTCCTTAACTCTCTCTGTAATAGGTCAGAATGAAAGCGAATTTTTATTTAAATTTTTTTTAATTCCTGTACAGGACTCAAGCAAGAAAAACAACAGGTTAACGTTTAAAGATGATGACGATGATGAAGATGAGCCAGAAAGTCACTTCCAGAAAAATATAGCTTACCAGCAATCAAGGAATAACCCAGGCCTATTCCCTGATCATGAATCGGGCGATGAGGGTGGGGACGAAATTACTTTTGCCGTCAAAAAACAGTTTGAAGGGAAACACGGCCAAAGGGTAAGTTTTCGGTGTTAATTGTTATCGGTTTTAGTGTGAATGTTCATTTCTAAAGACTGGCTATTTGGGATATCAAAACATCCAGGCTCTACATGGAGTCAGTCTTAAACGAGCCTTTTTCCGAATTTAAGTGAAATATACTCAAAACCAATGGCATTTTCTGCTCAGATGTGAATCTGACGCTTGTTTGATGATGTAAGTTCTATACTGAGTTTGCAAAGGTTTAATGAAGTACTGCTCCAATTGTTTGAGAGGTTGGCAAAGACGTTTGTTTTCATCATATCGCCAATGATTGCATGGATGCAATGTGCACCGGGAGTGGCACAAGAAATAGCAACTCTGCCAGTCAAAGACACATGTTGCAACTGAGGAGAGCCGCTCGAGAAGGAAATATCAGCTAAATAATAATGTAATTAGTTTGAAGTTTGTAGCTTTTTATATTATTATACACATTTTAGCTTTTAGATTTGAAATCTAAATACGGAAACGACGATCGTTTTACCCTGGATGAACGTTTCTACGACAGTGATAATGAGAAAGAAGAAATGAGTGCTGATGTGTCCACAAGTGATGAAGTACAGCGACAACTGGAGATTTTAAAGGGTATCGTGGGAGAAAACCTGCCGCGAGGCCCAAAAAAAATTAATACCGGATTACAGTGAGTCAACCAACTGAACAAATACTTAATTTCATTTGGAAAATACCATGTTCATCATTCTTTGACCCATAATGGAGCAAGCTCCACTTTGATCTATTAGAAATCCTGTAGGTAACCAATGACTTACTTCCTTTTTTTTCAGAAAACCTGAAGAGAACTTTATGTTGCGATTTGATCCAACAGTAGCGGACCATCGCAAATTTGAGTTGTCGAAAGATGATCAGACCAAAGCTTCAATAAATCTACAAAAAGAGAAGAATAAAAGAAAACGGGATGTTGAACCGCCAGCAGTCGAAGTTTCAAAAGCTAAATATTACAAAGTGGCAGATTCGTTGAAAGAGTCGTTGAAGACAAACGAGGGCGGTGGGTTTAGTTTGCTGGAAATGTTCGGTGAACGCGATACAGTTGGTAAGAGCCTGGTTGCTGCCGCTTTCCCTCTTAACTACTACAATGGTGGCTGGTGTGAACCAGTAAGAACTTAGTATTTCAAGAGAGAAAATTGTAGCTTATAATTTTTACTTTGTTAAAGAAAAAATTAAGATTTGGGGGAAAATTTCCAGTAGATTGTCCTAAGAGGTCTTGGTACGGAAATGTGGGCACTTATAAAATTCTGACCTGACACCTGCTGATGTCTTGTCCTCTCTTTATCAACAGGGCCATTTCACAGGTTCCTGGTACCCTTGGACAAAAAATTACCTTTGCCTCCCCTTCTACCTCCCAACCCTGCGCCGTGTGTCAGCTCAGTACCGCCTTGTTTATCGATGTGTATTTGGTTTCCAGAGGTAGTCTGCCACCTGAATTCAACGTAAAGTCTCATTTCTATTCAGCACTGGTGCATAAATAATCGAAAAGTCTTTCATGTTTGGGTTTATGTTCCCGTTTGAGCATCAATTTTTGAGAGGGTAGTAGTGTTCCTAGTAGTGTTCGCGCATTGCAAGCGTTTGCAATTTAAATCAGATTTCACATTAATTTATGTTCTTTAGTATGATTGCATATCTATATACCATATCATTTTGTATACCTTTCATATCACTTACATAATATGTAGTACCACTTTTCCATTTAAAAATTAAAATAAAATTATGTTTACCTTGTGGCAGAAATCAACAAGGATAATGTGGAAAAGGAAAAGGATAAAGAACCATTTAACGCTGACCATAAACCCAAGCGTACTCAGCCTGAAAACATGAATTCAACTTCAAAAACTTTGTCGGAGAGATCCGCTGAAAAGACCGAACTTGCTCCAATCCTGGCTTCGTGGGGGGAAACATTCTTCTACAGACCAGACGACCCGCGCTTATTTGGTAACTATCATCGTCACCAATTCTCATTTGATGATTGATTATTGGGGTTTAACGACGCACTGTTTTGACATCTGGCCATGCGGTACTGGTCTGATGAAGTCAGTGAATGAGTGGATAATTATGAGGATGATTATGAACATAACCTAGCCTAGACGGGAGGAGAGGAACCCGGCGCCAGCACGTAGCCTACTCCTCTCGAATAGCACCAAGGGGACCACTGGCTTAAAGTCCCTTCCGAAGGACAGAACAACCTGAACTACAGGATTCCTCCACAAATTCATGCTGTCGCGAGGTCAATAAGCAAGGCGAATGAAGTTGCTGTATTAACTTTCATCCCTCCAACCTCTCTCCCAAACAGAACTGTTCATGTGTATGATGGTCACTCTCAGATCTGGTGGTCGGCGTCGTCTCAGTGGAGTGAAGACGATGCTAGTGCGGAGGGTCGGGTTTGACCCCGTTGTCTCCGGTGTATGATGGTCACCCATCAGCTGTAAAATAATGTTTTTTTTTTGTTTTTTTGCAGAAGGCATCAAGTTCTTTAAGACAGAAAGCGAAGACCTCGACTTTAGGGAATTAAGATATGAGTTGCGAGACATTTGTAGACATAAGTTGAGTACCGCTCGTAAGAAGGCGAAGGATCCGAGAAGTTTTGGGAATAGGGGGTTTCATGGAGCGCACCGGGGAAATAAAGGAAGGGGGCATTAACGTTTTTTGTAGCTTTAATGTAGGTGTATATTACTTGATTAAAGCTAAAAAGTTCAATTATCTTATTCTACTATATTAAAGCATGTATGTACAATATAATGCAGTTGTAATCTTTTTGGTTCACATTTATATATTTAGGTATGACTTTTGATTCCGGTACAAGATTATCACAAAACGTGGCAAAGTTAAGGTTATTCAATACATGAATACAGTAAACATTCTCAGTCTGGGAAGTTGTAAAATATTTTTGCAGTTTTTCTTAACCAATATCACATGCGAAGAGAGCATCACAACGACGGTGGGATTACTTCCTGTTTTTCCAAAGGGGTGTACCTTGAGATTTGTTTCTCGGTTGAAATCTACGGAGTGTATCTTGGAGGAGGCTCATCAGGAAACACTAAAAGAGAGCAAATTAATTAGTTATATGTGTGTAGCTCATTTCTGGAGGTTCTCCTGGAAGCCTGAGACGAGGAATTTTTGCTCCAGCCTGCTCGTCTTACATTGTTGCGGTTTTCACAAAAGTATTGCGGCTCTCTAAATTTAATTGACTATCAATTGGCCAGTCAAATTCTGCCTTAAGGATCCCATGGGGCTTGGTCACTCTTACGGCCTCATAGACCCCCGTGCTGATTTGCCTAAGGTGCCTTTCTTGCGTAGATTGCCAATTCGTCGAAAAACTATTTCTGCTTCTTTCCCAGCTAATTTTCTGTGGCACAGTATTTCAAAACCAATGATAAGACACTATGCTTTTCAAGAGTACATTAAATTTGTTGTGACGTTGATACCATTTTTGCTGTCGATGCCTCGCTGCCGAACATGATTTGGTCTCTAGCTAGCGGCATTCAATAAACGTACCTGGGATCAAGGTGGGTGAATACGTCGGCAGTCTGGGGCTGGAGCCATCATACTGCTGCAGATGAAATTGGGAAGGTGCATACTGCCCTGCGGCACTCTCTGCAGTGGCCAACGACGATAGCTGGTATTGGCCATTATCAATCCTGGGGAGCGAAGGGTTCTGCGGAAAACGGAACTGATTGGCAACTGGACCGTGTGCTCCATGGCCAATCTGTGGAAGACTTGAGATTGTCGTAACGGCTGCATCTGAAAATGAGAACGTGAACACAATTGTCTGATTTAATTCCTGCTACTGTTGTATATGTTTTCTTATAATTCAGATTTGTATGTGTTTTTCCCTTACTGTGTCGAACTCTTGCATTTTCAAGAGCCATGCGCCGCTTGTATATCAGGCAACACTTGCAGCATATACATGATAATAAAGCCACCCCTAGTAAAACTACTAAACCAGATATAATCCCTATCCAGATGTAGTACTCAGTATACCTGGAAATTAGAAATAATTGAGGGAAATCGATTCAATGAAAAAGATATTTAATTATATTTATTTTCCTGCAACTTGTACAAAACGTACTCTGGATGCTGTTCTGGTTTGCAATCTCCATATACATCCCTTTTGTAAGTAAAAGGACACGGAGAATATTCTGTAAAGCAAAAATGTTGTGAGAAAGAGGTTTGAAGGGTTGGCATTATAGTTATCACAAACTACACAGGAATTTACAGTTTGGTCAATAGATTTTCATCTCTTAATGTTACCTTCAGGTCTTTTACCTTCACAGACGCTTGTTTTCAAGACACCGCAGAACGCTACCACTCCTAGCACAGTCGATATACCCGTGTCCCACATTTTCAAACCTAATACTTTTTATCTCTACTAAAAATGTACTCTTGAATCTCACATTTTACACAAAAAGGGCACATTTCTTTGTCACATTTCACTGTCATGTGTTATTTTCTTTGGCAAAAAATTCGTACCAAAATAACATTATCAACATAGACTGACAGCACTAGATCCTTGTGATAATTTATTGATTAAGTATTTATCTATCTCAACCAATCTCAACTACGAAGCTACTATCTTTGCCCACCCAGTCTTTATTGTGGGTATCATGCGAACGTGGGTGCGCCGTTATCACTAGGCTAGTTACCTACTATCATAAAACTAATCTCAATTTTATTAGGCCCTTTATTATTACAGTCTCTTTGCTAGCCATGGTCCCAAACAAGAGTAAAAAGCGAAAAGGTCGTTTTTTAATTTCTTGGGCCCTAGGTTTTTTGAGTCTAAATGGTTTCTATAGCCTACCTCGTGACAGAAATCACCATTTCTAAACCCTCTTCTAGAGCATATTTTTGTATCCAGTAGAAAAAAATAAATTTCTACCTTTTCTCGTGAGATTGATATTTTAGTGATGTACACTCGTTGATTTTGATAGCAGTGTTTCTTGTTCGTTTTCACAACCTACGCGGAAATACCCACTTGCGTCAAGATAAGTGTTGCAGATATGGGATATATTGCCCCTAATTGTGATAAAAGATAACTTTTTTTGTAAAAAAATCGGCCCCGAATAGCAGACATCTCTTGTTTCTTTGTCATTCTGTCATCGACGAATTTTACAAGGACTATATGACCTCGAAGAGATCATTTTGATCGCGGAAGTTGACTCAAAGAAAACCAACGGCAAACATCAAATTCTGCGAAAAGCCCTACCCAGCGCATCGTTTGTATTTGTTTGTTTTGTTCCGTAAATTTATGCTCGTTCTCTCAATTATCTCAATTGATGATACGCAACCCTGCCAGTCCTGGATCCCTATTATGTTACTTTTAGTGGAATGGAATGGAAATACAGTGGAATGGAGTTAAATGCGGTGGGAAGGCTTCGTTTGGTCCATTATTAGCATTGAAAAAATTCATATTTTATCTCATTTCACTTCATTTCACTGCAAAAAATTACAGAATAGGGGTCATCCAAGGAGATTTAAAAGGCGTACAAAAGCTTTTTGGTCCTGTGTGTGTGTATATATATATATGTATGGAAACTGATTACGTATTCACATAGCTCTTAAATCGACGCCTACTTTATCAATTTCGGTAAGAAGATAATGCAAATGTCGCAACGACTTTCAGACACGTGACGTGAGCTATGTACATTAGTGCAAGTGCTAAAATATATCTCGGTTATAATCCCTAGAACCCTATTTATGGCCTTTGGTTATAATATTATTTTTTTCCATTCAAAGTAGAACGATGTTCAACTTTCAATAAACAGAGTTCTTTACTTCCCATTGATGGCCCAGTCGTTTGGTTTCACTTATCTCCTTTGGAATGATTAGTGCTACATCTTTCTGGCGTCAAACGGGGACCGAATTTGCTGGCAGTCCGCGCTGTCCTCGACGACCGTTCGCTCACGGTCCGCGTCGACGAAAACTGACTGCCAGAACCCGCCATCGAGACTGACAAGGAATCCCGATGCATTCTAGAGTTGACCAACTTTTCTGGGTCGCTAACGTCGATCCCTTTCTCCCTCATTCGGTTGGTGATCGGCAAGGGACGGGAAAATCGAACCGGTTCCAATTCCCACAGACGGAGCGCCAAATGTGGGGCGCATTGCTGAACGTATCTCTTCATTTCCCGCATCTCCCGACCGGGGTGGACTTTCTTCACATGTTTCCCTGGGACCGGACTGGGCGTCTGAACGTCTATCTGACCGTCGTCGACCTCGTCGTAGTCATCTTGCGATTGCAACGGACCCTGAAGGTCCCCTCGGTGCATTGGAGACGGTGAAGTCGCCCGCGATATGCTCAAGGAGCTGCTGCTACAGCGATAGAAAAACAATAATTTAATGGAGCTGTGAATTTGTGGAAATCTTTGGCCGATATTTTTGAACGATTCTCAGCGAATGCGCTTTCGTCTGGTAGGCAATTGGGGTAAGATCATGTCCATTTTATTTGGGTAATTTAGGTAATGTACTTTCCTTCCGCGTCCTACCAACAAGACAACCAAGACGCAAACGTTCTATTCTAAATGAAATCCATATTTCCATAAATGATCCCAGAATTTCGAGCGTTCTGTACTAGCGGCTTAGGACATCAATGAGATAGTGAGGGTTGATCGGACATACTTGGAGGGACTCCTGTTCGACGTGGTGTTGCTGATTGTGACGTCGGCCTGTCTCCAAGGCGATGGTACGGAAGCGAGGTGTTCCCTCGACGGAGGTGGGAGGAGGGAGTAAGCCGAGTGCCCGTGCTGCATGAGGTCGCTCTGGTTGAGTTGCAGCATCGCAATGTGTTCACAGCAAGCCACCAGCAACTGCGGTCGCAACCACACGTTGACACCGAGCTCAGAGTTTAAGTCACGCCTGTTTTCGGTGTGAACGGACGACGCCGATTTCGGAGTTAGAGGAGGATTGACGTCGTCCTGGTTAGCAGGACCTGTGAGAGGCTTCCCGGAGGAAGGACCAGGGTAGATTGAGCGCGTTCCAAACTCGATTCGTTTCCCGAGAAGGGAGAATGATGGGAAGTTTAGTGACATCGATTGAAGACAGCATTGATCTTCCATGTCCCATACCTTTACCACCTGCAAAAGATGAATAATTAATCGTTACATTACAATTGCATACCAAAAAGGGAGCTCGTAATTAATAAAACACTGAAGCCACAGTTTTGGACAAAGCACTGTGAATATTTTCTATTTTTGCGCGATGACCAGGACCATATATACTAGTTATTTATAATTAGTTACTAGTTATATCCGAGTATCTTTGGCCAGGACCTTCCATGGTTGAGTGGCCATTTATCTCTCATTGGCCTGCCAGTCTTCAGCTACCTTACCCCATCTCTGGAGCAACTGAGCACGGACTTGATGTGACCCAGGATCAAGACGTCGACCACCGCGCTCTTGTGTCCGAAGAACGATACCATTGCCTGCTTGGTGACGACGGGGTTCCAGACTCTAACCACCTGGTCATTGCTGCCTGTCGCCAGCAGCCGCAGAGTTCGGTCCATGTGGAAGCACCGGATGCCCTAAGACCAGACGCCTGGTTCAAATTTACTTCGAAAAAAAACGAATGCCCATTCCGTGATTTGGATCACCGTGAATCACACTGTAAATCCGTTTTGAATTCGAGGTGAGGATTGACAGCTGCCTCTATTAGACTGGTAGTCGTAGTATGACCATTTTATTTCTGCGTCATTTCAGAACCTCACCACAGGCATTCTACGTTCTTACCCGGGAGAGTTTAAAAATGTACGGCGCCTTCCTGCCCGTAAGGTGTCTGATGACGATTGTGGCGAGGGGGTCTTGGCTGCAAGACACCACCGTCTCGTTGTCTGGGAAGTAGGCCACCTGCCGCACAGCGTCGTTGTGCACGCTCGTGTCCACACTCATCGTCACCCATTCGCCCTGACTCTCGATCTCCTGCAACGCACGTCATGGATGATACCGAGGGCGATGAGGGCCCTAGTTTATTTTCAAAGATCAACAGCCCTAGTTCTGCAGGGGTAATTAGCAGTAAAAATGTACCAAATTCAGTGCTATTTGAATATTATTTAATCTGCGCCTATCTTAGGGGTGAAGAAAATGCTCAACGAGTGTTTAGCTTACTCAACCTAGTCTGATGAAAATGTATTCTTCCAACCAAACCAAGAGTAGTTTGATGACAGATACTAGTTTCAGACAGTGACAGCATTGCGGTAATCACCTTCCAGTAATACTTGTCGAGCTTATCAGGATGCTTCTTCCTGAACATCGACGTCTTCGGCTGGTGAAACCGCATGGTCATGATGTCCCCTTTGTCGTCACCAATGAACAACATCGACGGATTGCCCCCGTGGCTATTTGCGTATGCCAAACACTGCGGCACGTTCCTCATCCCGGAGACGTGGCAAAGCGGCGCGTGCACCAAGCCTGAGGCGTCAAGCAAGTGGACGGCCCTGTCCGAGGAGACCACCAGCAACGCGTGGGCGTCGGGCAGATGGACGCCATCCGTCAGCCACGTCGTCTTGTTGCGACGCTTCGCCTCCCCGCGAGCGTCTACCTCGGCGACGCCGCTGCTAAGTTGGAGCTTGTAAGAATCGTGCAGACGGAAGTGTCCGTCATAGACGCCGACGCGGCCATACTTCGAGAGGATGGCGTAGCAGAAGCTGGTTGCTGTCTCGATCGACACGACTTTGATAATGGTTTCGCGCTGAAATTTATAAGGAAGTAGCTGATGGCGACTATTTTATGACAGAAAATGGTATCTGCTATCCTGACAGTCTGGCAAGGGTGTTGCCAGACATAATGCCTCACTAACATCATAATTGGTATTGTTAATAACTTAGCGATGTCCAAATAAAAAAATTGAATGAAACATCCCCTCAATCGCCATCCAACTTTTAGGTATTTGGGACTAAACGGCTTCAGCTCTGCATCGATCGAAGCCATCATTAATTTATAAAGCTCGCCGCTCGGCAACTACTAAAATGTGTATAAGTCGCTCTTTTGTCTACATTTCATTACGTCTCATACATTGCAGTGTGGGGTGTCTTTCAGATGCACCCCCGGCGCTATCGGGCGCCACACGCAGTTGTCGTCGATCTTTTGCTGGATGCGCTTGATGATGTGGTCCAAGACGTCTTCCCACCAAACCACCCCTTGATTGCTCGTGTCGAGGGTGGAGAACAGTTGTGAGGCACAGAGTGAGAACGCCGTCGACCCTTACCGAGAAATCAATTGTTCGATTAGCTCAAAGTTTTACACGTATATGTCATATATGTCATATATGTCATATATCTATGTCATTTCTATGCATTATTTCTACTGCACTAACCAATAATAGTGTCGATTGCTTTTACAAACTCGGCTTTCGCCACCGAATATCCTCGAGTAATATGCTCTTTCGATGTTTTTGATGTTTTCCTGTTGTCTTTCTCTCTACCTTTTGGCTCAAAGAAATGTTTTCGTAATTCCGAAATATCCTCGGCGTCGAGACGCTGTAAGAAGTCCTCGTCCAAGATATCGCCGTCTTCGTCGATGCTGTTGGATAAATAATTGTTTGAAGATTGTGTATTTGTGACCCAGCCTGGTAATCATGATAGGATAATCGATATAGCCGGCGAGTGTAACTGCTATCCCTATCTTTATATAAAGCATGCGCTTACATGGTTAACGTGACAGAATTAGCATGCTTATCAAGAATTACCTTCCGCTAGCAAGGTCAGTGTTGAAACTGAAGTGAGAATCTTCTTCCATTTGGTAAACACCTTTTTTAGCTATATGGCATGTAGGATAAGATAACTCATCTAAGGCTCCATCGGCCACGCTCGGTTCTTTGGTATCAATACTCACATGTTGCTAAGCAACGAAATTTTTATGAATCGTACATTCACCCTTGAAAATAGTTACTGTGGGAACTTTGGACGTTATAGTTGAGTTAAAAATAAAGACCCTTGATTGAATTTCTCTGAACACGAACTTCCAAACTTACCAATAGTATGTTGACCCACAACAACCCGTACTCACAAGTTGTGCAAAAAACTTGTCACCTAGCAGCTCATTGCTGTTTTGGTCTAAAAAATGTCTTTCTATTTCTTATTTTAAAAATGTAAACTATTAAGTCAAAATTTGATAGGTTTAAACGATTTGATTGGATGTGAAAGGCCATAACAAACATGCAGTATCTTAAAATTTTGCTTGCGATTTCGACAATCCTTAAATTGATGGTAACTTAATATCAATGTTTTGACTTTGGATTTTGGTTTTGTGACTAATGGTTTGGTTTCCTTCCGCTTCGGCAGCCTACTTATACCACGTGGGGGGGGCGTGACTAAATTTTGTACACGACATCATTGTGGGTTGACCAAACGAAACGAAGGTTGTCCCGTGAATAATTTACGAATGCACCTTGTATAATATTAAACACCGACAGTGACTTGCAGGAAAGTTTTCAGAGCAATCGTTGGAAAAAATTCCATTCAGTGTACAGTAAGTCTTCAAACTGACAGCACTGAGGTAGGTCCCAGGTTCAAAGCTGTCATTGTGAGACTTCTTTCAAGTCTTATCTCAAGTTACTGATACTAGAATAATGCACGGTGTTTTGGTAGTATAAATCAATTAACATAGAGTCAGCGGTTGAGATAATTAACAAACTAATATTTGAGTGTTCGTCACAGACCTAATTGTTAAAGCAGCCTATGGGTTTATAACCTTACATTTTGTTCTCCTCAGCACAGACTTTCGGTTGGGTATTCGCGACTGTATCAAACTTTTAGAGGGCGCAAGGACATTCATTACATCATTTTCATCACTTCTGTCATGGGTACTTATAACAGCTTGTCTCCACTTGTTTTCATTATGATTCATTCTTCATTTTGTTATTTGCTTCTCTGAGGTTCTTTCCATTAAAATACACTTGATATGTCAACACCCTGTATATTGCCACACTATTGTTTCCAGTATCAGCATGACCAACATGACACTGTCGTTTCATAAGCATCAAAACCAGATTAACAATATAAATATCATGTCATGTTGGAATCATTTAGGAGGGGATGAGATACTGATTATGGAATAGGTATTTAAGTTGTATCACATTTGAATGATTGCACTGGTCTGGAGGTCACTTAAGTCACACTGATGTGTTCATGCTTCTACTCAATATGAACTCAATAGGACCACACTCAGAGGCCTAGTACAATCAATCAAAAGGAGCAATTTTAATTCGTAATGAAACCTCAATAGTTTAAATTCAAGTGCATTTGTAGTACTTGCAGGTACTCATGTTAATCAATTATTATTTTTGCCTAGGATTTAAACAAAGATCCCAACTGACAGAGAAATAAAATCTACCAAAACATCGTCATTATTTGACGGTATTAGAGCAACGTTTAAAACGCACCGATATTTCAATCATGCTTCTTCCAGGCTGGCAGATATTTGGATCTCTTTGTGCGTTGAGACTTCTCAACTCCGGTAGATTTGCTTCAATGGTAAAGAAGTCCACTTCTTAATGAAATAGTAATTGCATACTAAGAGTGCCATTTTCTTTTAGTCCTAATTGTTGTTAATGTCTGATTTACATCTTAGGCTGCAGCAGCAGAAATCGACATCAAAAAGGCAACATCCGTTTATGATTTCACAGTCAAAGACATCAAACATAATGAAGTATCGCTTGAAAAATACAAGTATGTTGAGTACCAATCCTGAAGTGTATAGAATACCTTTCATAAAATGTAATCTCAAAGTTGGCATGGGGTCAATTAGTGGTCAGACTATTTAAATCCAATTCCATGCCACAATTTTCTTTAGATTTCTTTTTTTTCTTAACAGCTTTCAGGGCATAAAAGCGCTTTCAGGCGCTTAGAGTAAAACATTGGAATTTACAATATTTCTAAATGAGTGTAGTGCAAAGTGACTAATCCATAAACATTTTCACAAGACCAATACCCCAAACAATTGTGTCAAGTAATGAAAATGAAAGACAAAAAAAACATGGGTAAAATAGAATTTAAATAATATTTTTCTATCCTTACAACCAGGGGCCACGTCTTGATAATTGTGAACGTTGCATCCCAGTGTGGCTTGACCGCTACCAACTACAAAGAGCTGAATGAACTGCACGAGAAGTACAGTGAGTCGAAGGGTCTTCGAATCTTAGGCTTTCCGTGCAACCAGTTCAACGGTCAAGAGCCCGGCAATGCGGAGGAAATTGTTTGTTTCGCTGCAAGCCATAACGTGAATTTTGAATTGTTTGAAAAGATTGACGTGAATGGTGATAAAGCGTCTCCATTGTGGCAGTACTTGAAGCACAAGCAAGGCGGAACTCTTGGGTCGTAAGTTGTGTCAAGCTCAAGAAGCCTTAGACTTATAATGAATTCTTATATACTTATACTTATTTTATTTTATTTTACAGCTTTATAAAATGGAATTTCACCAAGTTCATTGTCGATAAAAACGGACAAGTTGTGGAACGACACTCCCCAACAACTGAACCAAACGTAAGTTATCAAATTGTTGTCATAGAATGTAAATTTTAAGAACAAAAGTGGCTCAAGTTGTCTGTATATTTCTGTATATTTCTGGCAATTTATGCAATATATCATTTGTTTACAGAAACTGGTGGCAAGCTTGGAAAAATACTGGTAAAATCAGTAAAAAAGGCATGCATTTTTGGAGGTAGCACCAATATCTATTCTTCTCTCTATTTGATGGTGCCATTGATAGTGTCTTATGCACAAACTCATTCTATTGAGGGCATTCACGGCGTCCATATGACTAGTGAATTTATGCCTTTCTCTTCAATATCCTTGCGCCCAGCTCTAGTTATTTCCGTGCCATCATGATTCACAACAACCAATATGGGAACACTGGTCACACCGTATTTCAACACCAGTTCGCTGGAAAATTAGTAATCAAGTATCAGCTGTAATTTTTAAATGAATATTTTATGGAATAAAGTGTTTACATCATATTAAAATAAAAGTTTAATTACTCGTTGGTGGGGTCGCCAAATGGCACAGTAAACCAATCTCCATGATCTTTGTGAAAATGTTCCATCATCTCTTCCTGAGACGTATCGGCTGGTACAGATATGATTTGAATGTGGAAATTTAGCTTCCTCCGTGAAAGCTCCTACAAAAATCCCATGGAATATATTTTGCTGCCTACCTTCATATAAACTGCAAATCAATAGATATGAATAAATTACTCATTACCTCATAAAATTTTCTGAGCTTTTTTACGAACACAACACAGTGTGCCGACCAAGATGCATTAAAATAGTACAAAATTATCTTGGCATCCTTTAAAACTTTATCTGCTAAAATCAATTTTCCCATTTTAGATAAAACTTTCTTTCCTTCCATAGTGTCCATTTCTTTACAAAGCTATAAAAATTATGTTTTTTTTCGATTTGTTTTTATTTTTGGAATTGCTTTGGACGTCACGAATGAAGAAAAGTTGTTCGAATATGCGCGGTGTTTTGAGCAACGCCTGCTGATTGCCGCAAGGAGCGATCGTGTAGCCGGCGGTGGTTTTGAGTTACATAGTGCAAGGCTGTGGATCACAAAGTAAGCGACCGCCATCAAGTCTTAATTTGTGTTTTTGAATACATAAACCTTAAATCGCAATGGATGATGAAGCGGAGACATATAAATTGTGGCGGATAAGGAAAACGGTTATGCAGGTAAACATAGGTGCCATATAACCATCCCCTTTTGCTCAATCAAACAATTCTTTTCTAGCACAACATTTTTAGGGTTATAGTTGACTGTGAAAATATACTCAAATAATAATAATAATAATAATAATAATTGTTTATTCATAGCTCAGAAGCCAATTACATAATTACAATTACACAAAATTATATTCTTCAATCATCATCAAATTATAATCTTAAATCATCAATCATAATAATACTTACTACCATTAACTTCGTCTCTTCGTTCGAACGCTTTTCTAGCTGTGTCACGACCGAGGGTACCTTGTAACTCAGGACGAGTTAGATCAAACTCTAGAACAATTCAAGGAGCAGTTCGGGGACAAGCCCAGTGAAAAGCGTCCAGCTAGAAGTGATCTTATCGTCCTTGTTGCGCACAACGACGATCCTACAGGTACCACCTACCTCATCTGTCTCATGTGATTTTGTTCACAATTTTGCCTAAATGTATTACGGGCTGAATTAGATTTTTAGGATTTAGGGTGTACATACACTTACGCTGTATCCTTGTCTTACAATGCATTACATGTTAAATCATTTTACAGATCAAATGTTCGTGTTTTTTCCTGATGAGCCAAAAATTGGAATAAAAACCATCAAAACATACTGTCAAAGAATGCAAGAAGAAAACATTCACCGTGCCATCATTGTCGTCCAGCAAGGCATGACACCATCAGCCAAACAATCGCTTGTTGATATGGCACCAAAATATATTCTAGAGCATTTCTTGGAAGCCGAATTGCTAATTAATATCACAGAACACGAGCTTGTACCAGAGCACGTTGTCATGACACCTGAGGAGAAGCAAGAACTACTCCAGCGATAGTATCCTTTCAGAATTTGTGTGCTCCGTTTATTGCATGCGAGTTTGTGTTTTTGTCTGCAGACCTAGTTGTTAGGTACTACAAAATTCTAGTCTGAGATACTTATTTGATTGATATCTCAGCCTTTTTGTCTTGTTAAAAACGAGGCAAGATGGAATACCTACGTTGAATATAATTTGCTAGCCTACTTTAAATGCAGTTCCATACTGTAAAACAGCTGCATAATCAACATAAAAATAGTCAAAGATTGACCTTAACTGAACACAATTTGAAGTATCTCTTTGAGAAGATGCAAGCAAAATGTGTGTGTTTTTTAGCTCAAATTTACAGCGCTGAAACATGCAAAATAATATGTCTACATAGTCAAAGTTCAATTTTACAATGTAAGTTTTCTATGCTGTACATGCTTTTGATAATAACTAATCTAACAGACATGCGTGTGGTTTGCCTTAACACTACATTTAGTAAACTAAAAGAATACCAGCTGATGAGGATACAGGCTGGCGATCCCGTCGCCCGTTACTTCGGACTCAAGCGAGGACAGGTAACGCCATTTGATGCTAGCTCGTACAAATTATGATCTCTCTCTAGCTTCATCACTCTGTAAATGTGCCTCACTTTCTGGTGTGGTGCACAACACATTTAGTAGGTTCGTCTATGATAGATGAACTGTGGTGAAGAGGAAAGAGGGGAACGCTCTTTCGCTCAAAATACCGTAGAATTTTTTCAGATTAGATGATTGGTCAGTAATCTATCTCACAGAACAAGGCGGCAGCAGACACTTTTAAACCTCTGTGTATTTGTTGCAGTCGTCCACTTGTACCTCTGTACGTTGTGTTCTCTTTCCTTTTCCCCAGTTCACGTACCATTTACCACCATGTAAGTTTGTCTTTTAATCTTCAGTTTAGTGGTACGAACATAAGTGGGTTTTCTAATAGTGATCTGTTTGTAATGTGTTATAATTTTTAGCAGTGCACATTTCTTATGTTTTCCTTGACATTGTTAGTAAACTGAAAGAGGGTTATCTTCCTCGAATTCAAACGGGGGATCCAATCTGCCGCTATTTCGGGCTCCGCAGGGGCCAGGTAAAGCAATGCACGGCATGGTGTTCTTTGCACCCCTTTGAGACGCTGCATTGCATTTGTCTTAAACGTCTTGCTACCTGATTCACTTTTCTGGATTGCCAAAGTTCTAGCGCTGCAAACAGTTTTGACCCAGCTTAGCTGTGGGCTGTCATCTGCGATTTCATGTTCTTGTCTACTGAATGAGATTTCTCTCTGTCAGTTGAAATAATATTTTCACACAAAGTCCCTTTGATTTTGTCGAGTTTGAACTTTGAAGTGTGATGTGTGGCCCCCAATCCTTGGGTTTTTCCTTGTTTGGCATATTTTTGTGACCTTTGTGTTTATCCTGACTGGGACTGAAGTGTCCGCTAGCTTTTCCATTTTTTTCTTAGCCTGATTCTCTGTCTTGGGTTATTTTTATAATAAATATTTTCAGATTAAAGGTTTTCTATCAGCATTCTGTGTTCGTTTTGCAGCCCTGGACTTTTCTTGGAGACTTGATTCGATGACTCGATGATTCTTTCCAGTCCCTAATCAGTAGTTTTTCCTTCTAGCTCTTCTTTTCAAATAACTTCTTTCATATATTACTGATATTTATTCAAGCTAGGTGCACCAAGGGCATTCTGAGAGGGGGCAATTTTTTCCCATTGCAAGCATACAAACTGAAATTACCACCAATCTTCTTTTTGAAATTGTTTTGTTAACTAATCCATAGTGTCCATCCAACTAATCCATCCATGACAAGTCTAACATAGGCACTTTTCACCAATGTATTTTTTTTCAGGTGGTGAAAATCATCAGGTCTTCAGAGACTGCTGGACGATATATCTCATACCGGCTGGTATGCTAAAACCGGCTGCGAGATAAAAAATAACTGAACGAAACAAACTTCTCCTCACAACATCAAAATAAGCTTAGAAATAAAAAAAATTGAAAAATTACATGTGTTGTGTTTATTATTTGATATTTTGAGTATCATTACTCAATAAATGACTTTAAGTAGCTATATAGCTATATATGTAGCTATTTACATTTAGAAATCTAAATTGGTGGGATTCATTTTTTTTTTGTTAGTGTATGCTGCTGGTGGCATTAAAAAACTCCACGGGCATGATGAGATTGCTGGCATGACATGCACCCACTTTCAACCTGAAGGTTGATAGGTGTCTTTGCGATGAGCTTGAATTGATAAGCAGCATTGGGTTTATAGGTTGAGTCACTGTCTCAGGACTAATGTTAAACTGTCTTCCCAAGAATTGTCCACCAATGTCTAATGACCACCAAGTAAAGAAATTGCCACCATTATTGTTAAGAAATTACATTTAGTTCTTTCTTGTGTTAGATATCAATAGTGGTTGATATACTACTGGTACTGGTATCGCTTAGTTGATATTTTAATACTTATCTCATTAACTGATATATGCATCGATATTTTGAGTTGATAATTTACTTGTAGAGGTTTTTTAAAAGACAGCTGCAAGCAAAGATACTAGCAATGATACTAGTATACTACAACCTTCAGTGACATCGGGTGGTCACAACAAGTGTTGAGACTATAACATTTAACATCAGTGCTGTGACTCTGTTGAACTATGAACTCAACGTTACTAGATGTGGGACTTTCCTCAATATAGATATTTTCAAAAAATTAAAAACATGCACAGGGAATTGGGATAACTTTAGCCGCTCTGACAACCCGTACCTGGCAAAATGGATCTTCAGTCAAGATGACATTGGTGCACTGATTTATTATTTATAAATGGGTATTGGAAGTGAGTGGCTGGCCAAGGAAAATTGCATTTGGATCATTTAAACAGGATCATTTTGGATCATTTATCCTTAAGCTGCCCCTTGCCCAGTAGTCTCTTTTATCTTTGGTCTTCACTTTTCAGTGTTAAGCGAAATCGTCAACATACTGACATGTTGAATTAAATATTTTGTGAACATTCCAAATCAAATTGACAAGAGTCGAAAGCTTGAGTATGCAAAGCCAGGAACGTTGTGCGGGCTGCCTACAACCAGGCGCTCATAACCGTCCAATATTCTCCCTTATCCGCGAAACTACAGTAGCATTAATTTCCATTCTTTCGATCAAATTTCAAAATAAGAGCACTGCATACGTGCAAATTTAATAGTCGTTTGCTTTGTCTTCATCATGTTAGTAATATTATTTTCTATAACCGTTTTCATTGTCCCATTTTATTACTCAGACTTGAATTACTCGCGCGTTGTAGTAATATAATCGGTGCGTATACCTATTAATTATTATCCTATCTTAATGCTACCGTCCATATTTTACCACATGCAAATTATGTGCAGGTGCTATGCGATAGATTTCTATGTGTCTTCCTCCGAAGACAATTTTTTCCACGAGAATTCCTGCAACAAAAATGTAGTTATTTATTGTGCGGTGCAGACTGTTGTCTGTTGTGGGTTCACATTTAATCGAAAATGTCGTTGAACACCCAAATTTGGCACCGATCTGACTTGGCAGAGAAAATACGTCTCTCTACTAACAGAGAAAGCGAGAGACACGCTAAATTTAACGATCGTTTTCTGGGAGCAAACCCACAAGAGCGCCTTCGTCGTTCGACGAGACGAGAAAAATTAGTTAGTTGTAAACCGTTTGGCCAACTCAATTACCAAATCGTGATTGCATTTGGTGTCTGAGTTCGGCCGACGTGCGCTTCCCACTGTTCGCTGGCTTAATTTTGGTTCTTCTTCTATCTTCTAATAACACGGTCAGTGTTTCTACCAAATAAGGACGCCCCCCGTTTTAACGCCTCCAGCTATAGAGACAACCATAATAGCTTAGCTGCTTAGACAATCGAGCAATCAGTGCAATCGCCCCTCGTGTACAGGAATCCAGCCTCCAGCTATGTACGCGAATCACAGGTATTGACCGTGTAGTCTGTTAAGTTTACTCTTTCACCCAGCTCCTGGACTTCAAATAATATATTTAAGGTTTCGTGCCGAGAACTGCGAAGATGGGTTGGCATTCTGAAAATCTATTTAGGCTTTCCTTTGATGTAATGTCCAAGCATGTAATGCATGGCATGATTGGGCGGATTTTTGTACTATTAAGTGTCACCGAATTGATCATGAATTTGTTATTTTGCGGTCCTGACTTCGAGGAATATATTTTCCATGCTCCTAAATGACATGAGAACCTCAAAAGAATATGTTGAAAAAATAAATCGGCGAATTTTCCTCACGCGTGTCCGTGGATATAATTAGAACTTATTTTCGAACATTTCCTGGAAAATCTTTGAAAATCGCGTCCGGTGGAAGCACGAACGTGAACATCCTCGCCACCGCGTTTCCGCTACGGGACCAAGCGATCTCTGGCCATGTTACCTGACTTCCGAGAGCCAGGATGACGCGACCTTCTCCTTACTATCCCGAACAATTGAAATGAGTGGGAATTCGGTGGGAAGTTCTCAGTTTCAGCAATAACTCCTCCGCACGTGTGAGCATCTAAAATCGTTCCATACACAAACGATATCAAACTAATTTATGAGAAAAATGAAGAAATCACAGGTACGGCAGAAGAAGCCAACATTCTTAAAAAATATTTCAAAGACACTGCTATTAACGTTTTAAATTAAAGTAAATTAGGAAACATTATCAAGCCTGAAATCTAAAAAATAACTAAAAAAAACTCATCTAATAATAATATAATTAGGCGACAAAACCATCAGAACTTCTCTTTATTTCCTGTTAGTGCCAAGGATTTTTTAGATGCGCTCAACAAAGTGACTAAGAAAATATCTGCTGGTTTCGATGGTGTACCATGTCACATATTAAAACATGCTGGTGTCTTTTTAACTGATCCCTTAATTTTGATAATAAATTGCTCATTTTCAACTGGTATTTTCCCTGAACGGTTTAAGACTGCAGTTATAGCGCCTCTCATTTAAAGCGGAAGACACGATGAAGTGAACAACTAATAATAGGCCCCTTGCTCTATTATCGGGTTTTTCAAAATGAACCGAAAAATGTATTGTATTAAATTGCTATTATTTTTTGAGAAGTATACTCTCCGATAACAGATTGCCAGCACGGATTTAGGCATGGAAATTCTACCAACACAGCTATAACAAATTTCATAAATCGCATATATGATTCCTTGGAGAATCATTAATCGGTCATGATTTAAATCGACATGAAATTAAAAAAAAAAAAAAATACATAAATCGGCTATGATTTCTGCAAAGCATTTGATATGGTAAACACCGATTTACTACTAGAGACATTAAAACGCTGGTGTCGCAAATGACTGAATAAAATCATATTTAAAAAATAGGAGACAAATAACAAAAGTGACTGACTCAAAGGGCACTAAATGTTTTTCAGATGGAGTCTATATTAATATCGGAGTTACACAGGACTCAATTATAGCCCTGTATTTATTTAATTTACAGACGATATGTCAGAAAATGCCCCGACTGGGCATTTAACCCAGTTCGCAGATGATACCACCCACTTTTTAACCTTTGATGATGGAGAAAATAAAGAAAACGATTATGCTCCTGTATCCAACTAAAATAGTTTAGCCGAAGACCAAATTTCAAGATGGGTAACTCAAAATGATCTTTCCCTAAATAAATCAAAGACCGTTAGGCTCCAATTTCACCCGAAAAAAACATGTACAACAATTTAACAAAATAAAATTCATCTAGAAACAATTGTACGTTAAAATTAGACAAAGACTGTTCCACATTTAGTAGTAAGAAATGGCAAATAGAGAATATTTTTATATGAAGCCTTTAACAGACTGTAAGCTAATTTTTTTTTAAATAATACTTCGTCCATTAAAACCAATGTTAAAAATTGTCTGTTAAAAAATGCCTTTTCCTCAGTCAGGGAGTGTTTACATTTCAAGCTAAAACATAGATTTTAGTTATTGGCTTGTCATATGCCACTATTTTCATGGTTTTTGTTGACGAAATAAAATGAATTCAATTGAATTACAATCAAACGGAGTCCAATTCGGATATCCATTTTCCTCCACACATCCGGTGATGGTGGAAATTGTTCTTTCACCGTCGATCGATGCCGCCGCTGCCTCTTTTCGTTATTGTGATTGCATTTGGTGTCTGAGTTCGGCCGACGTGCGCTTCCCACTGTTCGCTGGCTTAATTTTGGTTCTTCTTCTATCTTCTAATAACACGGTCAGTGTTTCTACCAAATAAGGACGCCCCCCGTTTTAACGCCTCCAGCTATAGAGACAACCATAATAGCTTAGCTGCTTAGACAATCGAGCAATCAGTGCAATCGCCCCTCGTGTACAGGAATCCAGCCTCCAGCTATGTACGCGAATCACAGGTATTGACCGTGTAGTCTGTTAAGTTTACTCTTTCACCCAGCTCCTGGACTTCAAATAATATATTTAAGGTTTCGTGCCGAGAACTGCGAAGATGGGTTGGCATTCTGAAAATCTATTTAGGCTTTCCTTTGATGTAATGTCCAAGCATGTAATGCATGGCATGATTGGGCGGATTTTTGTACTATTAAGTGTCACCGAATTGATCATGAATTTGTTATTTTGCGGTCCTGACTTCGAGGAATATATTTTCCATGCTCCTAAATGACATGAGAACCTCAAAAGAATATGTTGAAAAAATAAATCGGCGAATTTTCCTCACGCGTGTCCGTGGATATAATTAGAACTTATTTTCGAACATTTCCTGGAAAATCTTTGAAAATCGCGTCCGGTGGAAGCACGAACGTGAACATCCTCGCCACCGCGTTTCCGCTACGGGACCAAGCGATCTCTGGCCATGTTACCTGACTTCCGAGAGCCAGGATGACGCGACCTTCTCCTTACTATCCCGAACAATTGAAATGAGTGGGAATTCGGTGGGAAGTTCTCAGTTTCAGCAATAACTCCTCCGCACGTGTGAGCATCTAAAATCGTTCCATACACAAACGATATCAAACTAATTTATGAGAAAAATGAAGAAATCACAGGTACGGCAGAAGAAGCCAACATTCTTAAAAAATATTTCAAAGACACTGCTATTAACGTTTTAAATTAAAGTAAATTAGGAAACATTATCAAGCCTGAAATCTAAAAAATAACTAAAAAAAACTCATCTAATAATAATATAATTAGGCGACAAAACCATCAGAACTTCTCTTTATTTCCTGTTAGTGCCAAGGATTTTTTAGATGCGCTCAACAAAGTGACTAAGAAAATATCTGCTGGTTTCGATGGTGTACCATGTCACATATTAAAACATGCTGGTGTCTTTTTAACTGATCCCTTAATTTTGATAATAAATTGCTCATTTTCAACTGGTATTTTCCCTGAACGGTTTAAGACTGCAGTTATAGCGCCTCTCATTTAAAGCGGAAGACACGATGAAGTGAACAACTAATAATAGGCCCCTTGCTCTATTATCGGGTTTTTCAAAATGAACCGAAAAATGTATTGTATTAAATTGCTATTATTTTTTGAGAAGTATACTCTCCGATAACAGATTGCCAGCACGGATTTAGGCATGGAAATTCTACCAACACAGCTATAACAAATTTCATAAATCGCATATATGATTCCTTGGAGAATCATTAATCGGTCATGATTTAAATCGACATGAAATTAAAAAAAAAAAAAAATACATAAATCGGCTATGATTTCTGCAAAGCATTTGATATGGTAAACACCGATTTACTACTAGAGACATTAAAACGCTGGTGTCGCAAATGACTGAATAAAATCATATTTAAAAAATAGGAGACAAATAACAAAAGTGACTGACTCAAAGGGCACTAAATGTTTTTCAGATGGAGTCTATATTAATATCGGAGTTACACAGGACTCAATTATAGCCCTGTATTTATTTAATTTACAGACGATATGTCAGAAAATGCCCCGACTGGGCATTTAACCCAGTTCGCAGATGATACCACCCACTTTTTAACCTTTGATGATGGAGAAAATAAAGAAAACGATTATGCTCCTGTATCCAACTAAAATAGTTTAGCCGAAGACCAAATTTCAAGATGGGTAACTCAAAATGATCTTTCCCTAAATAAATCAAAGACCGTTAGGCTCCAATTTCACCCGAAAAAAACATGTACAACAATTTAACAAAATAAAATTCATCTAGAAACAATTGTACGTTAAAATTAGACAAAGACTGTTCCACATTTAGTAGTAAGAAATGGCAAATAGAGAATATTTTTATATGAAGCCTTTAACAGACTGTAAGCTAATTTTTTTTTAAATAATACTTCGTCCATTAAAACCAATGTTAAAAATTGTCTGTTAAAAAATGCCTTTTCCTCAGTCAGGGAGTGTTTACATTTCAAGCTAAAACATAGATTTTAGTTATTGGCTTGTCATATGCCACTATTTTCATGGTTTTTGTTGACGAAATAAAATGAATTCAATTGAATTACAATCAAACGGAGTCCAATTCGGATATCCATTTTCCTCCACACATCCGGTGATGGTGGAAATTGTTCTTTCACCGTCGATCGATGCCGCCGCTGCCTCTTTTCGTTATTGTGATTGCATTTGGTGTCTGAGTTCGGCCGACGTGCGCTTCCCACTGTTCGCTGGCTTAATTTTGGTTCTTCTTCTATCTTCTAATAACACGGTCAGTGTTTCTACCAAATAAGGACGCCCCCCGTTTTAACGCCTCCAGCTATAGAGACAACCATAATAGCTTAGCTGCTTAGACAATCGAGCAATCAGTGCAATCGCCCCTCGTGTACAGGAATCCAGCCTCCAGCTATGTACGCGAATCACAGGTATTGACCGTGTAGTCTGTTAAGTTTACTCTTTCACCCAGCTCCTGGACTTCAAATAATATATTTAAGGTTTCGTGCCGAGAACTGCGAAGATGGGTTGGCATTCTGAAAATCTATTTAGGCTTTCCTTTGATGTAATGTCCAAGCATGTAATGCATGGCATGATTGGGCGGATTTTTGTACTATTAAGTGTCACCGAATTGATCATGAATTTGTTATTTTGCGGTCCTGACTTCGAGGAATATATTTTCCATGCTCCTAAATGACATGAGAACCTCAAAAGAATATGTTGAAAAAATAAATCGGCGAATTTTCCTCACGCGTGTCCGTGGATATAATTAGAACTTATTTTCGAACATTTCCTGGAAAATCTTTGAAAATCGCGTCCGGTGGAAGCACGAACGTGAACATCCTCGCCACCGCGTTTCCGCTACGGGACCAAGCGATCTCTGGCCATGTTACCTGACTTCCGAGAGCCAGGATGACGCGACCTTCTCCTTACTATCCCGAACAATTGAAATGAGTGGGAATTCGGTGGGAAGTTCTCAGTTTCAGCAATAACTCCTCCGCACGTGTGAGCATCTAAAATCGTTCCATACACAAACGATATCAAACTAATTTATGAGAAAAATGAAGAAATCACAGGTACGGCAGAAGAAGCCAACATTCTTAAAAAATATTTCAAAGACACTGCTATTAACGTTTTAAATTAAAGTAAATTAGGAAACATTATCAAGCCTGAAATCTAAAAAATAACTAAAAAAAACTCATCTAATAATAATATAATTAGGCGACAAAACCATCAGAACTTCTCTTTATTTCCTGTTAGTGCCAAGGATTTTTTAGATGCGCTCAACAAAGTGACTAAGAAAATATCTGCTGGTTTCGATGGTGTACCATGTCACATATTAAAACATGCTGGTGTCTTTTTAACTGATCCCTTAATTTTGATAATAAATTGCTCATTTTCAACTGGTATTTTCCCTGAACGGTTTAAGACTGCAGTTATAGCGCCTCTCATTTAAAGCGGAAGACACGATGAAGTGAACAACTAATAATAGGCCCCTTGCTCTATTATCGGGTTTTTCAAAATGAACCGAAAAATGTATTGTATTAAATTGCTATTATTTTTTGAGAAGTATACTCTCCGATAACAGATTGCCAGCACGGATTTAGGCATGGAAATTCTACCAACACAGCTATAACAAATTTCATAAATCGCATATATGATTCCTTGGAGAATCATTAATCGGTCATGATTTAAATCGACATGAAATTAAAAAAAAAAAAAAATACATAAATCGGCTATGATTTCTGCAAAGCATTTGATATGGTAAACACCGATTTACTACTAGAGACATTAAAACGCTGGTGTCGCAAATGACTGAATAAAATCATATTTAAAAAATAGGAGACAAATAACAAAAGTGACTGACTCAAAGGGCACTAAATGTTTTTCAGATGGAGTCTATATTAATATCGGAGTTACACAGGACTCAATTATAGCCCTGTATTTATTTAATTTACAGACGATATGTCAGAAAATGCCCCGACTGGGCATTTAACCCAGTTCGCAGATGATACCACCCACTTTTTAACCTTTGATGATGGAGAAAATAAAGAAAACGATTATGCTCCTGTATCCAACTAAAATAGTTTAGCCGAAGACCAAATTTCAAGATGGGTAACTCAAAATGATCTTTCCCTAAATAAATCAAAGACCGTTAGGCTCCAATTTCACCCGAAAAAAACATGTACAACAATTTAACAAAATAAAATTCATCTAGAAACAATTGTACGTTAAAATTAGACAAAGACTGTTCCACATTTAGTAGTAAGAAATGGCAAATAGAGAATATTTTTATATGAAGCCTTTAACAGACTGTAAGCTAATTTTTTTTAAAATAATACTTCGTCCATTAAAACCAATGTTAAAAATTGTCTGTTAAAAAATGCCTTTTCCTCAGTCAGGGAGTGTTTACATTTCAAGCTAAAACATAGATTTTAGTTATTGGCTTGTCATATGCCACTATTTTCATGGTTTTTGTTGACGAAATAAAATGAATTCAATTGAATTACAATCAAACGGAGTCCAATTCGGATATCCATTTTCCTCCACACATCCGGTGATGGTGGAAATTGTTCTTTCACCGTCGATCGATGCCGCCGCTGCCTCTTTTCGTTATTAAAGTATTAATATTTGAAAGGAAAATAATCTCTCCCGGCGCGACTGGAAATAGGTTTTCGATCCCTGTTCGGAGAGCGGCGCGCCGGATGAAAATTCATGGGGTTTAAATTGGATTGAATTAATTATCCGAAGGCATAACAGTTATTTTTGTGTTCTTTTCTCGGCAAACACGACTCGCGGGCATGCTCGTGGCTTGGGATGAGACAGCGCTGCCTAGCAGCCGACGCTAGAAACCTGCAGCTCCTTGAATTTCTCACTTAAATTCAAATTTTCGTTTATATTCTATTTGAAATGTTAATGGGGTTTTACCTAATAGATTATTTGTGAGTCTAATGCGGGATACGGGAGCTGAAGGCGTAACACCGGCGGCCTGTGCACTCGAAACTGTATGATTTACTCGCGTTACTGGCATGCCTTAGAACCAGGGGTTCACATTTACAAGCATAATTCGTGCATGCGCGTGAATTGTTCATGGGAAGTTAGGAAAAAATTGTACGCCCGAACTTCGTTTCGACCATGCCTGATTTTAAATTTGTGATTCGAGTTCTTAACGCATTCCACATTTTGAGAAATGGGGGAAAATAAGCCACAGGCATTATTTTGTTTGACAAGTACCGAGAGCCATGCAGTGTATTTTACGAGCTGGTGGAAGAATAATTGGTTATTTCTAACCACACTTTTTGCAGCAAAACTAATCCAGCTGACTTGCTTTGGGTTGGTTTTCTCGAGTTGAGTTTTCCTTCATTACTCCTCGTACCGTGATTATTGGTAAAAAAAAAGGGCTGGACGTCCTCCCGATTATTTGAGAGAAAGGGATTGGCGATGTCGGTTCAGAATAAGAGTGCTCATTTAGACCAAAATATATGAGGCGCCTCGTCGGTAGGTACACTTAATAAGTACACCTTTACCATTCTTTGAAATTCGAATTAAAAAAGTATCTTACCTTGAAAACATTAACCGACGGGTAGACGCTCTTTCGTGGAGTCATTATTTTTCTAGTCCGATACTCAGTTATTAATGACCACAGCCGTCATACATATATTCGGAACGCCAAGCAATCATTTCAGTTTGATCGGTCGTACCTATTCACATTTATTATTTACCCTCAGAATGGTGTGCATTTAATATTTACACATATCTTATAATTTAAAGTGTTTTTCTCGGCGAATACACTGGACAGCCGTAGTCTTTACTCATTATCTGTTATTATATGTTGACTTGTTAATGAACATGAGTAATCGGAATGGCAGTTTAGAAAACATAATTGATGTAATCGGCCGACTTTATTGGTAAGGTACCGCCATAGCCAAAGCCATTTAGCCACGGGGTTAGCCAAGATAGAAGTCTGCACAGGAGATTGAACTAACCTATTTAATAACATAATATTACACAAAAAGATTTAATTTCAAGTCTGGATCAATCAATGTGATTTTGAAACCCCCATTACGCACACCAAGGCGCAGAGAACGAAATGAAATGAACGAAAGCCTCATGTCTTACATGCCACGCCGATGGCGACAACGTTGCATCTGTCGCTATTATTTTGTCATTATGAGATTGCACTATTTGTGCACGTGATACGATGATTTCCACCCATTAAGATACGCTATTAATTGGTCTACACTCGCAGCCAAAACATATTAGTATATGATATAGTTTTTCCTTTCGGGGATCTTTGTGAACTCTTATATAAAAGGAGCGTTTGGGAGTGTCAGTAATTTTAATTCACGTCGCTCATCTCCGGCAGTGACAATGAGACGGACACTTTTGGCGTGTTTTGCTTTGCTGGGGGTGGCATCGTCGTTGGCGCTACCAATGGGAACCGGACCAATCTCCGTATACGGTGAGCACATGGCATTTGTCTAAGATTTCCTTTTGCTCATTATTTTTGAATTTTTTTTATTAATTTGGGAGAGATAGACGCAATATCTAAAAGAGGAGCTTCATGAGTTCATGTGTGACGGATTTTTGTCTGACCAATGGCATATTTGTCTATAATTAATGTACCCACTTATGAACACCCACCTATTAACAATCGGGGAAAAACTGGTCTGTTTAAAACTCGACTTTGAGGTGATGCTGAAAACAAAATAGTTGTTTCAGAAATGTAAACTGAGCTTCCTTGTCATTAAGAAGTCTGGAAATGATTCGTGATGCAAACTTGCTTTCTTTCGGTGTCTAATTTTCTTCTTCTGCCAAACACCTTGACGTGAAACTATAAACATAACTTCATTAGAACAAGGATTAGTTTTGCGGTTTAGACATGCGCAACAATCGAGAACCATTTTCAAATTTCATGACGTCTGTTGGACATGGCATGACGTGATTAATCGCAAAATTAAAACATGTTTAAAGAGTCGAAACAGATTTAGAGAGTGAAGCATTAGTCATAAATTAAACTGTGAGCATTACCATTAATTGATTGCGTATTACACAAAAGAAACTCTCCATGAAATGTGATAGCGAATACGTTACTTTCATTTTCGCTGCCAGTTATCTTGATTAAAAACGTTGATTAATATTTCTAGGGGTCGTTGATACGGTAATCGACGCCCAGCTAGAAACGTTCCGTGACAACTACCAGTCAGAGCTGGTCAAGCAGTTGAATATCGAGCCTCATTTGGCCGACAAACTTATCCGAAACCTCGGCTTTGACGACTACAGAAGCCGTCTGAAACACATCGGAGTCAAGAGTCTCCTCGACCACCCAGTCATCATCCTGATGCGTACCAATCTTGACGACCCCAACGTCCTATCGGTGTACATGGTGAGGGAAGGAATCGCCCGCCTTGCAGAGAACCCCCTCTCAATGCCGATTCTGGATGCCCTTCGCTCCGGAGACAACGTACCTGTCGTCTTCTCGCCCGCACTCCTCCCAGCCGAGAGCATCTTATCAGGACTCCACCTGGACCAGTCTGTCGCAATAATTTCAGAAACGTTCAACATCCCCAACTTTGCCAGGCTAGCCATCAGCTTTTCTGACATCCCTTGGCTTCTAGTAGAACCCAGACGCTTAATCGTGGACTTTGCCGAACGAGGACTGAAGGAAATCGGCGTCATCGAGATTGTCGGCGACGTCGTCACGCTTGTCAGTGACATGTCTTCCATGGGCGATGTGTCGGAACTCCGCACCGCGAGCGTTGTCAAGAAAGTGGTTCCAGTTCGCAGCGGTTCGGTGGGAACGATGAGGGACAATTTTTCTTTCTTGAACTGGCCAGCGTTGAACCTCCCAGCAATCTCCGACGTCCCAGCGATCGTGCTCAACTTCCCGCTTAACATAATTCAGTCGCTCCTGGATTACATCCGGGAGCGGCCTCCTGTGTCAGTGAAGCCAATTGTAAATATTCCCACTGTGAAACCTGTGACGGAGCAGCCATCGGAGGGTGTAGAGGGTGCAAAGCCAGAGGAAACCCCCGGAAAAGGTCCAGAAACCAAACCAGAGGGAAAGCCAGAGGGCAAGCCAGAGGGTAAGCCAGAGGAAAAGTCGCCGGGACATCGCGGAGGCCATCACAAGGAAAAGCAAGAGGAGAAGATGTTGAAAGTGGAGAGTATGCAAGCTCCTACCTCATTGTGAAATAGTGATATCAGGCGTAATGTGTACTTGTTTGTAAACACCGCGCAGTTTCATTTCGGCGTTCTTTTATTTTGACTCCGAACATTGCCTCTTGAGTGTGAATTATTGTTATCATTATTATTGTAATAGATTTCCGGTGGTGGGATTTGAATAAAAACTAGAACCTTTACGAAAAATCATTAATAACCACGTACAAGAACACCAAAACGTGCACGTGTAAGAAAAGAGTGCGGATTGCAATTATAGGAAAATGTTGATTCTAGAGTGTGCCTATGTATTTTACAACTCTATAGCGGTTTTATTTTGAGAATGTTCCTGTATGCGGTATTGATACTATTGCGAACTGTGTACCAAACATTGAGTGTTTACTTTAGTCTAGTCGCATATGGTTGGCAGGCAAGAGTGCGAGCAATAAAGTTATAAAAAGAATGTAGCAAATATTATGTACGAAACAAAATTGGAGGGAAACACGTTAAGAGTGTTGCAAAATAGTTGGTTAAAACTTAAAAGTGTTACAAGTTCCAATTTGATATCGAAAACTGTCCTCTAAAGCGTTATTCTCCTTCACAAGATCTCCACTGTCTCAAATGGCGTATAATAAAATACAAATATTCCTTACTATACGTTGCTTATTCCATATATCTTTCACAATTGGATGTCAAAACGTCACTAAACGACTACAACATCAAAAAAACGTAACATTACATGAACTAAATATTTGAAAGCGGCATGTGGAAATCCGGCACGACGAATGAGCCAGCCAGTTATTGGCTAGGGGATGCGGGGCCTTTGCCCATCGAGTGACTCACTCATTACTCATTGCCTGCGCTCTGCGAGCCATCGAAGTACATTACGTATACAGAAGCAGCTGGCCTGTGCACATTGACCGAACGGTTGGGCATAATGGACACACCGGTTCTCGTGAGATCACCGAAGTTAAGCCAAATAACGCAGAGTCAGGTATTAGATGGGTGACCATCAATCACATGACCAGTTCTGTTCGGGAGAGAGGTTGGAGAAATGAAAGCTAGTACAATACTTCATTCGCCTTGCTTATCAGCATGGATTTGTGGAGGAATCCTGTTGTTCGTGTTGTACCGTCTTTCACAAGGGACGTTAAGCCGGTGGTACCTTTGGTGTTCTTCGATACGAGTAGGCTACGTGCCAGCACCGGGTTTCCCCTCCTCCCTTCTGGGCTAGGTTAGGTTCAGCATCATCCTCTCCATCATCCACTCATTCACCGACGCTTTTAGACCAGTGCCGCATGGCCAGATGTAAAAACAGTGAGTCGTTAAACACCGCAAATCAATTAATCTGTATGATGGTTTTTAGACTCATGTCTACTTGAATTAGCCTTAGCACTAGTTTTAAGAAAACCCATTCCAAATAGTTTTTGTTCAATCAATCTGTGCACATTGATCAATCCGGGCAGCCGGCCAGGCATTATCCTGGATGCAGGGAGCAGATCGGATAGCCATGTCCAACTGACAGACTCATCCTCCACGAGGGCTCTCGTCCCAGCCAGCTCGTATCACCGCTGCAGTCAAACAAAGCCCTTGTCGCTGCCAGCAGCCATCAACGTGACCGGCCACGGCCAGAAGACGCCCATGAGGTTTGAGTCTATCCCAAGTCGCCGAGATGGCGATTCCTCTTTCGCCAGCAGGAAAGTTGTGCTGAAGGAAGAGAGGAGGAGAGTGTACGGACTATTGATCTCTTCGGCGCGACCCCCGTCGTCGTTCTAATGTCATTTCATGCAGGCAAGTGGATAGGGGTTGAAACGACCCCTACCGCCCGACCTGTTCTGGCAACCCACCCACTGTACAGAGAGGTGCCCACGTCCCGCTCACGTCTACAAAAGCGGATCTTCAATATTGCTTCGCCGTGCAATAACCGTCAAACACCTTCCATTTTGTCTCTACACTCGCCTCCCAATTGTGGGATGGTTCTCGATGATACATAGCCGATCCCTCCACGAAATACGTTTTGTGTTCACCCCAACTTTTTGTTCGATTTCGGTCCCCGTCGATTAACGTCAGCCGCCGACTCCGACTGGCGCCTATCGCCGATTGAGCCCGCGCCTGAGGGCACAGAATTACCGACCGCAGAGCAGCAACGAGCCCCAGAGACGTCGGGGCAATCGCACCGAACCGCACCGGCCGGAGGAGCCTTGCTATTATTATTCCTCTTCGGGTTCCCTTCCTTCTCTACTCTCGTCGTCGTGCTAGCGTGGAGCGGCGCCCCTCTCGTCCCTACCACGCTCGCCGTCCCCCACCACGACACCTTGTCCCTAGTTCCCACCGCCCCTTTACGCGGGCCTTTGTCGGCGCCGCACCTTGCACACACATAACATGTGGATAATATAAACAAAACGATCTTGTGCCCGGTTCGGGGCACAACCAGCTGGAGTCCGGCCCTAGAGTGAGCTTTTCGCCTAGCGTTTCCCCTTGATGGGACTCGGATTTCGGTGGTGGGGAGCGAAATACGCATGCCCAGTTGGCGGAAAGGTTGTTTCCCCACCACTCACTTGGTGAGGCGAGGGGTCGAACAGGATTGTCGGCGGTGTGGTATTTCAATCGCGAGTTGTCATGTCAGGAGGGAAGAGGTTATGCTGCTCCCGTGTTGGAAGTGGGGGAGCAAGCACTCATCACTCCACTGATAATGGAGTGTTTGGTTCATCGTTGTTCTTCGGTGGTGGTTTAGGTACTGATTTGCGTCTAAATGGAGTGAGTGGACGTAAGCCGGATTCGTTGTTGGACATTACTGCCAAAATCGTAGCCGAAAATATACCTTTTCAACGAATAGAGGAGCGATATGATCGTATCCCAGAGCCAGTGCAAAGACGAATTATTTATTGGTCGTTTCCAAGAGATGAAAGAGACATTTGTATGTATTCATCTCTATCTCGTGTGCCTGCTGTGAATTCTAGTGGTGAACATCAAAACTTGTCATTCTACAAAGGATTAAAATTATTGGAGTCCGGGTGTGTGGATAGTGTGCTTCAAGTCGGTGAGTAAAATGTCCAAACAAGTGCTCCAAAATAATTGCAATCACCGGTAATTGCATTGTTCCCTAGGCCAGCTCGGTGACAAAGCGATTGATTAATTAACTAACTGGACATTTGTATTGTAATGTTGTAATTATTATTTTCCCAACAATGATTGCTATGCCGACTCATCATGCAATTGGCACTTGTGCTGAGCACAAAGTTGACGTAATTTTTCAATTGGCTAACCAAAGCTAAATTCCACGATTCGATGAAAATCAAAAGCCAACATTTTACAATCTATCCAAACGCATCAATTGATTGCACACATTCATTCACTCGAAATCGCAATTGTGACAGTTAATCTATCTGACAAGCTATACTGAATAGCCTAGGCCAAGATAGACATTCAAAATATAGTTCCAGCTATCAGCATTCGATGATGACGGTTCTAACTCAACCTACATGCCATGTTGATAAGAGATACTTGTTGATACAATTTATCGAAAAATATCCCTTTAAATCAATCACTACAGTGTGACGTAGCGCATATTTCCTTTCAACCTCCAAGGTTCTCTGCCGGGCACAAGCCATCCACTGTAACTGTCAACATCCACCGGTTCGACTCACGGCTGCTGCTTGCTTGATTTTCATTCTCATTGCTAGCAGAGACAGGGCCGAAGAGCAATGTTGACAACTTGACATGCTGCTCGGTGAAGACCCGACATTCACCCGTCTCAAAGTACCTACTCGATGTCTCTACCTGGACATTCGTAATTATTTCCTATTCATTGGCCCTAGAAATCTTCGAAGATGTCTGGTCCTGACGAAGGAATAAAAGATACTGATAAGCAATAAGCTTACCCCCACAAAGACGTGCGTGGTAAAATTTTACTTTCATTTTTGAAAATACCATTGTTTAGGCGGAAGTGGAAAATGGCATACCTATTTTAGACTTCAAATGAATTCTGTTTTTAGCGACTTGGCCAAAGTCGTTGCTATTTGGTTAACTATGCTAGTCAAAAAATTAATGGTTTGTAAAAGAGAGCAATTTACAAAATACCTGTTTCCCAATTGCTTCCAATGAGAAAACAAACCTATTTAACAGATCAAAATCACAACGAAACATTCCTCTGGGCCACACAGAAAAAAAAAAAGTTTTTCCATCCCGTTTTTTGTCGAGGCGGTATCCCAAGCGCATGGACGATATTTTCGGGCCGGGTAATAAGCGAAATATTTCGCTCCAGGCCACGGCTGCTACGTTCCATTCTGCCCATTGTATCCTGAACCTGAACCGAAAGCCCAGTGCAGCAGCCACCGCCACGGTCGCTGGCTGTCGGTGTCTTCTTCAGGCTGCTACTCCTTCGCCCTCTTCCTCTACTGCCCCAGCGGCCGGCTTTGTGCCTGCCCTGTCTGCCCTGACGCACCATTGTGGGTGCCCGAACGATCCAATTCTACTGTTCGGGGTGACGAACCAAATACCGAGCACTAGGACGTACTTTCCGTCTCGTCACAACTCGCACCTGAGTAACATGCGTTGCCGTGCATTGACCAGTTTTATTTTCTGAAAATTAACGAGGGAAATGCGGTGAGAGAAGCTCGCTCAGATTTCGTCTCTATACATATCCCAGTCATCACCCAGCGTAACATAATTCACCTCGGACGGCAATCGTACATGAGACTTAATCCAATTATCCAATCAAACAAAAATCATTTCTCAAGGTTCCTTATGCTTCAAGAGACACAGAGATCTTTACAAATTTCATTTTCAATTCCAATTGTGTACGTCTCTGTACGCTCACCTCGTACTTGGACAACGCAGACTAATCGCCTTTCTGCGCTCTCTTCCTAATTGGAAATTAACATTCTCGGTCTTCGCTTTAGCGTGTCCATTTGTAGCACTTTTTGTCGTTTAGTTGCTGGGTAACCGTTTGACAGCTACCTTACATCCCGCATGTTGAGGGAAGGCGATGTGGTTATTGGTGGAGGGTGGCGCTCAGCGATCGTGTTAGCCATGTGGAAGTAGGAAATAAACGCCACATAAAGTACGCTAACGATAGTTTGCAACATTAAACGCGAATCGAACCCAAGCCTCCAAACCCCAGTTGGCAACCAACTGCTTTGATAAAAGAAAAATAATAAATTGCCACCAAACCTGAACCCGTCACGAACACGTCGTTTTCTGCGTTTACGTTGAAATTTAATTTGTGTGCCCCTATATCTCCGCTTAATCTTGTAAACTTCGTTTACGAGAGTATTTCCATACAAACGTTCGGCAAGACATGCCCGCCGTCCACGGGGTGGGGGTGCCGGGTCGCAACAGCTGGGACGCCGACAGACCGGAAGTGCTAACGGTGCTCGTGTGGCTTATCGGCAAAGGAGTCATTAGCCACTATCTGCGCCCCGGGCAGACCGGTCACCCTGTCTTCCCGAGTTCAGACGGTCTCTCGAGTCCAGGCGGCCTGCCGAGTCCAGACTTGTCCACACAGCCAGAAACGTATGCAGCATAATTAGCTGCTCATTATCGGGTAACGCCATGCCGTGAAATGGTTAATAACCGAGATACTTTGGTATTTGTTCTTAGCTCATGTGGTTGCGGTTGCGACAAAAGTTTTAGGTTACCTATGCCATTTCGGTGACATCTTGTTTCGGGTACTCACATTGGGGACTTCTTGTTGCTTAAGGGATTAATTTGGTATCACCTTAGAGTAATCACTCGAGTTCACTCACACGTGTATGTATATGCCGGTTGGCACGATGACTGAAATTAACCCCCCGGGGTAAATCTCATTTTGGAATTGCCACCCGAAGCTTGTGCGACTGTCGCCTTTGCCAGATCTCCATTCTATTCTCAAACTGCTTTACAAACACTTAGGACAGGTTAATTGGTCAGTACCTTCTGCTAGTACACTAACAAAAGCATGTCTGTTTATTTCCTGCATGATTTAGGGAGGACGTTGAAAAAACTAGCACAAATCGTATTATATATATATATACTATATGTGTTTGTGTTTGTAAAAGAGATTTGCTCTTGGCCTATTTTCAGCTGCTGGGAATCGAACATGAATCGAACTCTAGTCTTTCGATTAAGATTTTTTTTCTTCATTGATCTTCTTTTCCTAATCGATCGGTACACTCACACATGCTCGCACTTATACACACGCACACACATACAGGTAAAAGTGGTCTCCCTCGACGTGGATCGCAACAGTCTTTCATGGTCCACCATGTGCATTACAGGAAACCTTTGAAAAGAACTTGATAAATACCCCTCCAGACCTCTCAGGTTTCTTATGCAGCTTACAGCAGCCATAGCTATAGTTGCTAGACAGAACTGACAAAGTATAGCTGGCTATGTTGAGCGCGAGGTTGTAAGGTCGAAGTAAATTGAGAAATAGGGCACCCCACAACCCTTATCAATTGGATTTTCGCGCGATATTTTCTCAGGTCCTTTGGCTGCGTCTCCCCATTTCCTTTTCAATGTCAATTTTGTGTTTCGGGCTAATAAAAGCGTTTTTTTTTTCAGTCAGTATGCACTCAGTCGCATTGTACTGTGTCTAGATCATAGAAAACTGAACTGTGCGAACTATTTCGAGTAGGTTTAGCTCTTGAAAATATTGAAACTTGAATTGTTGGTTACTGAAACCCTGTGACAAATTATTGCAAGTACTTTTATGTATACTGACTAAAGCCAAGTATTATTTTCTCAACACTTAAAATCGTTGGTAACCTTTACTGGTTTTAAATCACTGAAATTTCGAGTAGAGCCATACTTTTTCTCTTCAAGCATTGCGATATTTTTGCGTCATGCAAACAGAATAGGTTTGCTTATATACCGACCGAGTCATGAGTACGATTCGCAGCGTTGTTTTTAGTAGACAGACATGAATCATTGATTATTATACAGGGCATGAATTATTTGCGGAAACTTTTGCGCTGGCCGAGTAATCAATTCGACAGAGAATTACACTTACAAGGCACAGTGTTTTTAGTTTTAAAACTACTTCTGGTCGTTCTTCGAGGTTTCAAGCCTTGCTGGACAACCATCTTTGGGCAATAACCAAAGAAAACTTCGTAAGTTGCGCTTCTTTCAAACGAAGAATTCCTAGGAGTTATCATTCACTTCATTTTGCCCATCTCTTTGTGAAAATGTAGAATAATAGAATAATAATATGCACATCAGTAGCATGCTAAGCGAAAGAGAACTGTGATAATAACTGCAGGCACCAGAAGTATACTCATACCAAACTAATGCAGAAACTTTGACAAAAAAAGTTTGGTTTAGACAGAAAGACGTTCAGCTCAAGGGCTCCAATACTGTTTTTTTGGGACGCAAAAAAGATGATGAAGATTGGTTTTTGTGCTGGTTTGTGGCATATAGCAAACGTGGATGGTATGCCCGTGCTAAGAAGTGGTGAACGCGTCTTGAGAAAGGAGACCAAAGACTTCTTTGGGCTCCTGAGGTTGGAGATTACCAGGCTAGGGGAGTTGCTGTTTGGTCGGTGGATGCTGCATGGGTAGGTGGGAAGGGGTGGGGGTGCAGAGGAGGGTGCATCCACACTTGTGTTTACAGTATTCTTTAGTTCTTCTGTTTGTGTGGCTGGGCCATGCCGAAGGGTGGGAGAGGGGGGGGGGGGTATTACCCCGCGAGACGGGTCAGAAAACATGCGCCCGCGAAAGTTTCAACAGGGGAAACTTCAATCCGTCAAGTTTTCTGTTTACTACTTTGTGGTGGACGGCGGATCTGTGGCGAGAGAGCTCACATCTATACTAATCACAGTCCACAAGACCACGCACGCTTTATTTTCCACCTTGTACCTATCAAATGTGTGGATCAAAACAATATGTTCTCACTTCAAGAAGCCATACTCAATGCGGCTGCGCTGCTTGTCACGTGACCGGTGCACGCTGGTTAGGACGAGTCTAGTGTCTCTACCGTGATGAGGGTTCTACGGACGTCCAACTCTAATTCGTTTTATAAACCAAAGGAAAATACGAATTTTAAAGGGGGTGAATAAATTGTGGCCATTATCATTTTGTGATTCACTTGTTCCGAATGCATAAATCGTATTTTTTCTTCAAATTTAGTCGTTGCCATAAATAATTTTCTACGCACCATCTTCGGCTGTGTGTTTTCAAGACGAGCAGTAACGAAATCTTTTGCTCGACTGCCCTAAGATTGATTAGAGCCAAGAAGTTTGAGACTCATTTACTCGCTTGAACTGCACCCCCCGCCAAATAGTCAAGCTGTCAGCTCCACCAAGGGCAGCTTTTTTCTTACACAACGTGCTTCAAACATCCTAGCCAGATTGTCCTCAAAAACCCCTCGATTCCAGATGATCTGACCTATTATACATTGGAGTTTCGAAAAAGACATGTGAGCCAGCGTGCCCGAAATGTCGGACCGAATTCTCTGGGGGATCCTCGCGCAATCGATGCAACGGGAACACGGGCAGGACGGGCTGAATAATTTGCATTCACTTGTAAGGGCTCCTCGGAGCACGCGGCCCTCTGCAGTCTGGAACCAACCGAGATATTGACGTTTGTAAGCACGGTAGAAAATATTTTAATCATGCTCATGCCGTAAGCATTCGAGCAGCCCGCCTGCCTGTTTGCCATACCTATGTTACCCCACATCAAAGTCGCGCTCATCCATTAATTTTTCCTGCAACATGACCAAGGTATTAATTTTCGTGTAACCTATAGAATTTTGGTATTCCAAGCCAATGGTTATGCATTGGGTCTCCACCGGTTTATATCCAATTGCATTATTATATTCGCGATGGTGATGTTGGCTTTCTTGTGAAAATTGGGTACAGTCAATCCGGGTTCTTGGTGTGTAGAGACGGGGCCAGAAAATTTCATTGTCGACAAAGGAAGATTCTTTGGGGTAGTTTTAATTTCATTTGTTTGGAGATTACAACATCCGGCGAAACTCGTTGCAATTTGCAAGCAAGTTGTCAGATCTCTTTGTCTTTGTCATCTCGAGAGGTATAACCACGTGTAAGAGCAGCCAGTAACACTGACTGACTTATCATCGATGCAGACATCGTACTCCTCTCCACTCGGCGAACGCTGGAGACAGAACGAGTCTTACAAACAAGCAATTCCACTGGTTATAAGGAAAACCAATAGGAAATTATTTTCGGGAAAATTTCAAAGCCGGTTTTGCCACCACATAGCTGAACGTAAAATTAAATAAATATCATCGATTAATCGATTTACTGGATCTAGCGACAGCTCATTCTAATTTAAAACTAGGCCCATCCGATTAGGCAGAAACAAAAAAAAATAATTGTAAACCGGCCCCAAGTGACTGTTCGTATTTTATTACGCACTAGTAGAACCGAAAATGAACGACGGCAATTATCCAACGTGTTCTAAAAACATAAAACTGGTTCGCTGTTCGCGTCACGTGAAAATGCATACGACCAGCGATGCTTCGCACTGCACTGCATCGGGCTGGCAGAATGTCTTCTTAGAAAACGTGTCCAATTTCCAGCTAAGGTAAAGCGTTTCGCTCTGACCAATCTATACCGAGCCAGTTTTGCCCCCCTTTGTCCTTTACAAACATCGGTGCAGACCGCAGGGGGTTGAGGGTGGAAGTGTTTGCCTGGTCGTTCGGTCTACGATGCATCCATTGTCTTCATGCGCCCTGTAAAACTGGAGTAAACCCGAGTTATTTATCAGTTTCAATTTAGTGCACAGGCTAGACTGCTACCTAGGTCTTGGCCAGGCACAAAGTACAAAGCATGAAACAGCGCACATAAGTCGGATTGTATACCTAGTACACCTGGACGGATGCACAGTAAAATTGGAGAACGATTTCCATTCCTGACGTGTCTACATGGACACATTTGAAGAGTGCTTGGAGAAAGATAACATATTTTTGAGGAATTTTTATTTAAACAGGACGCCAAAGTCTTGTAAATATATTTCTATTCTAAACAACGTCGGTACAATATTCGTCCTGAAAATGACAACGTTATTATTCATAGTAATTCGTGCCAAGGGATTTAAGAGTATTTCTTTCTCTTCCTCTCGCTCGCTCTCTAAACATCTGATTTTAACCCCGGGTCACAAAAGCATTCTCGTTTTTGGATTGATTATATATTATTTAAAACGTAATTGGTTGTTCTCCCCAATGCCTGAGTACATTTAAACGTCTTCCATCTTTACAATATCGTAACGATCCATTTTGCTCCTTCGGTGAAATGGCAATGGCCATGGAAGAGACGAGAGTGAATAGGGATTTTAATGGGAGTTGCCTCTCAACTTGGACGATACCTCAGCGGAGTTTGAGCACAGGAAAAACGATCGGCATAAGTATAGGCTTTGAAATTAGTTTAAGACCTCTGGCTTTTAAATTTATACACTTTTCTTGTTCACTGTATGTATTCGAATGGGGGGGCCGTGGGAGACGTGAGCTTGCTCGGTGTTTTTCTTGTTTGATTATCGAGCTGCTGCAGTGAACCCCTAACAGCCAGTCATACACCTTTACAAGGGACGGACGGCTCATGGGCGGAAAGGGCGATCAGAGGCCCCCGTTGCCGCATAATCGCTCCAGAAAGATGGCAAAAACAATTGAAATATATTGCTTCCTAGCCACCGCGGTTTCTTCTTAATTAACTTTTCGACGATCAACTTAATTGTATCCGCTGTGAGAGTGTTCGGTTGGTAGAACCGCGCTGGGCTAGCCAACATTTTGCGCCTGAAGAGTCGAGAAGTCCGCTGCCAGAGCAGACAGCCCTCTGGTTTCCAATGCATGCGCCGTGATACGGTACCTGTTTGCCGTCCCATGTTATCGCTGGGTTTGTAACGCAGGTATTTTTATCGATAGCAGCTCGCGATCGCTGCTCAACGTTTTTTAAACTCGACCAGTTTTGATTCCGCATGACGTGAATATGAAATTTGATTATCAAGTGAAACGTTGGCCAGAGCAATTAGTGGTCTTTTGTATCCTGGCGTATACACGCAACGAGATTTTGTTTTTTCGAAATTTTTTATACGTTTTATGATTTATCAAATAAAGGACGCTGTTGATAAACAATAACTTCTTTGTGCTGCATGCTCACCGCCGTTTCTTGCTGCAATCGGATAAATTAGTGTGTTCCATAATCACAAATCGGTTTGAAAGAATCCTTGTGTATCCAGCGTTATTCTATATCAACAAATTCTATCAATTCATTTCCATTCCATAGCGTTCATCAATGAATTTCATTATTAGAACATTCCAAAATCGTCTTCTCATACTACACTCACGAAATACTGAAATAGCAATATCCAAATTCCATACCATTGCACGCTCTCTGGTCCTCTCGCGAATATGTTTGGGTCCCCGTGGCTGCCTCCATTTCTCCCCCCTTTTCCGAGCATCCAGGACTTCAGTCTGATGGTTAAAGCGCCCATTTTTCCTATCGTAGCTGGGAATGCAAGCAATTCGGAGCGGCGCGGTGAAAAAGCAAATCGAGCAAACACCCGAAGTTTCTGACGAAGCCGTTCATGTGGGCACAGAGTCAGACCTCCACCCACAACTGGGACTATGTTCTAGATTGCAGGAAAAGTGAGGTGCTTCTTTCTTGGAAGAAGGCTGCAGGCAGCAAAGTGTGGTTTCCAGTTTAAAGAGGAACTGTGGCCCGAGCGCGACCATAAAGATATGGATACCGTCTGGACCAGGCGGAGATGGGCACAAATTAAAGAAAACAATTGTGCGGTGCTCGAACATTTCGGTGCTCGTGCATCAAAATGTAATGCCATACCTCGAAGGTAATTGTCTGGTAGGGCTGCGCAGATGCGAAATAATCTATCGTATTATGTTTGGTATATTACATTGTCCGTACAACTTGGGTATATTTCAATGCATGGCACATAATAATTATTTAGGTTCATGGTATAATGTACTGCGGTGCATTGCGATAGTGCAGGGACATGCCAAAGGCTACATTATTGTAATCATGAGAGTTCGGCATGTTTCTATGCGCGGTATACGACAATGGGCACAAATATGTACAATGATTCGTTTAAAAAAGACCCCATTTGTGCATGTTAATTATTATTTCGTATCAGCATCTTCTCATGACCAACCGAAATTCAAGTCTTCAGCCGCTGTCAACACCTTCATGAAACTGGCCCCTGCCCTCCATAACAGCCGCATGCATATTTAATTACTTACAACTGGTCAACAGGATTGGAACTGGCCAGATTGAAAAAAAAAACACACATCTATTCAATCTTTGAAAAAAATGTATACGGAAAAGATTAAACCACCACCGGTTCTCTCCTGCAATGGAATTGCCAAGTGTAGAATCGTTCACAGAGCTGTGTACACACACGAATCCTAATAAATATTGAACAGTGTTGGCTACGCTGATATTATGTTCACGCTCGTCCAAGAACAAATTGAATTAGCGTTTATTTAAGGCAAAATATACATTAACGACGCTATAATAGGTTTTCAATGCAATGCACATGTTTCACCTACTTATAGGTACAGAGTCAATTCACAATCAATGCATAACGGCCGAGTCGCCTTCAACGAATTCCGATTGTCATATTTCAGTCTCATTTAGGTCCCAATCAAACCCTGCTGAAACCATTAAACTTTCCAAGCACATTGCCATTGGCCATTCGAAAATTAAAATCAATTCGAAAAACATAAACCATCCAATCGCGATAACGATTGATTAGTGCATTCTGCACCCCATGTGACATGTGCATCATGAATAGTACATATCACACGACCATTTCAAATGAACTATTGATGCGTGGCATTTGTACCCATCCTTGCGTGGATAATTCCAGAGAGGGGTTCCATCTCTTATCTCCTTCTATTGCTACAGGGGGTTCATAAATAAACATTTACCGAACTAGCTGCTGGCAGGCATGGCTGACTGGTTGGGTGCCTAAGACGTAAGGACCGACTCGTTTCCTGAACGTACAAGACACGTTTCAGGCGTACCTCGGTTTAGTACTCCCAACTCATCGGAGTTACGTTCTTATCATGCAGACGGCACATATGGTTTCCTATATTTAAATAATAAATATTCAACGCGAACGCGCCTTACGGGTTGATAACCTTATATATTTTAATTTATAAATTAAGAAACAGTGTTGAATATCAAAGGGTGAATAATCTACTAGCATACACCTATAGGCTACTAATGCATATTCTCATTTTTCTCAAAGATATATATACATGAAGGTTTAATGAAGCTAACTACTCGCTAGCTACCTTTACCACCACCGGCGGGGCAGCTGATGGCTTTTTTAAACAATTTCTAAGCAGTTCCCGACAATTTGAGTCGCCGCTATTATTTTCACGTGTTTTAGCCGGGACTTGGAAAGCAGATGGCTGGTCGGGTCTGTTTGTTACCTGTGATATCTGGTAAAACAACACGAAGACATCATTATTGTATTCTTCCTGTCGCTTCATTGTGTTTTTCCTTTGCGTTTCTTGCTGACGAATGGTCCACCTATTAACAAATACCATGCGTCTTGACTCGTGATGAAGAATTATCATAGTAATATAGTTCCAGTGCCATTAGCTTCATGATCAAAGCTTTGCAGGTAACAATATCTGGTTTGAATCTAACGCCGAGCATGGCGTACCGGCACCAAGTTGCAAAACACGTAAGAAACCCAATAGTCTATTAGCTATTGTACAGGAGAAGTGAAACCGCGGGTTGACCAAGCTCTGGCGGCGTATCATGAGTTGAGACCGTAATATGCATGTGGTGGCGGTGAAAAAAAACCGAAAGATTAACTTCGATTGCTGGTTATGCCACGAAAATCGCGCTGTACACTCCCTATTAATGATTGTGGTTTTGTTTATTTGACGTTTTTCATGCGATTCGACACACGCATGTGTATAGGCATGAATATAATACTAGACAATATAAGGTGCATTATAGCTGTTAACATTATGGCGCTTATTATTATTGATATCACATACGTTTTTTTTGTTTTGGATGTGGCATGTGCATGGCAATGCGCAGGCGCTCACTGCGATAGTTGAACGTATGTTCTAGGCATCTAGTGCATGGGATGGTTTTAATTTAAATAAAGTAGATATTTAAACGAAGATTTATGCCCTTAAGCTCGGAATTACTCTGTAACTGCTCCTACATGATTCTAAATCAAGAGGATAAAATATTCAAATGGAAATAACGTCGGAAAGACAAAGTAATGGAAATGCATAATATGGGTGGGGGACTGGTAGGAATATATATACTGTGTCGCGAAACAAATCATTTAATTATGGAACGGTATGGAACAGGTAAATGTATACTTGAGAGCTTGAAATGATATGAACGATAATAATGCTTCGACCTGCAGGTATGCACATGATAGACTCAGAACACAATCGTGGGTTCTATTCATTAGTGTACTGGCTGAAGGCATGTTTTAGCTTTTAACTAAGAGCTAAATGAAATACTTAGCACGCGATCCTAATTGCGACTACATAATTGAATAAACTGCCCAACCTGTCTGTACCCAGCACAAAGCCTCCACCAAAAGTTGGCTCAATTTGACATGCCTAAAAATATGAAGGCATCTATAACCTATCTACCTATTCATAGCATGTCCCTCTCCGAAGTGTAACTTCCATCCATCGTTTGCGCCGATAAAAATATTAATTGCACTTCATTGTACGCGAGCGCGACCAGGCAGCTGCGTCAGAGTTTGAAGTTTTATTGGGGTTTTTGTCCAAGCTCAGAATTATATGTTTCAACACGTGTGACAGAAAAAGGAGTGCTGTATGTATGGTACAACCACAGGACGTGTTTTTCGAAAATACGTTGGAAAATGGGCATGCGAATTGATAAGCCGCGTGCAATTTTCCGACAATTATACCTGTGCATCACTTAAACGTCATCTCTCTACGCGTAATTAGTGTAATGGATATTTAATTCTAACAATTAACTGAAATTACAAAATATAATTGGTTTTAGAATCTCCCATCTCCCCTGTATACATCCGAACTGAATCATAACGCTATTCGTACCTTCACATATCTTAATTAGTTTTAATTCTTTCAAAAAAGAAAACGGAAAACAAGAACACATCGTTCTCAAGTTGTATAAATGTTAGCCACCTGAGACCTAGCACATTACCATTTCAGTTGCACAGCTTTGAAATAATGTTACAGTATATTATTCCACATATTATCCCATATAGTGCTCATTTAGTATCCCATATAGGATCCCATATAGTATCCCCTTCCTTATTTCCGTTATGATTGTGTGGACCACGAAGCATATGAGAAACCCACACTAGCAGGCTATGAAAGGTTAAAATACATAAGCAGGATTCATTGTGATCTATCCGCTTCTACGGGCTCAGTCGACCCATTTATAGGGGTCCTCCTCTAGTAGTGCACATTACCACTGTTACCATCTTGCACAGCCATGTGCGAACAGAATTCGCGCTCCTTTGAAAATAACGTGCAGTCTTTGAGCTCCACACACCACGTTAACGTGATGTGACGACATTAATCTGAGGCCAAGGAGGAACTTGAATCAGTTCTGCCTTTGGGTCAATCTCAATTCCAAACCTGATATTACGAACTTTCAATAAATGAGTGGACACATTTGGAGCTTGGTCTAGCCAATGGGCATGGGCGCCATTTGCTGAGATGGGAGATAGATAATCACGAGGTTGTACCACACGTCTTGAAAAATATATCGTTTCTTCGGGTAAGCAGATCAAAGGGACATTTCTATGGGAAACCGTTCCCAATACAGGCGGAGTCATCCGTTTGGTAAGGTTAGTCGGATCTCGTGAAATATCAGCCCAGAAAGTTAAAATTGAACAAAGAAAAATTAAACTTTGAACGCATTGGTAGGTAACAGTCCGCGCCCGAAACCAGTAAGTTTTGATTGGACGTGGAGAAGAAGTTAATTTCGGTCTGACAATTTGAATAAATCACAATACTTATGGCAGGATCACGGTCATTGCATACAATTTTTCTCCCAAAAAAAAAAAAAAAAAAAAAAAAACTGAATTGCTTTAGCGCAATTTTTTGTACTTAAAATGGGAAGCGTATATTATACGACTGAAAGGATCGATCGCATATTAGCCAGAACCAACGTTTCATTTGACAGCCATAGGGGTCGTTTATTCACCATATAATTGCCATGAGCCCAAAAACACATGTGCTTTATGCATATTCTAAAGCGAGGAGCTTGCACGCCATGCCCTGCGATGCGGCCGATACCCGGAGGGCCACGTGCTCGACGGGCACATGCAGTCGAGCCTGCTGTCTAGCCTGTCAGGGATGCATTTTTGATCTTCTCGGAAACGCGACAGGGTAAGATTGATCAATACACCTGCCACTTGCTAATTATTTAGATTCAGATCTATACGTGGATCTGGTGTAGGAAGGCCACACCATGGTTTGATCGTAAATAAAGCATGTGACCCCTCACTGTAATTTCGTTTCAAATAATTGCGATAAATTTGTCAGCTATCTAACTTGGATGTCATTAATGTTATTGATGCTCAGGCTGATCACCATCTATTTGATCTACGTCTTTTTTCAAAAAACGTTATGATATATGAACAATTTACAATGGGATATTGTCAAAGCCTGCTTCATGAGTGAAGAATGTGCAACAGGAACTCTGTAGAAATATTATGAATATTCTGGAATGAAAATATTGGTTTTTGTGACAGTATTGTTTGAAGTTACGTGTTCTCTACATCAGAAGAGATAATTTATAACAAGCAATGTCCTGTTTGCTTGACAAAGAAGGATGTTTTTCGAGGATGATGGGTTAGCCACAGGATATGCGGGGACTATTTTATGTTTGTTCATAGAAGACGTGATGACCCTCTAGTACTGAGTGCGCTATCTCCGAGGTGAAACGAGCTGGCCGGGCGATGAATTGTATGGTAATTCAGATATGTTTTTCACATTGGTCAGCGTGGCCATAGCTAATATCGATGTTCGTGGGCGGTGTTATTTTTGCACGCTAGTTCACTAAAAACCTGTCGGAAAGCTCGTAAAACACCCCGTCTTGCATCTATGATTACAATTGGACTTATTCTCCGTTATCGACTAATCACTGTCTCAGTGCAATTTAAAGAAAGATGGGTAAATTAATTCAAAAATAAAAATCGTTTTGAGTTTCAGCTAATTTATTATTTTACATCTCGATTCAGATATTCAGATTCTCATTTGGTATGATCATGATAACAGATAATGCCAATATTTTTAATGATCCATCCGCTGTTTGTAGTGAGCTAATAGATAGTTACAAATACTGGTTTGGACCCGGGTAAGTTTCGCCGGAATAAAATCTTGCATGTTCAGGCAACTTGTACCCATCAATTTAGCAAATTTGACGTAAAGTCTGTCTGAGGTCAAAATACCACGTAACTACTACGTAAACCGCGTAGTAGTTATTTACTATGTTATTGCGTAGGATTTACACGAATACATGTCATTCACATCAACTCAGGGAAACGAGTTACTATACGACATTGACCGTTGACCTTCAGATTGCTAGCAGTGTTTTGATGCTGCTGTGACCTACTACAAGCGTGAAGGGAGTAAACGGGGGTAGAGTGATTTTTTTTTAGCAAAACCGTAGTAAGAAATATCTAAACATTTTTTGAATAGTAATACCATACCATAATATTGATGACTTATATGGACTCATGTGGGAGTGGGACTTAACTTTTTCAGCTTCCTATCATTTGCTTTAGAACAAAACTCACAATAGATTTGGAAAGGTCCCATCTTCAAGAAACCTTGAGAAGGGTCAAAGGTGCCCATCGTATAAAACACTATTAATTTAAAATTTAAATGCATTCGTTAAAAAAACTGTTCGTTACTTGCCCAATTCTCCGATAAAAAGCAACCGAATTTCTTTGGCCTACCCGAAAATAATACCAGAGAATAAACACATCCGTTTCTTGTTTCAATTTCTAAATTTGAACATAATTGCGCCTTCATGTTGTACCAAGATTATTTGTTAATCTTGATTTTCTGTTTTATGAGGCCGTATCTCAATCGACATCCAAGCTATTTAATGCCCTCGATATGAATTTTTAATTTTACTTTGAAAGGTTTTGCATTTCGCATGCCATAGGGAACTGGCATACTTACTAATTGTAGTTAATTGATTATTAAACTAAATATTATGATAATTGATCGAGTTGACGTGACTTCAGTCTCAGAAATGCCATACGCTTGAGCTCTGATTGTTACGGTCTTTGTTTACCTCTAGTGCACTCTAGTGCGAAACCAGTACCATGCATTGCTTGCCTCACTGAGTGCTCGCCTCATCAATCATTTCCCGTTGCCAATATCATCTGAAAAACATAAATGCCAAAATAATATGAGCAACACATCCGGCAATGCGCGGAAGAAATTGTTTTACAAAAAAAAAAATACATACACATTAAATCGATATTTATTTACATTATTTAACACTTTATGGAGTACAATAATTCGCATCCGGTGAACAGTACACCCTGACAGAAACCTATTTAACCATCCGTGAAAAACTCTCCTTCAAGCTAGAGACAATAGATTACGAACATTTTCACAAACCGAATTTTTGCAATCATTTACAACGACATTCGCCAGCAAGGTTTTTCATTAAAATACACAGCAAACTCATGACTCTCGACGAAACATGAACATGGGCGTTACATTTACACATGATTCTATTTTCATTTCATATATCACACAACTTGCTGTCATGTGCAGTTGAGTCCAAGGAAAACTGGCATGGCACAACCCGACATAATCCATCCCGCGGGCTCATGTCGTTACCCGATCCCAGGGAGTATGGTGCAGCCAATAGCAACTCCCCTATCCCTGTCCCTGTCCCTATCCCTATGGCAATTGCATAATATCTCAATGCAACACGCGTCAGCAGCATCCATCCGTGCAGTGTTACCTCCCGCCAAAAGAGCTCTCTTGTGAGTTGCCTTACTGCCAAGAGCTGACTCATCTAGGCCTTATCGCAGCGACACCCCTAAGCTAGACCGCCTGCCCTCTATTCTCTCTTCACTGTGAACTGTGCACTGTGCACCAAGCCATACTATCAACTCTTCCATGGATTAAATTGTAATGAATTTACGGCTGCACAAGCCAAAGTAATGGCGTCCTGGTAGCAGCACTGAGATGCGTTCTACTGTTGCCCAGTTAGTGTAGCCAACGCACACGCACTACGCATACATGGGAGATTGCTTTTTCATGTTAATCTCCATACACGCGACAGGGCACCAAGAGAGAAAAATTAACGAAGAGAGGATGTTGAGGGCAGAGGCATTGTTGTTAATTTTGCTTCGTTATGCTAACTGCAGCGGACAATGCAGCTGTAGGCCAGCGCATAGCCAGAATGGAAATAAACATAATTGTCCATGGTTAGTCTTGTATAACGCCAGTGCCAGCGCAAGGGGTGATGTTTTCTAAGGAGGACTGAAAAATGCCGTTTCGTAATCAGCAGTAATTTGATGTAATTACATTGAGTAATTGGATGATTAATTCCTTTTTGCATTCGTGGCGTTGCCGTCCTCATGATTGCGATTGCCTTACTCGTGTTGACCGTGCGCATTCAGATAGGAGCAATGCGCTATGTGTATCAATCAGTCGAGGTCTAGCGAAGAAGTTGTGTATTGATTAGAGTCATCATTTCACCACTCAAGCGATAATTCAGAGTAATTTCGCGCAATGCCTATCTAAAACGAAAGATATTCGGTTATCACACGTTTTTTTTTTTTTTTTTTTTTTTTTGGCAAGTAGAACGCTGAAATCTTTTACAATTAGTAATTAGACCAACATCGCGACTTGGCACCATTTGATAGCGGCACATTTTGTGACAATCAATCACCTTCCGAGACACCTGCAATTACTGTGCGACCAATACTGTTATAATAAAAACAAACGCGTTTGCGTGTCACACGGTGCATTTTGTGCACCCACATGCAGTTTAAATGATGCATTAACTTAATTCGATGGCGACATCTATGCCACACTCTGCTTCGTAACTCAAAAGACCCAACTTTGGTCCAACTGAATTACGGAACCACAGTTCGCCACTAAAAAAAATTTTGCGAGTCGTTTGGACAGTTCAGAATCGATCCAGAAGCAAGTTTTTGATAAACCTTATGTTGCTGATGGCCGGCAGTGCATGTGTGCCTCATTATATGAAATTTGCTACCATCCTATCGTGTACGCGCTATTTGACCACCGCGTGTCACTACAGCATGCAAGACAGCAGTGCGCGTGCAAAATTAACCGTGCAAATAAAAGACGGCGTGCTGTCTGCACCTTTTTGTACCCGCTTGGCAGCTGAGCATTCAAATCGCGCCCGTTGATAAGTGTGCAGACGAATTCACTGGAGGCAAGTCGCGAAAATGACCAACTGCAGGTCTTCATTTGGAGTCATTACAAGACATGCGATGCGTTTGCCGGCTGCTGCACTCCGCGGTCCAAGAAGAGCGCACAAGTTTTTATGTAAATGTGTGGTGCGGCGAAACGCATTAGCTGCGATATGAGCTGTAAACAGGTAGCGCCTCGCGGCGGCGGGGCTCGGAACGCGCATGCTTGCAGAGAGTCCGTCATTACGGAGACTGATACTCGCCGTGGCACGCGAATCATTCGGCCAGGTTGGAGATTTCGAAACCGTTTATCTAATTCTTGTGGATGAGAATCGAAACTGAACGTCACTGGGTTCTCCTTTTAAAAAGATCGTAACATAAACGTGCATTTAGAAAATGTACAACATGTAGCCAATGATCACCAATCTACTTAATAGCGCAGTAATGATCAACAACTTGGCCGCTTAGCCATGATACTAGTGCAGACTTTGTGAAAAGCAGGCGTTCTCGTTTTGCAATTTCAGTCATTCAAAGGCATGACATTCTGCGACAAATTTCGTTCGTTTTTGGTACCACCGAAAAGTAATTGCACACATGCATACTGGTTCAATTACAATCAATTTATAGATTTAGGCCAAACCATCAAGTGAAAGTCGAGTGACAATTTTTACCAGAAAAATTACTCTATATACTTTTAATTTGGCGTGTTGTCAAGCGAACCCTCATTCCAGATATGATTGAAAGTGATAGGTAATCAATATAATTGAGCGACATAATATACGGTATGCGGCCCCTGTTTTCAACAATCAGCTTGAAAAATGTAATGTCTAGACTTAAATTTCGCATGCAATTGCCACCTGTAAATGGCTTTCATGGGCTTGTGTTCGTATCTAAAAGCGCTGCACCGCTGCTGGGGGCCCAGTGGCTCTGACCATGCGCTGTCTAACGGAAATCGAACCTCGTTAGTGTATTTTCGCTCTCCCATCAGGCACGAGGAATGCTGATAGCGGGAAAAGCTAACACCTAGTGCAGAAATAGCCAAACCACTTATAAATAAAACGCATGCCCCTAAATTTATTTTCAAAAAATCTATGAAATTGCAAGATTTCGTTGTTTTTCCAAACCCTGGAAGTTTCACCATCATCTCTTGTTTGACTCGGGACTCTTGTGAAACCAGAGAATCCTAAGAAAATTAAACTTGCAAACAAACGTCGCAGAGCTCGTCCACTTTTCGCGGCAACAATTCTCAGGAGGTCGTCGGTCCTCGCATCGTTTCCGTCTCATGGCACATTTCTGCACTCGTTTCCGAGACCCAGTCCCGGTGATCCCTCGTCGACGCGAGGCTACGTGAGGCGCGCGGCCGCGCAGCCGACGCCGCTGAGTGCGTCGCGCTGCGCGGGCGGCACGCGTCTTACGTCACGCGACAACGGCACGCGACTGTGACGTCACTCTGGGAGCTCGCTCGACCGTGGTCAGCCCTCCCCCCCTCCCCCGAACACACCTGTCCGCGTGGCGGCGACACGTGCGAGCGATGCCTAGACGTCGGATGTCGAGCGGTGCACCATCTGGAGCCAATGTGTTAATTTATAATCAAGTTTTTGGAGTGACCCCACGTTGGGTGACGCTTTTCTCGATCACGGGTTTGGTGCGACGTGTAGGTACTCGTTGAAGGATTGCCGAAATCTGATGGACGCTCGAGTGTCTGATATACCTGTTGATTAGCTAACAAATCACGTACCGTGTCAACGATCTCTTCTGTTGCATGGTGATTTTGGCGATTTTTACGAATCATGGAACCATGGACTTTGCCATGAAGTTAATTCATTTAAGATTACGAAAGAAAATCACGTGGAAAATCAATTTGTTACGTTGATAATACCGATTATTGTGTTACGAGCTAGCGATGTATATCAATTTTATGAGCCAGCAAAATGTGCTATCATTGAACACCGGTCATCACTTTGTTTTCCGACGACAGTTTTGCTATGAGAGTGCTAAGAAGTTGCAATCAGTCTGGCAGATTATAATATAATATCGCGGTGATAAAGATGGTTCAAGAAACCGCTGAGCGCTCACACGAGCGACGGCGATCGATCGCCTAGAAGCTATCAACCCGTTTTTTTACGTCTTGCGTTGATCTGAGCCCCCCAAGGATGGATGGGCCTGTTTCATGGCGATCCAATATCTCGGATTGATCGCTGTTATCTGTCACTAGTGCGACAGGCCGGCATTAGGACCGGTCGGTGGTGCCCAGATCGATATGCACAGCTAACGCAATTCACACGAGGTTTCTTTTTTCTTGCTTGTTATTACTATTTTATCGAATTTGCGCGATCGTGAAATCCGAATAGCCCGGGGCGGAGGAAGCTCGCAGCAACGCATAAAATTAAATCACGTATAATAAATGTCAGTTGCACCATTAACTCTTTTATATGCAATGCAGTATCGGCCGTTTATCAACATAACAAACTATTATTTTATACTTTATTTCCACGAATGAATTCTGGGGCGATATCGGAAAATTTCCAGTTTTGTATATCTAAAAGATAAAAAAGTGATTCGTATATTAATTTGGGTGTGTTATTTCCACGTAATCGCTTGTCGAAATGCTTCAAATCAATTTCCACTTGTCCCACAGATATTTGTAAAGCCTGATATGCGAACAATATCTCTCCACAGCAGCTATTTATTAATAATATTAATATTATTGACGTAGTCGCCACTATCGCGATGGCATCGGTGACAGCAATGACACAAAAGTGCGATCCATCGAAGCTCTCTATCGTCGAATATTTTATCATTCTCGAATTTAATATAAAAGCGAGCCGGATGCAGTAATCCATCAATGATTAATGAAACTGAATCTATCAATGATTCAGCGTCGCATCGACCGATGTCGCATTGTAAAGTCTGCACACGAATACTTATCGTCTTCATGGCTGCTTGCAAAACGTCGCGGTCTTTGAGCTACATGCACAATTTTTTAGTGCGGTATATTTTAGAGATAATTTCGACTGACTTTTATGTGTCTTTGCTATTTACAATTCTGGTTTTGATCGCCCTTTCAGCGTCCGTTTTCAGCCGTTCTGCTAGAATCGAGTCTCCCATTCCAGGCAATAGCCACAAGCCATTTTATTCCACAACATCTTCATGTGTATATCATTCCAATGGGTATACTGTAAAAGTCACCAATAGTGGACATTTTAAGCTCAGTTGGAGATTAATAACAAAAATGCATCCCAAAGTTACAAAAAGAAAACAAATTGAGGCAAAAAAAGGTGCTGTTAGTCATTTAAATTCGTTTTTTCGGACGTGAATTTTTTAACGTAGCCTCCCATCTCACACGAGCTTCTCAAAACGGGTCGACATGAGGCCCCCTGGCCTGCTAGTGCACGAATGAGGAATTATAAATAATGTGCGTTCTTTCAACAAGAGCGCTTGCCCCCCCACCCTCCAACCCACTCCCTCAAATCCCCAACATACGCACCTTATACGCACTTACGCACATGATGCCTCCTAGCTGCTAGCTTATTAGATCGCGTCGCATTCGGCCGAAGGGAGGGCGCCGACAAACTACCTCGGGAACATTAGGAAATCTACCCGAAGAGGAGGGTTGCCGCCGTCGTTCCTGCTGCAGAATTAATACGCTCTCTTTCATTTCATGACGTCATTTTAATTCCAATCGTCTTCTTTTGTGCTCTCTATTCCAAATCTAATTTCGTGAGCTGGTTTTTACTGCCTTTCCCAGCAGTTGCACCGCAGCCAAACGGGCAGTATACGCCTGCATCTGCGCCTATAGTGCAATGAGTTCTATAAACTGCAATAATAAGAAAATAAAATCTAATATGTATGAAGTAAGTTGACATCGAGCCGTATGAAATACACCGACACACAACATATTCTACGCACGTGGCGAGTATGAAATGATTGTAATGCAGTTTACTGGAGGCGACGTGAACGGTGGAAGTTGCAGGATGCTGGCAGGCTAGCGTGGAGTTTGCAGGAGTTTGGGGCTCGCCTGGTAACGCGTCGTCGTCGTCGTAATCAGGAATCGATAGCAGGCCGCCACAGCCGTCGCCTTGCGTTGCCCGCGCCTAACTTGAGCTTTTTATGCCATTACCAAGTCCAACTAAGTCGGAAGGGCAGGAGCGACAGTGGCGAACTCGCTGGCAGAGACGTCGCCTCCTGGTTCCTCGGGGGCACACGCGCGACCAAGGCAGTTAACATTTCGTGCAGGTGTCGTTTGAAAAGATTTAGTCGATGCCTGAACTCAAAGAGGCGCGATTAAATGTAACAAAAAACAACACTTTCGATATCTTTTTGGGAAACTTACCTGAACGGAAACCGTGCAATTATTTCAGTCGCCAGTACCTCAAAGCTTAAGGGGTAATTTGAAAAATGTCTGAAGAACTAAAACCGCACCATCTTAAAATGCGATGACCTCGTGTCTTGGTGGTTTGGTACCCGCAGTCTTTCCGTGGTTTCTCAACGCCCCTGTCTCGCCACAAAGCCGTCAGCTGTCGGCGCCCACTGCACTGGGCTTCCAGCGGGTGCTGGTCTGCGTCGTGCATGTGTCCTCCGTAATTGTTCGGCGCATAAACGCCCCCCCCCCCCCATTTCCACCTGCCCGTGTTGTGGTCACTGGCCAGTGGACATTGGCTTCTGTCAATAATCGACTCGTTGTGGTGTTAACGCTCGCTTTACATGTCTGCGTGACCATGCGTGTGAGATGCGTACAATGCCTGCGTACGCGTGTGCCACTCTGGCATTGACCAAACAGCTGTGACATTGCTTGTACACCTAAGTTCGCAAGAAATTTGGTGTAATCTGCTATTTGTCTTCGCTGTTCCTACAGATGATGCTTCTGGAGGCACGGAAATTCCCATTTTGGGCATTTGATGTTATTCATAACAGCAGTTAAGTGACCACCAATGTTTTTTGGTGCCCCTATATGATGTCGCCTCATCACACTTTACTCTTTAGAATGTAAAAACTAATTAGGGGCCGTTCACTTAGACTTCATCGCCGTTGGTAGAATTCAAATATTCCAATTTTTCGTGTGCTCGTGAGTACAGCAAACCCGCATAATGTTCGGTTTCTCTGTGGTACTGAAAATAATGTTTCCTAACGGAAATAGATAACACATCTTTGTTTTAGATTGGCTCAAAAGCGCTAAAGACTTTTTTAATATGCGCGTTTATTATTGTAATTAAAATTATTATTGCAATTAATTCGAGCCGTTGTTGTTATGTTGATGTTATGGTAATCCGTTTTGATGTAGGTACGTTGGAATTAAAATTTGGATAACATTTTGCCATCGGCGTTACTTATTAATAATTATGGATGGAATAGACGAATACAATAATTTATATTTATAAAATTTAAATTCCGATATCGCCTCCCCCCCACCCCCTCACTCTTTTGCATACGCTGAGTTGAAGCACACAATAATAAAGTGAATGGATGCGCATCAATATTCTAATTACCTACGCCATTTCCGACGGATATGCAACGAAATACTCTTGGCTAAATTGACAATAATTTCTGCTGAACGACTTGCGAATCGATTTGCCACTATTGGTAATCGATGATCCAGAGATTGAACCCACCTTATACTCTTCCCAGCGACGCGGACATCTCACCAATTTATGCAACACCTGCTTGACATCCGAGCTCGCTTCGGTTCACTTCCCGCCGTTGCCTTCCGTTCTTGGCCCGCTGCATTGCACGCCTTGCAAGCTAGATTTTGGCAACGAAAGACGTATTTAAATTCGCGAACGAAATCGATGTTCCTGTGGTAAAATCTGACAGCGTCTTCGTTCGCGTCACTTTCGCTCCATTCGCTTTTGGCGTGTAAAATAGTGCAGGGCTTGACGCTGTCTTGGCTGGACGTGATATGTCTCAGAACGTCTGGCGCAGTGGCGGCGCTAAAGGCGGTAAAATATCAAGATGGAACGGAGATATTATGTCGTTTCTTTGCTTGCTAGCTGTATGTTGCCGCCATAGGGGCGAAAATTCTTCCTCCGTGCTTAATGTTTTCTTTAAGATAAAATGAAAATTTCAATATGGTTGGTTTGTGCCTCTAGGTCAGCGCCTCGCCACTGATTTTTCTTTCTTCATATTCCCGACCAGTTGATGAGATCTCTCCTAACTCCAAGGGTAAACAAAACGGACAGCATCTCGTTTTGACGCCATCTTTGAAAGCATCGTAAAAGACCAAAGATTCTCATTTACGATAAGCGAGCGCAGAGTCTGAGAAAGGTGCTGATAGATGCAAGTGCGCCATCAAATGGGTCGGGTTAAGATGGGAGCCGGTGGATGGAAGAGTGCATCGGGTGCATAAGAACCACATTGGAATTGAGTGTCTGTTCGCAATCAGGCTGACAGGTTTACGCGCAGCAGCGGTGCTCCCCCTGCTGCTGCCGCCAGATGTGACCTGCGCGTCTGGGTCTGGGTCCACCGAAGCGATCCCGGTCCCTCGGGGTGCCGGGGGGTGTCTGCCAGCCGGTGCAGCATTCAGCTCGAGGACCCTGGGGTGCACGTTGGAGGGTAGTGCTAGCGCGGCTGTCACGTGGACTGCCATTGGAGTGGCATGATGGTGATGGCGACTCGATCCTCTCGGGAGATCGTGTGGTCGACGTGAATGCTGCCTGGATCTGGTCATCTGGTTATTGCCGGAGTCGTGTCATGTTTTTTTCCCCGATTTTCAACTCTATAGGACACTTTTGGATGGCGATTTCATCTTTGCATCGCGAGTTTTGGTAGTTTCGGCGATGGTCGCAGCTGTGGCTAGAAAAAGTGATCCTTTGCATTGTGGTCTTTGTTTACGGCACAGAAAGTGCTCGTGAGCAATGCTGTAATGCATTTTCATAAGCTTTAATTGGCCTACAATTTACTGACTTAAAGTTAAACGCCCTGTGCCAAAACGTGCGATTTACCGGAAAGTTCCATTTGCTTTTCTTCCTCGCAGTTGAAACTGGCCGAAGGTCAAACCTATCCTGTCACACATTTTCCTTGATAAACAAAGCAGCAGTAGCTTGCAATGAAAATTACGTCCGCACTCATGATGAAAGCTGTATCGCGGAAATACTAGCAAGTTTTCGCCCTATTGGCTGTTGACATTATGTGAGATAGATAGCTCTGAGATTGAGCAATGCCAATATATAATGAGTACAGTGGCTTGTGAACTGTGATGAGTGATATCCTGCGTGGTAGCGGTATCACTCACTGTGCCAATAACTCGTGGACGTGGACTGTACTGTCAACAGCAAGTGTCATTCGAATGGTGTCAGATCAGGTGGCTGAAATTAAAAAGGCATGTAATTGTACAATTATTTACTTGGTGATTTTGCAAGTAAGTGAAGGCCGTCTCGCGTCGATTTATTGTGTGTACATCCGATAAGTTCAATATAAAATAACCCGTGAGTAAACTTTCAATTAATCTCTCGATTAGCCGTCTAGTATCTTATTTGAAAAGTGTCTTTTATCTCGTTCTTATTTCGGTGTGCTGCCTTTACGGTTAAGGGTGTCCCATATTTCTCTTACTTGCAATCTTCCCTGTTGTTTGTTACCAGCGCATGGCTACGATACGAGACGGCCTTACATTTAATCAATTTGCAAACACTCTCCTAACGATTTATCGGTATTATTTTGAAAAAAAAAAAACATCGAGGTTAATTACTAAACACACGATGCGTAAGCGCATGACGGTACATGTAGAAGTATTCCATGCGCAATTCACCCAATTACAAATATTAGGTATTTCAAAATTGTTTTGCAGAAAACCATTACCTGTCATTTCTGAAGTTTTTCACGCAACGGATACGCGTAGAACAAACACCGCTTAAAATGAAACACTTGGACGACTAGGTTTGCGCCGCGGTCTTGATTACACTATTTGATTAGTTTGGGTAGCGTCATGTGAGAAAAAAAAACCTAGTGCGGCTAATACAGAATGCACAGGAAATATAATTATTAACCAGTCCGACGCCAAAGGCGATTGTGGTCTTCTCTGGAAATGGCAAGCGGCGACCACGTTAAAAAACGCACATCGTCGCTGTATGCTTGCCACTTGACGTTTCAAACGGGCTTTTCCGTCCTCTCTCGTCGCGTTGGCGACGGTCAGGATGGCTCATTTCGCCAGCAACCTGCAGCGTTTTCCATTCCACGGTGCAGGACTGGTGCACTTGACGCTGACAAGCGGAATGCCAATGCCATTATTGCGCGTTTGCGATAAAACTGCATTGTTGGTGATGAAAACGCAGCTAGCCATGAGCATTTTGCCCGTAAATGTACGCCGCTTTTGAATGTCGCGCAGACTTTGAAATTAAATTACTGATTTGATTCAGTGCTTATTGGCAATTACCCGGGAATTGCGCTCGCATTCTTGTTGATCAAATGCCAACAAACGAACTGTTATTACAAGCCTAAAAGCCTCCTGAAGTCTGCACAAATACTACAATCACTTGTGGTTGACGCAGTCGTGACTGCGGGCTTGTCCGTCACCACCAATATTTCATAGCATATTGCTATTAGTATTTTGACTTTTCGACAAGCCTCTGCCAAATGATTAGCGTGACCAAGAGATTAACATTAGATTTATAGTCACTGGTTTTCTTGAATTAATCGATTTTCCTGATTACTTTTCGCCGCCAGCAGAGTCGATGTTTGACGGGAAGGGCTGTGTTCCGCTACGGGCGACCGGGCGACATCCGTTAGTCTCATTTGCATCTGCGCCGGTTTTGCTCTCCTCTGTGCCCTCGTGTGCAGGTCCCCGGTTGCCCGGACCACGTGAGCGACCACGACTCCGATAGCCGACCGGCAGGACCGGTCGCCAGGATTACCAAATAAAGAATATTTAGTAAAAAGCTTTAGCCGGTGAACTTCCCGTCTGTGCGGCCACTTTTTTCACATCAATGAAGGCCATCGCTTTCAATTAGGATGATAATATAACTGAAATTGCGATACAAAAACCCGGTCACTTTTCGAGCGAACTGCATTCGTGGACTTGACTTCTGGGGACGTCGTCAATTCGTAAACAATTTCACAGCACGGAGGAGTCTGTGTATTCGTTCTTTGGAGTCGACTTCTATTCATAATACGGTCTGTGTTGGGTTCAATGGTTAGCATTCCACCAAAAGAACACACTGTTGCTCCATACCCGTTGTAACTTATAGCTTCTGTGGGCGATGCCATCTTGTGGGTTCCGCTGAACCAAAGAAAAAAAGCTAATAAGGGCTCAGTCATTTGCGTTTCCAGTTAGTCAGGATGTCTCTGAGAATCTGAATATGGCGTCACTTTTCCGAGGTCTCTTGCATGTGGTCGTCACTCTCGGTGGATGCGTTGACCTCTAGGGTCCCGGCCCAGCGGGTACAGGTCGGGAATGTGACCAAGGTGTTATCAATCAGTCGTCGCAGGCCATTCACTGATCCACGCAAAATGCCAGTACGGACACAAGCGTTCCGTTTGCGACGGTGTGTGCTTTTTTCGCTAGAATTTCCCACTGTCTGTTTTATACGACGTGTGACTTGCCTCACTCGTAACAGATTCCTTAGTGGCACAGCATCAAGGTGCTGGCGAAATGATCTAGCTGTCGAAATTTTCCCCCCTGAAAATGGAGGAAATGAACCCGCCAGTTAGTGGAGATTGAGTCGATTACGACTTCACTTCTCTTCACAATGCACATGGTAGCACAAGAATAATTGTGCCGATTCCTATTGACAGTGCTGCTTCTTTGATTCTTTTTAAAGAGAAAATCGGGAATTATCTTTGACGACCATTGCAGTTGCACCACTATAACCTATGGCCATACATTTGAATAGGACTTACCGAGCACATCGGTTTCAAAGCATTTCAAAAATCGAGAATGCATCCACCAAATTTATATGTGGCTGTAGAGGAGATGGTACGAGGACAAGGGCTCCCAGCCCACAGCTAAATCACGTCTTCTGTGTTGTGTCCAACGTATTCTAAAGAACTTCATCTCTTCGAAAGAGCCCCCGTATTTTTGCTGCAGGCAGCTGTTGTTATTGCCAACTGCTCTGACGGTAAGTTCATTCTTCCAGAGACTGCTTCGGGACCGTCTATCCCAACAATTTGCAGGGATCTTGATGGATTACCACAGATATTAGAGTCCACGTCAACTTAAATTTGGACTGTCATGAAACTCGAGCATTTTTAATCCCGAAACGAGCGATGTTCCATTCATAAAACGCACCCTACATGTTATTTCAGGATCGAATTTAGCTGTCTTCTGATATTTTCTTAGCCTAGCGAGTATACTTATGATGACTGCTCGATATTATCTCGAGGAAGCATCATTTTTCGTTAGCCTCTCCTTCAGATTGCATGGGCCTGGGCATGGCTGTCAAGTGCGGTCCTCCTGGCGGATGGACGGCTGCATTCCTTCGCTTGCTGCTGGCCCCCACACCAATGGCGACGTGTATAAAAACACACTCCTGGTTGTGGCGATATGCAACAGTCTCCGCTCGGCCATATGTCACAGTCTCCTCCTCCTCCTCCTCCTTTTCCTTGACACTCTGGCCAGACCACTTGTTTGACCCCGCAAGGAGCGAGGGTCAAACGCAGGATGTCGTCTTCGAAGCTCATTATTTGAAAAATGTGCAGGGATTTTTTTGTGTCCCCAAGGAGTGGAACTGGAAACTTGTTTTGATTTTTGATGGGTTTTGCTGGTTAGCATTACTGTGCGTTGACGTTTGGACTTTGTGCGTACGGTTTTGCGTTGATATCAACAACAATGCAGCTTACCATTTGCTCGACGTATTGCAAAAGTAGTCGCCAATCACTCTTTTCATAGGCTGCGAAGCCCAGTATCAATACCCCTTACCGAATGTGTTTGTACAAAACAACATTCGCGGATATTTTTGAATTCCTTGCGCCAATTGAGAAGATTGCACCAAAAATATGCAAATCTCTGGGAATTTGGAATGTTTTGAGAGCCTGAAATGTGAATTCATTTCAGTATTTTTTAAGCTATTTTCATCGATTCTCTTTTCAGATGAAGGCGGTGGGCATAACTCTCTCCGATCAGCCACTTTTAAATTCTGCTGTGCGTTAAAAATAATACCAAACAAACAACACGATCAATTTAGGAATATTCCAAAAAATGCAAATATGCACTCATTAAAATCATGCCACGTTGACACTGTGAGGCGGACGCCGAGTAGTCAGCTCTGGCTATTTATGACCTCGGCAGAGGAACTATCCAAGCGTGATCGAGGATGACTGCAGCCTCTTCAACGCTCCAGTTCTGTCCCATGTTCTGTCCCGACCTCCTGAACTCTCATCGGCACGCACGTCGCGCCGGGAAAACGCCACTGAATGCCCACCATTATGCGCTTGACTGTGTAAACTGTCATCCGACAACTGTTTACAAAAACGGCCCACAGCTGCGAAAGCAGCCGAGTGCTACCCCGCTTTGAAATTTCTTTATTACTCTAGAAGGCAAATTGTCTGAACCGAAAAAATAAGTTTTTGTGTGACTCGATTTACAATGGCACCTCCGGGGGGTACAAGCATGACTGGCAAATGTCCCAGTGCGAAATGAACTTTTCCATAATTTATATTTCAACTTTTTATTTTACGAAAAAAAAATTTGTCGCACTGGAAGGGCAGGGCGTGTTGTGACGTCAGTCAGTGCGCTTATTTCATGGTTTTGGACGCATTAATTAGCTCGTTACTCATTAATATTAAACATGACAAACTGCACAAAGCACGCTACAGCTTTGTGTTTCATGCTTTCATTTCAATTACGTATTATACAAGAATTGAATGAATCCATAACACCATAACATACACACACAAAGGAATATTTTATAATTTTACCTTTTGATACAAAAACAGTAAAATTATACCATAGAGAACGTATAACCGGATTTTATTCTTTACATGGACTAAAATTTTACTTCCAAATGATTTCGCATTTTATTTTTTTGTGTAACGCTAGGAAACAAAAATGTATTTTCGTTACGTATCTGCAGTGCGGCATTCTTGAGTCCAGACTGAACGTTCATCTTGTGTGTTGGGCAATGTGTTGGGCAAAGGGCAATGGCTGAGCTTCTGGTCCATATGAGGGATGCTGATTTGTTTGCGCTGTGTTTAAATTTTGTCATGTGTGCAAAGCCATGGTGATACGCGAGCAGAAAGGGCAATGGCGGAGCTTCTGGTCCATTTTAGGGACGCTGATTTGCCTGAGCCTGGTTCCCAATCCAATCTGGCCACCTACACGCTGTCAAGATCGAATACCAGTTCTTCGTGGTTTATTTCGATACTGAAAACCGGCCAAGTTTTACAGACACTGAGGCCAGGGAATTATAAAAGCCCAGCGATTTTTCTCCATCATGCCAATAAACAATTTACTGGTTGTGATTCGAAAAATACGACACCCAAGTGCAATTCGCTTGAAATATTTCGTGCGATTTGCTATTATTCTGCATTTCAATGCCCGAGCGTGTGCTATTCATTGCTAGTGGCCTACATAAACAGGGAATGTGAAGTAACGACATGTCTACGATTGCAAGAGTTGTGGGCGCAAAAGATTTTATCAAAAGACAAGACTGCATGTACCAATACATGTGCCGCCTACAATCCCTCTTTCCTGCCAACCCCTTGTCTTGCACCAAGCTGGCGACAGCCCCCCCGGGTTACTAGTTTCTCTACGGATACCGACCCAAAAACCTTCCAACCCCAAATTAGCATCGGGCCTCCGGCAATCCCCTCCACGCTTTCACCTGACTGGCCCGCAATTTTCAAAACGTTTCGCGCACTTGTTTCGCTCCGCTCAGCTGGAGGTCGTGCCGCCCTATGTGGATATTGAAAAGTGCAAACCATTTCTTTTCTTTGGCGTTCCAAAGCGCTACATGCCAAAGAAAAGAATTAATATTTCATTTTCTACAAGGGCATGTGTTTCAAACTTGGCAAAGAAACTTGGTGGAGCTCTCCGGCTAACCGAACCAATTTGGGAACATAGCTGAGTTTTTACCGATGAAGATCTTCAGTTTACGAATACAAAAAAAATCCTATTATCATGTGAAAATGCTGTCTAGTTGTGTTTTTTGTTCTCCTCGTGAGCAACGATCCAGTATACCAAAGCTAAACAGAGCTCTCTGAGAAAACCAATATAACAAATACCTGTACCAGTTTTTACCGATGATACCCTTCACCTAGATGCATGTAAAAACTTCCGATCACCAGCCAACGAATGTTGTGCTATGTGGTATGACCACGCAAAGGCACCCATTATCATTACGCCGCATGTTTTTGATACAAGGCCAGAGTCCACCTACCCCGTTAACGAAGTTAGAACAGAGAGCGAAAACTATTGTTTATATGCTTCTCGCCCCCATAACCCCACGCCCCACCCCCCCTTCGTATCTTTAATACTGATTCATCTCCTTTAACTGGATCCAAATCCCGAGTTAATAGCCCTCAGTGTAGCAGTGCCCCTTGAAAATCGAGCATCCCCCATGGCAACTGAACATTTCCTCGCTCCTACACAACACCGACTCCCCGCTTTCCCGCCCTCGCTGTATCAACTTAACTTCCTTATTAATTCTTAGCGATCCGCGCTTGTCTGCTTTGCAGTCGTTTGCCATGGACCCCTACGTGCGTACACGCATCCCGTACGCGGCGATAAAACGCACGGCGCCCTGCGCGTATTTATTTTTATTATTTGCCGGTCGTCGGGGAGCGTAAATTCAAAGCAAACACTCGTGGACCCGCGGTGGGGCTTGGAATTGTGCACGCTCGTTTTGAAAACGGAGCCGGGTGCAAGGATCGGTGTTGCCTTGCACTTTGGCTGGTCGCTGCTGGGTCTAGTGCATTGCAAATACCGATTCCCATTCTATTATTATGAACACTACGACCGTCTCAAAAATTGATGAAAGAATAATATATTAAAAATATATATATGTGCACACATAAAAAAAATACATATATATACCCCGCGCATTGCAAGCGTTTGCAATTGTAATAATATTTCAAATAAATAAAACGCATCCAACGTCAAATTGGAGTTACTCGAGATAGAATGGTTGTGAGGTGGTATAGCGTCACTAGAATCAGAGTGACTGTGAGTACTCACAGTCTCTTGGTTCTACTCCTTGGAGATCCGTCATTCTCATAAAATACACTAAAGTCGTCTCAAAAAGCATGTGTCCAAGTAGCTCAATGGGTTAGAGCAACACCCGCGATTGGTGGAGATTGGGGTTCGAGTCCCCGTTTGGGCATCAATTTTTGAGACGTTAGTGCTGTTCATAGTAATAAAATACCCATTTCAAGCGTTTGCAATTAAAATAAGTTTTCAAACCGATTCCCATTGGCTCAATTCGCTAGCCGGCAAAGCGTTGGCCTTCTCTTGAGGTATCTAATTACTTTCTGGCTGGATTGGACTAGTGTTCGGATTGACTTGGCGTCGATTAATCGATAGCTGATAGGTCCATGTCAAGTTGAACGTATTTTCGCAGAAGAAAGCCAGGGTAGAACACCTCTATTGATTGTTCTAAGCTAGGAGGGGCCCAAAGATACGGGCTGGCACTATAAAAAAAGAAGAAACCTATAACTTTGTTTAGAGCCAGGTTTAAACTTGAAAGAAATGCCAAGTTTTCAGGCGGCGGCATCGAGCTGACTACGCCAAGGGATTGATTGAAATTCAGGACGCGCGATTGGTTGTCGTCATGGTGATAATTGAATCCAGGCGAATCTGATTCAGTGATTGTCACCCGCGGAGATTGCTGGCAGCCCGTGTTCTTGTTTCAGACATGTGGCACTCCTGCAGCCGAAGAATAGGGACCAAGGATAGGGCATGTGCTTGTTAACGACTCAATTAACGATATTCCCTTAATGCGCCCGTAGAAAAGAACTAAAACCAGGCAATTTTATCGCCGGACGCAGCTTTATTTGAAACAAAACTCAACCATAAAGAGTGCAATAACGAAAAAACACGCCTTTGTGTTCACGAAATTTTAGAGGTCCACATGAATTATCAATATAATGTCCGTGTCTAATATTTCCGGCCGATTATTAATCCGAATCGCACGTCTGAAGCGTCTGAAAATTAAAATAGTGCAATCAGAGGTGCAATCAGCAATCACAAACCACGGCCGTGGTCGCGTCATGTAATTGCATCCTGAAAGACCCATCGGACGCGCGTTGCCGTTCCTAGAAAGAAGCCGGCGGACTGGAGGATGAGGATAAACCAATAAAATGGTGAAGTGATCAGTAATCCACAAAGAAACCTTTCGAGCGAGCGTTCTACAAGAGCTGGCTGTGCTTGTCCATAAACCCGTGGTTTTAGTGAACGACTTTGCGGTCAGCATCGCTGGAGCCGGCCATCCTTGGGAGGTGGGCGGCAATCGCAGAGATTCCACGACCTCTACGTCTTCCTCTCCGACCGACCGTCTTCGGCCCGTCCTACGACCATCCCCGATCATCCCCGATCATCACCGATCAGCAGCCTGCTCGTGAACGTCTCACCATTTTGAGAAGCATGCGAATTTTTTAATTCTCTGACAAATAATCGGCTTACTGAGAAAGTTGCAACAAATATTGCTTACAAAATTTTGACAACCTTTTAACCAACAATTTAATAAAATACTTGTTCTCTGCCCCCTGTTTCACAGCTGACTCGTGCAAAAGTTGTCACATTTTGCTTGTACCCGTCTATTCCAGTGAGGTTTCACAGTGATGATGCCTGCTTCGTCCTCACCGCAACAACACATCAAATATCTACTTCTTGCTTTCCGCTCTGTTCGTAACCTATGAAAAATATATTAAGACTTGAGAGGTTGGTCCTCATAAGCCTCGTGCCTCGAAGCTCTCGCCCCTGGCCTTTAATTCCCTGAATGCTGGGGATATTCTGGGGCCGAACGTCATCCGATTCCCAACGTCGAGCGAGGGTCCCGACGCTGGAGCGCAAGCCAATCTTCCTCGAAATGTGTTCTCGCCGCCCAAGTTGACACTGCTCTCGAAAACCCACCGCGATAGTTGACTCAGTAGTCAGCACGACGCTTACAATCGACACAGCGTCGTCGCAACTACCAGTCCCACCATACGACGCCTCTCAAAAACCTTAAAAACACAGCAAAAAGGAGAGTGTGGCCGCAATGTACTCGAGTATTACCCGTGTATACGGGGCCGCCTGCACATAGCAAGTATTGATCGCTGAGGGTAGGGTTTCTTTGGCCCCAACCCGTCTTGCCGCGCGGGGTGGTGGGCTCCAGCAGACGGGAAGAGAGCTGCTCTAAGGGGTTTATGGTCAGGGAAAGTACTTTGGGGGGTAGGAACCTCAGTGGGGCGGGCAGGGGCACCAGTGCGCTACTACACGAGGGAGGGGCGGCAACGACGGCGGGAGCGGCGGCCAAATTAATGTAATTTTGGGGGCGCGGTCGTGCCGAGCGCGGCTTTCTAGCAAAGAAGACACCGTCGAGAGAAGATTCCTTGTATCGTTTGAGACTTTTCAACTCGCATGCTTTGATGTACCAATGGCGGCGGCGAATGCTGGATTGAAAGGAACCTGTATCCTCGATTTCTTCCATAAGACAATATGTGAGATTCCTTTTTAAACATGGGTATGTGCCCATAAGAGTTGACGATGACCTACGGTGTTTAGTTAGCATGTAGTTTTGGTACACAGTTTCTTGCTTCGTGGTCTTTGATGATCAGTCCTGATCTCGACTCGTGCTGAGTGCACGCAGTGTTTTTTAAATTTTAAATCACGTGCATGTTTATTTTCCCGGCGCTCTGATCATTGATCCTTACCTTTCCCATTAAATTTTCGAGCACGCGATCTCTGTAATGCAATTCGGTGTAATTAGTCTATTTAAATTCGGTTTATTTACGAACGTCACATCGCTCGTTGTAAGATACGCTACTTTGATCGTGTTCGATTCGGCCATCATCACGTGCGCTCCGCAGCGCACGGAGCGTTGTGTCCAGATCTCGTTTCTCTGCGTAGGTACTTGGCCGGTGATGCCTTGAAAGAACCGGGCTATCTGCAATATTGTTATACATAATATTACCTCCGTCTATGTACAATGTACATGCAAGGCATTATTATTATTACCTACGTAATACCCCGGCATAATGATTTCCGGGCTCATAAACTTCAACAGCTATTTAAATTTGTGTTTAACATATAAATCTAGCCAATTAACCAAACTATTTATACGTGATGGCGATTAAATTATTTAGTAGATATGGTGCACAGATCTGTGAAACTGTATTGTAAGCGAGCAACAATGTGTGTATGGGAAGTAAGAGTCTGCTTGGGTACTGTACGAAGCATAGCGGACTTCTCACATGGCGTCATCACGGTAAACAATTAGGCAGCCCTCGGTTGGCGGATGGGAGCGATATGGATACGAGATGATGGTCCATCCTGCTCGCGGCTTGCTCCCATTTCCTCGACCCCTCCCCCCTCTCCCCCCACGGGCTAATCGAACTAAACGGGGGTCAAACGCGTCCGTTCATTACGATAGAAATCGTGGGGCAGAATGTGTCGTGAGCATTGCCAATTTCCACGGGCGTCGGCGGAGTACACAGGAATACTTGCCAAGCGGTCACTTTGGATGGAGAAAAATGACAGACACCCCTTGGATTTCTGCCGTAACTTCTCTCTTCCGTCTTCACAACAAACATTCTCGCAATTCTCAATTTTTAGAGTCATTCAGCGATGGTGCACATTTTCGTGCAATTTCGAGATTTGGTAACGATTCTCAAGTTTTCCCAGAAACGCGGAATGACACACGTGCAGAAAACAGCAAAATAAAAGAGTGGATAGTTGTTTCGAGAAACCGTTCTTTTATTTAAGACATATCTGGGCGTTTTGACCCATTAATGTAAGAAAACACACTCTCAGTGCATAATAAATGTTTTCCGCAACGCTTCTTGTGTACCGCTTCTCGTGTACCGCTTCTCGTCTAGAGGAGTACCGAGGCACCATGGTGCCAAGCGGGCAGCGTCAGTGAGCGTCGCAGTCACCCGCGTTGCAGCATCCAGCACTAGTCCGGGGGTGCATCTCGTATGCTCCCCGCGAGAGTACGATGGATTAGTTGGAGGCAAAGCACTGGATCATTCATAAGTCCCCGTGACGTCATATCCAGATCAATACGCGCAGGGCGCGGGCGCCACGATCTCGACCGAGGGTGGGCAGTGGGGGTGAGGATACGAGGGGGGGGGGGGGGGGGGGGTGTACTGTACCTACCGACATCTACTCGATCCGACACGAAAACACCGCGGCGATCTCGGAGCAGGGAAAAAATACGCCACCCGCTCCTCCTCTGACGGCTTCGTCGCCGTCGTAGTCGTGCTGAACATTGATCCACAGAACTCTTTCCCGAGCATACGTCGTTAATTATAGAAGATTGACGTAGATGCCGCAGGAAGTGGGAGCAGGGGTGACTGGGTTCTTACCTGTTGGAGGGCGAGAGATGACCATTTTTACACAAATGTGGGATGCTCTGGGTGGAGAATAAATTGTTTCCCGCTGTCAAAGGCGTGTGGAAACAGGGAGAGTTTCCTGGATGGCAGGATTTGATAAGACACAAGATATGCTAGAGCCACGATTAGGACTCGAGTTTCGTCCATTTTCCTCTAAGGTTGGTCTAACTTTTAGGAACCTTTGAGAAAATTGGCTTTGTTCAAAAAGTGTGAGGCCCGAAAGAATCCCACGTCACTACAGATTCTTCCTCAATTAACCTATTGAGTGATTAACGTTTTGTGCCCCGGATGCTAAGGAAGTGTTTTGTATCTGTAATGGACATACATGAGTCGACTTAGCCGTGGTGAATCACGGATTGGAAGAAACACGGAGGCGTCTCTGTGGTATTGAGTGAATTTATATCAAAACGATGACTACTCAGGCCATGATTCATGATCATTGAATTCATGATTCCTCCATGCACAGCTGCGGGCGCTGTCGCCATTCGAATTCGAAAGTGGAACTAAATTTCGTGCGCGACGCGATCCACGCAAGACTCGTGTAGGAGATTGCTGTCATTTGACATGTCTTCATCACTTGAAGCAACCAGCAGAAATGCAGCTCCATTGTTGGCTTAGAACAATATCTTTGACATGGCCATGATCAAGACACGTAGGACATTTTATACATTGTCGTGTACTGTCGAACTGAAAAGAAAAGCATTTGTAATAGAGAATGAGAGTTGTGCGGCGTTGGCGGGCGCTGCCTCCGGTGGGGGAGGGGGGGGGGGGGGGGGGGGGGAGTCGGGACTGGGATCTATGAACGGGAACTCGGTGGAATCTCCTCGCCTCCCGACTCACGCGAGAGCGAGAGAGACAGCAATACCGAACGGAGAGCGAAAGGGGTTTAAACACGATTAAAGCCGAACAACTCGTAGCCTAATAATAATAACAATAATAATAATAGTGAGACTTGAAACATTTGATAATGTCGTGTTGTTGTCAGTGAAATCGAGGACGATCAATGTTTTTCATGCATTGTGTTTTATATCGTATGCAAACGACGGGTTGTGAGTGTATCGTCAAATCGGGAGCCACGCCCGTTTAGACAACGTCAAATCGGCTGGTTGAAACAGGCGAACCGAATTATAATGATGTATTGCACGAGGAAGATTATTATAAAATAATGCTGTTCGAGTGTCACTAATTGTTGCAAAGCCGGTGCCGCGATGGCCGCCGCCGCCACCACCATGCGTTTCGTTTGATATCACTTTGATAAAGGGCTCTGGAAAAAGTAAAACGCGTGAGCCGAATGAGCGGCCACTGCGAGCCGACTACGCATGCGTGTGCATGCACTAATCAAGGTTCGTGCTTTGAGCAGGATTTCCACCCTTATTTTCCTTGTGCTTATCAACAACCCCTTGGCTAAGCATTCACCCTCGCCAGAGCGTCGGGCCCCATGCTCCTGGCGCATCATGTTATCTTTATGGGTGCCAGGACTAGTATAAATAAGGAGGTCTTGATTGTAAGGGTTGCACTTGCAACTATATACTCGAAGCACATCACGTCGCGATGCTAAGACAGGTTATGGGCGAACGGAATTGAGGTTATGTGCGGCCTGGAAGTTTGGGGAAAAACGTCGTGCACGATTCCCATTTCTTTTATGGATATTTTTCTTTGCCTCGTACAGCGACAAGTTTTGGAAATGATCTTGACTGAAAGTTGCGATCTGGAAGAACTTGTAAGCCAGCGCTCTCTGGTTCGTGTCCATGTTTCTAGTTTGATTTGGGGGATGCAGGCGACACTATTCCCCGTCTCGTTTCCCTTACTACCGAGTAGGGGAAAATACTGCCGGTATCAGGCAGGTGGAAATTGGCCCTATACCATTCACAGGGGATTTCGTTCGAACTATCTGACTAACTTTACGTTTCAAACATTTTTGCAGCTCGCATTTCCTCTTAGTTTCCTCGCGAAGCACATAATTTTGAGCATGGCAAAGCACCTGGGCACCAATCCGAGTCCGCTTAGCGAAATGGAACCCACGTGTTATAGCGTAGCATCACGGTTTATGTGGTCATGTAGAACAAGATCATGGTAAAACATTCCCAGCGAAATTGTATCTGAGCTTGAAGTGCTGTACATCTCCAACCGATATTATCACCATGCCATATTATGCCATTATCTTCGGCGAGGGTTTTAATAGGCGACTGCGATGGTGTGCGTTCCACCAGGCTACTTTTATTGTGTACCACCTTCAGTCCATATCGTGCTGTTCTTGTTCAATTACAATGCCTAGTAGTAAAGAGCATAAATAATGTGTTAATCGCGTAATAATAATAATGTACATAAGCATTTCATTGCTTTATTTTATGAGGCTCGCTATACGTTTTAAGAGGATACTGGAAGTCGAAGCCTCTGTCTTTGTATTTACAGCTTGGTCTTTTTCTTCAGTAATTAGCGGCTTTCTCGGCAGTAATTTCATTTTCTGTCTCTCAGTGATTGCTTCAAGGCGTTTTATAATTTGGATTTATTTTCTTGGAATTGCGATCGAGATTTCTGAATGAATCAATACAAAGTTCGAGTCATAAAGTCAAGTTATTTGTTGTGACGTAGGTTCATTAATGAGTTGAACGCAGAAACGCGCGGTTCGCGTTTGTGGTCGGTTGCTAGCTGGCACTCGTTTTATCGCGTGAACTAAATCAAACATCGAATCATTTTTTCTTTTGAGGGTGACAAATTATTTGCACACTTTCGATGTTGCTGCGAAATCGATCGAACGCGCAGATAAGAGTTCCCTGTTCTCTGAAGGAGTTGTACCGAGACCGCAGCCTGCCTTTGTTTCCGAACATCAGAACAGGTGTTTTCATGGAATGTAGTTCTGCGCAGAAGGAAACCGCTTTAATGAATCCGCAGCTAAGAAAACAATCAATTAAATATCACACTCATTTTGCGATATCTCAGATTTCAGCTTCTAAGTGTAAGAACAAATAAATTGCCTAGCGACAAATAAAGAACAGAAGATTATTTGACGCTGTATCGGTCAGAAGGCCGTGTTTGTCAAGAAATTTAAACTTTAAAAGGACATTTTGTCACGTGGCTGGAGCATGACACATAAGCAGCCGAAATAGTGGGTGGGTTTCCCGACAGGCAAATATAACATGAAAGAATAATGCTCCACACTCACAGTATACACATCGTTTATATCTCTATGTGCAGATATATATATATATATATATATATATAAACATTCAACCTATATATAGAATACTATTTTCCCCCTTCTAGATTCTCTTCCCCTTTATCCGCCCCGCCTCTGCCCATTCCACAGCCCGTCTGGGAAAGACGGCGACCTTGACGTAAGGGGAAAAACGGCAACACTGCCCCTCCGCGATCCCCTCCACCCACCTCATCTGGTTCTCACGATGGCTTGGGATACAAGACGCCTCGCAAAGCCTAACCGCCGATATACTATTCGAACCAAACCTATTAATCCGCCGGCCCGACTCTCCTCGTTTTTCATTTCAATTTTCCCTTCTTTTTTTTGTTCGTTATATTTCATAATCGGACATTCTTTATTTCTCAGTGCGTGCTCGGTCAACCCACCATTAGAGAGCGCATGTTTTTTTTTGGTACAAACAACGCCCTCGCTCCGCAAGTCAAGACCCAGTGGTCCAGCCGTGCTAGAGAGGATGCTGCCGTACCGCTCGATGCTGCACTCTCTGAGGTTCTGTTTCATGGACAGCCTTGTGCGTGGAATTCAATGAGAATATTTCACATTGTCCGGCCGACTCGGCACTCGGCTTGACCTCTTGCCCATGAACGAGCCGTCTGTCTCGGTCGTTCCCGCACTAGACGCATATGACCGCTCTTGCTCGTTCGCGCTAACCACTTAGCCACTTCCTCACTGGCGCACTGGATAAGAGACGATATATTGTACTACAAGTGACGTAGCTCATTGTCACATGAAACTCCCCGACCAACTAGTTTAGTAACTGGCCTTTCGATCGCGGTGCAAGTATCGACCGCATCCTGGTATGCAAGCTGCGAACGAGATTTGTCCATTCACGTTATGTTTCAAAGAAATTTGTTATCAAAATTGGGAAATGGAATTCCTCGTAAATGAGTCCACCACGTAGCAAACTACTCGGGCTTTTCGTTGGCCCTAATATATGGGCTCTTATGCGAATATGTCACGTTACGCAAACGCGAGCCAATTTATATATGGGACACATAGGTACAAAGTACTCGCATAATTTTACCGAAATGGAGCCCTTGGGTGGCGTAGCATAGGGCTCATTAATTTACCTAAAATATGAGCCCTCATTGTTATATCAGGCGACCTCACATTTCAGTTTCCCAATCTCCCGCATTTCCTTCGCCAGCTCGTGTCGAGCGTCAGCCTGCACTGGGTACGCGTGCAGCCATGTGGCATGTGCCAAACCATTGGGTTTCCATCGTCAATCCAATCTCAATCCGAAATCTTCACATGGCCGATTTGATTCGAAATTAGAAATAGGTTTTATTGGACCCTTGCTGCGCATGGTGAGCTACGCATGTGCCCCGGTTCGGCGTGTAAAAAGTGCGAGCCCCGCGTGCGCCATAGGAACGAACGCACGCCACGCATGGGGGCTGCAGATGCTTGACGGCGCAGAGTCCAAACACCGCCTTGGAGAGGCACGCAGTAGGCGCAACGTCGGCCCATTGTCGCGACGAAACTAACAAACGCAAAAAAAACACAGAGAGATATTAATTGTATAACATTAAAAACGCAGCAGCGTGGCACCTGTCCGGATGTGGGAATACAGATGTAAAGAAGTACGTTTCGTCAGCTTTCGTACACAATCAAGTTGGCTTGACATGTTAGAAAAAACGACGTCGTATTAAAATATCTAATTGTAACGCAGAAAGTATAGCAGATCGTCCGCTAACACTTACGTTACGAGTTGTTGCTCGTAAGAAGAGAGGTCTATATTGTATTGTGTTCTGTCCATGGTTTTTTGAATTAGAATAAAGATAGAAGTGGCCTTCAAGGGCCAGTGATGGTGGTCACAGGTCGAGGGCCTTTAATCCACTTCGGGGCCTTCCATCATAATTCACTGGTACAGCCATGCATAGCCGTATATTCTCCATGCACGCAGGATGGTCGGTCGAAGAATAATGATTGCCCCTAGCACTGTCTTTTTCTTTGCTAGATTGCATTCAAAGACTGCAATGTGCTCAGTGTTTATATAAATCAAACTCTGTCCAATTCAATGGACAGAGGCCATGTATAAAAATTCTGCGACTGATCAAGTTTCAGAAATCAGTTCCCGTGAAATGAATCGGAAAAACGATCCTTGAGCTTTTATAGACCTGGTACTAACTAATATAAGAAGAGAGAAAAAAACAACGACGACGGTTACGAATTTCTAAATAATGAAGTTAAGTTTAAAGACGACAAATAGAACAGAAAGCATCACAAATAATGTCGAGATCTCTTGTGGAAATGATGATGGTACGGTAGGGTGAGCATTTCTTCACGCTTGGTCCGACTCACAAGGGTTAGCCATGGGTCGTCGTCGGAGGGGCAAGAGGGGGGGAGGAGGGCACCGGGGACAATTCTCGCTGATGCGGGATTCGAACTTTGGTGACGCTATTTTGCTGGAGTCACACGCTGCTTTACCGTTCGTATAGACACAGCAGGCCGGTCCACACTGTCAAGTGTTGGCGAGTCCTTCGGGTTCGTCCAAGTCGGGGCAATCCGCTCTGTGTAGTCGATTTAAATGGCCAAATACTTGAAAAATCGTTGAAAATGTTCGCTCACCGCTACGTCATACAAGTATTATGGGAAATTTCGAGAACCGAGTCAAGACCCAATCGGCACTAGAGCTGCATACCTGCCTGGCTAGTGACGGCACTACATTTAGTTCCCGAGTCTATGGCATCCTTTTAAAGTTTAAAGCCCTATTCGCGTCATGCATGCGCCTACAGCGCGGTACCTCCAGCGAGCTTCTGATACAAGTTTGAGACACACATCGCGCGCAAAGATTGAATTTATTATTGTCCACCAATGTAGGAGGTCAAAGTACTCGCCGACCTCACGACCACTGGTATTGTATAATTATTATAATGAGAAGCAAAATAAACTAGCTTTTGAAAAGAGGCTTCTATTTATTTATGATCTTGTGTATGTATTGACTTGGCAATACTTCATATGCAGCATGCTATGAAGTGATATCTTGCTATATAGCTTTTTTTTAACGGCATGCCCAGTGCTAACGACCAAACTGCTATGCTAATTGAATGGGTGACACTAACCCATCAAGGGTTTTCGAAAGCTTTCGGCATTCTTGTACCTCCGTCCTGCCCATACAACTTCATATAGGGACATAGGGAACTTCAAGTCAATAACTGATTAAAAGGACTTCACTGTAGTTGATTAAAAATAACTTTGAAGTCTGCTTAAATCTTAAAGATAGTGCCTTATTGCACCCCACGTTGCTGTAAACGCAAACTTAAGATGCTATTTAAAATTCAGGGGCTACATCATGTTAGAAAACCGACGTGTCCATGACGTTAGCTGGTTAGCAGCTCGGAGAGATCCTCTGTTTTGTTCCATCGTTTCGTTAATTCGATTCCCTGTGCAGTAATGTGTGTAGTGCATGCGGCCGATCGCCGATTACCGATTCCGTGGTTAAACAAAAGCGACAGTCGGACACGGTTTTCGCCGAGTGGTATTATTGTGTTTTTGTTGTTGTTGCGGCCAGTTGTTTCTGCATCAGCAAACGTTGAAAGTAAAACGATGATCGTCGTAACGCAAGCCAGCCGGCAGTGGGGAAAGAAGTGTGTCCGCCTCCGCGTAGTTCCTTCATTCCAACTCATCGATGGAAACCGATTTGTTGTTTTCTTACCATTTCCTCACTATAGGCGATACCCTGCATTTGACCGTGGGAGCCTTTTCCTCGTCGCTAGCTTCTTGATTATGATTGACCCTCTACAAATCATGTCAGAGTTTATCCGCGTCGTAACTCGTAAATAGTGTCATTCCATGTTCTCGGTGTCAGTCAACCGTTTCACAGTGCACTCTCTGTGCGCGCAATGTACGCCGTCAATTATTCAGTTCGTCCAGATATTTATTCATCAAAGTCCGTTTCCATGTAATTGACTTCTCTGTTATCTGCTAATCGACACCATTGATTTTCCTTGGTGGGGTACGCAAGGAAGAGTGAGGAGGTAGACGACTCCTTGAGTCTGGAGGACCTTTTTCTAAAGCGCTCGCCCCCCTTGAGTTTCGTCTGAGCTCTGCGTCTCCCTATAGACTGCGATTGAAATTGATTAAATTGTCGTTAGAGCTCGAACGAAACATAAAAAGAAATCAATCATACATGTCTTGATCCGGCCCTGGGAACTTCTTGAACTCCCTACTAGTTGCTTTGCTGCCTGCCTGCCTGCTGGGAACATTTTCTGCTCGGTCTTGGAGATTTGACAGTCGTAAGATTTCAAACTTCCATGGCTGCTAGGTGGCGATTTTAACCCAGATTTTTAGTTAACCTCAATAAAGTCATTGATTTTGCAAGGTGCTTAGCCATGTTGCTCGTGAACAAAGATTTTGTTTTATTTGCCCGCTGCACACAAGCTCTCGACAAAAACAAGACACGACTTATGTATTGATGAAGCTCACACAAAGCGCAGGCCAGAGATTCACCTTCGGGGAGTTTCTAGCCTTGAACGTCACATTATCACAGGCGGTAACTATATTATCAGACGAAGCTGAATCTACACGATTATGCAGTCTTTCTCTCAATCTTTTCGAAATCAAATCAAATCGATTAGGAAATTGATTTGGAAAAAAGAGCAGCATTCTTAGAACTGAGAGTCATCGATAAGTTTAGCCGGAACACACCCGCGCTGCGGCTAGCCAAGATCCACAACAACATCTTCGAAAAACCACGTCGCGCTTGCTTCTATTCGTGATTCCAAAAGGAATTTCTATATCGGTCGAGCTATAGCCTACCTATACACAAGGACTGGTCACGATTGGTTGTTATCCTAAAACTGCTTTACCCTGCCTTTAAATTCCTCCATATAACCTAAACAAAAAACCGACTGGTACCATACCAGTTTAATTTTATAGGTGCATTGTTTTTTTCTTCTGTTTGTTGCACATGTTATGTAAAAAAAAAACAAGAACTCATCTCACGGCGCTTGCGTAAATTACTATTCAAAGAAGTAATCGAAGTGATTTAGATTCACGCCGACGGCAAAACCAATAATCGGCCATCCTCCCGAGCGCTAATGTCTGGCGATCGTCATCATGTCGCGCACACATTTTCGCAATCCTTCCGCTCATTACTGCAAACGCCGCTCACAGATCACACGCACGTGCTCAGGGAAATAAGGACCTCCTTGCGTCATCTGCAGCAAACGACATTGCACGCTACAGTGGCTCGGGCTGCGCAACGCCGAAATTTACAGCATAGGGGTGGACGACACGGGGTAGCACAAGAAAGGAAATGGCCGAATTCTTACAATTGTGTGACAGATTACTGTATGAAAAGAGTAACACAAATTAATTGCCGAATTAATTGGCAACTTGACTGTGCACACACGATCGAATTAGCAGCGTTACTTTTCCCGTGCTTTTTATGTGTGTTTTTTTGCACGCGAGGTTCGACGTCGAAAGCCGATGTGCTATTAATCTTTTTTAAAAATGCAGCAGTATAGGTATGGTGTAGCGGCAGAAAGCGAGTTGAGAGACTGTAACGTTCTATGTTCTGCTGTTTAGCTGTCCGAGCACTGGTCGTGTTGTGCCTGTAGGGAGACTCCCCGTGTAACTGACAGGACGAGTGAAACGCCCATCCCAGCCTTCCCCGGCTCCCCATTTCGATCGCCACTAAACATCCGAGTGGTACCAACTCTGTCGAGTCTGCCTAGGAATCAGGTGTCTTATACATGCACAAGACGCTCTCTGCCCTACCATATAAACATGTGGCGACATTTTAAATGCTCACTCCACAGCCACCGTGCAATGGCGGTGTGCATAAACGGTTCCGTTCCGAAGTAAATTGTGAGATAAGCGCAGAAGATTACAGCAGGCAACTAATGATTCTGCAGACTCGCTTCTGCCATGTTTTTAGGTAACATACGGGTTGGTTTTATCTTCTCTTATTCTTTTACCCTTTTTTGGCTCGAACGATGCATAATATATTCCCTGCAGTTCGAGATCAACCTTCGCGTTACCGAAAAACACAGCTCGTGCGCAGATCGCGCAGCGCGCGCAGCCACTGCGCTGGCTGGCACGAATCCGATATAGGAATTAGGAATGGAAATTACTTTTGGCGGTATGGATACGTCTAAAGTTTTAAGTATCCATTCCACGCTTGCATCTACCCTCGAATACATGAACACATTGCAGTAGCGGTACTTCCAGTTGCTGCATACACTGTATAATACTTAATACATACGCTGAAATTTACATGAGTCACACATCCCCTATTTGCATAAAGATCACCCCCATAAGCTATATCAATGGGCCCACAGCTAATATCATCGTCCCTGAGCGAACGTCAGGGCCTGATCGAGGAACAGCATGCAGCATTGTCTGATAACATTGATCGCGCTTCAAAGGCTTTGTTCAAACTATTTGAAAAATCATACTATATAGCTAGAGAACAATCTATAATACGTGACTCGAAATGTACTTCCAATGGGTTTAATGCGCCGCGCGCAGGCTCGCTGGCGCAGGGGTGTTTTTAGAAAAAACTTGTTCGTTTTATATGCAAGAGTTATTACATTTTTTGATTGTAATAAAAGTGAAATGGTGCGTGGCCGATGTGCCAGCACGGAGGGAGGCCCTTTCGTCGGTGCAGCGGGGCCCTCTGATGAGTTTCGGAGCGTGAATTATGCACGGCGTCAGTGCCGCGACGCTGCTGCCGTCCTATTAGCGACCGCCACTCAAGAGCGCACTTCTGCATTGTTCCAGGCTTCCACCTAAGCGGTGTCGTCGCGACGCCTCGATCTAGCAGTCCGACGTCGTCAGCTTACAGCTTGGACCCAGACAAGAAGTACAAAGTCTCCGTCAGCTTCGACCGGTAAGTGTGAACTCTTCGCTGTAATGGCAGGATTTAAATCTTGTACAGGGACAATTAGGACATGATTGTCTACAGATGTGTTTAAACGTGGCACCCAACCACGTCTTTTTTTGACTCGCAGTATGGAAATTCTAAGTTTCGGCTCCGTCTATAACCCTCAGATTATTTATATTCTCATTTTCGACAGAATTCCCAACAAATGTATTTTTAATTACAATTAAATTCGAACTGTGCATTATAAAAGCGGCAACGAACAGCGCTACCTCAAACTGACGTAAAACCACCACATAAATATTCCTTCATTTTTACTCATCTTCTCGCCCTTCACCTCTTAAGAGGGCGGACTACCCCTCACCACTAGTTACAAATTAACCGCGTGACACATTTGCTGAATTAGCTACGTGTGTTTGTAGGCCCCATCACGTGAGCGCGCTGCGAACTGCAAGCCCCCTCCCCCCCCCCCCCCCTCCCCCGACACGAGGGTAATGTGCCCCACGTGTCATGCACCCCTCCCCCCTGAAGCCTCGCAATACGATATCGCGCATTATTCTTCTAATCCCCATCGTCTAATCCAATCCGGAGCGAGAACGTGGGGGCCTACAGAACAATGTCGCGGTCGCGGGAAAAAATAAACCCAAATTTGAATACTCGCATCTGATGTTGGCGTAGAAATTTGAATAATTTGAAGCACCGTGGGTGTACACTTGCGTCAAATGCTAAAAGTGCCTTGTTTAGTTGATCATTGTGCAAACACAGTTTTAATTTGTCTCTATAGAGTTATAACCAACAAAAAGTGGGACACAGATGCGAAGCAAACAACTAGAATTTTGTATTTGCCTTTTCACAAGAAATAAAATGTACAGATATAAAAAAATCAAAAAAATCATTGTAATGGAAAAACGTTTATCAATTTAAAGAGCAAAATTACTCGCTGTAAAACCTAGTACAATGGTTTGAACAAATGATATAAAAACAGTTAGAATAAGTCGATACTTGGACGAAGATTGAAAGAAAAAAACTAGTTGTTTAATGATAGCTTCCCTTCTACGTTTCATTTGATAGCTGGAGTTGGTATAAAGTAATAAGTTCCTTGCTCATTGAGTCTTGAAGGAGATGACAATGAGCTATAACCATTCGGCGATGTCTTTTGACGTGCCATGACTATTGTTGTTGCAACTATTGTACGCCATTCTCTATCCATTATCTTCATTCATTCTTTATTCTCCGGATCGCTTTCTTTACCTACACAACGAAGAGGAATAACGTTTGTTTTGTTTGCAAATGAATGCGCGAATATCAATGCGAATTCACTCCTCTGACGCGACTTGCCCGTTAGAAATTTAGTATGAGAAGGTTTTCAGTTTTACCATTTGGTGTTTTGTGCGCGTAAGATTTTCCAAAGTTTGAAAATTACTGAGGTTTTCAATCGCAAACGGCGCATAGAAACGTATTCGTAGAACTAAGAAATCAATGCACCTGCATTTGAAGTGTTCATGATCATGGATGGTATTAGCTTCCTTGGAATCACACCAAGCTGTCTTCTGCAAGCTAAGAAAATGCAGATTATCTTTCTGCAAGAATGAAAGAAAAACATTCCTCGTGTTAGAGGTGCGCACACAGGAGCGAGGGCTCCGACCCAAGCATCCTGAGGTTGGTTTTCCTCGCTGTAGTAGGTCGGTTGACTCGCTAGCTCTTACAGGAAAGCCCTATATATCATGCTCGTGTTTGTGTGTTTGCGATTGGAGGAGAACACATCCGCCGCCCTTACGACTTGGCCTCGGATAATGATATGTGGCCAAGATAAGACATGCGCTCGTCCGGAGTACCCACCGACTCACGAAAATTACACTCGTATTTGATTAACTCCTCTCTTAGATTTTCTAGGGCATACTCATTCGTTGATATCAAACAAAACTGATGACTATATTTTCTAGTAAATTAAAAACACGACGGTATTTAGTCCTAATTGAAAATTTCCCCGTTCACTCTGACGTGCAATCCTCGCGCAAGAGATCTCCCATCGGCGTAAATGACTTCCCTCATCATAATTATCCCCGTGTAATACGAGAAATTAAACGCGAAATTGAGTTTTTCGGTCGGCAGAGCGGCGTACGATTCCTAGAGAAGACGGCTGTAATGTGATTCTCGATGGCAACGCAAGCACGATTCGTGTGGGCTATAATGATTGTTTGCCAGGCACCCAAGCCACACATCTTAATGCATAACGTGCACCGTGCGGCTAATTAAATACTAAGATGTAGGTTTTGTCTTAAACACAACAATTAGGCAGTTGTTGGTGTGAGTTCCCGACAGTTAGGGCGCACGTGGGACGGGAAGGTCGTTGCCCATGCTCACACTTCCTTCCGCCGTAACGCTGCGTATGTGACTCATGTGAGGCGCCTGAGAGACAGGCATTCTGTGCTGCGCACGTGAGTGCAAGGTAGCCGTCCCTCAATCCTCTTTTTGTCAAATCCACTCTATTTGTCACCTTCACAACATTTCTGCTCTCTTCTAAGTTCTAACATTTCTTCAATTTCGTTTAGGAATAAGGACGCAAAGTTCCTCCCACCATGTCCTCACATCAATCGTCATACATTTCCCGACAAGTATTATCTCGAGCACTACATCGATGTGTACCTATAGCAGTTTTAATGCGGCTGATGATAATCAAGTAGCTGCTAAACACGTCAATACATCCACTCAGCTCCGAAGCAGCCAGTCACTATCGTTCTACGCATCGGACGACCTGCTAATCGTGTTTCACTCTCACGATCGACGCCGTTGCCAATTTCACGTGCTGATTAGTGATTACCTGCTCTGCTCATCTCGTTACTCATTAGTAAATTTGCTCAACCTGCTGCCGAGATGAATGTGAAAGGGTGTTACAATAATGCAAGACAAAAGAACGGAATAGATTCGTGTTATTTCGCGATGTGCATGAGAATCTCCCTGTGATTCGAACTGCAATTTTCCGTGCCCCTTGCTCCGAGATCATTTTATCTGATGAACCCTGGTGTTGGCTAGATGTAGAAGATGCTTCTGTGTCTCCTGATGTTGGCTTGAGACACTTTCTGTGCTCTACGGATGTTATTGAAGTGTGCTCAACCTCTCGATGCACTTTTCTCCAGCGAGTGTTGTTTTGCCGACCGAAGAATTGCTGACGTTGCTGACAGTGCGGTGTGTTATTCTGTTGCAGGTGTAAAATCACGTCCGTGACATGCAGCTGCGACACGAAAGACATCTTTTGGTGCCAGCACGTGGTGGCGTTGTCGCTGTACCGGATCCGCAACGCGGAGAGCGTCAGGCTGCGAGTGCCTATCTCAGGTGGGTTCAGAATGCTTGCCCCTCGATATTGTAAGCGATGTCCCGTGACTGAGAAGAATAAATAGACAGATTACTTTTGTCAATCTCTCAAGAAAATTTAATAATAAGGTTGAAAGATATCATCAGGGGGTGCTCTCTAAGGTGTCGCATTTCTTTCGATATATCGTGCTAGTCTCGCTATGATGGGGCTGAATTCCAACCGTAGACACTCACATCGTTTGTCATTTCAACATTGACATGCACATCTCGGATCGGAGGCAGGCTGCGATCGATGAAAGAGACGTGGGCACGTTTGATTACGCATTGATTCGAGAAAGAAATCGGTCAACGGTGAAAATCCTCTTGGTGCACCTGGCTGGATGTCGGAGCTGGAGGGACCACGGGCAAGATGGCGTGGCGTGGGATAGTGATTCGTGGGTCCAGACTAAAGATTATTCTAAGAGATGACCGTTCACGGAGCGGGATTCAGATCTCGGAAATGTTTCGCTGGGTTTTTTACGATGTGGGAATTTATCGGGATTTTTTTTCCTAGCGGTAAACGTTGAGGCAATGACTTTCCAGGATTTGGACGGTAATCACCAGGTAATTGGTGTACACGGCAATCAGCCCAACACAATTGCGAAGCGCACGCGTTGAAAGTTCATCGTTTTAACTATTTTCTCGCTCCCATGCCGCGGTGAGTGCAAAATGTTTCGTTCGCGCTGTTATGTTTCTAAAATAATATTTATAAAAATATATACAGTTCATGTTTTGAGCTACTGAGAAAAGATTTAATGGCTTGATATTGGCGAATCTAAATAGCATATTTTGTGAAAATTTCCATTTACATCGATATTCGAGAGATGCATGGCATGGATAATAAATCGGGTATCTATACTCTCCTACTTAAACCTGATAGTTTTCTAATCAAACCCCAGGAATCGGAACGCGGATTAATGGCCCTCTTTGCAGTGGTTGAAGATGAATGATAGAATCCAGTTGCTTGCCTTGAGAGCCGCCATCCTGTAACGCTAACGCGTACGCGTACCTCACTCAGGTCGCAAACTAATTACCCTCGCCCATCAACAACGGAGTTATTATTTATGAATATATTATTATTCCTAATTAATACAATCTTTCATCTTGACGGCAGCACCGGCTTCATGTTCGGATATCTCAATTATGAGACGAATTAGCAGGGATGGATTATCCAGAGAGATCTACTTGCTTATCAAAATATGATACAATGAGCCATGTCGAATCATATTTAAATCGACTTGGCCGTAGGTAAGGGAGGAATTGACGGAAACTTGTTGTTTCCAATTCTACTGATGATAAAAGGTTCGTTAGACATATCCTAATTGGGACCGCTTGACTGAACAATTTTCAACTCTTTAGCCGTTTAACTTCACGAAGTCCCCCGGTGAAGCTGCGACACGCGTGCGTTCCACACACCTCCAAGCATTTGCACTGACGCTGTCACTTTAGCTGCAAATGTGGTTCCATGGGGGCTTTGTGGGCTAATTTAGACGTGGTCTGACGTCGCCTCTGGTTAGTTTTCACTTTCCGTCATGTCATCGCAATTCGCAAGTTTTGCACCCCAAAAAAAGGAGCACGTCGACTGCGCCGCGCAGCAGCGTCGCGTTGCGAGATGTATATAAACGAGATGAAAAAGGAAGCTGGCTTGGGATATAAAAGAGGAAATCAATTTGTCACGACTTTCTTCCTCCTTCATTCACCGCGGCGACTTCTTTCTGCAGTGCGATGAAAGAAAGGTTTCTGGGAACTCTCAATAGGTCCAATAGATGACGGCTCACTGCGCCCGGTGCCCGCTCAGCAACACCTCGTTACAACGCCAAGTCGCTGGTTCAACCACATTGAAGCAAGTTGAAAGAAACCGTCCAGTTTTATATTAAACCCAGTTTTTTTATTTGGACTTCGGTACTCGATCATAACGCCACAATTCTCACGATCAATTAATGACTAGGCACTCGATAGCTGCAGGACCAATTCCACCAATCACTCATTGACTCAACCCCCTCCCACTACTCATGCCTGCCACCCGTCGGGGAAACCAACCGCGTTTTCGCGGGAACTAATTATCTCGTTCAACTTTTTCCTTGCTGGACTTTCTGATTATTTCCTCACCGCGCAAACTGAAGTCAAAACGGCCAACAAAACGTTTAGTAAGTGGGAAGCGAGCGGGCGAGGCGTGTGGGAAACGGCGGACATCCTCCATCCTCCGTCTCTGTTTTTTCGGTCTCCCCCGTCTCGACTCCCGAGGTACCGAGGAGATCGCTCGACATGCGTGATGGATCGGGAGCTGCCAGGATTCAATCACCGTCCGACCGACCGGCCGGCGACCGGCCGACCGACCGACCGGGCTTGTTCTACATCCTCCGACACCATCTTTCAACGTCGCGGTGTGACCCGCGGTCCCGTGTCCAGACGACAAGCGCGATATCTTTTGACAGGAGCACGATCGCCGCTGGGGGGTGGGCGCTGAGGGCTGGGCGCTGGGGCTGGGGAGCGGCATGGGATTGTGGTCGCGTCGGCAGCCAACGCCGCTTACCACCAGGGGCGTTATTCTATCGATCCAGATCATAAAAAGCGCGCCGTTTAAAGGGCGAACCAACACAAGACGCGTCAATCGTCTTGCTCTCATGTAGTTGAAGGAGCTAGCCGCTTTAATTGAGCACATCTCTTTAATTTATATCTATCTCGCGACGGGCGCTCGTTTGTTACGATTTAATGATGATGATAATCGTTTGATCATGGTTTGATGGAACGCTCGCTCGCTCCCTGGGAAATTGGCGAGGCCGAAATAGCGCGCATCGTGGCACGGCGCACAGTAGAGTTAAAAAGAGCACTATTAATTAGTGCTCATTAAAATGTTTATCAGCAGCGATGGTCGAACAATTGACCTCACTCGGCTGGGTCTTTGAATCGGCTAATTGTTGTGGTGGGGAGGATCTATAACAAGTGAAGTAGAAAATCGCGCTTTTCTTTGCTTCTGGGCATGGCAGACCGGCAGCTTTCATATTCTATCACCCAGGGAAACCCTTCAAACTCACTAAACATGTTGATATGAAATGTGCCTGCACATGAAGTTAACCCAATTCCATTGTTTCAATCTTCCTTGAATTGAAGTGAAATGTTTTGCTTACAGAAACCCTACTCCAGATGGACCGGCAGCAACTACAAAAATTCATCCAATACCTGATCTCAGAGCACCACACGGAAGTACTTCCCACCGCGCAAAAACTAGCCGACGAAATCCTACAGCAGCGATCAGAAATCAATCAAATACCAGGTAAGGGAATGTCGAGCCACCAGTTACGACATCGCACACTTAAACCTTACAGAAGCCAACAAAAATTCCAAGAAGACCCTTTTCTTAGCCCCTAAAAATCCTGAAAGATCCAAAGGATTGCATTATATAACGGTTGCCTTGTTTTTTTGCAGGCGCGCCCGATCCTACGGCAGGGGCGAGTGCCGACGACGACCACAGCTGGCACCTCGACGAGGAGCAAGTGTGCGAACAAGTCAAGTCCTACCTCTCTCAAGGCAGTTACTACAATGCCAATAAGCAGCTCAATTCACTCTTTTCAAAGGTAAGCTAAGCAGCAGACTTTTAATCATATTTGGTCTACTTTGGTTCTAAACTAGCAGCGTCACTGATTATTGACTGGAGAGTTCAATAACAAAGTGTGAAAGAAGACTAAAAAATATTGAACATATCGTTTACACTGAATATCTTTTTTCAGGTTCGAGAAATGCTACGCGCTAGAGATTCAAATGGAGCGAGAATGTTGACTTTAATAACGGAACAGTTCCTGTCTGACCCAAGATTAGTCTTATGGAAGACTCAAGGCACCCCGATGACGGACAAGTGCCGACAACTTTGGGATCAACTCGGTAAACACCCATCTACTACTCGCCACTATCACCAATTTGTTCGCCCCTCCATGTAACATACTAACGAGTGTTTGTCGATGCAGGTGCGCTCTGGGTGTGCATAGTGTTGAACCCACACTGCAGTTCGCACGAGAAGCTACACTGGAAGGTGTTGCTGGAGAAGTGGACGGTGATCGACACGTGTCCGCAAGAAGACCCCGACTTCCGGCCGCAGCCTGCGCCACGCCATGATGGGGTGAGTACACTAACTAGCTTTCAACAAAAACCCCCACATTTGACACAGCCACTTACTTTACTGTTTTCACCCTAGGCACTAAATCCAACCAAAAAAATTGCACAGTTTTGACAAGAACTATTTAAACTGGGTTTTGAATGCCAACTGAAGAACAACTAAATTTCACAACTGAAAACTTAAACTAAACTAAACCAAACTGAAATTTAGTTGTTCTTCACTTAGCATTCAAAACTCAGTTCAAATAGTTTTTGTCAAAACTAGTGCTAAGGTTAGATCAAGTAGACATGAGTCTAAAAACAATAAAAATTAAACAGTTTTTAAGTGGGTAGATTCCCTTTGATAACTTAGTAACCAACCATTGAAAGAGGAATGTGTAAATGCATACAATCTCTAAAGCATCTGTTGTTTTCTATCGCAGATCCACCACGCATACGACTCATCGGACAGTAGCTCGGACGAAGAAAGTGCTGCACACCGTGCGAGGGAAAACAACCGGCGTTCCCGGCTGGGTACACAGCGGTCAAATCATGCACGGGCGTCGACGTCTGCTGTACTGCGGACAGTGTTTCACAGAGCTCTGGATGCGGTCTCCATGTCCTGGGACAACATGCACCTCAAGCACATCCTCTCGAGCGACACCTACTGTAGTCATGTGCCCGACAGCTCTCAGAGTTCTGGCAGCTTCAACCCACAGGGGCAGCCGCTCTGGCATGGTTAGTTCTCGAGTGCTCATTGACTAGACATTCTCCAGCTTGCATAATACAATCCAATGGATCAATCTCATATAGCACTCGAAATGCATTTTGCCTGCTTTTGTTTCTTACTGCAGTAAAATGTATGTAATTGACAATGGAAATGTAGGTTAATTTTCTTTTCTTGCTCTTGTGTTAAAAGGATTGTATTGCTTAGCTCTTTGACCCATGATGTTAAGTAGTTGAGTTAGCCCATACATTTTAGAAAAAAATGTACTAAAAGTAACTACTAAAACATTAACATCCCGATTCTTTATGTAAAAAGGTTGATACTCGTTACATTTATTTATTTCACGTTTCAAGATACTCCTTATATTAAAAAGATTTCACGCTAGCTTCCAAGCTGTACAGTTAGCATTTTGATGGTCGTTATTACCATCTAACCGTGTCCTCACCTTGGCGTTCCACAGAGCCGCTGCCTACATGTGCAGCGCGCGTAGACGCACTGCGTTCGCACGGCCACCAAGGTGCTGCGTTACGCCTGGCAGTGTCCGTGGTGCGCACCATGAAGCAGCAGCAGCTGACGGCGCAGCGCCGCTGGCACGACAGTCAGCTGCAGCGTGGCGCTGCCGGCGGAAGCTCAGCAGCACCGTGCACTTCACGCTGCCCCGCCAACGCCAGTGCAAGGTTGGTATCAACAATATTATTGTTTGAAGGGAGGCAATATAACGAAGTCTCAATATTTTGCCTTGCAAGCTCGTATCGGTTGTGGCAGCAGATAAAATATCAGGTTTCATTAACAGGCCCTCATAATCAGTTGCCAGCTTGTTTTAAACTAAGAGCCTCACTTGGACTGCATTAAGTTTCAAATTGACTTAAGCCAGAAAGCTTGGTCATGATTAAAATTTGTGCAAATGCCATGAGACTACGATGTAGAGTGATCAACGCAGCCAGTACTTACGGTCCAGCCTAAACACTTCAATTAATAATATAATTGGGATAAATTCCTTCTTCCGTAAGTAATGTCTTGAGAGGGTATTAGCATAAGATGACAGGAAATGAACGAGAGCTTTACCCAGCCAACTGTCTACACTATATACCCCATGTCAGTATTTCTTTGGCATAGACATAGGCTAAAGAGCAAGTTTGGACGCTGTTGTGCGATGCCTTGATGTGCCAATGTGTGTTTAGATGCGCGAGTGCATCATCTTCGCGCTGCTCTGGCCCTTCCTCGAGCGGTTCGCGCTGTCCAGGAGCGACTACAGCGGTAGCTGGCGGTGGTGTAACTGCATGCTCGGGATGGGGTGACGGGTGGGTGGGCCATCCCCTTGACCCCGTCGGATGCCTCTTTGACACCCTAGCCGATGCGTCAGTCATTCCTGACGACCAGGCTCCCAGGACACCCACGTATTTTGGTGAGTTGAGTGTGTTGTAAAAATGTATTGTATTGTATTGTATTTTATTAGCTGTTGTTGTAAAATTTTAACTGTGTATATATTATCATCAGATAATATAATATTACTATAGCAGTCTAGCAGAGTAATATAGTAAAAGTAAGGAACCTAAACTTGGATAAGAAGTGAACTATAATAAAAATGAAACCGATAGTAAATAAGAACTAACATCACTTAACATATATGTCTAACCAAGCTCGCCCTAACCTAATATTCTCTATCATAGAATTCCTCTAAATTATAAAACTCTGCATATACAACCATTTTGCATATAAAGTATATAATCAGCCTCTGCCCGGTTTAAATTTCAGCTTGAGGTATCCGTATTAACTGTCGATTGAAAAAAAAAATACTGCTCATAATTGGGACTCATATGTCCCTAAATAAGTATTCTTAAAGAATACCTTTATTTAAATCTTCTGAAGAATGCAAATGGCATGCTTTCTCATTAAGCCTTTAAGCCGTTGACCACGTTTGTCACTCACTGACAATACATTTGCTTTTACTCTGCAGACCCAGTGGGCGTCGAGGATACCAGCAGTACGGTTCCGCCGCGCTACCACCACGTGGCAGTAGTTGCCTCACGTGACCGATCCGAGACCTACCTGACGCTGGCGGTGGAGGTTGCGCTCATTGGGCTGGGCCAGCAGCGCATCATGCCGGGAGGCCTGTATGCCCAGGAGAAGTCGTGCAAGCAAGAGGACCGGCTCATTGCCAAATTGCAAGAGATCGAGCTGGACAACAGCCTGGTGGCCGTGCTACGGCGGCAGGCCATCGTGTTGCTGGAAGGCGGACCGTCGAGTGGGCTCGGGCTCGGCATTCATCCCGAGAGTATTCCAATGCACACATTTGCTCGGTTCCTGTTCCTAGCATTGCTCAATTATTATCCAGACCTTGCATACGAAGTCGGTCTGCGTGCGATGAGGTGAGAACAATGTTAAACTTTCTTTTTTACAGAAATTTACAGAAATATTTTGCACAAAGATAAATGCCTCTAGCTCTGTTGTAAGCAAAATATAGTCAACTCTTTATAAAAGTCCAAAAGTTTTCTCTCAAAAGAGTTGTTGAATTAAATAAGAGTGCATATTTTTTGTGTGACTAGTTACTTTACTAGGGTGACTCAATTTTCATACCAATTACAAATAGTACTCCGATGAATTTTCGTCCCTGCTCTGATATATTGTCTGACATTTTGTTTTTTGTGGCAGGCTTCCAATCCTTGAGGAGCATGAAGACGCAGATGACCCGGTCAACGGAAATGTCTCGTCGTTGGTACTGAGCCGGTATCCACGCTGGTTCACGCTGGGACACATCGAGACCCAGCAGTGTGCGCTAGCTTCCACCATGCTCAGCGCCGCGAAAGGTATAAGAAGCTCGTTAACTTTTTTGTACTGGCCTGCGCTATTTAAGGCCTTGAATATCAAGTTTTTATTGATGGCTTTGCTGATATCTTAAATATTAGGGCATACAGAGAATTGTTCAGAGTTCGTTTGCTTTCATTTATGCATCTTGACGATGTAGAGTTTCATAATCGCAAGAAAGTTATGAAAATGCAAGTTATTCAAAATAGCAACCCTGAAGAAAATATCTATTAAACAAACCCGTTACTTAATTCTGTGACTTACTTGATTTATTAATATCTTTGTTCGATGTTCGGATGGTATCGTAGGTGAAGTGTTGCGGCTTCGCACGGTGCTGGAGTTTGCGCAGCGGCACATCCACAGCTCGTCGCACCTTTTCAAACTGGCGCAGGATGCATTCCGATTCGCCACCCCGGAAAATGGGCCGCGGCATCCGACGCTTCTCAGCGTGGCGTTTGAGCTTGGCTTGCAGGTATGATCCTCATTCAGACCCATTTGCTACAAAATTTTCTTGCATCTATATTTGATAGTTTCTATTAAACAACTGTTAAGCTCTGCAGCTATCAGCTGTCCATCTCTTGTCTATCTTCTCATTGGCTCGAATGTGTTTTAATTGGCTTGCTCTTGACAGGTGATGCGCATGACGTTGTCGTCGCTTAACTGGCGGCGGCGCGAGATGGTGCGGTGGTTGGTGACTTGCGCCACTGAAGTTGGCGTTGAGGCGCTGGTTTCAATCATGCAGAACTGGTACCAACTGTTCACTGCCACGGAGGCCACAGGTAAGCGCTCGGCATGTAACGCTACCGAAACAAAATCTGATGATTTATTCCACGACATGCTTGACCCTAATTTCATATCGTTTCTTTCTAAGGACCTGTGGCAACCACCATCATGTCGCACAGCACGATCATGAGACTCAATCTGACGTTTGCTCAACAAGAAGAATTGTCTGGATGTGCCAGGAACTTAGCCCTTCAGTGTGCCACCAAAGTAAGTATCCACCAAAGTTAACTGACAATTATTAGTTATCTATTGAATGACGTAAAAAATGTACAAGAGAATTTTATAACCCATCAAGTTATTACTATTTTTTAAAATAATTATAAGTTTCCTCCTTATAATATAGTTTACCGAAAAAATAGAATCTTGCTAATAGATTTTGTCCTTGCCTTGTACCCAGGATCCACCCAATTGTGCCTTGAACGCGCTAACTCTGTGTGAGAATGAAGCGCTTGCCTTTGAGACGGCGTATCAGATCGTGATTGACGCCGCTTCGCATATCATGACGTCGTCGCAGTTGTTCACGATTGCGCGGTACATGGAACACCGCGGCTACCCAACGCGTGCCTACAAGCTGGCCATGCTTGCCATGAAGAACGTTCATCTCGCGTACAATCAGGTAGGCTCATGCTATATTTTTCTCACTTACCTACTTTCAGCACGTTTGTATTTTTGGGTGTATTATGAGAAAAGGAATGAAAATGAGGAAAGTTAAGTATACAGATCGTGTGGATACATGCTTATTTCTGCAGTAGAGGAAACTGATAGACTGGATGCTAGATAGATTTGGGTGTTTTGTTAAATTGTAATGAGATTTTAATTTATGCTAAACGGTTAAATGTTGAAGTGTGATTGAATTTAGTTTGTCAAGTTTTTTTTTTTGTGCGAGTTCTAGAGGAAACAGGTGGACAGATGTCATTTAGATACGTGTGGGTTTTTGGCAGGTTTTTGGCAGGTTTTTCTAGATAGTATAACCTACACTCCAAATTCACAGAGTTTGATTACTGGAGAGTGATTGAGCGTCACATGGTTCAGTGTTTGGTTATCTGGCTTAAAATAAAGATTTCTCAACCCCTCTCCCCAAGTGATAAGCACTGATACTTAACAGGCAGGTAAACTAATTGTTTGCTCTTTAACTTCCTCAACTTCGCCGACACGCTATTAGCCCAATCTAACCCTTGAACGACTTTCCCAGGACACCCACCCAGCAATCAACGACATCCATTGGGCGTGCGCTCTGAGCCATTCACTGGGCAAGTCGGAGCTGACGAACATGATTCCACTGCTGGTGAAGAATGTGCAATGTGCGACGGTGTTGTCCGACATCCTGCGCCGCTGCTCGATGACTGCACCGGGCATGTCGTGCCCGCATCCTGCGAGCGGCGCAGCCGAGACAGGCAAGCACCACCACCACCATCACCACCACCGGTCCAGCAGTCGCAACGGCTGCGGCGGTGGCGTCAAGGCGCTCTCCTATGATCGGCCACCGCTGCGCCAACTGCTGGAGGCGGCCGTTGCAGCGTATGTTAACACCACGCACTCGCGGCTAACGCACATCTCGCCGCGCCACTATGGTGACTTTATTGACTTTCTCGGGAAAGCCAGAGACACGTTTATTCTTGCTCACGACGGGCATGCTCAGTTCACGCAGTTGGTAGAGAACATGAAGGTGGCATACAAAGGGAAGAAGAAACTGATGTTTCTGGTGAAGGAAAGGTTCGGCTGATATTCATTTTTCCGCGATGAGTGTACGTAATTTATTTTAGGTTAAATCGAGTGAGTGAACGATGATGCGTCAATTTGGCGATGCACGGTTTTATACGTGAGGGACGGACAAAGGGTTGCATACGTGGTCCATTACCGAATTAGTGTTGGGTCCCTGTATTGTGAACTTATCCACTGATATCAGGTCAAAGCCAAAAAACGTTTGTGTCGGCGATTGAGTGGTTATTTTTAATCGGCCGTCTTCGATGCGATGAAATTACTTATGGTGACAAAGTAATCAACTAAAATGGAATTCACAAGATTGATTCCAGCCATGACAGATACTCCTAAATTGATGTTTTCGTACAAGAATTAAGATTTCATTGCTAATAGGTACTAATAATTTCTCCTACTGTCTTACTATGTCCTGAGAGAGTTTTGTGAATTTTGTAAAAAAAAAACCTAAAAACAAAGTAAGTTGTGCTTGTAATGTATGTGAATGTGTAATTAATTTATGATTATTATATTATCTTGAGATCTCATTCGTGCGACGGAAAGTGACATAGGATGATAGGGGGCATTGCTGTAAATGAAGGCAATGCCAAGAAATATGCAAATACTGAACAGTGATAATTTTTGTACATAGGTACCATAAAGCATAGGGTGTAAACTAGGTATACATAAAATAAGAATATACAATTTTTGTGTTTTTGTGTCTTGTACATGTGATACTTGTTTTTTCAACCAAAGATTGTTGTTTATAATGCTAAGTAAGAAGTGAAAAGACATTTTTATAAGACTACAGATTTATACCAAACCATGCTGTGCTCGTTAGTGCTGGAAAGAACTACTATTCCAATCTCCAGGCGTTTACTAACAGGCTTATGCTTCCTAAATCGTGCTGTACTGTATGTTCGAAGATTTCCGTAGGAAAGAGTACAAAACAATAGAAATGCAGTGCTCGAAGCTGGAAAATTTCACTACAACCACTGTAAATAAGCATCATTCATTTTAACGGTATGATTCCATAACTACCTCTGTCGAACGATCAAGCTACGTAACTATACTTATTAGTTTCTAAAACCTTGCGGCATGACTGTATAGATTAAAAAAAATTGTTTAGTTTTCAAAACTTGTATGAAAAATATTCCATGCATCCTTAATTTGTGAAAGATTGTGTAGTATTTTGAGCAAATATTTAATTTACAAGATGATATTTTCAAGAACCAAAGCATGTTAAGAGTCAAAAGGTTCTCTGTAAATTAAATGAGATGTAACCACAATTATTTCAGTCGATTGGGAGCACCATTGAGTCGGCTCTAAAATTAGCTAATGAGAACCACCTACCTCACTCCAAAACTAGTTGAATGAATTTTGGTCATGCCTCGGTAAAAACGCTATCAGCTGCATAAATAAACCAACAAAAATATCTTGCTTCGTAAATGAAACTGCCTTCAATCATAAACATATTTCCATTTTCTCAGGTTTCACACGACATTCGTGTGAATCTCGGTAGTTTTTGTGTAGAGCATAGTACGTTACAAGCCGGCTTACTTCATTCCATCCACGGTCTAACACTATTTACGATGTTATCATTACTTTAAAACAAAACAGGCATTCTAATACAGTAACATACAAACCTTTTTCCTCCAAGTAAAGCAACTTCCGCAAATAGGCGATATACAATCTTGATCTTTACTATTGATCAATATTGTTTGATAGCAGTGTGTGCCATGAAATAATTTTTTTACTCTACTCTTTGTATTCTGTACATAAAATTTTTGTTGAAATAATAATTAATCTGTTTCAGTCATTATTGTATTGCAACCATCTTATTTTCACCAACCAATTTTCTTTCACCCTATACCAATAATAAGTTTGTTAGAGTCATAAGAAGGTAGATGGTAGGGGTGGGAGGGGACATCTCACAACTGTAAAGATACAAGCAAACATCTGGGTGAATCAGAAGCATCTCATCTTTGATTCTGCTCCCAAGAAATCATTTTTCTGGAGTTGAAGATACTGGACAAAATAATACATTTTATTTCATATATAATTTCTACATACCACATATTTTGTGAAATAACAGTAGATAAAGCATGGTAAGAAGAGTTTTATCTTAAAGGCCAATATATAAGCAGGCACTGTAGGAAGCGTAATTAATCCCACCTTTCAAGAAGGTGCTTCGTAATTAATCAAGACTGAGAAGGTTGGTTATTTCCTCTAAAAATGTCATTTTTCCACTTATTGTTCCCCAGAATTGAATTTTGAGATTACTTACAAAAATCCTATGTTGCCACAACCCCTGGGCAAAATTAATCTAAGTTTGTTTTTCTGCTTTGGTGCTTAGAAAAAAAGTAGCTGTTAATGTACTGTTCTAGGGGTAAAACAGTACATTAAAATAAATTGTAGTTTTCAGTATAATGTTTGTTGATTATCCAAGGATACAATAAGAAAAATTGTTTGAATTTAGAAAACAAGCATGTTAACCAGAGCTATATGTCAGATTTTGATAATTTTTTTAATGATCTTTTTGGGTCGATGGAGGTGCCATGCACTCCGGCTGATTATCAGGCTGACTTTCAGTGAAAAAAATTATTTTAAGAGTAAAAAAAACCCCTTGTAACAGTCTCTTTCAATGTTAAAAAAAATTGTCCTTGCATACATTATATCTATACATGACATACTTCTAAATAAAAGGAGAAGCCACTACAGCATTAAAATTAACACCTAGATGTATGACTATAAGGCAAATATAATTTTAAAATGGTAGGTACTTTGTGTTTTCAGCTAAATAACTTATTGTCGTACGGTCATGATGCAGGAACTATTTTCGATTTTGGAGAGAGCGAACCTTTTTTCACCCACTGCTGGAATTTGGGCGGCGACAACACTTGCTTTAAAAATGTACTTCTCCTCTCTTTGAGATTCACAAAGTTTGGTTTCCCTTTGCCTACTTTGTTTTGTTCACTAGCTGGAGGTGATATAACTTTATTCGATTCCTGTTTAGAAATGCCTCCATGCGGCTTGATAGAAATAGTACTATTCCACTGGCTTATTCTACTCGTTACAGCAGGAGTTACATTTTCCTTGTTGTAAGGTACAATAGGGTGGCTCTCCTGCTGAACATGTTCCAAAATGTTTACAGTTGAGCCGTGAATAGCTGGCTCTGAATAAACAGCAGTAAGCAGAGAATCCGAGGGGCTGAGTGAAAAATTTTTATCCTTTCTTGCAATTTCAAACTTCTCCCTCAGCAAAGAAACCTTCCTTCTCGGTTTTGTGCGTTTCTTATCACCTACGCTTGCTTGACTCTCTCCATGAAGCACTGGTTTACAACCTAACACATTCATAGAATGTGCCGAGCTTTCAGATTCTTTGCCCCGACATTCACGGGAGGTCGTCAATTCAGCAGGCAATAGATTCGGCTTCCTCATCTTAACTTCTGAGTCGGGAGTGGCTTGTAATTGTGATAAGAACAGCACTTCCTCGGGAGTCAGATGGAGACGCGAATGTGCCGAAGAAAAAAGTATGTTTGTCTGCTCACTGACTCTATCATCATCCTCTGTTTCTGCCTCTTCCAACGGCCAAACATCCTCTTGCGAATTATAATTATGACAAATCGACCCTCGCGATCGAATCTCATCGATGGTCGCTACCAACGTACTGGCCGAACCTGTTCTGAGATTAATGTTATCCGAGCTCGTGTCTTCTGCTTCCTCCTCGATAGTGTCAAGGAGAAAGAAGACCCCATGCTGGTCTGCAACGTATGGCCGTGCGACAAACACGCTGGCTGAGTTGTCGAAGTCGGGCTCGGCCAGACAGTCAGCCAAGTCGTCCACGAGTGTGTCGAGATAGTCATCCTGACGTGATCGCGTTGGCGGTGCTGGACGACGACAGGGTAGCGGGGGTGGCGAGCCTGATCGCTCCGACGACGCTGAGGTCACTGTGCTTAGCGTGTCCCGTCTCCGGTCGCGGACCACGCTGTCGTCGTGCAGCCAAGTCTCGATGTCCGAGTAGCCTTGCCACGAGCGCAGGCCCCAAGTCTCACGTGCGATGTTCACCGCGCAGATATTCTCGTAGTCATGCATCGATAGCGCCTCACTAGGTGCTGACAGGATTTCGCTTGGTGAGTCTTCGCTTTGCTCTACGTTGGCATTGGATTTATCGTCACTTGAGTCCGTATCTGCATCTTTTGTGAATTTTTTTATTGCTGGATTTAATTCAGAGTTTTCTTCGTCTTGTCTTGTGTTCACCTCACAATCGTCACCAAGAATATTGTCACCTGAATCATTTGGACATATCCCTCGTCGTTTTAATTTCCTCAACTCTTCTCGACACTCAATAGTCTTCTGGGGACTCGGGCTTTTATCTCTCTCAAGGCTCAATTCCAGTTCGACCTCCAAATCAGGTTCCAAGCAAATCGCTCGCCTCTTTGCCTTGGTGCTCTGATCGTGATTCATCTCAACAATTTTCTCCTGTTTATCTTCGTCCAGCTTCTGTACTATTTCTGCAGGCGAACAAATTCCTCGCCTCTTCAGTCGCAAGCTCTCGCCAGAGAGGTTGATCCCATCAGACGTTAAATCCATCGAGGCTTCCACCTGATCCCCTTCGCCAGGCTCCAGCCCGTCGAAAGTCCCATCCAGCCCGTCAAGCCCGAAGGCTGCCGACTGGCACAATGCCCAGCTCGTCAGCAAGAACTTCTTGTCAGTGCAAACCTCCGAGAGCGGAGAGCTCTCATGCGAAGTACGCCCGTCTAATTTCGTCATCGAGTTGTCTTTGTCTCGCTGACAGTGGTGCTTCAGTGAGCGGAGCGTGGCGTACTTGTCGGCCTCGATCGGAGGCAGGGCGTGTTCGGCGTCGCATTTTACGGTCGCCGTCCATAGAGTAATGGGCCCAGCGGGGTGGCAGAACCGATAGTAAAGCAGCATGCTGCATAGGCCGAGCAACGTTCCCCCGATGATGGTGAACGCTGCAATCTGGACCAGACCTGGCCTTGATGGACCGGCCAATGCAATGAACACTGCTAGGCAAGCAAGGTTTTCTGTTACAGTCACAGTGTAGAACGTAAGGGCGCGATGGCGAGATTTTCCTTCTTGGAGGTTGAAGAAGCAGAAGCAGTAGATGACACCGACAACACAGTTGTAAACACGCTCTTCCCACCAAGTCGGACAGAAGTCGGTTTTTTGGTAAATGACCCATATTGTCATAGAAAGCCAATGTACCCCTACAAAAATAACATAAGAAACTTAAATAAAGTATACAATAATTTAAAGGTAATTCAATTTTTCCACTCAGCAGCATGAGATGTTTGAAGATCGCTCAATTAGCAGAAGCCATATATACCCAGGTGATGACAAAGCTTACCTAGTAACATAAATATCCAGGAATGGAATCCAAGGGCAAAGATGACAAGTGCAGCAATTCGTGCGGCCAGCATTCCCCCGCGCCAGGTTGCCTGTAGCACAAGTCCCGGCCACGAGACGCAGTTTTTGTCTGGCCGGGTCTTTCTCATGGCGCGAGTATATGCCGCCACTGCCCATGCCAGGGAGCCTAGAGATACCGCAGCCGACAACGCTGTAAAGCGTGAGTCAAAGACGCATTAGAATCAGTGCGCTGTTGTCCACTGCAAGTACTAAATGCTTAAGTTTGAAATGTGTCCGTGCATTTAAATCTCCAAACATTAACATCCATCAACTGAAGTGAATACCTACCAACTTATTAAGCCTACCTACATACCAGGAGGTAGAGAATGTCTTTAAAACTTCTTACCAGTCCGACTGTACCATTCCTCAAGCGAGATCATGATGTAAAGTTGCAAAACAAGCTGCGGTGCAGATTCCATGAACGATCCAAACAAATGAAGCAGACAAATGTCACTTTGCTGATGAAAAAGACGCTGAAAATCAATTGCGTCTCCAGAAGATCTTGCCTCCAGGCCAGTTTTCATCACCGCGGTGTACCTTAAAGTGACAGTTTCTTGTGAAATGCAAACCGATTTCATTCCTTTAAACATAAGGATAATTTTCATGCTCAGATAGAAGTTTTTTTTACCTGTGCAAAATTCCTAGTAGTAATAAATGAGATATCCAATGGTAAGGATCAGCAGATTCATCAGCTGCATGCCACCGCATACTGAACATTTGAACGACAGCAGCAGGCAGCAGGACCAACACCATGGTGCTGAGAGCCCAATAGGTGTGACCAAGATTTATATAATCGACTATTAAGGTTATATCTGTAAAGAAATTGAAATAAGTAACCAAGGAATTTGCAAAGGATTTGAGGCCATAAAGTAATTTAAATTTAGTTCTGGGTGTTGGGTATCGCCAAATCTAACATTCGAAGCATCTGTGCATAAGAAAAAGTGAGGATTAATTTGAAGGACATGATGGTCCATAGGCAAAGAGATGCAGTGTTCTACAGGTGGGTGGAGGGGGGTGTAAGATGTAAACAAAGGCTGAATAACTTACCTGTGCTAAGATCCAATACAAAAGTTATCATAGAAAGAATGACAATGCTTATGTCTACAACGTTGAACGAATATACTTTATTGTGAATAGATTTAGAGTTGTCTTCGTGTTGTAAATGCGAGTCACCGCCTGTTTTTAACTTAACCGCGGCCATGTTTCACATTTGAAGTTTTGAACTGGACTTTTCACACTTGAACATAACGCTTCTTAGGTCTGTCGCCAGAGGTCATGATATTCGCTCCAATCGGCCCGGCAAATGGTTGGAGAGTGTGAATCGTTTTAATTTTCAATCTTGTCGAGATTTAGTGTGATTGTTTAATAAATACACTTGAATACATACAATGAGTGCGTACAAAAGAGTACAGGTAACTTTCTTGTCTTATTTTTTCATGGTACTAGCATTTTTAATCTGTTATGACGGGTTTAACCTATATTTATTTCAGCAATGGGCAACATTTGCAAGAGTTTGGCACGTTTTCGATGCTTCATGGCAAAACCCTTTTGAATCGGCGCAAGTTATCAAAAAGCATCTCCAAGGACTTCACAAGCCAATTTACCATCCATTAAGTAAGCAAAATTACAAGCACCCTTTTGAACTTTTAGTTATAGCATTGAGTTTAGAATATTGATGTCATCGATCATTGTATGTACTTTGGAATATCAATATTATACTTATGATCACAGCCCAGAGGTAGTTCAATCTTGGGATTCATTAATGGAAATGTTTATAAAAGAATCTCCACAGTGGCTCTTTTAAGAGTATACAATCTACTCATTTCAATAAAACAATATTTGCAATTATTTCATCTTGTTTCAGACCAGTGTGGAGACCACGTTGTAGTTATCAACAGCCGAGACATTGCCTTACCGGGAGATGAATGGCAGAAACGAGTGTACTTCCATCACACTGGATATCCAGGGGGAGCGTCATGGACATTGGCTTGGGAATTACACGATAAGGACCCTACAATGGTATGTTATGCTTAGCTTAAAGTGGTGTAGATTGCCGATGTTATCTAACATGTAGTTAAGTACACATCTAGACTCATAAAACTGTCCACTTCAAAAATATTCAGGGTTGGGTTGCCAACTGTAAGGTATCTACAGAGCTTTAAAGTAGCTGCGCACAAACTTGATCTACAGATAGTGGATAATTCAGCCTGTGGCAGAATACTCGTGGATCAATTTCACATCGCAATATCATCTTTTTAAAATCTTTAATGGTTAATTTGGGGTGACACATTTCTATATCAAAAGTAGCTATTCTGATATCATATAAATAGAAAAAGGTTTTATTGTTTTCTTATTCTATTTAAGACCCACTCTTATTCTATGCCTATTCTTATCCAACAGATTGTCAATCTGTGGAATTGTTGCCTTCGAGCCAAAATAGTGACATGTTAATGAACATAATTGTGTTCACTGTGTATATAATGGATTTTTGAAGACATGACCCATCTGACATAGGAAACTGGTTTGACACATAGGCAAGCTCATGCCACCAGTCCCTACCTCTCTGAGTTTGCAATACCTACCTAAGACTTGATTACAAATTTTTAGTGGACCATTTTATGAGTTCAGAAGGGTCATTCCATGTGAAATCGCTTAAAATAAGTTTTGACCATGACGGCACACTTGTTCAGAATGATGGTTTGAAAAAAAGCTTTTTTTTTTTACTCGAAGAGTTCAAAAGTTACAGGGGGTTGAAGTTCGGGCGTTGGCACAAATAATCATGCATGTGATGTCAACACTTTTTTTTTTTAGTAAACTAAAGTGGAGGTTTTTTTCCAGTGGCATTTTTTGAAAATGCAGATGTAGAAAATCAAGATAAAATTGCTGTCAACTAAGTGGTACATATTATTATATACTCAAGTAGAGAATTGAATTACCTTTCAGATGAGCTGTCCTGGAACTCTATGGCTGTCATACAACCCTAGATAATATATACAATGTGACGGTAATACACAAGCGCGGAGTGAAAACGCCCGAACTTTAACCCCCAAAAACTTTTGAACTCTTCGATAAAAAAAAAACCTACTCACACCAAAATTCTGAACAAGTGTGCCGAATTTCATGAAATTCTTAGTCGGTCAAGGGGGGTCCTATTTGACATGGAATGACACAGAAGCTAAATTTCTTACTGCTCATCACTTTTTTCTTTGGTCAGTTTTGTTGGCGTATTGTAATATATTGATTATTTCATTTCCTAAAAAGACAGTTTTATTTTTGTAACCGTTATTCTTGCCAATAAATGTTTCCAAATTGAAACTTGAACCTTAATGCATGGTACTCTTTCCATAAAGGTGCTTTGGAAAGCGGTGTACCACAGCATGAAGGGGAACCTTCAGAGGCGATACACAATGCAGAGACTTCACATCTATCCTGACAACAAAATTCCAGAAGAAATTCTAGAAAACATAACCAATCAGCTGAGAACACCACGGCCAGTACCCAAACGCCTTGATGCATACTCTGAAGGGGAAGTCAAGAGTTTCCCCAAAGTTGTCGACCTACCAAAAGACTACGTACTTAGATAGTTGAACAGGTAAGGGTTGGAGAGTGTGTTCCCTCAGAGTTGAGTTAGTACAGATGTAAAGGAGATCAATAGAGAGCAAGTGTAATATAAATTATTTACTAAGAATTAATTTAAACTGTTTTCAAATTTATTCAGTCTAAATTCTCATTTCATAATTCCTTCACCTAGGTATTTTAGTGATTGCAATGCAGTTAATCCAATGCAACAAATATAGTTACATTGAAGTTCATTAGTACAAAAGGGAATAGCATCAAAGTAGTTAATTGCATATATGTTTGTAGTTATACCAACTACAATGGACAGGTTGAACTTTTAACTTCAATGCAAGCAACAAAGATATTTGTCTGCTCATCCATTTTATTTTTGTGATATATAATTTCCAATTTCTACCAAGAAATAGAAATGTGAGTGACGTCAATAACACATTCAAGGGTTTGTAAGGTAGCTATCACATCAATTTCAATGTAGCAGAGCAGTTAAATTCATATTTTTAATGCTACAAATGAGGATTTGAATGCATAACTTCTAATTCAATTTCCCGGTTAACTGCTGGTGATGTGCAAGTCTTTGGCGACGGTGTATGCGCTGACGTACATCATGTTGGCTCGGTGTGCGTTGAAATTTTCGATGGCTTGGGCCCTAGCTTCAGGCCACGCGTACAGGTCCCTGGTTGGAGCAAAGCATCATTAGTCATGCTTAAGTCCTAGACACACAGTTGGTGAACAGTTGGTACAAGTTCTACAGCCTAAAGTAGTCCATAGGTGAAGTGAAATAATAATGTTATCAATAATGTAACAAAAACTTAAATTTAAAAATTTTTGGTCAGGTTTTCTAGAGAATGATTTTTAGCTTGAAACACAGGCACCAGGTTGGATCTGGAGACCTAACAGCAATGTATTGTGATTCAGCAATTGTAAGCTGTAGTACTTGCCGATAAATGGGGCGGACATATTTCATGCGTCCCTGTTCAGTAACAAACGCTAGAGCGCGGGCGACCTGCTCACTCCATTTGCCCTTGATGCAAAGACGGATCCACCTGGAAACAACCCAAATTTTATCAAAATTTTATCAATTGTCTCACTTAACACCATACTGCTACAGAAGTGAAGGCTATAATAAGATCAAATTCTTTTTCAAATAATTAAACTTACTTCATGAGAAAAAGTATTGTCATTGCAAGGTGGCAAGAATTACAAAAACTAATTTTTAGATCTTTTTAATAATTATGAACACTATAACCATCTAAAAAATTGATGCCCATATGGGAATCAATTTTTGAGACGGTTTTAGTGTTCATAATAATAAAATACCCCGTGCATTGCAAGCGTTTGCAATTTAAATAAGATTTCAACTAAATTTTTATCTTTTATTTCATTTAATTCCAGGGGACAATGGGGTTGTTGTTCTGAACTTGACCGAAAGGGTATTCTTGGCATGTACTTGGTGACTGTTGCATTTGTAAGCAAACAAAAAGAGATAAACAATAACGTTATCTAGAAGTTATAACCCACCGGAAACGAATCTCGCAGTTGACAACATCGTTGAAGTTGTAGACGGCTTGCATGGCTTTAAGCTTCTGGACGCTGAATGGCTCCTGCTCCAGCAGTTGTGCAAGGAACTCACGGACTTGCAAGGAGCTGAGCGGCTCGAGGTCAGTGGCTTGGAAGGGACTTTCGAAGTCTCCAGACCAGTCACGCCAGAGTGCGGCTAGAGTGGTGCATGCGTCGGCTAAGGTTGTGTCATATCTGGATGGAGAACAAGGCACTATTAAACACAGGTCAGCAATATTGTGCAATGCTGTTCTGAAAAGCATATTCAATGTGAAAAATTTGTATCAGAGGTATTCACTTGGAGATTATAAGTTACTGCCATACCCAAGATCATTTGAAGTGGATTTCTAAGATGATATTTAGTAAACATGCACGAGTCTCAACAAGCTACTAGTAGCAATTATAGTTGCCGAAGATTGCCTTCTAAAATGAGCTAGAAATATTCCTTACAGGAAAAAAAAAATTTTATTGCCTGGACGTGTTCCTTACAACTCATTTTGATGGAATTAACTAGTCGTATCTATGTATATACTGGAACCTTGACTTGATTTATAACTAGGAAATAGTAGTACAAATTGCAATTCAAAATAAAAAATAACAAGAAATAGTTACTTCAGCCTCTCATACAAGTGCTCCTGCATGCAAGGGAAACGATCATTGAAAATAAAATCTAGCAGGGAAAGTATCTAATTACAAAATCATTTTACTCTGGTATGATGAGCGGCATTCCAGGAGTGTAGAGCCATCCATGCCAATCAACCTGATTCAAGAGGCTACTCTTCTTTGAAAAGTACTGGTACAAAAACTTCTTGAAGTCATCAGTGTCCAGAGACTTGTATTTAAACTCATTCAGGTATGCTTTCAAAAATGGATCAAAAACAGCTGTAAACAATCAGATTTAAAATTAGTTAAAAGTAATTATGATGTTAGTCATTTGATTAGGAGGTTCTAGTCATACCTGACCCTCCAAGCAAATCCTCGAGGTAAAATAGGAAAGTATGGCCTTTTTCATATGGCACTGTTGAGAATGAATCATCTGGGTCAATCCCCCTTAAATCAGGGACCAGGCACGTCAAAGGATCATCTTCTCCTCTTGCTTTGATCTGTTAGTTGGAGTAAATTCACCTTGTAGATGAGATTATCACAAGCCTATCAAAGAATATTTATTTCCAGCTACTTACTGTGTCAGCAAGGTCTTTGAGCCCTCCAATGGCTGAGAAATGTCTGCTAGCGTTTCCATGCATGCGTTGTAGAATTTTCCGCTCAACGAACATTGTAAAACCTTCGTTTAACCAGAAGTGCTGGAAGTTTCGGTTAGTCACCAGATTTCCGGTCCAGCTGTGTGAAATTTCGTGGGCCACCACATCAGCCAATGATCTATCCCCAGCTAGCAATGTTGGTGTTACGAATGTTAGACAAGGATTCTCCATGCCCCCAAAGGGAAACGAAGGGGGCAGAACGAGAAGGTCGTAAATGCCCCAAACGTACGGGCCACAAATTTCTTCGGCTGTAGCCAACATCTGTTCTGTCTCAGCAAACTCATATTCAGCCTTCTCTATGTACTCTTTTTCTGACCAGACATGTGAACGTGGCCCTATTTTTCGTGACACCAATGGACCGACGGCAATTGCCAAAAGATATGAGGGTATCGGGACAGGTTGTCGGAACTTGTGTGAAGTTTTGCCATCAGAAAGAGTTGCTGGCTCTCCTTCCCTTATCGCGCTCATCAAAACAACAAGCTCGGAAGGAGCAGTCACATCAGCTGAATAAGTTGTTTTTACTGAAGGTGTGTCTTGACAGGGCATCAGAGATCGACAGTGAATGGCTTCGCACTGGCTGAAAAGGTATGGGTGCTTTCCTCCTGCTGTTTGCTCAGGTGCCAGCCATTGCAAAGCACTAGACGATGGCAAGGTCTCATACAAGATCTTGATGACATACCTAAAAGTTGGTGTAGTAATTTAGTCATAATCAGTATAATTATTAACAAACATAGCCAATCATTAACATTTCTTATCTCAGCACTTACTTCTCTTCGTTATTTTCTGGCAAAGTTATGTCTAATTTTGAGCCAAATGTCAAGACTGGACTGTTGATGTCGTGTTTTAACGACTGTCCAGATTTGGTGTCAGTTATGGATTTTATTACAAGATCTCTTGAATCAAGAATCTGTTGGACAAAAATTGATCATACAAAAATTATATTTATGCTTTTAAAATATCAATGTATCATTTGATAAATGTAAAAGCCAAGTAAATTTTCATGTTTACTGTCAAGATTCGACTTACCAACTGAGATCCAATTTTTTTCAGCACTGTTAATTCTGAATGACCCCACAATACCTTTTTTTCAAAATCTACATTCAAAGACAGGTGAATGTGGGTTACCACTGCTTCGTCTACAAAAGAAAAACATTCGTAAAAGTCGAAAGGTACCTACATTACTTTACACAAGTTAGGTCTGGATTTTCTATTCATGCTCAACAACTAATCTTTATACTTATGTAGTGGGTTATGTAACAGTATCCTACCCGGTTTTGAATATGAGTTTGGATCAGTCGAGCTGAATCCTTTTGATTCTATCATTTCTGCCATGTAATTGCAGGAGCAGTTTGTTGCATGTAATAACATATTTTGGCCATCAATGCGAGTCTTTAAAAAAATTCCACGGAGGACGAGCCTACGATTTGTAAGCGTTGGTCCAAGTTTGGAAAGCAGATGCTTTAACACTGTCATTGCGATATAATATCAATAATGGGAAAATATTTGCTTATTCTAGAAAGAAACAAAACAATCGAGTGATAAAAACAAATCCTAAAGTATCTATATACTTAGCGAATGCCCATTTGCACTCTTTGATTTTCACATATTGGCATGGAAGAATGATTAGGCTAACCGTCTTTGGGCTAACCTAATCTCTCTTCTCTAACAGCATATATACCGGGATTGGCATGCGATTTAGAACGCGTCTGTAGGTCTTTGGTCTGTAGCGTACACACCTGGTTTAGAGTACGAATTCGGGTCGCCAGGACTTAGCGCTTCCAGAGTTTTGCTCATAGTGTATCCTTTAAAAACTGCTATCACAATAATGCAAATAAACGATGCTTTCAATACAAAGTTTCGTCCGACACGTTCACACCCTCCTCTCACGCGCAACAGCTGTGGACGACACTTGAACGTCAGCTGATTAGATCGATTTTGCAGTTCTCCATACATTTTTGCTGACCGAACACCGAAAGTGTCGGCACTCGAAAACTGCTTATCGCTATATTTCTTATGTAAAGTTTCCACTTCAATCTTCATGGGAACTGATACGGATTTTGAAATATCTTTGGTACAGACAGGAGGAGAGAGAGGTCAGCCTCTTTTCGCCAGGTTGGTCTCGAGGTCAATGGCCCGAAACAATTCATGTGTAAAAGGATTTGGGTATCATGACCAAAATCATGACCATAGATATTATAATTATTTTTCTCCGTCAATTACTAAAATAATTAAGCGTTTATTCCATTTTTGTCGATTTCGAATAGCAAAGTGGGTACACAGTCACGCTTTCTTTCAAATATATTTTACTGCTATCTACGAAATTCAGATATTCTAAATTATAGAAAACTACATTACACACTGGAATCTGCACAGTGTGCTGTATGCTGTAATTAGCGAATGGTTTTAGGGTTACTAGGGCTAGCTTTAGGGTTAGGGGTTCGAACTAGTTCGACACTACACCGGCCAACCCCTTTAATAGAACTATCTACCTTTAGGACTCCGGAATGTTCGGATTCCAGGATTTCCGTAGGTTTGAAAAATCTCAAACTATGACTTATCTTAACCAGTCCTGGCAGCAATAATTACTCTACATATTAAATCATATATCATTCTGATTAATGATCGAGTACCTATCATTAGATTTATTATCGAATTAACGGACCGTTAGATTATTAGTGGATCACTGAAAACAGATTTAACACATTTCAGGAATTATTTGTCAAATTCCTTGCATCGACAGGGAAGTTCGTATTTGCTCACAGGGTTATTCAGCGGCATCTAGGATGTACGTCCATGCGGGGTTAAAATTTTACAATTAGTTTACCCTTATTGAAGGATGAGCGCGTTTGAGTGGCCGATAATCCGCTTGCCTAATAAAGCGGGGATGTTGTATGTTGTATGCGATCATGCATCAAACGCTTTTTTGAACATTTATGTTGCAATTCTGCCGCATGTCTGTCGCATGATTAGCAGGTAGTCAATGGAGACCATTCTTCCACCGAGCTACATTTGAAACACCCCTCAAAGTGCTGATGGGTAGGCTACCTGTGTTTCCACAATGTATAGCGGGCGTGTCTAGATCGCAGGCAACGCCTAGAATGAATAACAAAGTGAATTCTGGAAAGTAAACCGCGAATAACAGAAAGAGGTTTACACGGATGAGTGATGAAGTCTTCACCCCCTGAAGGCTAATTCATTCGTTCAATTTTTCACGATTTTTACGATTTTCTCGTGTATGCATTTACTTCCTATTTAATAGAGAATGTATTTTTGATGATACCTAACAACCTTAGCCGCTAGAGTGTTTTTTTTTAAGTTTTGCAGAACGAAAGCGTCGATGGAATTTTTGTCGTTTGTTCTTTTTATTTCTCGGCTTGCACATCGTCAATAGAATGTAAATGACTACAATTGCTGATGATTAATAAGCGTAGCGAAATCTTCAATTTCACTTGCCACAGAAAAAAATAACTTGTGTGTTTTTTGTTTGTTTTTGTTTGCCTGTCTTAGCGTTCTAGCGGCCAAACGCCTACTCCGATTTGAACGAAATTTTCAGAGCACTTTTTTGTGTTCTTAACTTCGACCCCGTGCGTTTTTTCAGAAAAATCGGTAAAAAAGTTTTAAAACTATTCAAAAGCCATTTAATAAATATGAATAGATTCCATCTCCCTCCCTCTCTCTCTCTCTCTCTCTAGCTTTCGTACGTGTTGAAGAATATTCTTTTTTTCATTATTACTTTTATAGTGATCTAAGATGCTATCGTCTTTTTGTTGTAATGGCCCGCTTCACATTTTGGAATTAATATTCTATCCTATAAAATCATAACGTCATCCTATTGACGTTATGATCTTGCGTTTCGATGTATATTTGATTTTGATCTTTTTCTAGCAGGCTTATTAAAGCCAACTTTTGTTTATACAAATTTGTTGTTATTTTTTTAGCTGATAAGTGTAGTAAAATGTATGATTATCGATCGACAATGCGTTCATTTTATGTGATTCTAACGATGTATTCAACATAAAGTTGTGACATGTAAAATATTATCTCTTAATTTAAGCTCAATCCAGCTGAATATTTTGTTGCAGCTATTTTCATTTAATCGAATTATGAAAAAATCACTGATAATTTCCTTGTCATGCAATACTAGGATAATATACACTTTGTACATTGCTTATAATGCCATCTTGGTTGTCGGTACAGCATTTTCACATAACGGTAAATTGTAACGGTAAGAAAAATGTACTATTTTATTCATGTAATATAAATATGAAAATATTCGCATTACATTCCAAATTATTTTTTCCTTGTCCCTAGACGTGTATTTTTTCCTCTTCACTTTTAGTTGTATCAGCTGGACCGAACGGTTTGGCGTTTTGGAACACTGTTTCTCGTGAGATCACTGAAGTTAAGCAACACTGCGCTGAGTCAGGTATTGTATGAGTGACCATCTTACACGTGATTGATTGAGATCCTTTATTGGCTTAAATAATAAAAAAAAAACAGTTACAAGCCATGAATCCTGTTAGGGATCTTCAGAATGGTACATAAAAGTAATTTTAATAAAATAGGTACAGTTATAATAAATATGACCAGTTTTGATCGTGAGAGACGTTGGAGGGATGAAAGTTGGTACAGCAACTTCATTCGCATTGCTTATCAACCTCTCAACGGTATGTATTTGTGGAGGAATCCTGCTATTCGAGTTGTACCGTCCTTCGAAAGGGACTTTAAGCTGGTGGTCCCCTTGGTGCTCTTCGACAGGAGAAGGCTACTTGCCGGCACTGGGTTTCCCCTCCTCACTTCTAGGCTATGTTAGGTTCACCATCATCATCCACTCATTCAACGAAGCCATTAGACCAGTGCCGCAGAGCTAGATGTCAAAACAGTGCGTCGTTAAACACCACAAATCAATCAGTATTAGCCGCAACGTTTTTGTTGCGCTGAATTGACTAGTTGTTATATCAGATATTGCTTGCCACATTATTGCTGCGGCATGTTGAATTGGTGCTAAGTTAACATATGCGACGCAACATCACGACAGGAACATGTTCACACACGTGTTAAAAAACATTTTCTGGGAATTTGTGCACGGTGTGAACATGTTCCTGTCGCGATTGAGCACCGAAGAAGTTTACTCTGCACTAATTCAACATGCCGCAGCAATAATAGGCAGTAAAAAAACACATCCGTCTCTAACCACTTACCGTTAAATAACGACTTACTAATCGCCTAAGGTTGTGCCCAAACACCATGTGGCATTCAGAATTTGCATCAAATAAAGACTTTGCTCACTAAAGCGATTTTTACTTTGAAACATGAATAACTCCCTCAGTTTGAAACAAGAAAAAAGGGCTGTGCATTCCATATCCTTTGAAATTCTTCTATTGATCAAAACTCTTCACTCGGATTTCCATTCTAAATATTTAACAAAAAGCTGGACTCTCATTCTTGGTCGGTCAAGACGTTGGCTGTTCGATATATAGGAGAAGGTAAATGGGTAAGTAAGAAAAGAACAGAACCTTGTGTGTTTATTACAGAAGCGAAAAAAATGTCTAGCATCTCCATGACTTACCTCATATATGGTGTTTACCAAGGCAACGTTGTTCTTGAAGCAATTACACCGGCATTGACACAGAATTTTTCAACGCTGAGTCAACTTCTAGCTCACAGAAAAATGTTAATTTCACAGCAAGTGATTGGAATTTACCTTAGCAATGGTTCCAATAACCACTTAAACTAGAAATTAATCAAATTGTAGCAGTGGAATAGATGTAGATACGCTGCTAGGAAAGAGAATGTAGGCAAAGCATCAGCAACAGGGCTAAAAAGAATTTTTAACATTTCCTACATTTTTATCTCTCATTTATTGTTATAACATTTAGTTACATATTGTTTACCTTTATCTGCAGGTATATAAAACATCATTTTGCACCCAATTCCCATACTAAACAGCAATGTGGTGTTTCGCTCATTATCATTAATTATTTTTCACGTACTTACTGTAGGTAAAATAGTGGAGAGGAAAATACGTATGAAATATTTCTTTCTGCGCTAATTAAAAGAAATTGCTAATAGTTATCAAACAAATTTCATAATACTGCAGCATTACAACACTCATTTTAGGCCATTTTGCCAAAATATTAAGGACAAAACATCAAGGTTTAACTTGAATTTCTTTTGGCAGAAGACTGAATACTAAGATGCAAGTTTGGCAAAGCAATTTACATTTCAATTTTATTTTTTATTCTGGAGCTTTAAAATGACTGTACATATTTTGAAGGTTTTGTGCAAGACCCACTATTAAACCCTTCTCCATGCACACCAAGCCAAACATATATTTTATCCTCACTTACTCTGAAATTGTAACCACTTAATTTAGAAATAAAATTTAAAAAATAAAACAGTATTTTTTGTAGACACATTCTTTAAGAATGTAGGATTGCACATATGTTTTGTCATCTGGCATTCATAATCTTTAAAGCTTTAAGTTGAAAAGCAAACATGAATCTTCTCATCTCTTTATGCTATGCATGTACAACTATACAATAGAAGTCATTCCTAGAATATGTGTAAACACTCACTGCCTTGTCTTCTTTCAAACATATTGTTCGATGACATTGATGAAATATAAATGACAACCTCTTCAAGATGCCTGAGCATCTTTCACCAGGCATCTTTCACAATGTGTGACCACACTCGAACTTTTATAACTATCCTACTATCATATTTAAGAACTTCAAAAACCCACATGTTTAGCACTTCTATGGATATACATTATAAAATACCAATTAGAAAGAAATCAACCATTTTATATATTCAACTGCGCCGTTTCTATTTGTTACAAACAGTATTGTACTTTATATACACAACGAAATGCCAGGCACTTTGGAGGAACTGAAATAAATGCAGCAGCTGTCTATTTGAGAATGGAAGCAGTTTGGAATATTGTGCGGTGCCTATTTCACCGTGCTACCAACGATGCATGAGTTAACGATAGGCCTTGGATTCTGGTCCCTCCAGACACGACAAGCACCTTCTCAACAATGTCCACTACTAACAGGCTGGCTTGCTGTATTCGCATATTGTTACATAGGTATTTCAAACAGCGATCAAGTATTATATACTCGTCAACTGGAAATTATGTCAATGTCACTTTGTAAAAGATCAGTTCTAAAAAATTTGCAATATCAAAATTTCTAAGGTACAATAACTAAGACCTGTTTTCGATGCATCGTTTTCATTTCTCACAAGTGTCAGGTTCTCACGGCATTATTGAAACGTGCACATATTTCTTCGGCTGTAGCACAATTTGCTACTGAATGCCTATAAGCTAGCACTAAAAAATGAGTAGTAGAATATTCAATATTTAAAATACTGAATGAACAATAATGATGAATAATTAAGTAGGTAGGTAATCTTAATTTATATACCTAGTGTTTAAGTAAAAATTGAAATATCGTGCCCACAGGTCATGGACTTCAGGTCATTGTGATGTTAGCACCTTAGCTCAGATCAAAGCCTCACTCCCCATTCTGTCTAAAGTAAGTGGCCCACTTACGTAATATCATGTTCAACTGCAACAGCAACAGCAGCAAAGCCAAATGTGCTCCAGATTTGAAGTGAAGAATGAGTCACTTTTTGCTCCAGCACCAGCGCAGTATGATTAAAAATATTTGGAATAAGAAGTACACACTGAGATTCACAATAGAGAAGAAGCATTTAAAAATTTGAGTATGTGTACAAGTATAGGTAATCAGGTACCTACGTTATCTTTATTGAGATTCTAAATATTGGCACTTTAAATTGAATTTAAAGGTGTCAATCCCATCATGGCAAAGAGAAGAATATAATGATCTTCCAGATTTCTCAAACAAATGTTTTTATGTTGGACAGTTGAAGTAACTAAGGTTACAGAATTCTGTATTTGGCTTCACTGCTATAGCTCGAGATTCACTCTTTCCAACTCATCCGCCTACCTCTCCGCCTACCTGAGCCGCTCCCTCCACCCACAACCTTCTGAGCACTTGGCTCAAGGCTTAATGAGTTTCGTCCACCTCTTCCTGGCAGCCGCGACCCAGCCTTTGGAAGGTCAGAGTCGTTGGAACGACTCCCAGCGGACGTCATCCGACTCATGGGTCAGGTACCGGTTTCCCACCTGGGTTTCCAGCTCTCGCAGGTCGGTCCAGGTGTGGTAATCCTGCAAATAGATAACACATCAGAGAATACTGCATTGGGGCGCACCGCTCACCTGCTTGCGACAGCATGGCTCGTTGAATTTCAAGGGCATAGCAAAAAGCTAGGAGAATAATTGTGAGGACCAAAGGCCAACGATATGCCAAACTTAACAAAAAAATGATGATCACATTTTTTTCTGAAACATTTGGGCTTTAGTCAGTAGACAGTATTATGATTGCATCGCATGGATTTTGTCTAAATGTTACAATTCATTTTTTGGCTCACAACATATACAATCTCTTTCCCACCTTTAAGCATGTCTTAAGAAAATGTTGGACAAACCTGTAACCAGACGTGCGTTAGAGTCTTGTCCACCGTGTAGCGCTTCCGCTGCTTTACTTGCAGCAAGTTGTTGATCAAGTCAATGGCTGTAAATTAGAGAAGAAATTTGAAGAGTCGGCATTTTTTAATTCATTTTTAGCTGATTCTGTTGCAGTATATCACAAATCTTCGATGCAGAAATGTGTTGGATAGCAGACACAGATATTGTCAGGTATAATCTATCGATTGAAAGTGCAACTCCTGGTCATGACATGAAATTAATTTATATTTTAGAATACATTTGGGCAAAGCTAACAAAACCGGAAAGCTCAACGCACCGGAAGGGTTGCAGATATTGTGTCCCAGGAGATAAAATTGTTGTTTACTTTTTGGCAAAATTCTAAGACAAGAACTGAGAGGGATGATTTACAACTGTTCCTATTTGTAAAATGTCTGAGCTATTTCCAACATTCGTAATTTAATCAAGAAATAACATAAGATGAACAATCTTTTTCTTCCTAAATTCACTTATCCACCATTAGGCACCTGGCATCAGTATCACCGAAAGGTCTTACCATCTGCTGAGATTTCCTTCCATGGGTTGGGAGGATACATGAATGCCGCATTCTGGATTTGCTCGTTGATGTCTTCGTCCTCGTTGAACGGAAAAGTTCCGCTGAGACTGACATAAACAATGACTCCCACGCTCCACATGTCCAGAGAACGGTTGTAGCCCTTGTTGCGGAGGACTTCGGGGGCTACACGAAAGAGTTGTAAGCAAATTAGAATAATAGATCTACACACTAAACACATCGGTGAAATGTTGGGTCTAAAGCAGGAGTTCAAAAGTTACTAGGACCAAAAAGCTACGTTAGTTAGCAAGAAACATTGTACTAAGGTTCTGTGTGTATTTTGGCTAAAAAGACAGACTGGAGCTTTACCAACATATGAGAGTTCTTACCAAGATAGGCTGGAGTGCCAACGACCGAGCGCCGAAAAGATTTCTCGCCAATGATTCGAGCGAAACCAAAGTCACACAGCTTGACTTGTGGGTAGTCGGAATCAGAGCTGAGCAGGACATTTTCAGGCTTCAAGTCACAGTGGACAATGTTCTTGCTGTGTAAGTGTTTCAGCGCAATGAGGATCTGCAATGAAAAACCGCAAAATGTTAAATTTTAAATGTTTTGTAAGAGTAATGCCGATAAAGTCTCCAAGTAGCCAACAAGAAATGTAAGCTGGAAATTTTTAAAATTTAAAACTGAGATATAAAAATGCAAGATGCCAAAATATTGGTGAAAGGTTGGAAGGAGGAAACACAATTTACCAAGGTAGAAATGGCAAATTGCAAAACGTAGCATCTCTTATCATCTTACTCAATTGCCATTGGCCATTGATAACTTTGTAAGCAGCACTCCTTCCTCCTCCCAATTTTTATTTGAGTGATCAAATTTGCAAATTAGATTGCTGCACCAAACTCACTGCAAAAGGTTTTTTGGAAAACAAATAATTGCATGAAAATTTGAATAGAATTAAGCATTTGATTTGGATACACAACCAAATCTGTGAGGGATATTATTAAAAAACCTGCAATTTGTAATCTGATTAATCAAATGACATCGTGGAAATACTCAAAATATTCAATAAACCCTGAGAGGTCAATGAGTTTCAACAGTACTTCTCACGAACCTGTGTTATGAGAAACTTTGTGATGCGTTCGCTGAGTCGCCCGCGTTCGCTGGATAAGATCATCTCTAGCATGTCGCCTTTGAGCTTCTCCATGACGACAAAGATGCGCTCGGGCGTCTCGAACATGCGCTCTAGGTTCACAACGCCCGAGTGTGACAGGTTCTGCAGGATCGCCACTTCATTCTTTAGTTGTGCCTCCTGCTTCGTCGGGAACCGAAGCTTGTCGATCACCTGAGACACAACGTCAACAAACAATGATGTTGGGTGCACCTTAAAGTCTTAAAGTACAGTCTTGCTTGCAGTGACAGAAGCATTAAGCCACAGTGTGATTTATCAGTTCACAACTGATAGAACTTGTCCAGGAAGTAGTGTTCCCTCCTTCCAAAATTCTTCCCAAATTCACTTCAGTTAGGGGTCTAGAGATAGGATCGGCTGTTTTGCAAGATATTTCATTGATGATTCTTGATTGCCTTCAAAGTTATGAAGCGTCGACGATCACATTTAGCTTGCAATTCAACTAACGCAGCATTTTTTTTTTTAGCTATTTTAGAGACAATAAATAATTCCATAAAAAAATACAGTTTTCTACGACCATGAAATAAAACAACCTTATTTTCCCATCAATGTTAAAAGTCCCTCAATTGCTGTTAATCTACAAAATCTGGATGGCAATAGGCATGAAATTCTCCCAATGTAGCCTTGATCTGTGTCAATTCTAGGAGAATTAAAACTGCACAAATACGTGAAATTGTTTATGAGTTCTGACCTAAAACATGAAAAGCCTCAATGAAAAAAATCCTCTTTCTTTCGAAAATTTAAGTCCCCCAATTACTGTTATTCTACATAACCGATCCCAGTACTAGTACCTTGATGGCAACAGAGCGGGCAGACTTCCGATGCACCCCTCCGTAGACGATACCAAACTGGCCTGAGCCAAGCACCTCGTCAGGGAAGATCTGGTACAGCACGCTCATATCTGTCACGCGCTCCTCGGGCTCGCCAGCGCTGCTGGGGGCTGCCGGAAATGCATAAAACCGTGTCGTTGTTAGCTGTTGCACATACCAAGGCATAGACATCAGAACTGGCTCGTCAGGAAAGGCCCTTTTAGTTGGAAAGGAATCGCCAAGCCATTAAACAGTAGCGACTTGTTTCCAGGGTGCACAGTGTGAGCTGGGCCAAAAAAATAAATAATCTCAAGCTTTAGTGGGTATTGCTTAGAGAATTCTAGGTTTTGATGAAGAATCAAAGTAGTATGTTGCAAACTGCTCTCACATTTTCCAGTGAATACTGGAACAATTTTACTGTTGATTTCAAGAGGTATAAAATAATGATATTGCACTAGCCAGAAACAATCAAATCAAATACAGTTACGTCTGGTTTTACCAAAATCTTGCATCCTAGTTGCCTCCTAGTAGAACTACATTATATTACAACTATCATTAGACACTTCATCATTGGCCGCCCACTGTGGACAAAGGGCTTGTATTTACCGGTGTTGGTCTGCACGGGCATGAGCGCTTGTCGAATTGCGTGCTCCCAGCTCTTGGCAAGGTGAGCACCCGACCCACTGTCTGCGGATGGCACGATCCCACTGTCTTTCAACTCCTCCCCAACGTAGTAGTCCACGTTAGCCGTGCGTAGCTCGAAACAGTGCATCACGTCTGCAACACACCATGACAGGTGCGTAAAAGATGTATATTTGCAAAGCAGGAGTAGGATTCTGAGAAAGCAGACCAACTGGCTAAAATCAAAGATCTACATAAGTGATGATTTATCACACAGTATTGTGAGAAATATTTTCTTTAATTTTTTTCTTTATAACTGAATGTAGGAAAGGTATTCTATTTCATTTTAAAATGCCAGAAAAACAAATTTGATTTAATTTCCTATTTATCTATATCCAACAGCAGTATCATTGTGATGAAGTTTGCTTACAAATCATATTTTAGACAGTGTGCAATAAAGTTTCATGCGCAAAACCTACCTCCGCCACCCTGCGGACTTCTTGCTGAGTCGACGGTGAGAATTTCAGACAGCGGGATCTCCTTGTAGTACTTGGATCCCGTGTCGCTTTGGAAGAAAGTCAATGACTTGCTGTCCAGTCGCCAGTAGTGCCTCTTGCGCTGAAAATATAATCATAGCATCGATTGCAGACTTTTGGGGGACAGTGAAAGATCAACGCAATTTTCTTTTTATGATCTGTGACCATTGATTTGTGCAAAATTACTTAATATCTACGGTGTAAGCCGTAAAGTTGTTGTCAGAAATTTAAAGGACATTTGAATTGCAATGGTCAAGCAAATCTATTTAAGACAACTATTTTATTTTTCACTAGACGAGTCTGTTTTTCAACATTGATCGATCATGTTCAATGTTACCATTCTGTCCTTGTTGGTGAGATGCACCATCCAGCCCTCCTTGATAACTTTGGAGCCGCGGCGTTTGGTGTGTTTCACGGATTGTACGATTCGCATCAGCGGGATGTTGTTGCTCGGCGATGAAGTTGTCGGCTGCTTGCTGCTGTCCCCGTCGTGGCCCGGGATCAAGTCCTGTAGTGGCCAGAGGAAACACGGTGTTATGCAACCCCTGCTTTAAGGCAACAAATCTTTCCACTCTGCCAGAAAAAGTAGACTTGGTGGTGATGGAAAGTCCTCATTTATAAATCGGCACATTTTTCTTTTGCTCCAGATAGAAAGTGTGTTTACAAATTTCCCAAAATGTTGTTAAATTCCAAGAAAACTCAAGAATGACAAGAATTTATAAAATATTGTAATTAACTTATTAAATTTGGTTGGTTATTACTTATTAGCATAGGTAGCAGGTAAATCTTGCAGTGTTATAGCGGCTGTAATGTGGAGGATTAGTTCCATTGAAACGCTGCCACATCGCTGGCAATAGACAATGTCGCTGTTTTAGACGTAATTTTTTTAAACTCATTGGCGAGACTTACAACGTACGACGCGGCGCCGTTGGGCACGTTGCACTTGCGAGCACCGGGCGGGGACCCAGAATCTGCATCGCTGTCATCTTCGTTGGCGTCCGGCCCACCCTCCCCTTCCCGCTCAGGCTCGCTGTTCACTCCGCTGTCTGCGCCATGGAAAAGAAGGGTTAGCGCACGGGCAGTTTTATAACACTCTATTCAGTAAACTTCCCACCTTGACGATTATCTCAATATTCTTAACTTAATTTGGGGAAACTGTTTTTGTAAATTTGAAAGCAGTTGACAAAGATATAAACTCAAATACACCTTAAATTAAAAGTAAATTAACCTTAAAAATTGCAAGCAATGTGCTAAAAATAAGAAACAAGGTCCAATCAATGGAAAATTGCCTTTAATTGTTCAATGAATGGAATTGATAGAGTATTTAAGAAATGCTGTCAAAATTTATATTTTCAATGATTTACACACAACATTTCTCTTTTTAGAGGTCTCAAAACCCCCACTACCTACATTATTTAATAAAAGTTTTTCCAAACAAGAGTTGAAAAGCCTCTGTTCCACCCACCTGTCTGCGGACTCTCGCCGGGACAGTCCTTGGCGATCTTGTCGATGCACTTCTTGTGCGCGTTGACGTGGCAGTCCTTACACTGAACGCCCTGCTTGAACAGCCCCTTGAGTAGCTTGCGGCACAGCTGGCAGACTGTCGGACGGGTGTATGAATGCAGCACGAACGTGTGCGGGATTTTAATGCGGCCTGCCATCTCCTTCTCCACCCATGCCGGCCGGCCGCCAAGCGACGGCGAGCGGCTCTGCTTACGCATCGCCATGCTCGGCAGCAGCTGATAACGTGGTGCGTGGTAGTTTAGTCGATTGCCAAGCGTCGCTAACATTTTATAGAACCTTTATAGAGCCTTTTAAGCCGTTATACAAAGTATATCAGTGTGTAAATTTGCTCTTTTGGATACATTTGTTAAGATCTTTCAAACAAGCAAAGCAGATAATGAACTTTCTACTTGCATACCTAGATTTTCCTGCTTTTAATTAGTCTATTGCCTAAATTAAATTATTGCTGTAACTTACTGTACTACTTGGAAACTGTTTAGAAATTGGCTGGACCTCTGTTGTCAAAAATTGTTTTTTCTTGGAGGTTCATTTTAAAAGCTAAATGAGAATCACTCACGAAAAGGTACCCTGTAGGGGAGACTGGGGCTAGTTGTTACAGGGGCAAGTTGTTACAATCGACTTTAAAAACAGGGGATTTGAAATATCGCGGTGTCATTAATATCAGTGTTAGCTATTAGGTCGCTCGTCAGTCTGAAACTGCAAAACTAGTCCGAAGCGCCGAAGTATGGAAATTATTGAAGATAAAACGATTTGAACACCACGAGGCAAGATATAATCTTTTTCTTTTTTCCTTCCCAGCTGTTTAATTTTAATGCAATCCTGCATCTTGTGTTACCTGTTAGCCCCACATATTCTTGTAATGCCAATAGTTATTTCCGGGCTGATATTCAAATAGGTCGTGAAATAATAGCACTAATGTAATTGAAGTGCTACTGGGGCAAGTTGTTACAGTTCATTTTTTGTGTGGGTCTGGATATGATGTGCGATTATGGGACACTGCCTTTTCTATTTTACGCTGGATTTATTTTTTGGGTTTCATTTTCCGTTTGTACAAAATATAGTATGATAGTTTCCATTAGATTTCCAGGTTATAAAATGTGAATTTATAGGAGAAACATTGACATATTGACATAATATGAGATAAGAAGCGAAAAGCGCCAACGGACGTCAACGAGAACTCTCCTCCGGAGGAGGACGACGAAGACTGTTTGTTTTGTCTGTTCTCAACTCTTCTCCAAATCAGGCCCCGCAGAACTAGACATGATTCAGTGCATTCAGTGTTCGACTTGGGCGCATGTGAAGTGTATTGTATTCACACCAGAACATATTCGCGTAGATTGCATGTAAGCGATTGATACAGTTGTATGTTGATTCAGTAAATATAACATTTCACTTAAAAAAAAAACCCTCATATTCATTATCTATTAAACATTATTTATAATCAGCTCATTTTTGTTTTTTCCCTATTAACTAGGTACTGTATCAACTTGCCCCTGACCTGTAACAACTTGCCCCGACACGGGGCAAGTTGTTATACTTTACAATTAGGCAAATTTTACGTTATCACGTGTCTATTAAAAGAATTTACAATGTTATAAAAATTATTTCTATTAGTCAAAAGATGTGCAAATACATTGCCAAATTTAAAACCCATGAAAATTTTGTTAAATGTCCACAAAAAAATCAAACGTCGAAATTGTAACAACTAGCCCCAGTCTCCCCTACCCATAAACATATTTTTAAATAACCATAAGTTAAAGTTAAACTTAGGTTAAACTTAGAGAGAAAATTGACTGTTAAGAAAACAAAATTTACTCTGCAGCTTTTTCTAGTTGATGTAACTGCTACACTGCTAATTGACAGAGATGGAATCAAGAAAGCATTCATCTAAAAATAATATAAAGATTCTTACAAGTCCGCTTTCGTCGGAAGCCGAAGTCAGTGATGATGTGGATCCTGTTTCTGACGGGCTCCGAGGAACGTGAAGTGTCGATGACCGTCTTCGCTTGACATAAGTGCAGTTGTTGGGGATCTTGATGACACACCTGAGTTCAGAACATGAACGGTTAAGCCTTTACTATCATGCAGTATTACCCTAGTCCCCTGGCCATCTAGGTGGCAGGCATCTTATTACAGTAGCTATCGAATAATACATACATTTGTTGGATTCTGCAATGACAAGAGCAGACACGAAAGGAGGTTTAGAGTTAAAGGATCTCGCCGCATAACCAGGTTTACCTCTTATGAAAGTTGAGGCCGCAGCCCTCGCATTTGAGCCCTTGGCGCACGAGCCCGAACAACATTTCTCCGCACGAATCGCAGAACGTAGGCGCCTTGTATGAGTGCACAGCCAACGCATGCGGCCGAATTGGAGCTTCAAGCTCAGGCACTTGCGCTATCACCAAACAAGGCATTCACATTAAGTCAGAATCAAGAGCAAGTGGTACCAAGGGCTAATATCTAGTAATTTACAATCAAGACCTGGCTCTTTTTTAAAAGTAAGGAAAATATTATTATAAGGCAGCTACTAACCAGTTAACACAATTTCCACAAGAGTTTCATCTGAAATCTCAGATGTAGAGTTGATTAACTGCATGATGTTTGTGCAGTTGTAATCGTGTCGAAATAATATCAGTCGTTCGCTTAGTCGGGTAAGGCCATGATCAGGGCACTAAAATAAACAATATATATCATTAAAACAAAGTACAATACTGCCAATAACATAACTGTAGTACATGTTACATGTTTACAAAGAAAGATATATTCATGGTACAGAGACAAGAGGCACTTACTTTTCTGTTTATGAAATCACAAGCAAGATCTTTTAATGTCTTGAGACCTAAAGTCCCAACAGGAGCTGTAACTGTGTCTCGAGTAAGACCCAGCTGGAATAGAAAAGTCACCTCCGGGCCTTCCATTTTATACTCCATCCTGACCTAAAATAGAGTTAAAAATAATTACCAACTTCCCCATTAGACACTGAAAAATGATAAACGAGCACAGGGCCCGATGGGCAGTATCATAAAAGAAAGGGATTGTCCTTAAAAATAAATCCGACATTGATCAGTCAAGGTACGCAACAGCGGTATATTTAAATTTATTGGCAAAATATTATAAACAAAGAGCACAACACATGTTGTCAGCCTTGTAATTATCATGTTTCAAAAAGGTGGAGGAAATGAAGGGTGTCGAATACTTAAAAATAGGGTATAAAATCTCATTGCAATTCTTTGGGATTTATGTACCTAAATATCGTGGTTTTTTTCCTAACTGCCAGCGAATCAGTTATCAGTCGTAATCACCAGCAGAATCATATCACTTCTAAGAGGTATTTAAACCCGTCATCTTAACAGGTGGCCGCATACCACCCTTCACTTCAACGTGTCAATATCCAGCTGCTGAGAGTCATCTTACTCATTTCCCGTCAAGATCCATTAGAAATGATTATTGTGGGCTGTATTAATGGCAAAAATCTGGAGTTTGATAATCTGCAATGCCGTTTCTAGCAGATATTTAGATCTAAATTGCTGACATGACATATCTGCTCTAGTAAACACTACAGGTATCGCCCAGCCTACCATAACTTAAATCCCGTTAGCACTAGAAGACCCACCTGCTAAATCAGGCCAAAATGCCTTTTGAATATTCTTCTGTTATAATATCATACTACGTGATGATTTCCATCCGTTTCCATTGATTGCGGCGCGTAACTTCATGCCCAAAGATCGATAGCACTCAAATTGATTTACAAGAACACGACCACAAGCACATCCCCAGACGTGGTGTCTCCTGCAGAACGGACTGCAGACCGATCATTGATGGGATGGGGTCAAACACACTTGCACACACACAAACCCGTCCTGACAACCAATGCAGCCAACATGCAAAACTGCATGAAGTTCGCGGTAATTTCAATTTGGCTTCGGAGGCTGCAGTAACTAATCGGCAAATTTATCGCTAGGTACACGACACCATAATCCACAATTTGGATCCCCCACACTGAAACCTGTCCTGAATGCTGTGATTATTTGTGTGTAATATGGTCTGACATTGCTACAAATCGAATCTGTGGGCAATAAGTATCTACAACGCCACACAATGGAATAAATACCCCATTCTCAACTTTCCATTGAGACAGCACAAAGCCAGCTTCAATCTTTAAAGTTCACCATTTGCCCCCCCCCCCCCCCCCCCCCCCATCTGACACTACACCAAGGAGGTATGTTAAGGCAAGGAAAATGTAATAAAGCAACACAAACATTCCATCAGCTCAAGATCTTTAATCAATGAAAATGCTCAATTTTCTCCAAACATATATATAAATCTGATTCAACAATTAATTATATGTTTAATTGAGGTCTCGATTATCCAATGAGTGCTTTTATGCATTTGAATCAAAGTTATCGACGGTGATTTTGTTTTCTCATTACTCTCTTTTTCGGCAAACTAAGAGGTACCCGTAACGTGGCTACAGTGGAGTCTTTTAGACAAACTGCCCCTAATGCTAGGCTGAACACTTTCAGCTTGTCAATAGTATGATCTAGGGATGTGGCTAGCTGTTTCAGACAAACTTGAAAGTTAAAGAGCAACATGGTTAGCACAATAATGTGGCAGGCTGCCTTGTCTTTCATCACCGTAGTACACAACCTATAAAAAAAGTGCAAAATATTCATTAAAACATATTTAAAACATTTCTAAAAGCTGACAGCAAAGTTTAAAAAGAAAAAAAAAAATCAAACTGGAATTAAAAAAACACTGCTTGAAATTGAAAATACTACATTTGATAGGCTAGATACACAAAATCTGACGAGACAATTGCAGTTTATTGTAAATATAAGCATTTCACCAGCAGACACAGAAACAACCAGCATATCTACATCTACATACCACCAAGGGAGGCTGGTAATGGTATAAAATTGTCAAAATATCATATTCCTGACATTAAATTTGATAACTCTGCAGAAATTCCATCCACAACTACCTAGGAAAAAGAAACAAATAGTTAAAAGCATACCTTGTGTTTCTTGGCCCTGGCAAGGAAAATTCTTGTATCAGCTTTTCATTGACCAAACTTGAGGTTTTGCACAGTTTTTCAGTGTCAGCAAAGGGTTTGTTTAAGTTACATCTGGCATGCATAATCAGATAATCAATGTAAATAAGGAGTTCTAGATCCTGTTTTAACTGATTTTTGTTATTAGCATTTTTTTCTAAGACCAGAGGTAAATTTTCTACCAAGAATGTTGAATATTGGGTCTTCAATGAATCAAGCGAAGCATTTTTTACATTGCGTGCTTCTGGTTTCAAACTCCGTAAGTTAACTTTTGAAATCAAATCAAACAGTTGGTATACGTCTTCTTTTCTTTTAGCATCACAGTTCCAAGGAATGCCTCCAGGAGCAGAGTCTTGCTTCAATTCAGTGAAGCTAACATCAACGGTCTGCAACACTTCCTGAAGGTCTTCGTGTAACTCTGTGTTAACCGTTTTTGATCTCTCTCGAAGATCATTCATTCGTCTTCCTCTCTTAGAACCAAACTTCTGGGTTAAATTTTGCATTTTAACATCGTATGACAAATCTAAATCTTTAATCTCCTTCTTTTCTGTGTTTATGCATGGAGCAAGAATACTCATTTCAGACTCTATGAGCCGAATCTTATTAGTTTTTCTATTTCGAATAGCAAGCATTGTTTTACAGGTGTCTTCATTTCCAATTGAAGGTGATCCCTGATAAGAGACAGTATTTAAGCCAGTTTCTAGTTTGAGGGACCGAGTTTTTCTTTTTTTGTTGATGAAAACATTGCACTGGAATGTACCCGCTTTCTTTGGAAGTAGTTCTCCATGTTGAAATGTTACTAAGGAAAAAAAATATTATTAGCTCAAACTTTCTAAGAAGGCATGTGGATGTTATAGCATGAGGTTACAGCTGGACTAAGCAAAAATCCCAAATAATTTGAGTTTAAATAGAGAAAAAGTGCTGCTTTGAAAAAAGTATTCTAAACATTTAAACTGCAAATGAGACATACTTTCGATACTGTGCTTTTACTGAGACATCACCCATTAACAAGGGCAGGCAAACCTCAGTTTCTTGTAAATCATGTTGGTTCCGATCACAATACAAGTTTCTGATTACCACAGCAAAAGGGTAAGTAACAGAGGTAGTTGTATTATTCCAAAGATAAAGCTCAAGCTGATACAAATGAAACATTGCTAGTACCGACTGTCAAGCTACTTAGATATTTAATAAAGCAATCCATAGTGCCCAACACAAAATTGTATTCACTAACACAGCAGTAGAAGCATTTTGAAAAAGCGGCTGCTCTTATTTGCTTGCGGGTTGGCACAGCCTCTTTTGTTCCAAGGATTCTCAGATTTTTAACAAACTTTTATATACAAACCTAAGACTTGAGTATGCATAAAAATATTTGGGTTCAGTGGTGTAAAACTGGGTGTAAATAACCGCTAAATATATCAAAAATTAAATTAAAAAGAGGTTAAGTTGGCAGCAAACTGGAAGACTGACCAGTCAGTGATTCTGCGCGTGTAAATTGCAGTAGATCTTTTTTAATATCTGCGAGAATAAGAGTGTACATTACCAAGTACTGGTGAAAGAAAGTTTTCGTCTTTAAATTTCACTTCATCTATTGTACATTTAATCCTTTCGCTCATCGTAAACTACACTTCCACACGTGCTCAAGTACGATTTCCGAAGTTCGATCCAAGAGTGTAGGTTAGGTTCTAGTGAATACAGGGTTCCCAACTTCCGAAATAAAATGGGACTGTATCATGCCACACGTAGATCAATATTATTGTCAAAACTTCCTCCGCTTTCACTTCTCAACAAAACTCTGTCTCGACTAGTCGGTACTGCACCAGCTAAATCTATTCGCAGCAAAATGGTACAGATCTCAGAATATATTCGTTTTAATTCCTATGTCTAGTGTAGCTTTTGGCATATCACATCTCCGGCCAAACCAAAGGGTGGCAAGGGTTTAAAATTTAAATATCCCTAGTTGGATTATCTTGGTTGGTTTATTTACAGTTATATTTTAATACAATTTCGTCTTTGCTTTTTATTCACTCTCAAAATTTTCAAAAGTGAAAAGCAAAATGAATATGAACATATTGTTAAATAATTGTTAGTCTATACATTCCTACAGGTGTGGGTTGCCACCCTAGTATTTGGATCAATGAGCAACAGGCTGCTCTGAAAACTACCATTCACCAGGAAACATGGTTTTAATGTTATTTTGAAATAAATATCCTTATCAGGTCATCAAAGTTCAAGATCAATTATTTCAATAGACTTGAAAGTAAAAAATGTACCAAATTTACAATGTTTCAGCAAATTTATGATTAGTATAAAATATGACTTTATTGCAGATTTTAATATTTTACAGGCAGGAAAATTGACTGCAGATGATCGTACCAGCATACTTCAGCCTCTTCTTAATGGGGGCTGGAGCATGGTAGAAAACCGAGACGCAATAAAGAAGGAGTTTCTTTTCGCTGACTTCAACCAGGCTTTTGGCTTCATGAGTCGGGTGGCACTTCTCGCAGAAAAAATGGACCATCACCCAGAATGGTTCAACGTTTATAACAAAGTACAGGTGACTCTCTCATCCCACGACGTTAGCGGGCTGAGTAAACGAGACGTAAAGCTCGCATCCTTCATGGATTCGGTTGCTGACACACCAAGTAAATAAGCTCTCTGTGAACCCTCAAATGTATTATCTCGTCTTGTTAAAGCAAGTTCAGTGGCGTTAATTGACAATACATACAATATATGAAACATAAAATAAACATAAAATTATCATCTATAGTGTTTTTCTTACTGCAAATATTATGTTGATCCTTTTAAGAAACAGTCCTGAGGATGAGTTGTGTATTTGTATTTGTATTTGTATTTATTTCTGTCTCAGGACACATGCATGGTATACGTATAAGACAAGTCATGAAAATAACTAATAACTAATAACTAATAATGAATAACTAATAATAATAATTTACTCAATTGATAATAATTAGAAATTAAATTAAAATGGGATAACCTTAACTAGGATGAGTAAGACAGTTGGTGTGAGTATCATAGTGTTGGTATGTTGAGGATTGGGAACTTTATTAAGGCTGCTGGAGGTTTAGGGGGTGGGATTTGTCTGGAAATTGAGGTATTCGTCGAGGGAGTAAAATGGGTTTTGAAGGAGAAAGTTGCGAAGGCTGGAGTCAAAGGTTGTGCGTTTAGGCGAGTGGGCGATTTGGTAGGGAAGGTGGTTGTGTACTTTAGTGCATAGGTAGAGCGGACTGTGTTTATATAGGGAGAGAGCATGGGGGATGGACCGGATTTCATTACGTTGCCTTGTCGCATGCGAGTGGACTGCGGAGTTAAGAGGGAAGAGGTGGGGGTGTGAGCGAACAAGGGTGCAGGCTATTTGGATGAGGGTGCTGGAGAGAGTAAGGATTTTCAGGGAAATAAAGTGGGGTCTGCAGGTCTTGCGGCGGGATATTCCAGCAATTACGCGGATGGCTTGTTTTTGGGCTGTGAAGATACGTTTGGCTTGAGGGGAGGTGCCCCAGAACAGGAGGCCATAAGAAAGGTGTGAGTGGAGGTGAGCGTGATAGACTAGGTTTAGGGTATGGGAGTTAACTATGCGTTTCAGTCTGCGGAGGAGGAAACAGGTACTTTTAATTTTGGACAGGGTTTTTTGGGTGTGAATGGACCAGTCTAGGTCTGAGGTTATGTGGATCCCCAGAAATTTAGTTGATGTGGCGCTGGGGATTATCTTATTGTTGACCCGTATGAGTGGCGTGGAGTTAGGAAATTTGGTTTTTGTGTGGAAGTTTATGAAGGTGGATTTGGAAGGCTGTAGCGCAAGTCGGTTGTTTAGGCAGAACGTTGAGATGATGGTAGCCTGGAAGTTGGCGGTTTGCGTAATGGTATTGATGGGCTGTGATTTAGGGCTAGTGAGTAGGTGGCTCGTGTCGTCAGCGAACTGAAAGAGTGCGCCTTGTGTTACATGTTGGGGGAGGTCGTTGACATATAGGAGGAATAGGAGCGGAGAGAGGACGGAGCCTTGGGGTACTCCTTGCTTTATTGCGACAGGGGAGGATAGAGTGGGGGGGCGGCCAGGGGTTGAGGAGTTTATTCGGACGACTTGGGTGCGATTGGAAAGGAATGAGGCAATCCACTTATTGGCGGTGCCTCGGATACCTAGGGAGTGGAGTTTAGATAGGAGCAGGTTGTGGTCTATGGTGTCGAAAGCTTTGCTTAGGTCGTAAAAGAGTCCTAAGGCGTGGTCACCGTTGTCCAGGGCAGTGTATAGGGAAGAGAGAAATTGGAAAACAGCTGTGAGGGTGGACTTGTTCTTCTGGAATCCATGCTGACAGTCAGCGAGGATTTTGTGGGAGTTTAGGAACGATAGGAGGCGGGACATCATGATTTTTTCTATGAATTTGGAAAGGGAGGATAGAAGAGATATGGGCCTGTAGTTGTCCACGCTACATTTGTCACCCTTTTTGTGTATTGGAATGATAACGGCTTGCTTGAGTTTAGAGGGGAAAACGCCTGTTTTGAATGAGCTGTTAATGATTAGTGTGAGGGGCTCGGTAAGGTAATCTATGTTGCTGGCGAGGAGTGATCCGGGGAGTGTAACAGCAAGTAGGAGATGGAAGTGAAGCAAGGAAAATTAAGCCAGAAACTCAGCTTGTAAACGAGACACATAGGCGATTTAAAGAGAAATAAAAACCAATTTTATTGACAACACCTAGCTACAAAATACAAGTAATAATTACAGAAGGAAACTGTTCAGAACTAGAAACAACAAAATGCATCATCACAGAATCACGTAAAACATTTATATATATGAACAATTAACATGTAACATTAAAGAAGAACCCTATCTAAAGATCCCCTGCAAAATATGTTTGATTGAAAATAATGACCAATAACAAAACAGTAATTTGGGCTTAAAGAAGACAATAAAATTTTTACACATATATATGGGGGTGGGTTTAAGATGGCTTTATTATTTTGCAGTTGGAGTTGAGAGTATAACTGTTAGGTTAAAAATGTATACATTCTAAACTTCAAACTATACAGCCACTGGAATTCAAAAATACAAACTGTGGCATTAACCTTTATGTTGCTATTGGTTCATATAGTTACAGTATCTTTGATTGACATGCTATTACTATTAGTATTACTAAATCAGTAAATTCATATTTGTTGTGATATATTTTTATCAAATTCTAATTTCCTCAATTACAATTTCTCAACCCCAAAATAGGGATCCTAAGTTCAAGCATTCTCGTATGCTAAAAGTTTTACAGAGCTGTATACTTTTAATAATTTTGAATATCTGGCCAGGCTATACAATATTGGTTGGAATTCAACTGAGATATATTTTTGCTCGAGTAATTTTGTCACAAAATATGGATTACAATCAGGTAACTAGAAAACCTATACCATTTTTATTTATGATAACGAGAACTTCTACCACAAAACTATGGTAGAGTTAATAACCTGTTAATTCAATTACCAATTCTCACGAATGGCAGCCATGACAAGGTCTCAAACTCTGGACCCTTGGATTACTTGGGACTGCTAGCGAGTTACCTTACCAATGGTAAATTCATATTGATGACAATTACAGAACGGTTCACCCGATGGCAGAAGAGAATCGGAACCATTGCAGGCGATAGCTAAGCGTGTTTTGACTTTGAGGCCTCATCGTGATACATTTTTGAGTTGATAATAGAATTGTCCATAATTTTTCATACATGTTAATAGGTAAGCACAAGTTACTACAACAACTTTTATTTTTAACAGTGGTCTTGCTTCAAAAGCATTTTTTTTCTGTACCTATACCTATCGTTAGTATAGATCTATCTAGACTATTGTTTTCTATTAAATACAAATGTCTTAAGTACCATCGTTGACTTAATGGTACCATACTCGATGGATTAATAGTGAAAGAGATTGTAAGAATATGGTTTAGGCAGATTTGAAGGCAAAGATACCTAAGAAAACGTACAGCGCAGCGCCAAAACTTTCAGGCCGGTGACTTTCCATATACTTAGCAGTCTTCGATGCGATTGCCACGATAGTGCTACTTGGGTATTTTGTTACATACTACTGAAAATAAATACAAACAACGCAGCAAAACTTCACTGATTGTTTGTATTGGTATTCTATTTTATAAGATCATTGATAATAGAAGAACATAAGCTGTTAACAAGTACATTCTCCTATATAACTACTGAAACTAAAATAGACAGTCATACCCAACGGCTACATTTAAAGTTAATATCAAATTTTAGAAAAATTAAAACATCGAGGGTAATATATCTTTAAATACAACGTACTTAACTGGTTGGTATTTTTCCGTTTCGCAAAATTCTGATACGGCAACCTAACACAATGGTTGCATTGTGAGAAGACTCAAGAGGGCACCTTTGTAAATATCCTGTCATCACTCATCTTTGAAAGTTCATAATTTCAATCGCTTGCATTGCAATAGCAATCGTAAAAACAATTGAAACAACAATCTTTGCCTCAAGCAGCTTTAGTGCCAGTTTTTCATTGGCAAGTTAAGAGCGGAACAGTTTGTCAATTTGTTAATTGCTTGGCAACAGCTAATCAGATTGTTTGTTTATGAATGGTCTGTTAACTACTAAACGGACTACTGGAAATTTGGCTCTTCATTTTAAATTATAAACCAAAGATTTATGGTCTCAAAACCCTTGAATCTAATTGTATATTAGAGTTAACCTACCAACCACCTACCCTGTGAGCTAACAAACAGCATTAATTTCAGCAAACAAATTGCTTCAATATTATTATCTTACGTGTCAACAAATATAATTTTAAAATGAAGGATATTCCTCCAATATTCTTTTCAGTACACAAGGCATTGATTGATCTAGAGCAATGACGTGATCGAGAAGTACCAAACATTTTAGCCTGCCACTTGTTAGCTCAGTATGTCAAACGTACCGATCTTACCTACCTATACGCTATGCTTAACCTACAAAACATTTTTATCATAATCAATTTTCAGTCATTTTTGTTGCTATTCATAGCCATTATCAGCACCCTTCTTTTGTCCTTACCTATTTTTTTTTCTTTACTTACACCTATTTTTTATGCTAAGATACAACTAAATCCTTTGTTCAAAGCATCCTGGCACATGGCTTTGCCAGTAAATCTTTTGCCAAAGGTAATTTGAAAAAATTGACGACACTTTTTACATTATTTTTAAAACGAACCTTCAAAAAATTGAATAAAAAACTTGGTCAGTGTTTTTCCGTAGTCACCATGTAACCAAATCTGCTATTGATGGTTGAAGAAACCTCACAATTTTCATAAAAAAATTATCTTTGTTCAAATTAAACACCCCTTCCTCTTCTATAAAGTATAAATGAGACTGACAGGTGGCTTCTAATTTACAAAAAAAAAGGAAATTTGCATAACTATAATGTAATTTGGCAAGGATTTAAAATGCCAGCTGAATGTCAATCAAATCTCACACACAAGCTGAACCGATAAAAACCAACAAAAAAACTAGCTCCTTTCCATCATTCGCTTGCTGGTTTCAGCTCCCTAGTGGAAATACCAGAAAAACCAAAAAACACTGCAGTATTCCATTTGGCTGCGTGGTTGTTTTCAGAGCCTTGGTATGACGTTGAGATGTGTATAATGGTTTTGATCTGTGTTGAAGAGGTTTGCGGCCCTAAAAAGGGCCTAACGTCTCGACGAGCTGTACCTCGTCGAAACGTCGAGACGTTAGGCCCTTTTTAGGGCCGCAAACCTCTCCAACACAGATCAAAATCAGTAAACACATCTCAACAGTATTCCATTTGTTGATAATACCAAAACATTTCATGAAATCAAAAAGCTTATAGCTTTAACTTTTATATCACTTCCTAAGATCTTTGACAGTTTCATTCATCTGTGGCAGGAAAAGAACGTTGCTATAAAATAAAACCTGGTCGTGGAACGTCCCAACGCGGGAAGTTTTGCGCAGCGACTAGTGACTGGTGTAGCCCGCTTGGCGGAGCACCTCTTTATCGGCCACCTTGAAGATGTTGGACAGCTCGTCGACAAGAGTCTCGTAACGGAACGCCACGCGAATGTCGGGCACGTTGGTTCGTGTGATGTCGTTGCCAGCAACCCCCTCCTTGGTATAGTTTGGGCCTAGCCAGTACTGCTTCATCTGTATGAACGAAGCAAAGACATGTGAACTGGAAGCAGCAGCCATTCAGACTAGGTCGCAGAAAACGTTGTTACCAATATACATCACAAGGACACATAATTGTGATGACTGCTTTACACACCTTTTAAAAAAATTTCAGCCAAAAAACAGCTTAATTTAATTTTTTAGTTTTCACTAATTTTAATTTCGTAGGATTGCAATTGAATTGTATTGGAATTGCGTAGTGCACTTGGGGTGCAGGAAATTGGCTGCTGAGGTTTCATAAAACTGAACATTTAGGCTGCATAGACACACCGCATGCATAACTACTTTGATAAAATGAAAAGCTGTTATCGGCCAGTGATTTAAATTTCACTACCCAATTTCCATTTCTGCGTTCAAACCTTTAAAGTAGATAGGAAATACTTGCCCTTTGGCTTGCCCTTTGGCTCACCTTGTGTGGGAAGCCGCTCATGAGCACCGAGTTGTGTGCCAGCTCACACATGTCGCACGAGCTGAGCTTCCACACCTGAGCAGCGATGCTGTACTCCTCCATCAGCGGCTCCTTGGTGAAGTGGAACTGCAGCGGATCGTCAGTGGAGATGGAAACACACAGGCCGCGTGCCAGGTACTCGGGCAGCGGGTTGCGGTGGTAGTTGAGGAACAGCGAGTTGTTACTAAGCGGCGACATTGCGATACCAATTTGAGCCAGGTAGTACAGATATTGGAGGACAGGCACCTGACGAAACAAGCAGACATTAATAATTGAGCATACGAGCCAAACCAACATTTTTGTCGCATTTAACTATGAAAGTTAAAATAATTTGCTTGCAGATCTTTGTACATTGCACACACGTCACAAATTCATGGCAAAAAGTATAAAAATATGCTCAGAACATCTTTGTTTTAAATGAAATTCCTTGCTATGATTATTTTCATATCTGTTAGTGTATTGCAAAGTATGTAATCTTAGCATTTAACTTGTTGCCAAACTTCAGACTTGACGATACGCGAGAATTGTGTGTTAAAAAATAATTGAGTTGAAGAATCAGAGTAGCGTAAGTTTACCTTGCGCAAAAGCAGGCCGTGCGAGATGTTTTCGGCCATCATGAAGCCGCAGACGAGGTGCTGGATTGGCCCAGCTTCTCCACAATGGGGCCGGAGGACAAAGGTGTTCAACCCTTCGAGAAAAGCAACGACAGAAAACTATTAGGCTGGGCCTCAAACTGACACAAAATATGTCACACGGCATTGATACACAGTAATGAGTCAGGTTCACCTATTTCTTTACACATTCAACTCTTAACTAATCCACTAAAATGACTTTCACCAAGATCCAGATCAACAGACATGGGCTTTTTCATTCTCCCTGCACTACAAAATGAGCAGTCATTAGGAACTGAATTTAAAATAACTTAGCAGAGCAAGATTGTCATGAATTCTAATTTTGAAGATCCGATCAGTGAAGCAACTCAGTCTATCTTACCTTGCTCACGGCGAAAGTGGTTGAGCGTGCAGAGGTTGGCGTACATGTAGTACTGGTAGTATGCATATGGCGGGTTCTCCTCGTCTGCCCAGAGCTCGGGCGTGAGCACGTCCTTGTCGAACAGCGGGTTCTCGGGCTTGCTCTCATCGTCAACAGAGTCGAACCCGATTACGTACTGCAGGAACTTGTGCAGCTCGGGATGGCTCTCTGGGTCGTTGGTCACGTCAAACAGCGGCAAGAAGATGTTGTTGAGTATCTCTTGGAACGTCGTCACAATCTTGTTGGACTTAAAGATGTCGCTGGGGATCAGAAAACGACATTTAACCACTCAGAAATCAATCAGAAAAATTTATATAACGAGTGCCAAAAGGCTGGAAAATCAATCGAGGACTTTATAATCTTGCCAAAGTCGATGACTCACTAGAGGCGTGGTATCTGGATGAGCCAGCGTACGTTGTCGGAGTAGACGTTGCCGGCGATGGCCCACTTGGCAAGCTTGTCCCACTCCTCGGGGTTCTTGCCATAGATCGAAAGCCGCAGCTCCGCATTCTGGTACTTGCTCTCCTCAAGGTCACTCGAGACCTCATTGATGATACGCGCAAAGTACTTGCCTGCAACATACCATACAGTCCAAGTTTAATGACCAGGAAACACTATTGTCTACGCTCTGATGGGCGTGAGCATTGTTTTTCTTACGTTAATTTTTTTTTGGAATTGCATTTTTTAATTTCATCTCTGGGAGAGTATGCAAGGTTTGTTCAAATTTTAATAATTTTTCTGTGCAAATGTAATGGATAGGCATTCAATACATTCAATAGTATATTAAATAATTTTTTATTTGAGCAGAAGAGTTTTTGTTGTAGCTTTTAATTGTGATCAAAAAACTACCCTATCTTATCCTCTCAAACGGGTCATGTCCAATAAGGACTAACTATACGCTGGACTCGATTCCACGTTTGGACTTTGGATACACATTTTTTAGAATATTTTAGTGCACTTAACAAGAAAATGGAATGTTAGGAGATATATACATTAAATTTTACTCATAAAAAATAAACACAGCTTTAATACATCCTGCCAACTTGTCTTGACTCTAAAGCGCACTTTTCATGTCAGCTTGCAAAAATGTTGGCAAAGAAAACTAATCTGGTAAACAAACAGCCGACTCACCATTCAAATAGTTGTCAGTCTTGAGAAATACTTCGCGTAGCCTGCTTTCACCAATCGGGTTGTACTTGGCGTTGAACTTGTCGAACCGGTGAAACGTATTTCGATCCTGAATGGGAGTTAAACAAAAATAATAAGCATTTCTCACTGAAGATCAGAAGTTAAGTGTGTTGGTTGATATATTCCTACATCAGTGACTTTAATTTGCCTTTTTAAGGTGTTTTTAATGGTTTCAAAGTGTTCATGTAGCCTTTTTAACTAAAAACATCTAGCATGAAGGGCAAGAGGTATGGACTGACCGCATGTACGTCCAGCATGTCCACCGTAAGGTCGTACGAGGTGAGGTTCATTGACTGGAAAACCTCGCGCAACGTCATTTTCACTCCCTTCACGTTGGTAACAACCTCATCAGCATGGTTCTTCAGAGTCTTCTTGATGAACCGCAGCAGGTGCTTCTGGTTCATGCACGACGCTGCATGGATGTGAGTGTCCACCTGTAAAAGCCACACAGTCAGTGTCAGGTAAGTCTAGCAATCCATTCAATGACTACTGCTTATGTTGTGTTTGGTTCAGAATTGAATGGATTAGATGGTTTTTTCGGTGAGAAATTATAGACGCAAATTGGAGAAACAATGTTGATTTTTTAGATTGATCGTGGTTTATTTTATTTCCGAGTTCATATTCAATTAAAAATCGCACCTAGTGCACTAATTTGAAGTTCTGTCCAACATTATGGTATTTATGTATTTGAGCCTCAGGCTTCAGCCATCTATGCTCCTAGGTCTCAAAGAGGAACTCTATTAGTGACAAACCTTGCGAATGTTGTAAAAGTCTCTATGAGGAACGGCTTTCTGCGAGGCCAGTTCACGTAGTTCGTTCAAAAGAACGTGCAGCTGGAACTTGCTTGACAAGTAGCTCAAGCGTCGATAGCAGAACGACTTCCTGTGAAGCATAAGTCCCACAGAGTTTAGAGTTGAATTGAGATGAATTGAGTTGGGACTTGAGATGATAGAAGGGCCGGCACAAAAATCAGCAAATTTTTGCTGATTTGAAAAGTTGAGTCAAAATTTCACAAAAAAAAATTTCAACTCACAATGGTCCATCGGCGATCATCATGCACAGCTGGTTCATATCAGTGATGAACGTCGCCAGGTTTGGATAGGTGTAGTCAAGATGTTCATTCCTCTCCAAGTGCGCCTGGTCTTTGAACACGTGGAAGACGCCTTTATGAGCTTTCATGACATAGCCCTTGGCCGGGGGAGTGTCACACTCCCATGGGTTGCCCTTCGACGCAGGTGCATGCACCGGATGATCTGGAACCAAGTTGTATATTAGAAATCACGTCTGCACTGCATCACAAAGTTTGGAAAGCTTTGCAAAATGTTGCAATAGGTTTCCAGGACTGACAGTTTATGCTATGGCAATTCTCTAAATTTCAGTTAGTGGATTTTAGAAAAATCTTTAGTGGATTTGTTCTGCTACTAGTTGAATGGTTATAGGGCGATTTAAAAAAATATTTTATACTTCAATGCCCAGCTACAATTACATAAGAATATACAAAGAATGGGTTGTACCTAATTGTACAAATTAAGTTAAAGAAAGCATTATTTTCGCTACACAGTAGAGGCAGAGACGCAACTAAAATCCAGTACATGTGACGGATAGCCCATTCTTGCATAAGATCCGTGCATTTGAATGCACAGGGCACCAGCCCACGCAAGGCTTGCACTGCATGGGACATTCGCTTGTACTGTCTCTAATATTATGGCCAGATCAACATGTCAGTGTCTTGTGGGAGGCAGAAGAGAATGCAGTGCTGAAAATTCAATACAGTTATCAAAAAGAGAGAGAAAATAAGGCACGATGTTGATGATGATACAGAACTAACTACTACTAATTTGCCTGTAAATGCTTGGAAGCCATTGATTAGACGAGTGCAGAATGCAAATCTGATTAAGACTACCTTCTACTAACAAGTACCTGGCTCTCTTAATATCACAATTCTTCCAAGAACTGTGTATCCTTATGTATGGAGGAAAGAAGTAAGAAAACCTTTATTTAAACAGATGAAACTTACTTAGACAGAAATGACAGGCTAGAGAAGAGACTAAAATACTAAGTTAGTTAACTTTTATATATATTAGTTTCAGTTTTAGGAAAAGAAAATGTGTTTTCAGGGTCAAGGAAATGCAAGGATCAGAGATTTACCTTTCCAATTTACTCCACAAAGTACCAAGTCCATCTCAAGATCGCTACCACTCGACTTCAAATCCAGCAAGTGCCTACGTTTGGGGATATCAGTATATCTCAAATTTGGTTCAGTTTTTTTCGAATTCAACCCTGTTGTCGCAAAATCCAATTTAGACGACCCAAAATTTGGTTCTGTCTTTCCGAGGTTTAGTTCCGACTGGCCCAGACTTGTGTCCGCTTCTTGCAAGCTGTACTCAGCTTGACTTTGGCTCGAGGTTGAATCAGGATCAGGAACAGCTGGAGGAGAGGAAGGATACATGCCATAGAGGATACACAAATTGAGGACGTTAGGGAGATTTAGATACAAAAAGTCAGATTACAGGATTTTAGGTGAATTGTTTCTAGGGGCAGTTTAGTTCTAGGCTTTGTAGTTTTGAGAACACAAAACGAAATTTATCACTTTCTGTATTACATGTTTCTAAGTACCCACAGTACAGCATGGAACTCTCGAGGGAAGGACATATATGCTAGATGGGGAATTAGTATTAGGCAAATCGTACGGTAGACGTTAACGAAACGAAACCCAGGGGCCTCTTGGGACTGCGCAACTCAAATTACGGTTAGTAATATAATGGAACACAAGGGTATGCTGAAATGGTTGGATAACTGGAAAAAAATTTAGTAATCAAATTATTACTTTGTCAATTACGGTTTATTAAGAAAACTCCCCAGAATGTTAGTAGGTATTCACTAAGAGTGAATAACCTTTACCTTTGATGGACTGCCTGTCCTCGTGCTGGACATCTGCAATCAGACTGGGGTTCCCAGAGTTGAGAGAGCGGAGGAAGCGCGACGTGATGGACGGGTAGCTCTGGTGGGAGACCGCCATGTAGCGTTCGCGCACGTGCAGGGAATGGACCAGGAGCCGAGAGGCCTCCTCCAGGTCTTCCAGAGGCACCTGCAATAAAAAAGCGCTCATGGTTTTGCAGCGAACAACACTGTCCTGTCGACACATTCTTGTGGACAGAGATTTCTGTTATCTGATTTAATTGTAATGGTATCTTACATTTTGTATTTTAAGTTAATTATTTCATAATTTCTATTATAAGTATTGGAATTTTAAATACCCAGTTCAATAATACCTACATACCCAAAATCGCAATGAATTAGAGTACATACTTTTGGACAGTAAAACACCTAGTTCCATGACACAGCTTCAATGATATTACCTAGTTCTACATACATTAAAACATTCTTATTTCTACGATAAAAATGTACCAATCCTAAGCGCAATAATAATAAAAAAAAAAAAAAATAATAATAAAACAATACATTACAACAATAGCAATAATTCTCATGTACTAACTCCTGGGAAATGGGAAGTTATGTTATGCAATAAATGTCAGCAAAAATTACAGAAGTGTCAATCAATGGTTCATCATAGATGCTGGAATCGGACAGGGAGTCTGAACTCGAGTCGGTCATAATGAGTCAGCAAGTTTGCAGAACATTGCATTCCACAGCCGAAAATAGTGTGTCATTCAGCTGCAACAATTCTGGGCAAGTTGGCATTGGAGAAGATAAAATGTTTCTATGCAGGGAACTTCCTAGGCAACTGCACATCTATAGCTACTAAACGGCCAATTTCTTGGCCTAATAGTTGTGTGAGGCCATTGTTTCCTGTTTGGCAGAAGAGGAGATAGCAAGTTCAATTTCATGCACGAAACAAACGAGAGGTGAATACGAATTAAAAAATCTTCTTGGTTGGAACACAGGGACATGGATCCACAGTGAATACAGATAGATAGACCAGAGATAGGAACTAAATGAAAGGGAAATTAAATACCAGCAATGCTCGCCCTTGTTTAACAGGTATAGGAAAGGTGCATAGAAAATACTTTGATTGAAGTTTGATTATACGGTAGGTGGAGCTAGACGTGTTTTTACAACACCTAACTACAAAGAGGAGGAGGGGGGGGGGGGGGGGGGGGGCATAAATTAAAAAGGCGAATGGCGAAAAAATGGCGAAAACCCCGTCGCCACCGTGAACACCGCCGCCGTGTGTTTTGACCTCTTAGCACGTCTTATCACGTTCTCCCTTCCTGTGCATCCCGCGATCGTGCGGCAAGATTAACGTTCCTTGATCGAGTTTCCACACTCCAATTGCTTTATAAATAGTTTCGGCACGCACTGCGTCACACAGCAGCAACTCCAGCCGCCCATCGACGTCGGCGTCGGGCGTCGAAATTGAGCCGAGCCGACGCACGTCGTGCAAAGCTTAAAGGGCCGCGGCTGCGATAATTTAACGGACTTTGAGGATAGGTGACGCCAACAACTCTGTATGTCCTCACAGTTTAGTACAGGAAATATTTTACTCGAAATGAACGGGGCCGAAGTTATAAAAGAAAACTCGTCATGAATCACACAAATCCCTCTATTCCATCTCTCATCCGATACATAAACCAGGGAAGAAACAGTCAAGTGTAAGATTCGCAACCCTCCCATCCTGATTCGATCCCGGGTCAGTAAAACAACGTGAATTTCCATTATCCAGTCGCCATGCGTGCTCAGTTCTGCGTTTTGGTTTCAAATTAACTCGGTTCTTTTCACAAATCAATATAGAGTGTAGGTACCTATTACCTGCAATCCATTCTTTCGAAAATTTGGGTCCCAAAGGCAAGCTAAAAATGCTCGCCTTTGCACATTTCCTGGAACTGTTTCTCATTAAAAACCTATGTTTGCGGCAGATACATATGATATTAGAAAACGTTGCCAGATCCCTCTCGAGACTAACAGAGAAAACACAATTTAATTTAGCAATTTTGAAACACAATTTTGATTAAATTGGAAACAATTTTCAATTAAATTACTCCATCAACGTAAGGTTTACTACCTTTACCTATTCCCACCGTTGAAAAAATGTCGATGAAATTCATAAACATAATGGACTTCCTTGTTGTATAGTGTTAAGCAACTTCCAATTCCGATGAGCCTGCTCAGAGGCATGATGATATATTATCGATTGAATAATATCAAACTCTGCATAATCAGATTAGCATTTGAAAGACGTTTGACTGACGCCCGATGCCTTCTTTCGACTTGCGCCGCTTCTGCAGGGCTTCTGCACCTTGCAACAGCCAACGCAGGGCGTTGATGATTTACCCACCGATACATAGGCGTTGTTCTAGTTGTTTCTTCAGCGATCAGCTGTTTAAAGATCATCCAGCAGGAATTATACTGCTTCTAAGAAGTGCTTGGGTGCGACAGGCCGTCAATCATACAGTAAGCGTGATTAGCACATTAATAAGAAACGACAGAATTACAATATGATTACAAATTCGCTTGAAAAGACGATAATCAGATAATCAGTTCTCCTTAATCAGACAATCTGCTTCAATCTGGTCACCTCCCTATGATTGACTCCGATGATTTTTTCGTTCATTCAATTTGATAGCTCTAGCGCTCTCCAGGGCTTGGATCTACAAAGAAGAGTGTAAACTTAACCCCTATTTTGTGGTGGATAAAGTTGATGTCACCATACCATGGTAACAACCCATGAAAAACTGGAAACACCATTTGTGATTGGCTGATCATCTTTAAGCTCCAAAGTTAAACGTAAACACTGCTTTATGTATCCAGACCCAGAATGATTGACAGCACTTTTTTCGCATTAGTCTGAGTTTTGATATCAACAGTTAATCTTATCGAAAACTTGTATTTAGGTTGCCATCTGCAGCAAATATTATGACGATGATAAAAGCCAAAATACCTCCGTATCTTTAATCGAGATGGAGGGAGTGGTGAGAAAGCCTCTACAATACTATTGTAATTATACTGTACAACAAAGTACAACTTAAAGGTCACCGAAAAGAGACCTTCGTTTTTTGTTTGAATCCACTCCGATGCATGGTCTTTGATTGGTCTTTATTGGTCACTATTTATATAGTCTTTGCACGCGAGCCTGTGTGAGCATTTCAACTTTCGATAGCCACCATCAAAGTCTCGTGCCATAAGCCCGCGTAGTCTTACAAAGCAGTCGACACTTACACTGATAATAACTAATAAGTAACTGTATGCCTATCCTGCTGACAATGCCGACCGAAGGTATATAATTACTGATAATTACACAAGGCTCATGATAGTTTCTATCACTAACATTTGCCGCGCCGAAAAACAATAAAATAATAATAAAACAATATATAATTTGCATGTTTCGGTTCATATTTCCCCGTTCATGGCTTACGCGTTGGTTTTTACGCGAGCACTTTCAGTTATAAAAGCAGTACGATGCGGTGCAATTATGGACAAACATGCTATCCAAACAGGACACTGGCATGCCAACTATATTTCAATGCAATTTCAAAGCCGTAGGAATCCAATTACCCCATATACCGAGCTGTAAATGCAATTAACACGACTTTTAGTATACCTATCAATTTTGAGTCATCCTGCACATCTAAATATTGCTACAAATTGACGATATGAATGAATTCATAAAGTTTTTAGAGGAGAGAACAAAATCGTATCCTGACACTACGCGGCATCAGCATAAATTTTGAGATTAATGGCTCACACAGCTAATCTAGAAACATCATAGAACCCGCCCGAATCTGCTCAAATCGGCCACTAAAAGGATTGTGGGCAACCGACAGTTTTTAGATCTGATGCCCTCATCGGTGTATGGGTTCACGTCGTCCAGGTAGTCTCACGACTATCATTGATGGGATTCAAGGTGCACATCCGTTCAATGTTGTGTGTCGGATTGTGACTTGGAAGGAGCTTGCAACGAGCTTGCAAGGATTCCCCGACTCCCGTCTAGACAGGACTCGGCGAAGTGCTTCGGAGGCAATAACACGACACCCCATGCAAAGAGACACTTCTCTCTCTCGGACAACCATTTTGCAGAAAAACAATGCGAGGACGTCTCCAAGACAGTGGAGTGCAGGGACAAAGAATGTGATAATTTATAAAGGAAGATGGCTGATTTGGCGGAGGAGCATTGTTTGACCTGGTAATCACAACAGTAGGGAAAAAAGGAGCGATGATTCATGTTACAAAACGCGCTTCGAACAAAGGTGAATATGCTCAAAAGAATAAATAATTTAAAAAATTATTAGAAGGAGGGAAATGTGAAATGTTATAGGCCAAGGTGCAAGAATAAAATATAATGAATTTGATTAATAACACCAAGCTCGGTGCCGATGTTACTGTGCTGTGTGAGCCTGCATGTTAGGAATCCTGGAGGCGATCCTGTAATCTTGGTGACCGTCTATCCTGCAGGTGCCTGTCTATATCATGTCCGTGCTTTTCCGTGATTTCCCACGACAAATCAGGCATCGTGCTGCTCTACAAAGCATGAGGTAGGTTGTAGATTGTCTCCTTACCAGCTCCCTTTCCTAATCAAACAAAGAGAAACAAAGGAAACATAAGCAAACTGCCATGCTTCGTGCCAAACCAAAACAGCTTGTCTTCATTGCGAGCGTCGTTTCTTGAACTAAGCAATTCATATGAAAGCCATTCAAGGCAAACATAGACCATGCGATGTCACAATTGGTCCTCAATTTAGAAGGACACAAATAACAGAAATCCAAACATGCCAAAAAGTAAACGATTTGCAGTAAACGTAGATTTCAAGGCCAAGGGCTTGAGCATGGTGTTTAACTCACCCCGGAAGTGTCCTCTCCGCTGACGGAGACCCTCTGGAAGTGCGGCACGAAGTCGCACTCGTCGAGGGTGACCATCTGGTTCTCCCGGTCATCGAGTGAGGTGCCCAACGACGGTTCATAGTGGCTCCTGCGCTCCTCTATATCCTTGGCGACTCTGCAATCACAAGGACGACGAATCGCAGGTCAGCTTTAGGGTGCAGTGCAGTAGAACCATCGACTTCTTTCACAGAGTTCGATGCAGACCTGGGAAATCGGATTCAGTCTGGTTGCGTTCGATAACAGGTTACAAAGAAGGATTTTGGTGACCTGTGCCCAGGCAATGGTTTGACATCGAACTCATCGGTACGAGAATGATGTCGACCCTGACCATGCCTGCAAAGGAGGAGAGAATAACTCATGGAAAGAAGTTGCCTTATCCTGCAGGAAAGAATTAGTGCACTGGAGCAAAAGATATGCTAGTAAACCAAAAAATCAAGTGGAGTCAAAGTTCAGAAAAGTTGATAAATGGAAACCATAAAATCCCGGTCTTGCGTAGGAAGCGTGCATGCTCCTGACTTGCCACCCTCGCATAAGGCCGGCGGGGGCACAGTGTTTTCAGCAATATCGAGTGGAGGAGATGGTGGCTTCAACGTTCTATTCACGTTGTGATTACTCGCATGCAATTGCGAGCGCTTGCAGCAACGAGTAATATCAATGCACATTGTTCGTAAGCATCGCGTCGTGATGAACACGATATATGATATTGTACGAGACATGACATTTGATGGGAGCCACGAGTATGAGACTGCAATGCCATAAATAATAGAGCAGCACAAGCCTGGCCCGAGCCAGGAGCGAGCCAGGATGAAGGCACCTTTTGCTCAACTTCCAGCCAACCACATAAGCCGCTTCGGTCGGCGGGAAGCACACAGTTTTGCATGACGAAACCATCGTTCGCTGTCGACATTCTTCGGTGGCCACGCGTATGGTGAAGCATGTGAGGACATCCATAATAAACGCATAAATACCCCGTCTTACAGAAGTGTTTCACGTTTCAATCTCTTGGTATACAGTCTCAAGTAGTCCGTTAATCTTCACTGAAAGGTGAATGTAAAATTCAGAAGATTCCCAAAGCACGTCCACATTTTTAATGAAGGTTTTAAAGCATCAGTTTTCTTTTACTACCATTACCTACAATGTGGCTGCCTGTCATGCATGTGCTCTAATGTGTGTGGCTACAGTTACGCGGCTCTGCATATAAGCACTCACAGAACCAAATTCCAATTTGCATCGAATCCTTTGAATAATAAAGAACTGCGGTGGCACCGTTCCTTCGCAATTAAGTCAAATGGAGCATGTAATCTATTATTTAAGTACAGGGTTGGTGCTGTGCTAACCAATCATGCTAAGGTATATGGAACCCATGATTTTATAATCAGACGATGAACAATAAGTATGAGTAGGTAGTTAGTTTAAGGCATTGGAATGGTAATTGAGAATGCAATATCCTTGGAATGATGGTGTTGCATTATTGATCGGTTGTAATCTTGTTCGATCTTGTTATCTCCTTCGAGTTGTTTACATCATAACCATGAAAAACAGCTTCCTATAAACGAATAATTAATTAAAAATAGCCATCGAACAGTGCTTTATAAAAGGTTTAATTGTGGATCAACATATATGTCACCTCTATGTTAAGAAGATAATAACTATTTCAAATCAAAAGATTACAGAATCGGTGTTTAACTGTGTCTTAGCATTGAAAAGGAAGGTTCACCCACACATTGTTTGGATAGCAAAGTTCAGGGAAGTCGTTTATTATTTTAAATTTTACTCACTCGTTCAAAATTGTATTTCATATATACATCAAGGCAAGAGACATTAACCACGAAAAAATTGCAAGAACACGTGTTTTTAAACTAGTGCGAAGTACTAATATTACACAGCAATGCAATTTTCCACGATGGAGTCACCCAGTTGTCACCCAGTAGTCAATCACCCAGTAGTCAACAGAATGAATCGGGTGCCTCATTAGTTCGGGACTAATGCAACACTGATCTCCTTGCGTTGCCGATGTCAACTTACTCCAAGCTAATCACGGGCAATCTCATCAGCGATTGCATGGGATCATCTCATGGCCAATCAACCGCTCATGGGTGTTAAATTGGTATCCCAGTCTCAGAAAAACCACAAGTTGCACATCAGCATACCTATCGAAAGTCTCAATTGAGCATCTCTGCTTTCCACCCATTACTCCAGAATCCGGACTAATCTAAGTTCTAGGCCTTTTCTACATGAAACCGATCAACATATGAACCACCATACCCTCTTTATCTGTTGCTTGCTTCGAGCAACGATCACGCTACATTAGCTTCAAAGTATTTTATGTATGAATTGACCTTTGTCAACTTCAGCACAGCAAACAGAATGCACTGTGTCACTGAAATATTCAATCAATATTATATCGTCTCAAGTCAGCCTCGCGGTGGTAAGCACTTAGGATGGCAGATCCTGTGTATGTCAACAACCCAGTTGGCGCAATTACAACAGAGATAAAAGTCTCAACTGACCTGCCTCGCAGTATTACCAAAGGTATTACCCGCCCCTGACAACACATCAAGGCACCATCCACAGCCTACACCGAATTATCCTCTCCGTTATCACAATCCGCTCGAGATTACAACCCCAAAGTCCCTGTGACCCCAAACATCCCGTGCCAATAACTCCCCCTCCCCCTCGCCCACAACACCAACACACTCTAAATCACAGTGGTCGCCTTACCTCCTCTTCAGTAGCAAGTTATCCCGATGCCATCGCTTCGAATCAAGTGCTAGTCCGAACATGTCTCGCCAACAGCACAACGCATCGTCCGAGTGGTTCGAGTGCAGAGGAGCTCACTGGTTACTGCTACACCGCGTTCGTACTGACATTGACAGGGTAGCACTGGCAGGCAGCGAGCGTTCGCCGTTGCCTTGTCCGCGTCTGCTGGGCGCACGCCGTCGCGGCGATCGTGCAAACACCTTGCGGGCGACACAGGGGTGGGGGGAGGGCGTCGAGTCAGCTGTGAGCGGGCTGGAGTGTCGGCGGCGGCGGTGGGAAGGATATCGAAATCGATCGGACAAGCTGAGCGGCGCGACACTGCTGAGGGTTTGGGGGATCAAGTGGCGCCGACGCGTTACGCAGCACATGCGGACGCCGACCTTGACGGAGGCGGCGGCGCGGACGTCGACTTAGCATTTTCTGACCCCCACCCCGAGTCTCGCCGTCGCCGCGTGGATGATGGTCCAGTCGAGATTGCAGACGGGCTTCGATGTGTAATTAGTCGGGGAAAAAATCCTAACTGCTTTGTTTCCGCGACCTTGGACATTTCGAATGCATGATTTGGATCCCGTTTTTTATAGGTTATTATTAGGATCAGTGTTTTAATGTTAATCATCCTAAATTGGCATGTCCAAAAGTTAGAACTAAACAAGATTGTAGCGTTCATTTTTTGTCACGTCCAGTTTTCTTCTCTCGGTCCTCTGCGCAAGGCTGGCTGGTTTCAAGGAAATTATGCTGTCTGAGAGTCAGTGCGGACTAGTCGGAAGGTTAATCACAAACGGATCACAATCTGGGAATCGGACTTCGCTATGTTGGACCTCGATTCGGTGGCTTCGATGTAAATATTATGAAGACATGACACAATTTAGTGGGTCATCCCGGGGTTTGGATCCTCCGCCCGGCGCCGTGGTGGGTGTTAACTTGTTGCTGCGTTGATCGCGATTACTGCATCGGGACCACTGACCGATCGCCTTCGCCGACCAGCCGTCTGACGTCGTTATTGATCTGGTCTGCACGTGCCTCCAGTTAGCACAACCCCCTGCGATGCCCGGCCATCACAATAACATCGCATTCTTACACACGGGCAACATGCAGACTTCGGCACTCCGACGTCCCCCCAAAAAAAAGACAGTTGTCACTTTCAGTTGGCACAAAAGAAAGTGGTAGGAAATCAAAGATAAAAGAACGCAGATTTTTTCACGAGTTCGGCCGCGGGCACCCTTTCGGTAGTGAAAGCATATGGGTTTACTAAACGTTTCTCCACACTTCCGGCCATCCGATGTTTTGCAGATTCACCCCTATCTACAATTAGTATAAATAACTAACTGTTAAAATGTCTACTCAAAATCAACTTACGCAGTCGTGTTGCTACTTATCGTAGTTGCTCTCACGAGAAGGTCAAAGTATAGCTTGGCACTAATCAACATATTCGAGATATTCAATTACATAAACCAAATACCACTAAAGCAGCAGATATCATAAGGTCAATCAATTCGGAGGTACGCTAGTCATTGCAATACCAATTGTATGATGATCATTGTTCGAGCTTGAGCTAATCAAAGGAATTTACGTGTAAATTCGCCGGTTTGGAACAGGGGACTCAAAGCACACAAATCAAGGCGGCGGCATTTAATCACACGGATTGGGCTGCTTTTCGCCGGCTAAAACTAGGTTAAGTAATTGGAGGATAAGAGAACCTGATAACAGCACGTGGACACATCGGGGTTGGCTGGGGAGATTGGGGTCAATCCAGGATTTCACCTGGATTACGATTCGGATGAACACACGGTCGGAAATGAAAGGAACTCAGGAATATACCGTGCGCATTAAAAATTTGACGACTGTGTCAGAAAAACAAAACAGATTTACCGAAGCAAAACAGGTAAAGTTGCAGAAAAACGTGTAAGTTGTTCTTGTTTGCAATTAAAATACAGAATACAGTTAACTGCATTCCCGGTGCATAAAAGCATAGGAGTAATAACAACGCGACCTGATATCAGCAACTATCGAGTCTATTTAGAACGAGTACAGAGCAAGCGACATTACATGCATACCATGAACGACGAAGCACACATCGAGTACATAAAGTGGTTGATGCTCAATCAGCTGGCAGATAAAGTCGTGCTCACCTCCTAGGTCAAAGCAGCCGCGCAGCGTCCCGGATTTTATGCAAATGATTTTTCATTTTTAAATTGATAACACTTCCAAGATGCATCTACTTGATGACTGCCGCTGAGTTCTAAACCAGTTATGCTGCTAGACGGGCGATTTAGCTTTCTTTAGCGTATTAGACATGACTTTTCTGGAGCAAGTTCGCCGAAATTTGCCACACACCAGTCTGTTATCTATACTATGAGATTCCAAACCTTTTTATTTCGTTTTATATTACATTTATCGCACTACCAATGTTTCTGAGATATTAAATCGATTTAACTTCATTGCCTATCTCTTTAAAACAAGCTGTGAAAGGTGCAAAACGAGACCGGACCGTTTTAGCTACCCGCATGGATAGGTCAGTTACAGGTTGAACGTCATAAGACTGCGCTGGTTCAACAATGCAGGTTAGTGCAGAGTGAAAACCAGCATAAAATTGAAGAACAGCGGTTGAAAAATCACAAAGCGGTTTCGTTGTGTTGTGGCGACCAGGAATCTGTGGAAGCGAGCAATCTTTTTGGGGTCGTGCAGTCGCAGCTCAAAGCGTTGTCTTGTCAATGAGTGATGGCCCTGTGCGGGATATGAACCAAGGTTCTGATGATGACAAAGCCAGCGATCAATCATGATAAAGCTTCTTCAATAACACTGGGTCATTTATATTGTGTTCCAAGATTTTTATCGAATGGCGGTTGGAGCATTTATTTCACAAAAAGAGTGTGATCGATTTGGCGATGCCTTTTCGGTGCATAAAGCTCGCCCTTGATAAGAAGTCTTATTCGAAAAAGCAAACCAATTGTAAAATTTCGATCCTTAGTTTAAATGGCTGAAAAGGCTTACGCGTCTCATTTACTCGCGAATCTTGACGCGCTAAAATTGAAAACGCTCTAACGAGGGCCTAGCTGTCTATGCCACCTGTACCCAGACCATGCACAACTTGCATAGCTCAGACTTTGTACAGTAAACAGCTGTCTTGATTTCTCATTCCAGTCAAACACATTCGAAACTTTCAGTCATTCGAATCCAACAAAATCAGTCGAATAGAAAATTGATTATTCGCATTTCTCACACCTGGGTCCACGCTGTCAAACGACAACAAGGGAACGGATGAACAGGGAAACTGCCAGGAAGGCGACCTCCTGAGGATGTTTGCTCCCTTACCTGCTGGTGAGTTGCCGCTGGATGGCGAGCTTGTTCTCGATCTGCTCGATGGGAAACTGGGGGACCTCGTAGGGTGCTGACAGCTCGCAAGGGCCATCGTCACGCTCCCGCTCGAAGTTCAATTTTGGCACCGGGAACGTGGGTGAAGAGGCAAATGTCGGACTGTCGCTGCCTAGGGACACACAAGAAACCGAGACCGTCTTTAATAAGTTGGGGGTAACCCTACTTCAATATTAAGGGTCATCCACCAGCTGATCTGACCCGCGACTTAAAGCATGGGAATGCAAGACTCTTATGCGATGTCTTTATTACCCCAGAGTGCTGCCTTGTTTTAAAATAACTGCCCATTCCGAGCAGAAGGACGTACTATCATCATACCACCGTTTGGGTCGAACAATAAAACCAACATTCTATTTCATGACACATGACGATATGTTGGTATCTAATCTCAGAGGTTCGTCTTTAAAAAACCTACCTAGGAAAACGGCGCGATATAATTTAATTATCCATGAATAACTCAGTGCCAAAATGACACAAAGTCAACGAACAACTAAGAAATGCAATCACTGTTGTTAATTTCCAAGTGAAATTCGATCATGTGCCCGAATCCAATATCCTCTCACGTCAAGCACTATCACAATTGTAAATCATCCCGTAGCGACACGATCAATCAGCCAGCAGTCTAATGAGCACCTCGCTATCCACAGACGTTAATCCTAGCAGCTAATTCCTGCGCTGAGTACCTTTGACGAGCTCCAGTCGCCGCGACATGATCCTGTCGGCCGACACCTGCAGCTGATTGCGACTGTCTTACACGCGACACGCTACCGCCTTGCGGTGTGCAACCCGATCTTATCAGCAGACTCGGCTATTTTTACTCGCATTGCTCTCGGCACACATAGATATGTGTTCATCCTCAAACATCGTGCAAGGCTGTACAGACTCGTTTTTCCATGCATTCTCAGTGGCGATTCGAGCTGTGAGCATGCATGGGTGATGGGACTAATCAATATCGAGGACAGTTATTTTTTCGACAGTGCATTTTCGACGGCATATTTCCTTTGATCCTCATTTTCCCAGCACGTCATCAAAGACTTTCCAACAGTCTAAGAACAGCTGTGGAGTGAGAGCACTGCATAGTCCGGCAGTCTCGCCACTGCACATTGGCTGGCATCCATCGAGAGTGCAGCGGACGAAACCGCAGCGAAGTATTGATGTCGTTTTTATATCCCTTTCTTTTCCTAACCTTCGCCCTGTTCCCTAAAGAACGCTAGGAAAATTAGATGAGAATAAAAGGTAAGTCTACTTTTTTCTTCAAAGTATTGATGTCAACATAAAGAGGGCCGTGGTGCTTTTATTCCCCTACATTCCTAACTGACCTATCATGTTCAATCACGATATCATTTTTCCTGTGAACAGTATCGTGCGTGGATCAATGCGTCAAACAACAACCTTTCAGTTGACAATAACAGTATGACACAAAATTGCACACCCGGCCCCTTATCATTTGTCTGTGTCACCGATATATTTTTATTGGAACCGTCATCAACGTCAACACTTGCAGGTCTCCATTCAATGCGTCTACACACCTGTTTAGTAGGCTTGTAAACACAGTGAACAACTGTTTTGTCACCTTCCTGGCCATATACGCTGCCACCGAGGTGCAAAACAAACAATGAAAAAGACACTGCTCGAATATGAATTACTCAGCGACACCCGGTAGACTTACGGTACACACGATCTACCTTCGCGTGCAATACTCTAAACCAAAGATACCTACTCTACCCGGGCAAGTAATTAGTAAAAACTACACGCGCTCGACAGCTGCAGGCGTATGTAGCCATCACAAACAAGGAAAGAATACAATGCAGCTCTTGCACACGGTAAGGAATGGAGCTACTGATAACAGGGCGTAATATGTATGTGTGTGGCAATTCACCTCACGTTCCTTCCCATATAAATACGCTGAAGAGCAAAATGTTACATACGTTAGCCAGAATTGTCCACTGGACACTGGTAACTGTTTCTATCCCGAAGAGCGTGAATTACAGACAATTTTGGTGGGATACGATCTCGACACTTCAATTTGACACGGCCTTTTCGTTATCTGGCTGCCCAGTACGTACTACTGCTTGGTACATATACACCACACGACCCCAGAGTGGTTGCGCAACTCAAAAGCGTCAACATAAACGTTGCACTCTAGTTGTTATTCGTTTGTTAAATTCTCGAGCAAAACTCACCATTTGCTAGATGTGTGATGGGTTTCTCTGGCTGGCCTGTACCCAGCCAGGGCAGAACCCGTTTGCTCTTGAAATTAAACTCCATGCGCGCTGTCAAAGCCTCGCATGTTCAAAGGCGACTTGTACCTAAAGACTGCGGCTGAGCGGATGAACGACACAGTCCAACGCTCCTCGCCCGAATGATTGGAGGATGGAATAAAGCGCTGATAACTTGATAGTGGAGATGATGGTGGGAACCGAACTATTCGGACGCCACGAGATTGTGTGTGGGGAAATGACGCGCGGGCCGTACTGTCGGACCGGTGCGGCCAACTCTAAATGCATGGTCCATGCATGAATTTTATCTCGAATGATGGCTGAGTGGCGCGACTAAATTTAAAATTTTCCCCGAGCTATTTATAAAACGCAATAAAACATTGAGGCAGCAGAGAGCAAATCTGAATGCGAGTAGTTTATGGTGACAGAGCCGGATATGAATTAATATCCCATGCGCCATGGGGCCCAGTCCAAGCGAAATGAAATGCTGTCGCAGTTCAGATGGAAACGAGCGGAAAATTGAAATAAACGCGAAATACAAGCAACAATTTTCTTGACGAGTTCTGAAAGGGTATGCCAAAATTTCTTTTTCCGTTTCGGCTAGATTTTCTTGGAAGCAGAGAAGTACCTGCCCCTACCATCCTGCTTGCACGAACGTTCCAAACTGAGATTGCTACGAATTTTGTAGCAATCGATGAAAAAATAAACTTCCTACCTAGTGACTTATTTATTGCAGTTATTCTATATTCATCCCGCCTTCCCTAAACACTTGAAAATGGCGTTTGCTGACTCTAAATCAACTTTACAGCTAGACATTAAACCACAATTTAAAAGCGTTGTTAACTGAACAGATTATTTTCATAAAGATTTAACAACAATTTACCTTCTTCGCCGACAAAAGTATTGTGCACTCTCAGCAAATTCAATTGCAGGGAATGATTACCGCTGGAGTCCGAATCTGGATCGACTGCATTTAAAACACCCCGAGAACACATTTCATTGCCGAAATCAAAACGTAAATCACTGCTTCTGTCTCGGAACTAGAAGGCACAGTAGCACAATAGCAGTGCCAGGCACACACTAAACTAATTCTCTCTGTTCATTTTACCCACCCGAAGAAATGTTGTGTTCGAAAGTTATTTTTAGACGTCTAAAACATCGCGGTACCTAGTTAGATTGTCTCGTCGTCATGTTATGCAGAATTTTAGTTCGTTTGCTTTGTGCTTGCGGTTGACAGCAAATGGTGCAACTCCAGTTCCGAAACCTGAATGGTCAAGTACCTTGTCGGTAGCTCTTGTCACTACACTAGTTAGCAATGTAAACAGCATTTAATGCGGTGCTAAATCGATGTCCGTTTTGAGTAAGCTTATTTCTTTGTTTCCGAATCCGATAATCCTCTGATTGGGCTCTGCCAACTGCCAAGTGATAATTGTTATTCTGTCAATGCCCCATCAAAAATGTGCGTAGTAATTAATATCAGTGCCTTCTCAACTTGATCCGAAAATACCCCTACATTTTTAAAGTTTGTTTGTCTCTGGTTGTTAAGGAAATTCGCCGTGGGTTTAATAACTTGTTGATCGACATATGTGGAAATCAGCGTAATCACATTTAGTCATCATATTCCTGTTTATTTTAAGCATGCGGCGTAAAATTAAATGCAGCATCCGCAATTAACAGTGATTGGTGACTTGCCAGATTGAACTACGCACGTGGAGGACACAACGGCGTGTTGTCCTTTAAAGATTAAATGGAGTTTATATCGCAGGCAATCTTTCCAGTAATTATCCTCCGACATCCCCATCCTCCGGCCCCCCACCCCCCAAACACCACAACATTATTCTACATGCCGAATAACGGACAGCATACATGTGATCCGATCGAAGAGTGAACATTGGATTTCGAATACTACCAATTTCTAAACGGTCATGTTGGCCTTTGACCCTACTAACCATGAATTATCTTTTCGGTAACATGCTCCATTTAATTTCATGCATGCATTTCACTGAAAAATAATCCATAAATCAATGAACATTTTGTCGGGAACAGCTCACCATTTCTATCCCCGTTAAAAATTGAACTTTTGGAACTGCCATCATCCCCATTGCCTTCATCATAACACAGCACATACTTCATATTGTCTAAGTCTGGAGAACTCAAGCTTGAATCATCCATGATGAAACGCCTTTGCTTATCAACGATAAGTTTAGATAATTTATGAGCTGAAATTTAAATGCACTTGACACACCCGACAACACATTTTTGACAGTAAATTGCACGATGCGCCCACGGCATTTCCACTGACAGCTGTGATGTAAATTACAAGTTACCAACAGTCCAAGATAAAATATCCCTAGCACACCATTTAAGAAGGAACCTACTTTACCGGCGAACAAGAAATAGTCACAAAAATTAGTTTTTTTCACTTTTATTTTCACCACACATTTACAGTAGTTTTGACTAATTAAGCTCTATGCAGGATCAGAATCTTGCATTTAATTAATTAAAAGTTGCAGTTTCCTCATACAACTTAAATGATTTCATTGTCAGACCAAATATAAAACATGTTTCTGAGCACAAACAATTTTTCACTAGGAGTTAACGCTAGTATCTACCTATTAGCATTAATGAAATTGTCAATACATTGTAATAGATAGTAGCATTATAGCGTTAATACATAGTAAATTGTAAATACACAAGGTGTTTCAGTGCACCAGTACATGCAGCCATGTGACATTTGATTTTAATTCTAAACAACTACGTATCGGTATTATATCGGAGACTTACATTTTGCCAGCATACGAAACCAAGTGGGTGGGTTTTGGAGCCACAAGAGAAAATGCGCAAATAAATTGACTATCATTAATCTGGTCTCTGGTTGAAATTTTCAATTGATTACCCTCAAAGTACCTACACAATATTGTTCTGACTAGGCCAAGGATTAGCGCAGACAGATAAGGCTGATTGATTTGATCAGTTGAGTTTAACGAGGCACTGACAACGGACCGTGTAGCACTGGTCTAATAGCAAGTCTAATGTGAAGAGATCAGCATGTGCATCTAGTAAGCTGTTGCAACCGTAGAAAGAGAACCTTCAATGCTGCAACTAACCAAACCAACTAAAAACTAATTGTGAAATATTACAATAAGAAATTATTTAAAATTCATATATACCTTAAATGTATTTGTTTTCATTATTATTAGAATCAATCTCATGGTCTATAAATTGTATACCTACACAAAATTATGAAAATATAATAAATAATAATACTCTGGAAAAAAACATTTCATTCAACCACAAAATTAGTGATAAAATATAAATTAGTTTGGTGGGTTCACTTTTTCCCCAGTATAAATATTTGGTTGTAAACTATATTTTGTTACTGTGAGTGCTTACGACAAGTTCCGTAAATTAGCTGATTGATTCCAGACTGATGTTGTACATGGTCCAAATTACCCGACTCTTTGTTGATATTACCACAGTACTATGAAAGGTATCCCCAGGAAAGTGTTATATCGTTTCCTTCTGATATTACCGACTTAAATTACTTTTCACTGCTGAAATCAAAGTCACTGTCTTCGTTTGAGACGACCTCATTACCTAAATGCGCCGAGGACTCAGTGTCTGATTCAAGCATTGCCAAGCCTGACTTTCTCAGCTTTGTAGTTGCTGTGATAGTGCCTTCATTTTCACCGACGTTCTGCTCTACCACAATGGTAGAAGATATTGACGTGTCATCATTCAAATTGTATTGATTGGCACCTCCAACAAACTCTTGCGACTCTTCCGTATTGATACCTGAAGCAAAATACGACATTCGATTTCAATTTTGATGGAAAGAGTGATGAAAGGCATTTGACTGGTGGAGGATTTTTTTTTTTGTTTTGGCAAAGAAAGAAATTTGCATTTATTTTTTTCTTCCCCACAACATTGGGTTGCAATTGAATCACCTCAAATTTTTTTTCAGTTTTATTTGTTTTTTACATACATTCATTTCTTAGATTCTCTAAGATTTTCTTAGATTCTTGGAAGGATCTAAGAAAAGAATGTATGTTGCCAAACACAAACATATTTTCTGAAAATATCCAATGTGATTTTTGGCTGTAGGGAATTGCATGACCATTTTAGTGCTAAATTTCATCATGTTATTGGAAACCAGTTTTGATTACCAGAAGTGTATTGTAGAGCAGTTGTATTGTATTTAATAGTAAGTCTCAATTTGTTTCTTTTTCACCTAACGCCCAGCCTACAATGCAAGGCATCGAGAACATTTATATAAGATTCTTGAGGAAGAAGGTAGACAGAAGTAACTCTCTCTCCTCAATAACTTCTTCCCCATTAATCATATCATGCCTTTTGGTGCACTACTCAACAAAATGTTTTAATGTCCAATTCCAGTCAATGGTGTAAATAAACCTCTATCTAGTATAAACTCACCACCTTGGTTCTGACCCGAATACTCCTGAGACTCGTCGTAATAGACTTGCTCCTGTGAGAATTCCGGCATATGCCCCCCATCCTCTCCAATTGGCAGGAAGTCACCGCCCATTTCATCTCGTTCGTAGCCGGCTGTGGGTTCATGGTACTTGCCCTCTTCAAAGTTAACTTGGTCGCCTTGCTCTCCTTGCCACTGTTGACCTTCGCCTGGACCACCTTCGGTATCCACTTCGTAACTTTCGTCGGCGTATTCTTGACCTAGCTGCTGGGGATAATCTTGATAGGCAGTCTCATCGTAATCTTCTTGATATAAGACTTGATTTTCTGCGGAATACTGATCTTGCCCTCCGGTAACCTCCTGGCCTTCTTGAGCATATTGGCCATGATACTGACTTCCGTTCTGACTTGAGTCTTGTACGTATTCGTCTTGCTGCTCTGCATACTGATTTTGTCCTTGGGCAAATTCACTTTGGGTTTCGTCATATTGGGGTTGTCCCTCTTCATACACAGTTTGACCCTCTTTGTATTGACCTTGATTTTCAACTGTATACTCATCGTCAGGTTGGTACTGAGTTTGATCAACCTCATATTGGCCGTCTTGCCCTTGGTACTGCTGTTGATATTCACCATCTTCATACTGAGGTTCCTCCTGCAAAGCTAGTTCATTCTCTCCATTTTCATATTGCTCTTGGTATTGATTGTCAAATTGTTGTGCCTCTTGTTGATTCTGGGTGATATATTCTTCCTCCCCCTGAATATATTCTATCTGATCTTGAACTACGTAATCTCCTTGATCCTCTGTACCATACACCTGCTCGGCTCCAAGTTGGTCACTAGCATATTGTGGCTCTGTATCATAACCTGTGCTTTCATCTACCTCAGAGTAGTCACCTTGTTTCTGGAATTGTTCGGCTTTGTATTCCTGATCCTGGGCATAGCTGTTTTCATACTGTTCGACACCTGCGACATCTTGCTCGTGATCAATATTTGCCTGTTGCTGCCCAAGATTCGGTGAGTATTGTAATTCAGAATTATCTTCCGCCTGATCTTTTGGTGGACCAGATTTTAACCTGTCAAAGTCTTCTCTGTCAATTTCAGAATTAGATTCCTGAATGTCTTGACTTTCTCTGCCATTGAATGTTCCTTTAGATTCATCATTGTCATTAATGGCAAATTCTTTATTTCTGTCATGCTCTTGGCGTTTGTATTGAATTTCACCAAGTTTTTCCTGTACGTCTTCATTTTCTGGTATGTATTCAATCGGTAATTTCTGGTGTTTTTCAATTCGTTGGTCATCATCTGACAATATACTCTTTTCTTGAGCGCCAGACTCTTCAGGACTATCTCCTTGGCAAAATTTGTTTTGTTTTATGTTTGTCATTCCAGTTTCTCTGGTAGTGTTTGCTCTTTTAGCCTGACTCTGACCCTCATTAAATTGGACAACCTTTCTTGATTTGACTTCGTCATCAGTATCGTATGCAATTTCTGGAATGTTCTGTTTTCCTGCTTGGGATTTGCTTATGGACTTTTCGTTCAGAACCCCATCGTCTGAGAGCGAGACGTTCAAAATATCACCGCTTGTATTCTGCTCCAGCTCAAAATCTGCCGAGTTTGCTAATTTACTTTCTTCTTCGTTGTGTGTCTGTACTGCTTCTTTTCCATAATCTCGCATTGTATAATTCAATAAATCTGCTGTCTTCTTCATATAGTCATTCATCTCCAAGTTTGTTTCATTTCTTGGCATGTTGTCATTAGGAACCAAGCCCGAAAAAAATTGATTAATTCCATTCTCTACTGGCTTTGCCGACATTTCTTGGAAAATATACGGCTCCTCTGGGAAAAGATTTCTTCTGCGGTACTCATTTGAAGTTTGATCAATATTGCCGTAACTAGTTGAGGGTTTTTGTCCGTGGTTTTTTGGTGTAACTGGACTAGGATAGTGTACATTTTCCTTTGGTGAGATGCTCGGGTGGTGGTATGGAACGTTTGCGTGGAGTTGAGACATGGACGGTAATGGCTGATTGATGAGAGGAACGCTTTGGTGTGAGTATTGTGGTGATGGTAAGAAATCCTGCTGCTGCGCAGGAATTTGCTGTTCGTAGACTGGCGTTTGAAGAACTTGATTGAGGGAACCTGGCATCGGATCATATGGCTTTTGGGAGGCATAGGGTGAGATGTAGGTTCCTTTCACAGGGTTCAAGGGAAAGAGGAGGGGATCCTTTTGTAAGGTTGGAGATCTGGCTCCATTTCTTGATGGGTGATGATTGAGTTGAGAGACGGGCTGAATTTGAGGTACTGTAAATCCATTGTACCCAGAAGAAATTGCATTGCCATTCCACGCAGGATAGATAGACACAACATATGCCTCGTAATGCCTCTAAAACAGATGATAGACAGAGGTAACTGATTAGTAAAAATCTTTTTATATGAGTATTTTACGTGTTGGTTTTTTACAGAACAGCACTTACTCTCAAAAGTTGTAACCTTTCTGACTTTGCAACTATCATTGCAGTTCGACTTTCAATTCTATCGAGTGTGTGAAGAATTTGATCGTTGCGGTCTCGGCGTCGTTTTTCACACTCGACAATTTTTTCATATTTTCCTCTGAGCATTGATAGTCTGGTAGCTTCCCTAAAAAAAGTCAATAAGTGCAGTTTGTGACACGTTCTAAATTAGACAATAAACTAACACTATTAATGTTTACCAATTATTAATGGTACCACAGATGTTGAAGGTGCTACTAAATGCATATATTCTGATGATAATAAAAAAGGCACATAGCTAAAAAAAATACATATATAATATATATACATAAAATATAATACATATATATATATAATATATATATAATATATAATAATATATAATAATAATAATAATAATAATAATACAGAATGTGGCTGTTATTTGAATCTATACTATATTGCCTGTGATATTGCCTTAGGTCATTCTTAACTTCTATAGAACAATGAAAAATAAATTTTGCGTGAATATAAGTACTACATACTCATCGCGAGCTGCGATCATCATTACTTCAAATTGTGCTTCCAGACGCAATCGTTCTTCTTCACTGAAAAATAATCAATAATCGTGTTTGAATATAATTTCGATTCCATAGTTCAATTGTAATGCCAAAAGTTTATGCAAACAAAATTAATACAAAATTAAATTGGTAATATGATACGCAAGCCAGGTAGTGGGGGTGACAGTAGCAGGTGGGTTTCTACCTTTTCTTCAACTTCTCTTGCAGTTCTGACACTCGATCGTGAAAGACGATTCTCTCACCCCCACTGGCGTTCGACATGTCAGCAAACACGTTATAAATAGCTGGGTCGCGTGCGGTGTCTTATCACTTTCCCTTTCACACGTTCAATCGGCAGATCGGCACCAAATCAACCCGAAACCGAAACAAACAAACCCTACCTCGAAGGTGATTCGCACCTGTCGTCAGTATTCCACCAATAGACAACCACGACTGCCTAGCGCCTGGGCCGTTTGATTTTTGAACCGTTGGCGGCACTCAAAAATTGTATTCACACGCAAAAGCAATTAACTTTGTCATTGATTAGTTTCGTTTCCCCTACTAATTAACCCATATAATCCAATCAGTCAGAGAAATGCTGCATTTGCGTGTGCTGGCTCTATAAATTTATCAGTCGCAACTTCCACGGCGTTGGCGCACACAGTCGAAGCACATAGAAGTACCCTGGGTTGCCTACGTGCAGGCGCTTGCGTTGCGTGGCGAAACAGCGCAATCTCGCAAAATGCGAAGGAATCTAGCCTTAAATTGTTACGTTTTATGTTCTTATTCGACACGATTGGCGTGGAGAATGATCCAACAGTTAGAAACTTGCACCCCTTCTGTCAAATTCTAGTACTGCGCGATTAAATAATTTATCGCGCAATCCATCACTGGGTCTGGTTCGCTATTGGAATATGCGAATGAAAATCAAATCAATGTTCTTTGGCCTTCCGTAGGAACTAAGTTCGGAGAGAATCGTATCGTAAAACTGGGATTTCTCACGCGATCATGACTATCTGTGCCACACGCAAAAGGGTGGTACCACCTTAGATTGCACATTTCATTTAATATCGGTACCACCCCCTACCCTGTAACAGTGACCCAAATAGATGCGTCTTCATATATTGTTTTTTGACAGCTAAACGGCTTTCAAAAGATACGACAAAAATAATCTATCTTCGTCGGTAAGGTAAAAAACTAAGAACACGCTTTTGTTCTTTGAAACCATGCTAGCTGCAGGCGCTATGATTGATATTTTGATTTGAATGTACTGTATTTCTTTCTTTTGTTGAACTATCATCAACTTGAGCCATCTTGTTGGAATGTTGCGTGAACTAGAATGACATAAGAGATTATGACGCCAATTCTTATCAGTACTAGCCAGTACTAGCTGTTTAAATTCATTTAAAATTAAATGTACAGGGAACTGAATGAACTATGCAGCTGGATTGCAAGCGACCGTTTTCAAATTTTTTATCTAATGTATATTTATAGACCATCAAAACTTATTAATTATCACCAAATATTAATGTTCTGTTTATATTTAATTTTTGCAAATTATTTTGATATCGAGAATCTGTAATAATTAGTGAGATACTTCCACTATTGTGGAGGGTGGTAATTGAGATTGCGATGAAATTTTGACAAAATTCCGGCTCGTTCATATTACAGCGAGTAGGAATCACGAAGAGTTCCAGCATGTGCACTCCAGCCAGCCAGCCAGCCAGCCAGCCAGCCAGCACTCGAATGTCTTATATTTCAAACACTCTCTCGGATATTAGAGGTCAAATAATTATTGTAGTTGCTCTCGTAATACACTCTCTGGCCTTCAAAGGTTCATAACAAATCATCAAGTTACGCATAGCATGGAAGTGTTATTACGCAACCACACGTACAGGCTCTTCACATCTTGTCCAGCTGACCACCAGTTATCGGCGCGCGGTATCACTGTGTACACAGATAATTGTGTTGATTTTTAGATACCTTTTTCTCCATTGTACTCCTATTGAGCAAGAGCTCATTGGTCTTCACTCAACGGACGAAGTTAATTATGGTAAGTGTGTTTTCTCCTCGGCTGCTGCATAAAACTGGGGCATGTTGAGTGCCCAATGTGCTTTGCTAGTGAAACAAGTTTTTGATGCGGGACAAAACGGTGTAAATAATGTGTTGGCATAGGGCAATTAGATTCCTTCCGGCGTCTGCACTACGTTATGATTAATATGACATTATGACTAGCTCCTTTTCTCTCTCACAAATAACTGCATTTTAAAAATGCCACAACATTAGGAGCACTTGCAGGTTACTTTTACTGGGCTCTAGCAGAAATCATAAATCAACAAATCTATTTTTTATTTCAAAATTGAAAAGACCAATAACGATAGTGCGGCTTGTTGCAAGGTATGTGGAAAAAATCATAATTGAGTAGCTACCACACCTAAAGAAAAATGTTGAAATTAATATTGAAATAGATTTGTATGAAAAATGCTCAAAAATCTACTAAAAATGTTCAATGAATCATCTTAGGAGACCACATTTTAAATTACAAAACAGACGTTTTGGAAAAAATTACACCAGGTATTAACATAAGATAAAACTTAAATGCTACAAAATCCACGCAATTATCATCCTGAGCCTGAGCAAAAAAATGATTTCTAGATAATCAAAACCATGCGGTTTATTTGCTAGTGGTCCTCTAGTGAACTAGGTATTTTGTACGAGCCCTGCCTCACTTCGAAGTAAGAGTGTCGCCCTTGAAAAAATCTTTACATTTCCAGCTTCGGCCACGAGCAGCTCTGCAAGTAGCAGCGGTGCTTTTGGCACTGTCCGTGCACGGTTGCTTGGGCGCCAAGATCCTGGGAGTATTCCCGATTCCGGCACAGAGCCACCTGAACATCATGACAAGCCTTGCCAAGGAACTGGCCGTGCGCGGGCACCAAGTCACTGTCCTCGTTCCCGCAAAGACAAACGTAGCCATTCCGAACTACCGCGAGATCTCCTTTGATTTCCAAAAGAAAGAAATGTTTGGTATGCTGAATGTTTTTGTTGCCTAATACAATTGAAATAAGTAACATGTTGACCTGGAGTCTGAAAATGTTTGGGGTAACATGCACAATACCATGAAGATGCGGCCAGTTCCATTCGGAATACAATTTCAAAACAAGCTGTCAACAAATCACGGCAACCACAGTTAAAGTGAAGCGCACTTTCACTAAGCCAACATGTCTGGCAATTTTCTTTCTTGGTTCTGCATTCAAATTGCAAAGTAAATATTTAGTACATTTTGACATTGCTTTCAGGAAGCGCACCAGCAGATAAAGCAGAGAAAGACATGTTCGCAATGGATGAGCAGCCATTTTACATCAAGATGTTGATGCTCTGGGGGATGGGCGACGTGGTATGCAATCTTGTCCTCAACAAACCCATTATTCAAGATTTTATCAACTCCAAAGATGAATCGTTTGATTTGGTAATCGTAGAAGCATTTTTCAATGAGTGCTTCCTAGGTTTTGCTCACACGTTCCAAGCACCCATCGTTCAGCTCTGCCCGTTTGGAGGAATGGAATCATTGACTTCGACAGTCGGAAGTCCATTCAACTACGCCTACATGCCTGACGTTCTAACAAACTACAATCAGCACATGACGTTTTTCCAAAGAGTTCACAATACGCTCATGGGACTGGCGACAAAACTAGGTCGAGCCGTCTACTATATCCCGAAACAAAACGAACTTATGCAGAAGGCTTTTGCTGGGACGGGATCTGGACCACTGCCTCACTTAACAGACCTAGAGTCTAAGACATCACTGGTCCTGATGAACCAACATGTGAGCTTGGGGTATCCGAAACCTCTAATGCCAAATGCTGTCGAAGTCGGAGGACTGCACATCAAACCCCCGAAGAAATTGCCAAAGGTAGGTAGTGCTGAGACATATGTTAGTAGGATCTTGCATTTGCCTTTTTAAATGTTCACAGTGTCTGTCTTCTTGATGCTACAATCATTATTGCAGGTAACTTAAATGTTTACATACTAGGCATCTGGCCCTCTAGAACTGGCCAACTGCACTAGGCTTAGTATAACAAATAGGTAATGAGTAATGACCGACTTACTTTACCCTTGAAGGATCTCCAAGATTTCCTCGACTCGGCAAATGAAGGTGTCGTCTACTTCAGCATGGGCTCGAACTTACAGAGCACTGATTTGCCCGTGGCTAAACGAGACGCGTTGCTCCGAGCATTTTCCAAACTCAAGATGAAAGTTCTGTGGAAATGGGAGGACGATGTTTTACCAGGGCAGCCAAAAAACGTGAAGCTGGGAAAGTGGCTACCCCAGTCTGACTTGCTAGGTGAGGAAAAAATAAGGAAATTCTAAATGTTTTCTGCTATTGTTAACTTCAGAAATGTCGATTTGTTCTTATCAACTTGTATTTTTATGAGCTTTTCTTATTTGTAATACTTTTCTCACCTTCCAAGAAAGATTGGCATCTAGTTTCAACTTAAATGTTTTTGCCTCTTCAGCTCATCCTAACGTGAAGGTGTTCATTACCCATGGAGGCCTACTTAGCACACAGGAGTCCGTCTACCATGGAGTCCCCGTTGTCGGAATCCCCATCTTTGGTGATCAACAGATGAACACAAAGGCAGCTGTTTCAGCCGGCTACGGCTATTTCCTTGATTTCCACTTGCTGGAGAACGAAGATCTTATACTGCAAGCCATCAACACGGTTGTCTCTGATTTTAAGTAAGTGAGATAGGCATGATCGAGAAATCTATGTGGATGTTCGTCAAGTCACGTTGATAACGCACCATTCAGATGAACACCTCACTTGAACTTTCCCAAGATAATTGAAAACCTATTTTTTTGTTATTTTGACATTTAAAAAATATGCGTCCGCAGATATCGTGAGAACGCTCAACGCATCTCTCGCATCTTCAGAGACCAGCCGCAGTCTCCACTGGACACGGCAGTCTTCTGGATTGAGTACGTGATCCGACACAAGGGTGCAGTACACATGCGGTCAGGAGCGTTGGACCTGACCTGGTATCAGTATTATCTGCTCGACGTGTTGGCTGTGCTGGCAGGTGGTCTCCTTGTTACGTTGGCTGTGTTGAAGTACGTGCTCAAAGCTCTGTGTGGTTTGGTGTGCAAGAAAAAGCCAGCTGCAAAACACAGCAAGAAGAAGAATTAATAAGGCTATTTTTGAATTGTGCTATAGACTATTGTTTTTTCATTGAAGTAAAAAATGTTCTCACAAAATGATTACTCTGAGCTACTCTGAGATTACTTATTGCTGTGATCATCTTGTCATGAGTCAGGGACTGTATGAATGCATTTTAGTGGAAAATAATCTTAAAATATAAATTATGAGTGGATGGCTTCAGCAAGCAAGCTGTCGCAAAGTATCAAGGCTAAAGGGTGCAGGCTAAAATTTGCAGTGGATCTCCAAAAGCTACTAATCAAGGGCCAGATCTACTCTGTCTAGGAATTTTAGAGCATGCAATTTAAAATTAATTTTGGATAAAAACAATGTAAATTATAAAATGTATATATAAATAAATAAGTATGTCTATATACTGCTCTTACACGCCAACTTATGATGACTATTGAGTTACACATTATTTTGTACTCCCATTCTTAAAATAGAACGAACAAAATATTTCTTTAGATTCTTTGCTATGCTGCTTTCTTACTTTGTCCATATCTACCTGTTGCACCACCTATACCTGTATCTTCTAAAAGCTATCAAATGTGCTGGCTAGCAGCTTGGATTATTATCTCATTACACCAACAGTAATTCCAGGGCCACGGCAAAAATGGGAAGGCAAAAAATGAAGAAAAAAATGTGTTGGTCATCTGTGGTGCTACCAAATTGTAATGGAGAGAAGAAGCTGCAGGAACTATTTGTGAAGGCCATAAATAGCTTGTCATATTTTTTGTCGAGATTCTGACCTTCAAAGAGTTACTCCTCCCATACAATTAACTCTCCAGAGATGTTTGATTTCCATTCTCATTCTCACTAGACCTTAGCATAGACAGGAGATAGCATCTAGATGATCAAGTTATTTACAATCCTTATCAGTAAATATCCAGTCCACAAGGTGATAGTTCATCAAATTTTGGAATAATTTCTAAAATTTCATCCACAGTCCACATAGTGATTTCTTTATTCACCAGAGCAAGAAAAAAAATTGTAAGTAATTTATCAACCTGTAATCACATGTGTCGCACCGTCATCTATGTGATTGGATGGCTCTATGGTCAATACTTGCTTAAAATGTGTTTATTTATTTAAATAACATGGCTGGATATGTTGTTTATATATCTTATTACCCGTGTATATCTTACAAGATTTGCACCTGTATATTGTCATTCTATTAAGTATTGTATTAATTACTATATCATGTTGTTTTTGAACATGAATAAGTTCCAATAATTCAAATATCAAACTAGAGGTTTAAAGATACTCCTAGCTGTGCATATGATTTAGAATTATAAGATGCATCAACATGCAAAAAGGTACCTGCTTAAGCCAGGGATCGGAATTGGAATCGAAATTTTCAGTCATCATTTGACGGATTTGAAATCAGAAATTTATATTTTTATACTATTAGATCAACTGTCATAAAACACATGGTGAAACAAAAACCAATGCGTGCACACACATTCTAGCACACATGGTAAAGCTAGCGTGTGCATAAAATGCTTTTTGACACTTGAGAGGCTATGAATTGAGCTTGAATTGAAACCAAAATCAGAATTTGAAACAATGTGGATTATTTCTGGAATCAGACCTTTTTTTTCTTGAAATTTGTAATTGTAATCCCTGGTTATAACCTGGTTTAAATAATAAAACTAACACTTTTTTCCTCCTAGATGTCAGCTCAATTAGCACTATCAGCCTTAGTGCTGATATTGAGTCTGGCACATGAGTCTGACAGCGCCAAGGTTTTGGTTATATTTCCGTTCCCTGCTCCGAGTCATCTTGCGATTGGGACCACCCTGGCCAAAGAGCTTGCTGCTAAAGGACACGAGATCACAATCATTGTGCCCTCTAAGACTGAAAACTTACCGCCTAATTACCGTGAGGTGGCTTTAAACATTGATAAGAAAGATCTAGGCAGTGGTAAGCACAGTCCACAAAGCATGAACATTTTTGTTTTTCTGCATCTTGATAGCATGTGACCAATGTGACTTCTAGATGGAGATACTAAGTTATGTAAATTGAAGAAAATTTCCCATCAACTTCATTTGTACACACCATCAATTTTGTGTTGGGATGAAATTGAAGCTTCCATCCATTGTGAACTAAATGTCAAGAAATTGATAGCCTAACTGATTTATGACTTTGAAGTGACAATTCTCTCAATTTATCTTATAAAAAAATACACTTCTGGAAATATCCCATTTTATTACCCATCTTGATGATAGAACCGATCAATAAAATTACTTTTCATTTGATTGTTTTTAGACTCATATCTACTTGATGTAACTTGTCTACAGTCATGTCTACTTGATTTTTCATTTCTTTCAATTTTTCATTCACTTTTCATTTCTTCGACAATGCCATTTTTATATTTATCAGCTGCTGATGTCATGAATGACTGGGCCATGACACTCAACTTTTTTTTTCCATAAATTTTTTATCAATCTGGGTAGAAAATATGACATTTAAGTCAAAAAAACTTCCTTTTATAAACATTTAGAATAATGTAAACATTTTTTTCCAGGACCAACACCAGCAAGCATGTATTCCATGGATGATATGCCATTCTATGCAAAGTTGTTGATGCTTTGGGGACTAGGAGGCGCAATTTGCAATGTCGTTCTCAACAAACCAATCTTGCAAGAATTCATCCACTCAAAAAATGAAAAGTTTGATGCAATTATCGTCGAGTCCTTCTTCAACGAATGTTTCTTAGGCTTTGCTCACACGTTCCAAGCTCCAATTATTCAATTATGCCCCTTCGGTGGAGGAGAAGCATTGACCGCATCTGTAGGAGGCCCACACAACTACGCTTATATGCCCGACTATCTCACCAACTACAACCAGCACATGACGTTCCCTCAACGGGTTTATAATACAGTTCTCGGTCTTGTGGGAAAGGTTGGCCGTGCAGTCTACTACATCCCGAAACAAAACGAGATGATGCAGAAAGCCTTCACTGGAACAGGACCTGGACCAGTGCCCTATCTTGCTGATATCGAGACAAGAACATCGCTAGTTTTGATGAACACACATTTGAGTTTGGGGTACCCGAGACCACTCATGCCGAATGCTGTTGATGTTGGGGGACTTCACATTAAGCCCGTGAGGAAGTTGACAAAGGTAAACTTTTTATAAATCCATCTGCATACCTGTTACCTGAGAATATGCTAAGAAGCTAAAGGCAGGTGGAAGCAACGAAACATTTACACCCCTCTTTGCTTTCAGGAACTTCAAGATTTTCTTGACTTGGCAACGGAAGGAGTTGTCTACTTCAGCATGGGCTCCAATTTAAAGAGTGCTGACATGCCAGCAGCAAAAAGGGACGCATTGCTCCGAGCATTCTCTAAACTCAAGATGAAAGTTCTGTGGAAATGGGAGGAAGATGTTTTGCCGGGGCAGCCAAAGAACGTACGGCTGGCAAAGTGGTTCCCCCAATCTGACTTGCTAGGTAGGAAAGAAATCTCGTTCAGTGTTGAAACAATTCACAGGTGTACGTAAGATGAAGAAGATACATGTTGTTCTCGGGATTTATATTATGTATGTAATTTACCTTCTCAGCTCATCCGAACGTAAAGGTATTCATTACGCACGGAGGTCTGCTTAGCACGCAGGAGTCAGTCTACCACGGAGTTCCCGTCATCGGAATCCCCATCTTTGGTGACCAACGGATGAACACAAAGGCAGCTGTTTCAGCCGGCTACGGCTACTTCTTAGATTTCCATTTGTTGGAGAATGACCAACTCATTCTTGAAGCAATCAACTCGGTGACCACCGAATCTAAGTAAGTATAAAGTTATTTATGTGTTTGATATAAAATAATTATTGGAAATTAAATATATATCAAACATACCTAAGTTATCAAAAAATTGAAAAATGTCTAGTGATACTTGCGTCAAGTTCGTCTCGATAGGTTTTAAGCCAGTTGACACGCTATGTTACTTTGTACAGCTTGTCAAGCAAATGTTGGTATAGTGTTATCTTTACTGAATACTGTGTCATAATCTAGTTGTAGTTATGTTGCTGATAGCTACCAATCAACTGAAGGTACACAAACAGCATTTAACTATAAACGATGTTATCTGATATGACAATCTTCAAAAATAACATAGAATAGATACTAGTTAGTGCCATTAAACTGAGAAAAAAATTACATCCATATTTAAATACCCCCCACCCTACCCGTTAAAATCACAACAACGTTGAGAGATTGCACACTAACAAAAAAAATATAAGTCAAATCATTCTTTTAGAGTGTACCAACCAGATTTAGCAAACTGTGCCTCCCACCTGCAGATATCGTGAGAACGCTCAACGCATCTCTCGCATCTTCCGAGACCAGCCTCGAACGCCGCTCGAGACTGCGATTTTCTGGACTGAGTACGTGATCCGACACAAAGGTGCAGTACACATGCGGTCAGGAGCGCTGGACCTGTCCTGGTATCAGTATTATCTGCTTGATGTGTTGGCCGTGCTGGCAGGCGGTCTTCTTGTTACGTTGGCTGTGTTGAAGTACGTGCTCAAAGCGCTGTGTGGTTCGGTGTGCAAAAAGAAGCCAGTTGCAAAAGACAGCAAGAAAAAAAAGAACTAAAAAGCTACAACGGATTGAAAAAGTTCTGTAAATTGCTTTTGTAACGCTTTCGTGGGACTAATTGTGATCGTGGTCTGGTCGTGGTTGTTCAAGGAACTCTTGGTGTTTTGTTGGAAAATAAATATTGAAAATATGTGAAAGTTGGACACTAATAAGTTACTGCGTCATATAAGACTCTTAACACTCCACACAATGTACCTACCTCTAAAAAAAAAAAAATAATGTAATTTTCAAAAATAATAAAATTTACAACTAAATGTTTTGATTTTTTTTTAATAAAATTATCAAAAAAAAATTACAAATTTAAAGTAAAAATGTACACCTATATTTTAAAAAATTTCCAAAAAATTTTCAAATTTTTTTTCAAAATATTTAAAAATTAAATATTTTTTATAATAAATATATATAATAATATATAATATAAAATATAATATCATATAATATATAATATAATATATAAAAATAAAATCATAAAAAATAAAAAAAATTTAATATTTTTATCAAAAAATTAACTTTTAAAATTAAATGACAAAAAAATTGAGTTTTGTTAGAAAAGCAGAACTTATGTGTTAGTTAGTGGTTATCGATATAAAATTACATGTATCAACAATGATAATAAAAGTGCAGGATGTGAGGAAGGATTTGGAAAAAAATTTGGTCATGAGACATTTGGTATTAGAAGATATAGGTATGCCCTCAAGTGCAGGGGCGCGTGCGCCCCGGGCGCCCCAGGAATTTCTCAGCTTGGCAACTGGCCTAAAGTGGTTCAGGACATCCTTCTTGTGTTGCCTGCTTGTACTCTCCAGCTTGAGATCTTTCATTTCTAGACGTCTTTTATAATATTGCTTCCTGACTTTACACATATACTCATCATATATTTGAAGTAACTATCACTAGGCCAGGATAGCTCTTGTATGGATATTGGATGACCAGCTCTTTTTTATCTTCTTATTAGATAACCAGCAGACAAGTAGATGATAACATCTATATCAAATTTTGGCACAGTTTCAGACAACGTGATAGTAAGTCCAGAGTGAACTGTCCATCAAAGCCAGCAAGTCATCTCCAAGGTAAGACAATTATATATAATACCATGTATTTTATTTATTTGTTAATTCCAAATAATATCCATTATTTTTTAATAACCAAAGAACTGGTGGCAGTTTGTTTCCGTTAACCTGACACTTAAATTGCTCCTACTTAAAAGCGTTTGAAACCAGTTTAAGTCTTCCTGTTCATTCACGATAAGTGAATGAATAATAAGTGAAGTTCCTCTTGTAAGTTCCAATCCTTTGCGATCTGTATTACGAACATCATCATTATTATTCATTTCTATTATTATTTTATCTCTACTACTAGGTAAGTCATTGTTACAATCATGTTCCTAATTTTTTATCTTTATGGCATATGTTCCTTAGCACTTAGGCTCACACAACTACTATGTAATTGAACGCAGCATTAAATTAATAAATAAAATAAAAGGTAACCATTCAGTCAATCGAGAATTGTCAGTCAAGTATTGCTAGATTCTTGCTTGAAATGTAAGCTCTTGTATTTTCTTAAATGTAGAGACCTTTAGAGACTATCTCATCAAGGCAACAGTGTGTTTCTTTTAATTTAACTTTTAATTTTTAGACTGGCTTTATTCGTTATTATTTCTTTTAATGGATAGAAAGTATTTATTTTTGCAACTTCTGTAAAAATATCGTCTAATGATATGAAACTTAAATATGTTAATGTAAATACCTACTTACAAAACTGAGTTTCAAAAAACTGTAATCAAGAATTCACATGCATAAATCATTTAAATTAACTGATGTTTACTTATAGGAATCAGGATGTTATCTTTCTTAAAATTAAAGCGATATTTTTTTTCCCCAGATGTCGGCTAAAATAGTGTTGCCAGCCTTAGTGCTGTTCTTACAGCTGTTAGCACACGGATCTCAAGGAGCTAAGATTTTGGCAGTATTCCCTTTCCCTGCTCCGAGTCATCTTGCGATTGGGACCGCTCTAGCAAAAGGGCTCGCTGCAAAGGGTCATGACGTTACTGTCATTGTACCTGCCAAGACTGAAAATCTACCTCCCAACTACCGGGAAGTGGTAATAGGATTCTCATTCACCGACCTAGCAGGAGGTAGGAGTAGAACCAATGGCTACAGTTTGACTACTTTGGGTAGATTTAAAAAAAAAATCTCATTACAATTAGATGACATATTTTTAAGTGATTCACTGAAACAAAGCACAAAGATTTAATAGGTCAAAAAAAATTTTTTTTTCTTCCAGGACCAGCACCTGCCGACATGTATTTAATGGATGAAATGCCATTTTATGCAAAAATGCTGATGCTTTGGGGGATAGGAGGTGCTGTTTGCGAAGCCGTTCTCAACAAACCAAACATCCAAGAGTTCATCCACTCAAACAATGAAAAGTTTGATGTAATCATTTTGGAAGCATTCTTCAACGAATGTTTCATGGGTTTTTCTCATAAATTCCAAGCTCCCATTGTCCAAATCTGCCCGTTCGGAGGCACAGAATGGATGACTGCTTCCGTAGGAGGTCCACATAATTACGCATACATGCCAGACTTCAACACCAACTACAACCAACACATGACATTCTTCCAACGAGTTCATAACACAGTACTAGGCCTCTTTGTCAAGTTCGGCCGAGCCATCTACTATCTCCCAAAACAAAACGAGCTAATGCAGAAGAGTTTTGCTGGGACTGGGCCTGGACCTCTCCCTCACCTGACAGAACTAGATTCTAACACATCCTTGATTTTGATGAACCAACATTTGAGTTTGGGTTATCCTAGGCCACTTATGCCAAATGCTGTTGACGTTGGAGGACTACACATAAAGCCTCCAAAGAAGCTGCCAAAGGTAACAATTTCAGAACAAATGAATCAAGGAAAGATACGAAGCCTATAGATACTTGGAAATAAAAAGAATGTGCTCTTGTAGGATCTCCAAAACTTCCTCGACTCGGCAAAGGAGGGCGTTGTCTACTTCAGCATGGGCTCCAACTTAAAGAGCGCAGATTTACCGGCGGCAAAAAGAGACGCGTTGCTGAAAGCATTTTCCAAACTAAAGATGAAAGTTCTGTGGAAGTGGGAAGACGATGTTTTGCCAGGGCAGCCAAAGAACGTCAAGCTGGGAAAGTGGCTTCCTCAGTCTGATTTGCTAGGTGAGAGAAGTTTTAAAGATACAGTTTTAAAAACTTTGCATGCATGCAACAATTAGATGTGTCAAGGCTTGAAACTGAAACTGACTAACTGTTGTTAAGTTTAAAAGAATTATTATTGGCTTTTTTAAACTTGTAAGCTATTTGGTAATTTGGGGCCCGACTTTCATATGATTCATTTGAATTTTAGCTCACCCGAACGTAAAGGTGTTCATTACGCATGGAGGCCTGCTGAGCACGCAGGAGTCAGTCTATCACGGAGTCCCCGTTGTCACAATCCCCATCTTCGGTGACCAGAGAATGAATGCAAAGGCAGCAGTTTTAGCCGGTTACGGCTATTTCCTCGATTTCCATTTGCTGGAGGATGACAAACTCATTCTTGAAGCAATCAACACGGTCACCACCGATACCAAGTTAGTAAAAAATTGACCTTCGAAGATTTGTGAAATAAGTCAGATTTGTCAGCCAACTAAGAGGGAACCTTTCTTATTTTTATTTTATTTATTTGTTCATTTAAAACACAGGACAATTGCATAGTAACTGTATAGGTTCCGTCAGTTGTCTCGACTAGATGAACAGTAATATTTGCATAAGATGTATATATATATTTTTGATGATTACAGTTATATTAGATGGTAAGATAGGATAGCTGGTATAGATTAGTTAGTTGATTATAGTTTGATGATTAACCTTAGTTAGAGCGAGAAGGAAAATTGTGGGCAAAGGATCTAAGGCTCTTTCTGTGTTTATCTTAGGGGAAAACATGATTTTGTCCAAAATTTTAGTGAAAAACCAACTACTTCTATTTCCTATTAAAACCTGACAAATAATGGGAAAATAATAGGCATACAAAAAAAAAAAAAGATAAGGTACAATTATTAACAGGCAAAAAATGCCACAGAGACGCTTTTCTCATCAATATTTGCTTCTCACCACTTGAAGTGTGTAACTATAAATTATAATCGATTTCAAGCCAGCTAGAACGTTGTTGAACGAAGATAGGCAAGGTGCATCTTAATCTTAATTAAGACATTATCTGTTGCTGTTATGTTGCTGATAACTGACAACTGGTTGATATCAGAAACTTTTAAATTTTATTTAATATTTAATAATGCATTGGCAATCTTCAAAATAATTTAGAGCAGATAACGTCAGACATCTGAACATAAGCTTACAATACAATAAATCCCCCGCCCCCTCTCAAACAAAGCATTTACCAAGGCCTGAAAGGAAGGAACAAATCAAACTTCAATGCATTGGCTTTCAAAAATATCAGGAGTAAGCGCCATGATTCTCGTGTGCATTCCACTTAGCTTACCTTTTGTCTTACTCACACAGATATCGTGAGAGTGCCCAGAAAATCTCTCGCATCTTCCGAGACCAGCCGCGAACTCCGCTGGACACAGCAGTCTTCTGGACTGAGTACGTGATCCGACACAAGGGTGCAGCACACATGCGGTCAGGAGCGTTAGACCTGACCTGGTATCAGTATTATCTGCTCGACGTGTTGGCCGTACTGGCAGGCGGTCTCCTTGTTACATTGGCTGTGTTGACGTGCATGCTCAAAGCTCTGTGTGGTTTGGTGTGCAAAAAGAAGAAAGCTACAAAAGACAGCAAGAAGAAGAAGAATTAAAAAACTATTAGAAATTTGTGTGCACTTTGCAAATTTCTTTTCCTTTAGATCCATTCATCTCAAATTGAAATTATGATTGAAATTTTATTGGAATGTTAAATTTCTTGTGGGCTGGAGGTGTGCTTACATTGTTTCGTTGAAAATAAATTGCAAAAAAAATATGCTAGCTGACAACTCTTTCATTGCTGCAACTTATACGTACGGTCACATTTTACAATGATAAACCAAATATACGCCATTTATGCTATGCAATAAATAGTAATTAGATGGAAAATAAATTTAAAAGTGAATCAGTATTTGCAAATTATTGTTTGCATGGGGAGGAGACTGGCAAACAGAGTCTATCAGCTAAGAAATATTGAGGATGCAAGCAACAAAAAGTAGCTGTGCGTTGCTACTTGCTAGTAAACCACCACAACCTTCCGATTATAGTGATTAGGACCTCGCAATTCCAAGATTACATGGTCAACATTAGACCAAGGTTCAATAAAGTTCCTGTTAACTGAGACAAAACAAAAAAATCTAGACACAAAGCCAATTAAAAAAAAATGCTTTTGTCTGTACTATTACTACAGCTTTCAATTAGGGTGTGGTTCACCAGTACCTATAAATGGGTGTACGGCCAATAAATCGGGAGTTTCAAACAATATCTTGGGGAGCTCGCTCACGGGTTTACTTGACCTGCAGTTCAGCGGAGCTTGAAGCGTATCGGGCGAATGAGTGGGTGCTGGTTGCGATGGAAGTCATCATAACATGTAATATGTCAAAATAACATGGATTTGTTAAATATGTGACAGTAAACGTATTATTATTATTATTAAAAGTGCAGTTGAACCGTAGACAGTGTTGGCAATCATTTGTGTAACCCTGTGAAGAAGTCCTAGACAGAAAGATCCCCAGGTGACAATGCACATCTCAATCAGCTAAGTGAGGTGTCCCAAAATTTGAGATCTCAATATCATGACTGTATTGGCTGGATAATGCGCTTTTAATTATCTTCTTATCAGCACACACTTAGAGACAACATAGTTGACACAAAATCAAATTTTGATTATTTTTTACAGATTTGTTAGATTTTACTTGATGATATGATAGTAGGCAGTGTGATCTCTTCACTTCAGCTAGCAAGACGTTGAGAAAGTAAGTTATTTTTAGGAATCTAACTTTGCTTGAGTTGGGACCAAGCAAAAATTAAATACATTGGATACCTTATTCACTCCTTATTTTAAGACAGGAATTGCATATTCTTGTAATTTGAATATTTTGAGAACACTCTAGGCTAGAGATGGTTTCCAATTAACACTATGGAAATGAATAAGGACATATGCTTATTAAATAGATAAAAACTAAGATGTTTTTCCAAAACAACAGGGGAAGCGTTGGAAAAATCTGTCAAATAATTGTTGGATACTATCAGAACCGTGGCCCGTTTAAATGTATAACATAAATTGTAGACAATGATCCATCAAAGACACATTTTGTTAATCACTTAAAATTGAGAATTGCATTTGTGTGCTCATTTATAATCACACGAAGGAAGTTGCACAAATAATTTACAACCAATTGAAAAGCCACCAATTGAAAAGTGCATCTAAATATTATTTTTAGGGAGAATTGTGGGACGCAAGTTCAATCCTGCTTCAAGTGAACTTCAAAGATAAGTACTCGACATATGTCAAAACTTACTACAAATATAAAATGGGGTTGTAATGTCAACAGATGTCGACCTGCGTAGCTTTGCCAGCCCTGGTGTTGTTCCTGGCACTGTTAGCCCAAGTGTCTGATGGGGCAAAAATCCTGGCCATATTCCCTTTCCCTGCTCCAAGTCATCAAGCGATTGGGACCGCTCTGGCCAAAGGGCTCGCTGCAAAGGGTCATGAGGTCACTGTCATTGTGCCAAGCAAGACTGAAAATCTACCTCCCAACTACCAGGAAGTGGTTATTGGATTTGATTTCAACGATCTGACTGGAGGTAGCCCAAGAAAAATTAGCTACAAATTAATTTCCTTTTCTGTTATGAAAATTGTTAACGAAAAGGAATAATTTTTAGCACACTGCACAATATAAAATGTGTGTATAATATGTGTACAAAGTATGTCAGACACATTGACAAAAACTATTTCAACTGGGTTTTGAATGCTAGGTGAAGAACAACTAAATTTCCTAACGTTTCGTAACTTGTACCTGTTACTTTTTCAAGGGTAAGAGCAGTCCTGAAAAATTTCCGATAACAAAAGAACCACAAAAAATTATAACAATTTCCTAGTTCAAGAATCCTAAATGCATCTAATAAACACTGTACGGATTTTACGTCGAGATGATAAGAAATTCACTAGAAAAGTCAAAGCAATAGAAATTAAAAAACAGCCCAATAACTTCAATAGAGATGATAGTTTTCAACTAGATAGAGCACGGGGAACAATTTTCAACAGAAAAATGGAATAGAGAGTATCAGTGAGGAGGTAGGAGAAGTCAGCACAAAGGATCCAGAAGAAAATATTTGGATAGGTAGATTAAGAAATAAACGTAATCAATAAGGAAATTTTGATTTTATCATATAACGTAAGGGCAACCTTGAAAAAATGGCGTTTTTGAGTTATTGACCCTGATTATTTTAATAAGATGCATTTAGGGTGCTTGAACTAGGTAATTGTTATTTTTTGTGGTTTTTTTGTTATCGGAAAATTGTCAGGACTGCTTTAACCCTTGATAAAGTAACAGGTACAAGTTACAAAACGTTGGGAAATTTAGTTATTCTTCACTAGTTGTTCATTCAAAACCCAGTTCAAATAGTTTTTGTCAAAACTAGTTTTACAGTTAGATCAAGTAGATATAAGTCTTAAAACAATTATGTCAGACACATACTCACACATCACATTTTCTTTTCAGGGCGCAAACCTAAAAACATGTTTTTAATGAGTGAAATGCCATTCTATGCAAAAATGCTTAGGCTTTGGGGTGCAGGAAGTGGAGTCTGTGACCTAGTCTTGAACAAGCCGCACATCCAAGAGTTCATCCACTCAAAAGACAAAGAGTTTGATGTCATAATTGTAGAAGCATTCTTCAACGAATGCTTCATGGGCTTTTCTCACACGTTCCAAGCTCCAATTGTTCAGATTTGCCCGTTTGGAGGCACAGAATGGCAGACTGCATCTGTCGGAGGTCCACACAACTACGCATACATGCCTGGCATATTCTCTAGGTACCACCAGCAAAATATGTCGTTTTTCCAACGGGTCCAAAATACAGTAATCAGCCTCATTGGCAAGTTTGGCCGAGCCATTTACTATATCCCAAAACAAAATGAATTTATGCAGAAGGGTTTTGCTGGGACGGGACCTGGACCACTACCTCACCTAGCTGATCTTGAGTCCAAAACATCCCTAGTTTTGATGAACCAGCACTTGAGTTTGGGATATCCTAAACCACTCATGCCAAATGCTGTTGAGGTAGGAGGTCTTCAGATCAAACCTCCAAAGAAGCTGCCAAGGGTAAAAATGATCAATGATCACATCAAAACTATGATTTAAAATTTTCGATAAGACAGTAAGAATCAATCAATTTAAAAAATATGTTTTTGTTTGCAGGACCTCCAGGACTTTCTTGACTCGGCAAAGGATGGTGTTGTCTACTTCAGCATGGGCTCAAATCTAAAAAGCACCGATTTGCCAGCGAAAAAAAGAGACGCGTTGCTCCGAGCATTCTCCAAACTCAAGATGAAAGTTCTGTGGAAATGGGAGGATGATGTTTTGCCAGGGCAGCCAAAGAATGTCAAGCTGTCAAAGTGGTTCCCCCAATCTGACTTGCTTGGTACGAGAAAGCACTTACTAATGTCTGATTTAAAAAATTCAGTGTTACATGCCGATAAAGGAAAAATTTCTCGTTTCTACTTATTTTCTCAATCTTACTCCTTTGCTATTCGTTTGTAACTTAGTTCAAAACCATAGTCACCCAATCAAGTTCGCTTGTGTCAGATCAGGGTATCGGTCATGTAAGCTGGAGCAAGAACAGGTAACTCTGCTCTGAGATATTCCACTTTGATCTGGTAAGCAATCATGCAACTTTTTTGCAAGAGATCACAAATTTTATCTTCGTGGTAAACAAATGTGATAACGAACGTGATCGCTACCCTGTCTACCGAAATACCGTTTGTGATCCCTAATGAAAAAGTTACATGATCGCTGCTCTGCTCTGAACAAACGAAATTCTTACACAGCCAAATACTGCTGATATTTAAACCGTTTTTTTGTGGGAATTTAGCTGCAGTGTTTTGAAAGAGATTCTCTTTCTCATTTTTTTCATTATTCGAAATATTTGTGAATTAAAGCAAATTTAGCTGGTTAAAATTGTACCTAACATAATGTAAGCAAGAATTAAAAGGCATTAGTTCATTTGGCTATTAGTGTGGTAATGCTCAACTTGTTTTGAGACTTTTGAGTATGTTTGTTTGATTTGGATCTTCCGGTAGTTACTAATACATTGTGATAACAATGCTAGCAGAATACCTCTAACAAAGATAAATTTCAGCTCACCCCAACGTGAAGGTGTTCATTACGCACGGAGGCCTACTTAGCACTCAGGAGTCTGTCTATCATGGGGTCCCCATTATTGGAATCCCAATCTTCGGTGACCAAGGGATGAACACCGATGCTGCAGTTACAGCTGGATATGGCTACTTCCTTGACTTTCAATTGCTAGAAAATGACGAGATAATTTTAGAGGCTATTAACGCTGTCACCATTAAACCCAAGTAAGCGGGAGACAAGCTTACTGGAAGTGAAACGAGTCCTAAGGTTGACAAAAAAATAATGTGATTTTTCTGAAAAATTAAATACTAAGTATAAATATATATATACTTAGTATAAATACTAAGTATAGTACTAAGTACTAATACTTTATTAATAAGTACTAAAATACCCAAAAGATTAAGAAAATTTTCATTCAAAATGATAAGTATGCCTTATTCAAAGACTTACGGTCAAAAGGCTTTTAGGGGAAGAGGATAGACAGAAATGCGACATACTTACATTGAAATAGCTGAAAATATAGCTGAAAATATGTCATAAAATGGTGATTGGTCAACATTGAACTTCAGGAGGATGTCCTTTCTTCTTATAACTTCCCCAGTTAACTATCATATTTCAGTGCTCAACAGGTAGATTCTAATCACATGCAACAAATACCGTCTTACTCTTGCAGATATCGTGAGAACGCCCAACGCATCTCTCGCATTTTTCGAGACCAGCCGCAGTCTCCGCTGGACACGGCAGTCTTCTGGACAGAGTACGTGATCCGACACAAAGGTGCAGCACACATGCGGTCAGGAGCGTTGGACCTGGCCTGGTATCAGTATTATCTGCTCGACGTGTTGGCTGTGCTGGCAGGCGGTCTCCTTGTTACGTTAGCAGTGTTGACTTGCGTGCTCAAAGCTCTGTGTTGCTTAGTGTTCAAGAAGAAAGCAGCGCTGGACGATAGAAATAAAAAGAATTACTGATTAGTGATTACCAAATAAAATACACCATTTTGCAAATTAGGTAATCTCAAGTAGGTGGTTTTTAAATTTTGGTGTCCTATTTCTCAGGTAAACAATTTTAAATACATATGTGTATGTTCCTGACTAAATTAAAAACAGACTATGAAAACCTTTTCAACTGTTATTTTTTTGACCATGCACTACATTAAGTAACAAGCATAAAATCAGATGTTGGGTGCGATATTATTTGGACTAAAAAAATATGCTTTGAATTTCTAATCATATCAAGCCAAATAACCCTGAGGCCATTTATATTGCTGGCAAGAAGCAGTGTTTTCACACTTGAAAGGCACATGCTGATTAGAAGAGATGAATGGAATGATCAATGATTGTGAGACTACGACCTTCACAATATTAAACTCCTCCTATGTTCTTGTCACATGGGATAAAACTGTCCTGTCAGGTACCTACTGCATGAAAAGCATTACACTGCTGGATAGCTAGTGCATTGGTTATGATTTAAAGATAAGGAGTTCATTGCAACAATTCTAGTTTTGAAATCAGTCGTGGATTCACGAGCTGCATAGCTACATTATGGTGAGAGACTTTTTATCCAACATTTCGTGTTAATGATGACTTTAATAATCATAATAAGTGGCCTGATGTTTTCAAATATCCTGTCTACGTTCTGTGACCAGAGTTTATTCCTTTATAATTAAGCTAAATAACTAAAATGAAAGTATTTTTAATCACAATATGGTTTTGATTGTGATAAGAGTGTGTGATTATCATCAATGACAGACACTTTGTGAGCCGAGACTGTTTGCTGTTTCTAGTTGGAGGCACAATAAATCTAGAAGATACAGCAGTCTTTCTATTAAACAATAAATTCCCTCAGGCAAACTAGGGAGCCAAAAAACTACTAATACTTATTCTACTAAAACTCCTTAAACTCGGTATAAAATGTACCCAGGGATATAAATTATACACTCTTAGGCAGGTTTATCTTAATTGAAAAATTTTCTAACATTTGAACATCTGTATTTGGGCTTAAACAAAACAAGCCCAGGAGCAGGAATAGAATTACCTATGGGAGCAGGGAGGTTCAAATGATGGAGAATTGTCCTAATGAAATAAAAATGCCTACACTTGCAGGGTATAACGGGCTTAAGACGTTTTAGTTATTTATATGTGAATTAGCACCCTGTAGCACGCTCCTGTACCTACTACTATAATATAAATTCATATTAATCATATCCAACAGAATTAAAATATCCTGCCACATTTTACAGCTGTCTGCACGAGTTGCATTATCGGCGCTGGTACTGCTATTAGCCCTGTCAACACATGTGTCATATGGCGCGAAGATCCTAGTGATATTTCCGTTCCCCGCTACCAGTCACCTGATTATCGGCACCTCTCTGGCCAAGGGGCTCGCTGCCAAAGGTCATGAGGTCACTGTTATTGTGCCTCAAAAAACTGACAACCTCCCACCCAACTACCGGGAGGTTGCTATTGGTTACGAGAAGGGTGAACTGATGGATGGAAGTAAGTAATTCTTGGTTAAACTGTGATTTCCAGTGCCACAGTTGGATGCTAGTTTTTATTGATGAGCTCAACAGGTGTTGCTAAATCATATAATTTATCAAATAGGATTGTTTTTGGTGGTCAACATTTAGGAATATTTGCTGAAATTTCACAAATTTTCCCAAGAGATCCAAGATCTTTAATGTCTGAAGTTTCCAAGATCTTCCAAATTATTCTGAAAATGTTTCTGATTACATGCTAGATTTGATCAAACTATTTTTTATTGAAATTTTCCAAATTTTATTTTAGACTTTTCAGACTATTTCAGACTTGATTTACTCTTCACGCAGCACACTTTTGCTTTAATTACTGAAAAATAGCTCAGCTGTTTTTATGTTTGTAAACTCCTATTTCATACATGTAAACATTACAAACATTAAAAAACTGGGTAGGTGTAGGTACTGGAAGATTATCTGTTTAGTTATTTCATACATGCATGGTTCTAAGCAAACCATCCCACCTTGCATTTTTAAAAAACAGTAAAATGTGTGAGAATAAAAAGTGTGTCACAATAAACATGTCAAGCATGGAAAAAAAAACTGATACCTGCATAAAGCGCAGTGTCATTCTATTATTGCATTTTTAACAGATAGGAAGATACCACGAGTTGGACAATATTCTTTTTTTTAGACTTCTTGTAAAAAACAGGTACCCCTACTTAAAAATTCAGATTGTGTCTTAAAATACAGATGTGATCCATCATGCTAGTTGAGAATTGGTAAAGTGCTATTTCATAACATAAACGCTCATTACAAAGCTGAAAATAAAATATTGCGAAATTAAAAAAAAACCTTATCAATGTTGATTAAAGGCTAAGAATGATCCAGCATCAAAATATTTTGGCTGCTGTAAATAACCTCTTGTAGGCAACATTTTTTATCCTGGCTAACATTTGGCTAGCAGCCACTTTAAAAAATATCATTGTAATTCATGACATTTTTTTTTCAGACCATTTTTCAAATATGTTTGAGAAAGGTGAAGTATCAATATATAAGAAGATATTTACATTGAGTTGGATGGGAGGAAAAGTTTGCGACGTAGTCCTAAACAAACCTCACATCCAAGAGTTAATTCACTCCAAGGACGAACAATTTGATGCCATAATTATCGAAGCATTTGCCTATGAATGCTTCATGGGCTTTTCGCACACATTCCAGGCACCAATCATACAAATATGCTCGTTTGGTGGCGGAGAATGGCTGACTGATTCCGTCGGAAGTCCGTACAACTATGCATATATGCCTCACTTCATGTCAGGTTACAACGAGCACATGACATTCTTTCAACGTGTTCATAACACATTAGTTGGTCTCTTCACAAAATTGTTCCGGCTCATTTATTACATTCCCAAGCAGAACGAGCAGATGCAGAAAGCATTTGCTGGAACAGGACCAGGTCCACTGCCTCACTTGTCAGAATTGGAGTCTAATACCTCACTAGTTTTAATGAACCAACACATGAGTTTGGGATATCCTAGACCACTCATGCCAAATGCTGTCGATGTCGGCGGAATTCAGATCAAGCCTCCTAAGAAGCTGCCTAAGGTGAACATTACTAATAAATGAATTGCAGTATTCACTTAATCCCAGAAAAAAAAAATCTGGATATCAAAATCATGAAATTGAATAATTCTTCTACTAGTTTAAAAAATGAGTAAGAGAAATTGGTAATTTTGTCTACAGGACCTCCAAGACTTCCTTGACTCGGCAAAGGAAGGCGTTGTCTACTTTAGCATGGGCTCCAACTTAAAGAGTGCTGATTTGCCTGTGGAAAAAAGAGATGCGTTGCTTCGAGCATTCTCCAAACTCAAGATGAAAGTTCTGTGGAAATGGGAGGACGATGTTTTGCCAGGGCAGCCAAAAAATGTGAAGCTGGGAAAGTGGCTACCCCAATCTGACTTGCTAGGTGAAGATAAATGTACAATTCAGGTTTGAAGCAATGATTATATCATTGTGATCAAACTGCTAGATTTATATTCTTCACTCAGCACATAGATCTCATTGGTTAGGAATAGATTAAGCAATTGGCCATTTCTCATCATAGTATATTTTGGCTTGCTAAAATGTAGGAAACTTGGAACTTTTTATGAGAGCGCAATTGGGCCGTAAAAGGCTTACCTCGGTGTTCGTGTTGTCACCATTAAAAATAAGCAAAAACAAAGGTTCACTATTGTTGCAAAGGTATAAATGGGACCTCAATTGCGATCAGGCTCTCGATATCAGAATTTCAAATAAATCTCAGAATCCATCAAAAATGTGATAATGCTAGCAGAATACTTCTAACAAAGATAAATTTTAGCCCACCCGAACGTGAAGGTGTTTATTACGCACGGAGGCCTGCTGAGTACGCAGGAGTCTGTCTACCATGGAGTCCCTGTCATCGGGATCCCTATCTTTGGTGACCAACGAATGAACACACAAGGCGCTGTGAACGCTGGCTACGGCTACCTCCTTGATTTGAAATTGCTGGACAACGAAGAGTACATTACTAAAGCCCTAGACACTGTTCTTAACGACCCAAAGTAAGAACAACTAGAACAAAATATTTGTTTTCTCTAGCAATTTTGTCACTAAGTTGTGTAAGTTTCTAACTTACGGTCATTCCTTTCAGGTATCGTGAAAACGCTCAGCTGAAATCTCGCATTTTCCGAGACCAGCCTCGAACGCCGCTCGAGACTGCGATCTTCTGGACTGAGTACGTGATCCGACACAAGGGTGCAGCACACATGCGGTCAGGAGCGTTGGATCTGACCTGGTATCAGTATTATCTGCTCGATGTGTTGGCCGTGCTGGCAGGCGGTCTCCTTGTTATGCTGGCAGTGCTCACCCTGGTGCTCAAGACTCTGTACCGCTTAGTGGTTAAGAAGAAATCAACTGCAAAAGAAAGCAAGAAAAGGAATTAAAAGACATACAGGGAAGCATTGCATGTTTTCAAACATTTTTTAATGTTTAATATTTAATCCTACATTCAGGCAGGTTCATGTTTTGTGCGTACCTGCTTGCACGGTCAGGAGGGTCGGACTTAATTGGTGTTGGCATTCGTTACTTGAAGTGGTATGATGTGCTTGACGTCCCTTTGTTATATTTGTTGTGCACTAACAGTTTGAGATAAGAAGCCAGCTAAATAATTTACAAAAAAAAAGGCAGTTTGTAATGTTACAAACAGAAAATCATTCTGTAAAGAAAGTTGCTGTAGTCATACTTTGCTCAATTGAATACGTAATGTATGTATGAAACATTTATTATTTTATTACCCAAATACTTTCTATCTAGCAAAAGTGTAGTTGCTGTTATCAAAAATGCTGAAATTATTCCTGTTGCTGTTGTCAAACTTTGCTGATATCACTGCCATAGCTGTTGTCACATTGCTCAAAATATCATTCTATTTTAATTAACGAAAAGTTTGTTATTTTATGGTTTACTGTCCACTCATACAGAAATAAAAATATTTGAAAAAATTTTAATTTTAATTTAATTTTATACTTACATACATTATCTAATTTAATCTAACCTAACCCCTGCTTATTCCCGCACACAAGCTCTTAAAAAAACACCTATCCCTTTTTTTTAGTAATTTAATAAAATATTTAAAAAAAAATCGTTTTTCTGTATTTGATACACTTATGAGGAAATAAATGTGTTGTTATTGGTGTTGTAATCAATGTGATTGATCAAATATAATTTTAAAAAATGTATATTTTTTAATAAAAAATAATTGATAATTTTTTTTTTTATATTTGATACATTCAAGATTTCATTGTTCAATTGATACACATTCTGTGATTTGATCTTACGTATATGATTTTCCAAAAATCATCTATTTCTGGTAATCACACATTTTTGTTTTGTTAAAAAAAAAAGGGCAGTCTTGCAGAATGGTACAACACCTTGTCTGCATCTGTGTTGGTTACAAATTATCTTAGCAATGGTAGGTAATATATGAAGCTGACCTTATTTACAGCATGCTTTTCCAAAGCCTTTAAGACACATGAGATAATATTTTTAAAAAATCTGCACATAAAACGATGGTCATATCTTAGTCAGTTATTTGTCTTTCACTGTATGGCTGGATACCTGCTACGCCAGACATATTTTGTGCATAGGTAGCTGACTTCAGCAAATTGCACCTAAAGTTTCGAGTGCAACTGCATCAAAATGGTAAGTTAATTATCATCCGTCAAGGTGCTTGTGAATAATAATAAAAAAAAAATTAGGTTACTAACTAAAGCTAGAGCATGCCTACATAAATAATTCATCTACTGATTTTCAATACAGCCCATTAATTTTTGTTTACAAGTCTGTGATTTCCAAGAAATTTTCAAAATATACCAAGGTAAAATGTATCAAAATAAAGACCAGAATTTGCAGTTGTTTGGTAAAGCAGCTTCATTGGTGCTGGCCCTGCTCTCGGTGCTGTTGGCACAAGAGTCTGATGGAGCCAAAATCCTCGTCGTATTTCCGTTCCCCGCTCCAAGCCACCTGATAATCGCCACCGCCCTGACAGAGGGTCTTGCTGCTAAAGGTCATGAGATCACAACTATCGTACCCCAAAAAACCAACAGGATCTTGTCCAATTACAGGGAGATTGTCATTGGATTCAATAAGACTGATCTGGGTGCGTATAGCAAGCAAAGTAAACACAAAAAATAATCCATTTAAAGCTGTAGAAAGAATATTGATGAGATAGCTACATTATCCACATTGCTTTACCTAAAAAGTGTAGTATTTTTGAACAAGTCTACTATCTATAACAGGTTTATTATGTAATAAAATTATCAAATTATAAAGTTTAGTAGAGTAGGGTTCTATGTGAAATGTATATAATTTAAAACCATTGTATGTCAGAAATTATGTAAAAAGTTTTATGATAATTATAAAAATTCAACATATCAAAAAGGATCAGTAGTTCGACTTTGCTTAACAATGGTAATTTAGTTGTAAAAACCGGTTGCAAAATCTGTTGTCTTTTATTATTTGTGTGTGTAACAGAAACAACAACTGCTTTTGTTGCAGGGATGAAATCAAACTTGTTTGAGATGGATGAATTACCAACTATTGTCACAATGTGGTTGATGTGGGGCATGGGAAATATACTCTGTGACTTGGTCTTGAGCAAGCATCACATCCAAGAGTTCATTCACTCAAAGAACGAACAATTTGATGCAGTAATAATAGAGTCATTCTTTAATGAATGCTTCATGGGCTTTTCACACACGTTCCAAGCTCCGATCATTCAGATCTGTCCGTTCGGAGGCGGAGAATGGCTGACTGCTGCAGTCGGAGGCCCACACAACTACGCTTACGTGCCAGACTTCCTGACTACCTACACTCAGCACATGACATTCTTCCAGCGAGTTCACAACACAGCAATAGGGCTTTTCACACAACTGGGTCGACGTATTTACTACATTCCCAAGCAAAATGAACAGATGCAAAAAGGGTTTGCTGGAACAGGACGAGGACCACTGCCTCACTTATCAGAACTGGAGTTTAATACTTCGCTGGTTTTGATTAATCAGCATTTGAGTTTGGGATTTCCTAGACCTCTAATGCCAAATGTCGTTGAAGTTGGTGGTCTTCAGATCAAACCTCCAAAGAAACTGCCAAAGGTAAAAATCTTTTCCTTCATCATTATATTACAGTTTAATAATTGTTTCCTAAGCATAAGCACTAGCGTTCAAACAATCTACGTAAAGGTCTGACCCTCACAAAATGAGACATGTCACAAAACATCAGGAAAACATTTGGTCTTCATTTACCATTTAACACCCATGACGTGAAATACATATATTTTTTTTAACAATTATTACTTCATTAGTTGATTATTTTGTCTACAGGATCTCCAAGACTTCCTCGACTCGGCTAAGGAGGGGGTAGTCTACTTCAGCATGGGCTCCAACTTAAAGAGCGCTGATTTGCCTGCGGCAAAAAGAGACGCTTTGCTCCAAGCATTCTCCAAACTCAAGATGAAAGTTCTGTGGAAATGGGAGGACGATTTTTTGCCAGGGCAGCCAAAAAATGTTAAGTTGGGAAAGTGGCTCCCCCAGTCTGATTTGTTAGGTGAGGATTTAAATACCTGGGCACTTTTTTAAATAATCAATTACTTTCAAAACCCACCAAATCAAATCAAGGAACATCAATGAAATCAAGGACAGTTGTCTATAACAACTAGAGCAAAATCAACTAAAAAACTTAAAACTAGGAATGATTTCAGCTCACCCAAACGTGAAGGTGTTCATAACACACGGAGGGCTGCTCAGCACGCAGGAGTCAGTCTACCACGGAGTCCCCGTGATCGGAATACCAATCTTCGGTGACCAGAAAATGAACATCATGGGAGCCGTGGCTGCAGGTTATGGCTACTTCCTTGACTTCCAAAGGCTGGATAATGAAGAACTCATTTCTACAGCGATTAACACCATTCTCAATGACCCCATGTAAGTGACTAAAAACAACTAATGTTGTAATTTTTATTATTGAGTAAGACATTTATCATGAAACAAGAGGACTAACAGTATTAATACCTTTCAGGTACAGTGAAAAAGCTCAGCTGAAATCTCGCATTTTCCGAGACCAGCCGCAAACTCCGCTTGAGACTGCAATCTTCTGGACTGAGTATGTGATCCGACACAAGGGTGCAGCACACATGCGGTCAGAAGCGTTAGATCTGACCTGGTATCAGTATTATCTGCTCGACGTGTTGGCCGTACTGGCAGGTTGTCTCCTTGTTACGTTGGCGGTGCTCACGCTGGTGCTCAAGACTCTGTACCGCTTAGTGGTCACGAAGAACCCGACTGCAAAAGAGAGCAAGAAAAGTAATTAAAAGACATACAGGGAAGCAATCAAATGTAATTCCGCTCTGTCTGCAACTCGTTTTAATGTGGGAAAAGAATTGTGATAGTCGTAAAGAGACTTTCAGGTCTAAAATAAAAATACCTTGATGAAAGTTCCATATACATTGATTTTGATAAAATCTAGAATATAGACTTCAAAATCTCATTAAAAATGGTTGACAAACTGTGAAACAAAAGTAAAAAAATTGACTCTGTACCTTTATTTCACATTTTCCAACATATTTGATGCATTTGGTAAAAAAATATTTACCATCTGCTAAAAAAATGTGGGAAAATGTTCAGTAATCCTGGTTGTTTTAATCTTTAATTGTTTATACGCTATTGGACAGAAATACTGTTAAAGAACTTGGGGGTCTAGGCATTGGACAGAAATAGGTATAAAAAACTTGGGGATCTAGGTAGACTGCAAAATGCTACATAGGAAATCTCATAAAAATCACATGCCTGTAAAATTATGTGCCTGTATTGCACATATCAGCTAAGCTGGCATATCTCGTGAACCACACTTTGAAATGATTCTTTAGAGTTAATTTGTTTGATTTCCTCAATTTATTAGTTAGGGGTTATTACCGAGTACAAAATAAATTCCTACAAAAAATTTGTTTGCTATACTATTTAAATTACGGAATCTATCTATTTTTTTTTTTTTTTTTCGGGCTAGAGCAAAAATAAATAATCATTACAAAGCCCTACAGCAATATTTAGTAAAAAATAATCCCACTCCTTTGCATTGCCCATAAATATGCTATAATAAGTCATGCTATTAATTGCATCTAGCAGTTTAACAAAGGTGTGATGAATCATTGTGTGGCATAACACTGACCTTCACAACATTGTGCTGTGTTCGTGCCAGGAAGAGTCACGAGATAATATCTATAAAAATTTGAGCTCTCAATGCTGGCGGTATCTTTCTTGTCTGGCCAAACTGCACTCCGCCAGTGGATACCTGCACTGCCAGACTTGTTTAATAGAGAGGAACACACAGGGCTCACAGTTTTGATTTCAGTCAAGGCTGAATCTAAATCAGCATGGTAAGTGAATTGTCATCTACCATTTACTCTACAAGGTGTTTGTTAATGGTGTCTTGCATACACATTAAATAATCCTATGATTACTTCTATAGGTGCATGTTTGATATTGTTTATATAACTTGATATAACTTTTTGAGAGCTAAGATTTGAATTACTTCCCAAATTTTTTCATGAATTTGCCCAATTATAAATAGTTTGTAACAACCGTTACCAGCGTCACACTTCACCGCCTACCAATTCACATTTCTGGAGTGGACAAAATCTCAGAGAAATCTTAACATAAGAAAATCCAGACTTTAAATTGCATAGTAGTTTGCTAATGGGTTGGGAGCCAAAAAACTAGATAATAGTAAGAAGTAATGATAGAAAGGAGAGCAAATAACCAGAATGGAGAGAAGAGATGAAATTAACCATTTCAGTGACAAAGGCAAAATAAAAAGGCATTGGTTAAGAAAAATCCCCTATTATACACACCTCATTCACACTGTAATCTGGGTAAATACAAAACCAAGTGATCACTCTTTACAGACATCCGCAAGAGTAGCACTCTTGGGGCTGATGCTTATCATGGTGCTGTCGACACACGAGTCTAACGGAGCTAAGATCCTCTTCATATTTCCTTTCCCGGCTCCAAGCCACCTGATTATCGGCACCTCCCTGGCAAAGGGGCTCGCTGCTAAAGGGCACGAGGTCACTGTTATTGTCCCTCAGAAAACCGACAAACTCCCACCCAACTACAGGGAGATTGCTATCGGGATTGATAGGACTGATCTAGGTAAGTGTAAAAGCAAAGCGTAAAACATCAAAAATAGTTTAGAATATAGCTGAATGCTGCATGAAGAGCTCTTTCTTAAATTTTAAGATCCTATTTGGTTGGTTTAAACCACTTCATAGCCCCTTTGTATTACAGACTGCTATAGTTATATATTTTTTTATTTTGCTACGGTGACATTGTAATTTATCATATCGAGGGTGATGATAATTGTGCATAAAAAAAATGCACCACATCCAGGGATATTCCTTTACTTAAAAAAGTAGATTTGTCCAGTTAAATTGTGCTACGTAGTGCTCATTGGATATGTTTTGTAATGAAGTTTGTCACATTATGTACTTATCAAGAATTAGCAAAAAAAGGCCTATCAAGGCTGGAAATTACAAAATCCATTAGATACATAAAATAAAACTTCCTTATCAAGAATGATCAAGCATTATCAGCTTAAAGCACGACATTGGTAACCCAACTGTCTCTTGCACTATAATATTTCAACTGAAAATTGTAATAATTATTTATAAATAACAAAACGTTTTTTTACAGGGATGGGGTCTAACATTTTCAATCGGATTACCTTGCCAGATTTCCTGATGATGCTAATGATGTGGGGAGTAGGAAGCAAGATCTGCAGTGTAGTTCTAAACAAGCCTCACATCCAAGAGTTCATTCACTCAAAGAACGAACATTTTGATGCAATAATAATCGAGTCATTCTTCAACGAATGCTTCATGGGCTTTTCGCACACGTTCCAAGCTCCGATTATTCAGATCTGCCCGTTCGGGGGCGGAGAATGGCTGACTGCTGCCGTCGGAGGCCCATACAACTATGCTTACATGCCACACTTCCTTAGCAATTACAACCAGCACATGACATTCTTCCAGCGTGTTCACAACACAGCAGTAGGGCTTTTCACAAAACTGGGTCGACGTATTTACTACATTCCCAAGCAAAATGAACAGATGCAAAAAGGGTTTGCTGGAACAGGACCAGGACCACTACCTCACTTATCAGAACTGGAGTTTAATACCTCATTAGTTTTGATTAACCAGCATTTAAGTTTGGGATTTCCTAGGCCGCTCATGCCAAATGCTGTTGAAGTTGGTGGCCTCCAGATCAAACCTCCAAAGAAATTGCCAAAGGTGAAAATTACACGTGTTTTTGCATCCATTCTATAGTATCAAATTGATCGCATTAATTCTCATTTATGTAACAATAATTCTTCACAAAATTTGCTTTCAGGATCTCCAAGACTTCCTCGACTCGGCTAAGGAGGGCGTTGTCTACTTCAGCATGGGCTCTAACTTAAAGAGCGCAGATTTACCCGCGGCAAAAAGAGACGCGTTGCTGAAAGCCTTCTCCAAACTCAAGATGAAAGTTCTGTGGAAATGGGAGGACGATGTTTTGCCAGGACAGCCAAAGAATGTGAAGTTGGGAAAATGGCTTCCCCAGTCTGACTTGCTAGGTGAGGAAATTATTTTAATGGGGAAGGTAACATTTTTCTAATATTTACAGAAAAATATTCCAGGCCTAGTCAAATGCATGCAGTCTTTCACGAGCCATGGTTAAACCAACTAAGTACATGTAAGTATCATTAATTTCAGCTCACCCGAATGTGAAGGTATTCATTACGCATGGAGGCCTTCTGAGCACGCAAGAGTCTGTCTATCACGGAGTCCCCGTCATCGGAATACCCATCTTCGGTGACCAGAAATTGAACGTCATAGGAGCCGTGTCTGCCGGCTACGGCTATTTCCTAGACATTCAGTTGCTGGATAATGAAGAGCTCATTTCCAAAGCTCTCGACACTGTGCTGAATGACCCCAAGTGAGACTTTCAATCTTTACTTGCCAGCTACTAAGAGCGTTCAAATAGCAGTAAAAGCATTTGCAATCTTTCTTTCTTTTAGGTATCGTGAGAACGCTCAGCTGAAATCTCGCATTTTCCGAGACCAGCCTCGAACGCCGCTCGAGACTGCGATCTTCTGGACTGAGTACGTGATCCGACACAAGGGTGCAGCACACATGCGGTCAGGAGCGTTGGATCTGACCTGGTATCAGTATTATCTGCTCGATGTGTTGGCCGTGCTGGCAGGCGGTCTCCTTGTTATGCTGGCAGTGCTCACACTGGTGCTGAAGACTCTGTACCGCTTAGTGGTCAAGAAGAAATCAACTGCAAAAGAGAGCAAGAAAAGGAATTAAAAGACATACCCAAAAGCAGTCACTCATTGTCTTTCTTCAGGCAATGTTACTTTTGTGATAAGCATAAAAAGATGTGTAGACCATGTTACGTTTTGTACTGTGATAGCTGGGGATTTGTGCTGTCAAAGACTAGGTGGTAAGACATGACATGGAAATGGCATCAGTATTATCTGCTGTTGAAGGCTTTTGTCATTTTGCTCACTGGTCCAATGTTTTGTCATTTGTACTTAGTTAAATGTGCTTAGGTTTGTCTGGATTTATCTGCAAAAGCTAATTAGGTACATAAGATTGCAAGAATCTTAAGATAAAGATAGAAGTTACTAAATAAAATCCAATAGAAAGTCTTGCAAACTCAAAATATGAGCAATTAAAATTCACTTAGTTTTCTTAAAATCTCTTATTGATATGATCATAAAATGTAACAATTAAATATCTATATATTTTTAATATGCACTGATAACACGAATAATGCAAGGCTAAGAACTCAACAGTTTGCTCTTAAGAACTTTTAGATCAAGAAGGAATATAATAAAATCAATAACTGTGTCAACTTAAAAATGAAGAAGTTGTTGGTATGTGTAAATTAGAAAGTATGAATCGAATCACTTATATACCATTACTTTTGTAAACAAAAAAAAACTCATTGTTTGCTAGAGATCGACCAAATTGGCTTATAAATAAAGACATTGTATTTCTGGTTTACGAAAATTTCTGTTCAGTCTACTATTCCCAAACAGGTAGGTACTGTTCAAAGAAATGCATTGGAATTAATGCAATCTTTAAGTAGCAAATATCTTTTTGCATGAGGCCGTTGGTGTTTAGATAGCAAGTTAAGGTAGTAAAAATAATCACTATTTCAAAAAAAAAACATATCAAAGTGGGCAGTAATGTTTTTTTGTATTAAATGGTTCTGTTATAGGTATCATTGGTTTTCCCTTTTATTACCTGCTACAAAGAGTCAAGCAAATTAATAAGAATTGACCATCACATGTGTCGTTGACCTTCACACCAGATGATACTCCTCCCATGTGGTTATGTAACATGAGAAAATATTTAGAAGAATCTGTGCACTTGCACTCATGTTCTTATATCATACAGGTGACCAACTTTATTGATAAAAGATGCTGGTTGCCTTCATAATGTCAGGTGCTCTGTAGATAAAAAGTGACTAGCAGCAAGTTGTGCTCTAGTTTCATTATCAGTTCCAAGTGCATCAGCATCAACATGGTATGTGAATAATCATCTGACATTTAATTCAAGCAACTAAAGTGCATGTAATACACCACTCTCAATTATTAAATACTCTCAAAAGCAGTTTATAGACTGAATGTGCTTTTAAATCTACAATCACTTAATCTATTTCATAATGAAAGCAAAAATCCCTGATAACATGGTTGAAAAAAATTATTAATGGTAGAACATTTTCATGCTGCAAATAATTTAGCGTTCAGGTAGCATTTATGCAATCAAAAATGTATAATATAGGATGTTTCACAACTTTAACTTACGTTTAAGACATAAGAAGACTATGCCAAGATAATTACCACCAGAGTACAGCAAAGAGTGACTTATCAAGCAATAATTAAATAATCCAATATAAGAGACAAAATATAGAAATCATAGGAAATTAAAAACCGAAAGGGCCTCTCTTCGCAGGTGCACGCACGAGTAGCATTGCTGGGGCTAGTGCTATTGTTTGCGATTTTGGAAAATGCATCTGATGCAGCAAAGATCCTGGTGGTGTTTCCGTTTCCTGCCCCGAGCCACCTGATTATTGGCGCTGCCCTGGGTAAGGGCCTTGCAGCCCAAGGGCACGAGGTCACTGCCATGGTGCCCAAAAAAACAGACAATCTCCCACCCAACTACAGGGAGGTTGCTATTGGATTTGAAAAGTCTGATCTGGGTAAGTACTCCTAAGTTTTAATCTTGGGATTAAAGCATTAAGAATAGGGAAAATGGTTAAGTTGAAACTTCCCAATCAAAATTGCATTCAAAAGATTTCATGCACCCAAAAATATTTTTTTGAAGTATTAAAATGATGACAAACTAAGAGAAATCAAGGGTGACATTTAAAGGTCTCAATAGAATTATTCAATGATTCTGGCAATTTTGTAAGAAGATGGTACTTCGTTTGCTTAAGCCAAGGTTTTGTACCTTGGTGAGTAAAGTAACAGCAACATACATATGTTTCTTCAATTGTTTATTGCTGCATCTTTCTGAATGAGAATATTTAAAATGCAACAATTTCTAATCTCCAGGAATCAGCAAGTCATGTGTAAATTAAATTCTTCTTGATATCAAACTTTTTTTATCAGAGATCACAAAAAAAATATCTGCATACAGCATGACAATTGTTCCTCCAGGCAGATAATAGGAATCGACAATCATGTGAACTTTTTGTTTCAGGGATGAAAGGTAATATGTTTGATATGATTGCATTACCATCATTTCTCATGATGTTTATGATGTGGGGCATGGGAAGCGTGGTCTGTGAAACGATTTTGAACAAACCTCACATCCAAGAGTTCATCCACTCAAAAGACGAACAATTTGATGTCGTCATAATTGAGTCATTCGTCAACGAATGCTTCATGGGCTTTTCGCACACGTTCCAAGCTCCGATTATTCAGATCTGCCCGTTCGGGGGCGGAGAATATCTGACGGCTGCCGTCGGAGGCCCACACAACTACGCTTACATGCCAGACTTCCTGACTACCTACACTCAGCACATGACATTCTTCCAGCGAGTTCACAATACAGCAGTAGGGCTTTTCACAAAACTGGGTCGACGTTTTTACTACATTCCCAAGCAAAATGAACAGATGCAAAAAGGGTTTGCTGGAACAGGACCAGGACCCCTGCCTCACCTATTAGAACTGGAGTATAATACTTCGCTGGTTTTGATTAATCAGCATTTAAGTTTGGGATTTCCTAGACCGCTGATGCCAAATTTCGTTGAAGTTGGTGGCCTTCAAATCAAACCTCCAAAGAAGCTGCCTAAGGTGCAAATAAACAAATATTTTAAAAGTAAAATCTATTTCTTAAGAAGAACTGACAGAGGAATGAATTCATATAATAATAAGCAACCAACTGAAAAGCTGAGATCATCAGTAATTTTATTTGAAGGATCTCCAAGACTTCTTCGACTCGGCTAAGGAGGGCGTTGTCTACTTCAGCATGGGCTCTAACTTGAGGAGCGCCGATTTGCCTGTGGCAAAAAGGGACGCACTGCTGAAAGCCTTCTCCAAACTCAAGATGAAAGTTCTGTGGAAATGGGAGGACGATGTTTTGCCAGGACAGCCAAAGAATGTGAAGTTGGGAAAGTGGCTTCCACAGTCAGACTTGCTAGGTGAGGAAATTATTCTACTGCTAAAGGCAATATTTTTCGAATATCGCTAGACAAATGTAACACACCAGGCTAATGTATGCACTGGAGTCAGCCATCCTTCATGAACTATGGCAAAACCAACTAACTATATGTAATTATCATTGATTTCAGCTCACCCGAACGTGAAGGTATTCATGACGCATGGAGGCCTGCTGAGCACGCAGGAGTCCGTCTATCACGGAGTCCCTGTCATCGGAATACCCATCTTCGGTGACCAGAAATTGAACGTCTTAGGAGCTGTGTCTGCCGGCTACGGCTATTTCCTAGACATTCAATTGCTGGATAATGAAGAGCTCATTTCCAAAGCTCTCGACACTGTGCTGAATGACCCCAAGTGAGACTTTCATCATTTACTTGCCAGCTACTAAGAGCATTCAAATAGCAGTAAAAGCATTTGCAATCTTTCTTTCTTTCAGGTATCGTGAGAACGCTCAGCTGAAATCTCGCATTTTCCGAGACCAGCCACGAACTCCACTCGAGACTGCGATCTTCTGGACTGAGTACGTGATCCGACACAAAGGTGCAGCACACATGCGGTCAGGAGCGTTGGACCTGACTTGGTATCAGTATTATCTGCTCGACGTGATGGCAGTGCTGGCAGGCGGTCTCTTTGTTATGTTGGCAGTATTGAAATACGTGCTCAAAGCTTTGTGCGGTTTGGTGTGCAAAAAGAAGACTGCTGCAAAAGACAGCAAGAAAAAGAAGAATTAAGATGCAAGGAGAGATTACTTGAACATTTTTTAGAGAAATGTTTTTTAAATAAATAATATTTTTCAGTGATAAATAAAATTTGAAATTTACTGTGTTTTAAACATGTTGCTTTCTAGCAAAGATTAGTTGATTAGGAGAATGAATTGTTCCTTGAAATGCTGACCTATAATGGTAAACTTACCTGTAAATAACCTATAAAGCTTTTTTTATTATTATGAAGCATAAACGTCTCATCAAAAAAGGTCCCCGTTTGGGCATCAATTTTCGAGACGTTTGTAGTGTTCATCATAATAAAATACCCCGCGCATTGCAAGCGTTTGCAATTTAAATAAGATTTCATCTAAAAAAACCTTTGAGGCTGTTTGAATCATCCCTAGTGATCCCAGATGCATCAAACCATAGCATAACTGCGCATTAGAATTTCATTCTATTGAAACTATTTCAATACTTGCAAAATGAAAACTGGGTTCTTATTTGAAAAACTAAAGAAGAAATCAAAATTATTTATTAATTAGGTTGCAAATATTAATTTTAAATGTTGACTAGGGATTCATTATTGAGTACGGGAAATTCGACCAAAATGTAGAGTCATTAAGTACAAGATCACACTTTCATTTTTAGCAGCTGGTAGAAGTGGCTAATCAGGCAATTTATCAATTAATGCTTGATAAAACACAGACAAGCACTCAGGCACATTTGCAACTCAGATTGATAGTGGGTGCTAAAGTTTACTGCTGCATCCTTGTGTTCGATCTTTAGGTGATCTAGGAGAGATGGACTGTCCTCTCACAAGATGTATTATGGTAAGAAGATGAAAGTTAGATGAAAAATAAAATATTACAAGATACCTACCATGCCAAAAAAGCATAGCAGAGATACTTATTCTAGCAGGTAGTATATATGAACTAGATCCTCCTTCTAATGCCTACTGTTTGTTGCCAGACATTATTGCAGTGTGTGGGAATGGCTCTGATGTTGCTGTCAATGCAGCCAGCTCAAGAAGTGCATGGAGCCAAGATACTTGGTGTGTTTCTCTTTCCCTCTCCGAGCCATCTGATTATGGAGACCAGCCTAGCCAAAGAACTTGCTGCTAGAGGACACGAGGTCACAGTCATTGTGCCTAGCAAGTCAGAGAAACTCCCACACAACTACAAGGAATTAGTAGTCAGGTTTGATGAGAATGAGTTTGGTAAAACTAGTGCTAGATAATCTAAACTTACATATAGAATTAAATTAAAACTACAAAAAGAAATTACAGATGTGTATATATATTTTTGAGATTTTGAAATTTTGAAATTTTTAGGTCAAGATGAAACAAACATGTATGATGTGGATGCCATGCCATTGTATGCCATGATCCAAATGCTCTACGGAATTGGTAATTCGGTCTGCGCTGCAGTCCTAAGTAAACCTCGCATACAAGACTTCATACATTCAGACGAAAAGTTTGATGTGATTCTGATTGAAGCGTTCTACAATGAGTGTTTCATGGGCTTCTCACACACCTTCCAAGCCCCAATCGTTCAAATCTGCCCGTTCGGTGGCGCAGAGTGGATGACTGCTTCTGTAGGCAGCCCAAACAACTATGCTTACATGCCAGACTTCCTCACCAACTACGACCATCACATGACGTTCTCCCAGCGGATACATAACACACTTCTGGGACTGGCAATGAAATTTGGCAGAACATTTTTCTACATTCCACAGCAAAATGAATTGATGCAAAATGCTTACGCTGGAACCGGACCAGGGTCTTTGCCTCACATAGAAGACTTAATACAGAAAACATCACTGCTATTGTTAAATCATCACGTCAGTCTGGGATATCCACAGCCTCTTATGCCAAATGCTGTTCAAGTTGGAGGACTGCACAAAAAGCCTGCAAAGCAGTTACCGAAGTTAATTTTTACCTTATTGTCGGATTACTGAAAGTTGACGAGAAAGATATTGGTACAAAAATATTCCAAGACAACTCACTTCAATTTCACAAAGATTTCTAAATTTTATACACAGGATCTCCACGACTTCCTTGACTCGGCAAAGGAGGGAGTTATTTATACTTCAGCATGGGCTCTAACTTAAAGAGCGCTGATTTGCCTGCAGCAAAAAGAGATGCGTTGCTTCGAGCATTCTCCAAACTCCAGATGAAAGTTTTGTGGAAGTGGGAGGACGATGTGTTGCCGGGGCAGCCAAAGAACGTTAAGCTGGGAAAGTGGCTTCCCCAGTCAGACTTGCTAGGTGAGGACAATATTTTGAAGCAATAAGTGCAATTTTGTATGTTGTACAGAAAGTGTGCTATTAGAGATCATACTAGTCCAACTACTTACATCATTTCTGAAAAAGTAAAAAAAAAAAACGCTTCAGCTCACCCAAACGTGAAGGTGTTCATTACGCATGGAGGCCTGCTCAGCACTCAGGAGTCTGTCTACCACGGAGTCCCTGTCATCGGAATCCCTATCTTTGGTGACCAACGGATGAACGTCAATGCAGCCGAGTCAGCTGGCTACGGCTACCTTCTAGACTTTAACTTACTGGACAATGAAGATCTCATTCTTAAAGCAATCAGCTCTGTTCTTTCTACTCCTCAGTACGGATAGTCATACAACTATCAGGATAATATTGAGAATTCAATTCAATATAAAATAGGAAATTCAGTTTCTTACCCTAGGATATTGAATATTATTACTTCCTCGAGGTATTTTCCGTTGAGGTATTACTCATTTCTGTCGTATTTTCCATTAAGGTATCGTGAGAACGCTCAACGCATATCTCGCATCTTCCGAGACCAGCCGCGATCTCCGCTGGACACGGCAGTCTTCTGGACTGAGTATGTGATCCGACACAAGGGTGCAGCACACTTGCGGTCAGGAGCGTTGGACCTGACCTGGTATCAGTATTATCTGCTCGACGTGTTGGCCGTCCTGGCGGGCAGTCTTCTCGTCATGTTGGCAATTTTGAAGTACATGCTCAAAGCTCTGTGCAGGTTTTTGTGTAAGAAACCTACAGGGAATGACAGCAAGAAGCAGAATTAAATATAATCAGGCGGCTTTTCTTTCTTGCTTTTCTCATAAGGCATATTTGTTGGGCGAGTTGTTAAAAAAAAAAACAGTAGGCACTCGAAATCAAGTAGAATATGTGCTAGAAGTATATCAGATTATACGCATACTTAATTTCTGATACATCACGAATCATGTTAGATTGAACCCACATATGTTCTGCCCATTGTAGATACCAGCCCGAGCAAAACATAATGTGGTTATAGTTACTACCTTATTCTATCTTTATATCTTTTAGGCAATAAAATATAACACTTTTGTATAACTTTAAATCCTGTATTGTGGCAATCCTTTGAACATTACATTACAGATGATATACACAGAACATTATGCATTGTCAACTGAGCTTGAGTTAAAATTACTCCCAAATGATCAAGTACAAACACATCATACATACTGGACTAATAAAATTTAAACAAATGTTCAGTCTTACTGATTTTTACACTACTACAAATTACTTTGCCTAGCAGTCTTCTGATGATAGAAAAAACGTGAGTAGATGGAAATTAAAATGTTAGCAAATGTAAGTTCGAGAGGAAGTTTGATGAGGCATGGTAGGAAGGTAGGTTGGTAGGTAGGTACGGGTAGATTTATAAGATTTCTAAGATAAGATTAACAATTCAAGGTAATGTACCAGCATGGCACTGTAAGATTTTCAAATGTTTCTATATTTAACTACCCCCTGTATTAAGAGAAGTAAAACATCTCCTAAGAAACTGTGATTGAGCGTAACGGACTAAATACAACATTCGACTTTCACGTCTGGAAGTTTTGTAATCTTTTTCCCTGAATGAAAATCTCTGCTCTGAGCTAAGATATTTACAAGGCCGATATTTACAATCTCACCCACTGTTCGGCTAAAAAACCGAGAGTTCCGATTGATTGGGATTGTGGAGAAATTGAAATGACAACATTATTAGTAATTACCTACAGAAAAAAAACTCTGCTTACATGGATTTGTCATGAATCCAAACTAGCGCAGCTAGTTAGCTATCTAAGTGATACATTTAATATAATTGGGTAGTTATGAGGTACTTTGTTAACGTGTCATTCTGTTTGCTAGCTAATAGGTCTCAGAAGTAAGTCAACGTTTAACAGGCGTTTAACTTTAAGATAACTGGGGTATAGTTTGTACGTGGAAATTCTTAAGTAGCTCAATTGCCAAACAGCTCATTGGACGCAGAATTATAATCATAACCAAAAAAATCCATGGCAATTTCAACGGAGCACGTCATTAAAATTAAAATTCATCCGTTGAATGTTTCGGTTAGCAATGATTTGGTCACTAAGGGTGTGATTGTTTTTCAAACTGATAATGATTGATTAATGATACAAAGCACTCTTCGTTTTAAACCAAATCCAATGTTGAACGAACCACCCAACGTATACAGGCAGGTATGATCTGTAACAAGTATTCTAGTTTAATAGGACTTTTTTTTTTCATTCGCTGCTTGCTTTTTACGATATAGGTGAATTTTAATAGTTATGTAAGTAGATGCATTCAGTTTTAAAAAACTGCAAACAAACCAGTAAACATTATTATTTAAATATATTCTCTTCGATTAATACAAACGTGGACATATACTATTCAAAAATACTTAACAACATTGGTAATAGCAACGGTAATAGCTTGATTTTAACCAAGGATGGGACAATTGAACGTTTTATAGATTCTAGAGTAAAGCCATTTGGTGTTATAAGTATGTAAAAATAAATTAAAAAAATCACATAAAACCTGTGGTGAAGAATAAGAATAGATAAGAAAATATACAATATCATAAATAATAAAGAAGTGTCCCATCCTGGCTAATCATTCTTCTTTGTGTACTTATCTAATTCAACTTACAATGTAAATCCACTAAAAACTGTTAAAATCTTTGTTGATAAACTTATCAGCCCCAAATTTGGCTAGCTGGGCTCATAAAAAACAAAAAAAAACTTGCAAAATCTTCTCAATTTGAAACCACATTGCAGCCACACTTGGCTGGCTAACAGCCGTCGAAGGATAGGATTTGTTTGCCACCAGCCATCTGGCTGTGTCCGTAATTACCGACCATTCAACAGATCCACTAAACAAACCAACTAGCAAAACCACCCCATGATCAGATGCTTAGCCAGAAGCCACTTGCAGCGCCAGCCGTTGCCCACCTAGCTGGTGCCGTACTTGCCGGTCTCGAAGACACCCTTGCGGAAGAACGCAGAGAATTCGAGCAGTGCCATTCGTGTGACGCCCCCTGAACAGTCGTGCAGCGGACACGAGGGGATGCGCGAGCAAGCCTCCACCAGCGCGCGCAAGTACTGCTCCAGTTGCACGCGTCGCTGCCGCGCCACACTCTCCGTGTTCTTGGAGAAAAACGTGCGTCGCGGGAAGCTCAGGGCGTCCACCTTAGTGCACAAGCGCAGATTGGAGAATTATATTCTTGAATGAATGGAACGTGAGAGTAAAGCATCGAATACGAATAGTGATAGTGATAGGCTTGATCACATTTAACAGTCATGCACTTATTCTATAATGAATTCTTAGAACGTCTTCTAAGAACACTATCTTACTTTTCCCTTAATAACAAAATACAAGACGTTGTAAGCTTATTGGATGATCAATGCAAGCTCAATTTTAAATAACTCAATTTTAAATAAAGAATTTTTTTTATGTGTTTCTGTTTGCTCTCTACCGGCTCTTTAATAACAATAAATTGTCGCTCTGAAATCATCTTTCACGGATTTCTCCGGTAAGGTTAGTTTTTTCTTGCTTTTTCAATATAAAATACAGTTTTCTTTTGTTGTGAGTTAATTTAAACTAAGCTAGAACCACAGATGAGCTGTGGAACAGAAACTAGCCAATAGAAAATGGGATTAGATTGGGGACCATGCATATGATGTTTGGAGCCATAAGAGCGTACAAAGTTACTAACCGGAGCACCGTAGCGGAGTCGCATGGTGAGATGCAGTTCCCGGAACCGCTTGAAGCGCCGTAGGACGGTCCATTGCTCGCCGGTCGCACAGGAAATAGAAACCTAAGAACAGCAGACAATGAATTTCCTAGCACTCTTGGCTTTCTTTAGCTTTCAAGCTTCTGGGTTCACACCTAGGCTGGCACGAAGTCATCCCTAGCTAGTTATGCCTCAGCATATAGATTTTTTTTAGAACTTTTAACTCAGTCTTGAGATAAGGATGGAACTTAAAAGGGACCTCCCAGCAGTAAGACAAGTTTGTGCCAAAATGCAACAAAAGGACAATTATAGAGCTTGAATATCAACGGATGTTTTGATTTCGGATGAAAACCAGCTCCTGTCCCTCGCAGCTCGTTCTCCTGGCTTGGCCACGGCCTAAACAGTAACGTTTGCACTGCATGGTACCAACCTCATACTCGTGGTGGGTGCTGCTGCCGACCCCTCGAAGGAAGAAGTTGGTCACCGCCAGTAGGTTTGGCTGGAAGCAACCAGGGGAACCCCTCTCATCTGCTTCATGACTCTGAGGACATTACAAGTAACTTTATTTATTTTATCAATTTGTTTACAACTTTTGTCTTACAGTACAAAATACACCGTGCATTTTAGACCTGGACTAGTTCTAGCAAATTTGTAGAAGATAGAAAATTAAGTTTTGTTTAATAAACAGACATACAGACATACAGACATTTTTTTAGTATTTTTCATTACCAACATTGAAAACAAACAAAAGTTATTAGACATATGAGATTCAATGGTAGATTTAACGTTTAGTTGCCATGGATATGCCGAGACCGCCCGGCAGAACTTCCCAATTCTGCTTTCATGTGTTACTGTGGGAATACAAGCCTTTTTGAATAATTCTTCAACTGTTATTTAAGATTGTTTCCAAGGTTAAAACATTCTCAATTCTCCCAAAGTTCTCCCTATCTATAGCTTGTGGACTCAGTAGAATCGACATTCACAAAATCTGTGCAAAGGCTCCAGAGAAAGCCGTAAAGATTGTCGACTCACAGAAACCTCGGAGTATTGCGTCCCGTTAAATGAACACATCGGCCCATCACCGCCGCCGCCCATGTCTCGGAAGTCATTGTCGAGCTTCGGGGACTTCGACTCGGCCATGAGGTCGGACATGCCGTCGTCGGCGGAGGTCGACTGGTTGTCCGACTCTTCACTGCTGCCCACGTTGTCCAGTGTAACCGGTCGTAGAGGATGCTGGTCCAACGTTACCTCCAGTCGCACGTACTGGCGCTGTAGGTCTTGTAGCACCTGGGTACGCCAATAGCTCAGTAAGAGATAAAATACAAGTGCGGATGGCTATTCTGGTGTGTTATGAATCGCTACGTAAAGCATGCTACTAAGATAATTTTTTATAAGAGGAAAATTTATTAAAGCAACATCATGCTGTGTACCAAAAAATCAGTGTGCTGTTATTGAATGTAAAAAAAAAACTTTTAATTTAAAAGTCATGTAACCAAGAGCATGCACCAAAACCCAAATTCTCTTCGTTTGGTTTCCATGAGGTTTGTGCGATATGAACGAAAATACTGGTACTATCATTGAGGTTATAGGTGTAGTCAGAGAGCCATTGTTAATGTCAAACTTTCTGCTGAGCAAACAAGCTTGCAACATGAGGCAACAGAAAGAGCCACCCGTTGGCACTTGCGACCGTCTTTTTTAACGAGTATCTTAAATTAAATAATTACAACTCAAAATATCGATGCATGTATATCCATCGTTGAGCTAAGCATTATTAAAGATTGAGCACAAAGCAACAGTCGTAAATGGGAGTCTCAAATAACAGGATACAATTTTTGAACACTCCAAACATTAAACAACCCTAACTCCACCTAGTAACATCGACCACTTTTGTCAGTAATGTAGTCATTTGGCGGTCATTTTTCGTGGAGAAAGTTTGACATTAGCACTATGATAGTAAGGTACTATAAGAATCAGTGCCACCAACATGATAGCTAATTTAAATTCACAAGTTTAATATCAGTTCAATACTTATTCAAAGAAATTGTTATTACTTATTAATACACAGCAACATACAGAATTCTAAAATAGGAAAATGTTGGCAGTCACAAAAGATAAAAAAAATTCAAGCCAGATCACCTACAAAAAACAATAATTATCAAGCAAAGCCCACAAACAAACAGCAAACCAACCCAGCGACGTCAAACTACGATGCTTCTGCCACGAAGACAGCAACCAAAGACTCACGGCGATCTGAGCGTCAAGTTCCGCCTTGTCACAGTCATTCTCTAGACTCTGCATTATGAGCATCTTCTGGTGGGTCACCAGCTGGCAAAGCCGCTTCATCGAGCGCATCAACTGATTCACGCTACGACTGGAATGTGCCGCCTGTGTCCCGCTTTGTCTCACAGCACGGCAATACTGCCAACAATACCACACGTTCAGCGTATTTGTTGGGTTTACAAGGCAAGGTGAATGGTGCAGCCTGGTTGGTGCAGACATGGGCAGGTTGCCAGGGGCTAAAATGTGCGCTGTGATAGGGTTGGTACAGGTTTACATAATATTTATAAATACTAAATACAGTGATAATTACATACTGCTAAACTAGCCACATAGAAAGAATATATGTGCTTGGCTATCCCAAAGTCTAGCCATAATACTGTTTACATAAACACATATTGACAACATTTTGAAGAGAATATTTTGTGGCAAAAGTTAACGAGACAAGAGTTGATTAGTTTGTAAAAATGTACAATAAATGAGAGGCCACGATTGGTATGAACATTGTTGATAAGATCCTGCAAAAGTTATTCAACTAACAGTTCCAAAACCACACACAACATATATGGATTATGTACTCCTTGACAGTAAAAAAAAGAAAACAACAATCAGCTGCTTAGCCAAGCTCAAGCTTCGCGAACGGCCAGCCGTCAACAAAAACCAATAACCGTGAATTTAATTCTATGGACATACTCGCGTTACCCATAAACAAATGCATGCCCAGGGAACTCACCTTGCTGTTTTGAATCCTGGGCCTCCGGATCCGCGTTCCGTTTTGTATCTCTGTTAACGGGGAGACCTTCTCGAACGAGCTTGTAGAGTTCTCTGAGTTACCGCTGACAGCCGGCCGCTTCTGGCAGTCTTCTGTGCTCGACATCTCGCTCTCCGAGTCGGCCATCGCTCCATTGGACACTTCAGGGCTCGACACGCCACCAATGCCATTTACAGCTAAACCTAGACATGGGAGACATTACTTCGGATATAGTAGTCATTTTGGCACTGTTACGCTACAATTTTGGTTTTATTGTGCCTGATGATGCAATGTTCTGATTACCAACAGTGTGTCACTGACGTAACAAAATAATGTCCCCGAGTGGTAAGGCGATCTCCAACGAGGAGGTTGATGACGAACCTACCCAAAACCACTCTTCTTAACAATATAATGAATAATTATTAATTTAATGAAAAATTAATGCTAAAGAATAATTTAATGAAAGAGTGTCTGCTTCTATGCAAGGCTGAGAGACACCAAACAAGAACTACTTCCCTTGAACAAACTCTAAGTACATGACCGGAAAACGTACCATTGACTAGTTTGAGCGAGTTCTCAAGACAGCGACCCTCCGCGGATGCTGACCCTGCCGTGTGGAATGTCTCACCGGTTCCAAGCGAGCTGGAGAACGTGTCGGTGACGGCAGGACTTAAAAGCAAGTCGCTCGAGTCTCCGTCTTCGCTCACCGCCCGCTGCACCCCAGTCGTCCGTCTCAAGTCCAGAGACAGGCTGCACCAGGAAACGGAGGTTAATTTTTAGGAGAGCAAGGATTAGTAATCAAATTTCCTTCACTTCTCTCATTCATCACACTATTGTTCCATTCATTGATTTTTTTTCATTTTGAACAAAATAAAAATGGTACTAAAAAACTTATATTCATTTAAATATCTCCAAGCCCTAGTATCTAATAGTTGAGTTTGTTTGATATCATTTCTCCGCCTTTGCTCAATCTAACTCTTTTAGTGTCCGTTTGTTAATTTAGATCAGATCACTTTGGACCAGAATAGTTAACGATTTACTGCACCAGCCCAGGTGCAAAGATCTTACTTAGAAGGTACTGTGAGTTGAGGCAAGATCTACTTAGCTCCACACTATACCACTCTGATCTTCCTTGACTTAACAAAATTCTGACAAAACTGAACAAAGCTGATATCTGTACAAAACGTCATGCCATCTGATGTTGAACCGTAGAGTGTAGGTTATAGGTAGAAAAACAACGTCAATGTTACAGTCTCTGCGCGAATGATGGCCACCAAATGACTACCTTACCGACAAAAATGCAGAGTACCGGAACGTCACGTTAAGTGGAGCCACTGTCGTATGAAATTAAATTTCGATATTTCTCGTAGGTTACTCGCTTTTTAATATCTTTACGTGTATACCAATCGTTGAGGTAAACATTGATGGAGATATTTTGAGCATGAAAAGTCTCAAAAGCGAGTTAACATACGAGAAATATCGAAATTAAATTTCATACGACAGTGGCTCCACTTAACGTGATGTTCCGGTACTTCGCATTTTTGTCGGTAAGGTAGTCATTTGGCGGCCATCTTTCACGCAGAGACTGTAACATTGACGTTGTTTCTCTACCTATAACCTACACTTAACGGTTGAACGATCTATATCAGGATTGATCTTGATTGTAAAGATTGATGGTTTTGACTAGCTACCTGTTTGCTGTTTAGCGTAGTATCTGAGGTTACCTGTTTGACCCTTTTGGACCGACAAGGTGGTAGTCCTCCAGCAGGCGTTTGTTACAGAGCTTGCCTCGATATACTTGTGTACTATTTGGATTGATTAGTAAACTTTTGCGTTGTCAAATTCATTCCGTGTTTGTCATTTTCGTTTCTTTGCCACCACCTTCCCGAATATCGCTACAAGATCAATAATCTATTTACCGGTTACATAGATGATCACAACTTGGCTAAAACAGCCACCACCGCTAGGCACTAAACTCACGACTGTTTTTTCTGCGAGATCTCCATGAGCTGTTCGTCGGACCGCTTTGCAAGAGCCTCACGCATGGCCTTGAGCTCGGAACTGCCAACTTGTAGCGAGCTTGTGATGACGCCCAGCTCCGACTCCATCTTGGTGATGTTTTCCTGGCGCTCGTGCAGGCACGACACTCGTTCGCGGATTTCGGCTTCCAGGTCGGCCAGCTCGCGCTTCTGTAAAGACAGTAGATAGGGGGATTAATACAATTATTTCTGGACTGAATAGCACCTTCAATTGTCAGAGCTGAAAGTGACTTACATGCGAGTTCAGAACGTTCTTAATGTTTTCCGGTTCGTGGCTAAAACTCGCGAAAGACTCAGAGCTGGATTCCGAATGGGGTGTCGTTGGCTTTTCGGGTGTCAGCCTTTCGGCAGCGAGCAGCTGTAAACAAGCTCAAACATTAGCCGCAATGTCAGTTGTAATTTACAAGGTTCAAATTGGTTTATGTGATATCTGTTGTGCTCCATTGAGTGGGTTACTGGTCTGTATAATATAACGTGCCTAGGTGTTGAGAGTTGTTTGCTAGCGGGCAATATTCTTAAACATTCGAGAACCTGCACTATTATATGACTACAAAGGCCCATAGGATCTCAATCAAGTGAATATAGCAAAAGACAAACGTCTATGACACCTGATTCTTACTGCTGTGCAATTCCTTTACTTGCTTGCCTAGCATACTGACAAAAATGCAAAGGCCAACATAGTTCACCAGTAATCAACATTTCATAAAGAAACGAGATGTTCACCTCCATTCTCGGAAGTTTACCTGTAACGTTTTGACGACCCTCTGCGACGGCGAGCACACGCTAGACGAGTCCGCCTTCTCAAGATGGCTTAACACTCTCGACATAAAAATGCCAAACTCTTCCTTTTTCGCCTCGAGTTTGACAGTCAGTTCTGCTACCTTACTATACTCACTGGCCACCTACGCCACAACAAATCAACGGGACACATGCAGAAATTAAAATAAATACAAAGATGCCTGCAGATGTACAAAACAAAAGATCAAAAAGCCACGTAGCAAGAAAAATTAAACAGCCGTAGAGGCAACTTGACAACTAAGTTTCAGAGAACCAACAAAAGAAGTACACAATTCATTCAGGTTGGGTTTCTAAACATGTAATTAACAATTATTATGATACACATTGAGTAATACTAAAACAACTTCATATACCTATATTCTACCCAAAATTATTGAAAAAGATAGCCAAGAAAACCGAGAACAGGTGTACGCTGATAGCAGCTGGAGTGAAGTGCCGGGAGTGGAAGGGTTCGGTGCTAACCTTATCTTCTTCCGTGCCCTTCTCGACCTCCAACAATTCTCGCCGCTGATTCAGCTCTGCCTCTCTTTCCCGCATAGTCTCCAAGCTTTCCAGCTGTCGCTGCTCAAGCCGCCGCCAGTCCTGTTAGCAACAAAACATAGCTAAAAAGTTCTTCTGGAGAAAGCACTAGTTAGATTGATTGATTGATTAGTGGGGTACTGGGAAAACTGGGAAACCAAGTTTTGGCACGAAGCCTAATACTGACTAAAAGAGGACCAAGGAGACCACCAGCTTAGTGCCCTTTTCGGAGGACAGTATAATTAAAACAAAAGGGTTCTTCCACAAATCCATGCTGTCAAGAGATTGATAAGTGATAACCAAGACAAATGAAGGGTACTAACTTTCATTCCTCCAACCTCGCTTTCAAACAGAACAGTGTTTCTATTACGCTAGACCGTTCGGTTGGTCCGCTTAGAAAAATGTACAGCTACGGAATCCTGTTCACTTGTAATAGGGAGAGTTTTACACAAATCAACTAACAGCTATTACATCTAGGAAACCTTAACATACCACCAGAAAGGAAAAAAAATATTCCAACCGAGCTTGTGAATTCAGTTGCTTGTTTCTTACGCTTGATCCACGCCATTGTTACCTGAGCCAACTGCCGGCATTGTGCGGCGTACTCGCGCTCGAGTCTCTGTCTTTCCGAGTCAAGATCACGCTGCGCACGCTCTAGTACGTCCTTCTTCTCCCTCTGCTCCTGCTCCCAATCTCGCTCCCGCTCTGCCTGCTCCCGCTGGAAACAAGCGCTCATCAGCTGGGGATGCCTTCTTGCCTTCATCTAAGGCTTTGTTGCATGGAACTTGGCTAACCTTGAATGCTTCGCGATCCTTTAGCAGCATTGCCTTTTGCATCTCGAGCTCCTCTACTTGTTCAGGGTCTTCACTGCAATCGGAAAGTGAAAATAAGCAACAAAACCAGAAGACCATAATTGCATATCTAGCCTCAGCCGAGCCCAAACTTTTCCATTCCTTTAACTTTTTACAAAATATTATTGTTGAATTTAAAAATTAATAGGCAAGTTGGTATGCAGTTCTGATACATAAAAAATACAAATCCTCATACTACATTTCCACTCACAAATTAATCTCTCAGAATTTGAATGAAGCTCACACAAGAATTGCATATCCTCTTATTCATGCAAAAAAGTAAGATTTTTCATCTTATATCTAACCTTTTCCTGGACAACTGCATGGGTTACACTCAAAACTGATTAACAAGTAACAAAATATTGGGATCACGCTTAGCAGCAGCGAGCTCTTAAAAGCCCTTTTATTTGCAAGACAAGGTAGGTGGCATATCAAAAGTGAGAATGCTGACCTTACGATGAGCGCGCTGAGGTTCTCGGTGGACCAAGCTAGGTCGGGTGTTGAAAAGCTGAGCAGCGACAGGCGCGAGAGGTTCAGGTGTGAGCGACTGCCCTCCTTGCGCATCTTGGCAGCCTCCACGGGGTCGTTGTATCGGAACATATTTGTGCGGCCCAGCAAGATTATGCAACCTACACAATGTGGTCGACTCGTTAAATCAACAAACACCTCAACAATTCTTATGAATGTATACAGAAGTCTTAGTCTAGCGTTCCACAGTACCTAAAGCATACATAGTACCTTTTTTTTAAGTCAAGGCAAGAATTTAATTCAGAAAGTTGTGGTTTCTTTTTTAGTGTTAAATTCCCCCCAAAAAAAAATAACAATAATAAAATAACTTTGTAAAGTATAAGATACCAGATATAAAACTTTACTTTAAAACTTCGTTTATGTCGGTAGATTTGTGTGTAATGATAACATAGTAGATCTTATATGAAAAAGATGAATAAAAATCAAAACCATGCCATACTTCTAAACAATATTTGGGATGTAGTTATTTTGAAAAAGCGTTAATTGCGAAGAGTCTTTGCACGTACCTTGTGAGAGCTTGGTAGGCTTGTCCACGGCGACGGTGTTGACCCAGCATTGTGCATGTGGCCGAGGGATCAGGGTGGCCACCCCTTTAGCAAGCACCACTCGGCAGTGTTCTGGCTCTACGCCGTTGCCGTTAAGCATGATGTCCTGCGGATCGTCTGCCTCCTCCGTTCCGATAAGTGTTTCACCATCGCGCAAGTGGTACAGGGTCACCTAGTGAGCACAGCTCAATATAATTAAATGCCCTCCACAATAAAATGCCCAGTTTGATGCACATTGCCAAGGCAACCATCGATATCAGCTATTTTGGATTAATACAAAATTTCAGTTTTCAGCCAAAACCAAAAATTAAGCAAAAATATGGATTTCTACACAAATGCTCCTGCAAAACTGATCTACCTATCCTGCAGATCTACAAATGCAACGTTGATCTAAGTAATTTTGAAATCGTTGAAAAATTTCACGAAAACGGAGATTTTCCATGAACCATGATTTGTTATGCTGCAAAAACGCCATATTTTCCTTCCATCTAAAATCGTAACATTACTTGTCTCATGAAACAGGACCCTTCGATGGATTGGGCATGAAAATCTGCTAAAGTAGCATCGGCCTCAACCATTACGGAGCCGTAGAAGAGCTTCTCCAAAACTAAGATTCAGCAGAAATTTTCGATATCCCACCCGGCAAAAACTAGAATGTGTGCCCAGATTGCTCAGTTGGTAGAGCACCCGACCAGCAATTGGAAGGTCCCAGGTTCATATTCCGGTTTCAGTCGCGAATTTTTCCAGTCTAGCTTTCAAATCTACTAAAAATGATTTTCCCACCTACTTTTGTGGATTTTGGCTGATTTGCTTTGATCCATACAATAGATCAGCTTCACATTTTATCATCCAAAAAATATCGCTAGCCTCATCTTACAGAGCAACTCAAATTGCGTGCTCGAAGGGCAAGTGAATAAAACATTACAATATGGCAAGATCCTGGACCTAGGAGGAATTACAGGAAAGGTTGTAAATAAGAAAGGAATACCTCTAAATCTTTATCGAGTAGGGCTCTTAATCGTAGCTCTGGATTTAATCCATTAGAAAATGGAGAAAAGATTAAAAAATCCAAACCTACCCCGGTGGACAGCAAGTCGTCGTCTATTCCAACAAGATGAGGCATGTCCGAATCGAGCACAACGCCAAGGCCTGCCTTTCGCAAGCCGAGCGCCTTCTGTTCGTGGAGGATTTGCTGCGTCTCGCTCCACTTTTCTGCCCACTCTTCGGTCAGCACCTTCTCCTGCTGCTCCATTTGGTGCAGCTCACGTTCCAAAACGTGCGACTCCACGGTCTGTAGGCCAGCAAACAACGAAACCGCACAATCTTTATTTGTCTGGATGGTGAGATCGGCTAGTGGCTAGACTCAGAGGGTAAGCACTCGTGGGGTTTTGGGAGTACACAACAATATACACATTGAAACTGATGTTTAACACCACCAATTCAACATTATTTTCATCGATGCAAACCCTTTCTAAGGGCGAGTCAGAGTTGAAACTAAACGACTGAACTTGGTCTTGGTGAAAAATCCACAAATTTGAATGGGAAACATAAGTCATCTGACATAATAATGCTTTTACTCTCATTATATACAAGGTAAATCACCAGGTAAATCTGGAACCACACCGTCGCTGTTTGTGTACTTGCACTCTTGTGCACTCTTAGTTTCTGTCACTTTTTATTTCAAATGACGCTTGTTATTTGTCACGACTATGCAGGTATGCGAGACCACTAAGAATAGCGAGATTCAGACGCGACCTAAGTGAGTTACAAAAAATGCACAATCAAGCAATCGTGTTCTGCTATGACATCGTAGAAAGTCATTAGTCTTTATTGGATTTGATGAGCAAGTTTATTGTTCACCACTCCAAGGCCTGTGCCATAAAGTTATTGCCATAAAATTATTGTTTGCTAGCCTTTGCAACACACAAGAATGTTTGCAAAAAAATCCAGCCAAGTACAAATTTGTGTGCATCTTTGAAGTAGCGAGCAGAGTGCTTACAAACTCGTTGCCAAGCAGCGCCTTGAGCTTGGAGATCTCTTCGCGGAGGTCGCGGATGAGCTTCACATTCGGGTCCTCGTTGATGGTCGGCTTGTTGATGATGTTCTTGGCGCGGTTGGCGTAGCGCAGCGTGCTCAGCGTCTCCCCATAGTTGCAGTCGGCCGGGGAGATTGCTGCAAAACCGACATGCTTTGACGGCTTTCCCGCGATTGAATCTTTCAAGTTGGCCTGACTTTGGCACTAGTTTAACAAGCTAATCACAGCAACACCAGCTCTGCCAAACACTTGAACTGTACAGGCAGGAGCTGGTAGACCCCTAATTGATATCTTAAAAACACAGTCAGTACTGGAATTAAGTCTGAACAAGTTATGATCTATTGTTCCCGACATCAATCAGGGAATCAAGCATTGATGGATCAATGTTAGGAGCTTCTTAGGGTCAGATGTTGAAACTGGTCCTGTGACTACAATTCAAGAGTGGCCATGCCATTCCTATACACTGCCTCTACATTTATCTATGTCTTGCTCACCTGCAATCATGATGGTCTTCGAGTTCCCGCCGAGACTGTCCTTGAGCAGCCAGGTGAGCACAGAGTCCCGGTAGGGAATAAACACGGAAGTGCGGCGGGGGCCGGACGAATTGGACGAGAGCTCGGCCAGGGCAGAGATTACCGAGCCCAGAGTCACTAGCGACTTATTAATGTGAGCGCCTTCTTTCAGACGCTGCCCGGTAGCACCGCTCGTGTCGGCGCGCTCGCTGAAAAGAATTAACGATCAATGTCAGTGGGTCGGGTAGGGAATGACAAGCAGCTCAGAGAAGATGGCTGTCAGATAGCTTTTCATGCATATTCTCGAAGCTATACTTGAACAGCAGCAACATTTTAACTGAGAATGTTAGAAATGGTGCCTAATTTTCTAAGCATATTAACTACAAAATAGGTATTTTAAAAAGGTGTAGTTGATTTGTAATGTGCCACAGGGCTAGGACAGTGAGCATGTTGATTTTTGTTTTTCTCTCCATTTAAGGAGAGTTTAATGAGTACTCTCCCTTACTCTTTCTCTCCCTTTACTCTCCGAATCAACATATTCGTGGTAGAATTTTTAGAATACTAAAAGGAAAATAATAAATAAATAAAGCAAGAGAGTAGCAGGCATCATAATTTTATATTTCAAGCAAACCGTTACTATGGTTGGATTCGATTCAATGCTACTTGACTACAGCAACTTGTTTTGCTTGTGTGAACTTAAGTTGCATTTGGTCAATAAATATCCAGTAGTTTGCTTCTTGGGTGAACACATTTTATGTTTCAGAACCATTTTAAGACTTACTTTCTTACAAACAAGTAGTTTTGAGCCATCATAAGTAAGTTATTGGCTATTATTATTGGATCCCTCCTCTTTGTTCTAATAACCAAACAACAGTTATGGAACCCATAAAACATTGTATTGTATTTTACCATTGTATATTTCATGCATCCACCTATTTCAAATCTAAGATAATATGAATTTGCTAATGTACTATTAAATCATGTCCTGTAGAGCATATACGAAACAACCAACAGAAAACCAGTCGAGTCTTTATCTGGTAAACTTAGATAGTAATTTTAATTATTATTGACGAGGAATGACAATAAGGCTTGTGTAATAAGCACCCATGATACTGATGAAAATTTTTTTAAGCAGGCAGTGACGTTTGCAAGTAAGTACCAACATTAAGGCTGTTGGAGTAGGCTCTTACTCAGGCTTCTATCTAGGTTAACTGGATCCAACTAATCGGCTAAACCACTAGTTCGATCGCAACAAAATAAAACTAGGTGAGTTTTGTGTCTGGTTCTCATTGTCTTGAGGGGTTTTGCACATTAGCTCTTGTGCAAGCTTTATCATAGCACAGTGGATGATATCCAACTTCTTGTTTAATGAGTTTATAGGCACTTTATTGTCTGTCTGTTCATGTTTCTTTAATAAATCTTCCAGCTATTTATTCAGTTTTTCAATTTCTAGATCGGCCTTTCTAGCCGACATCTCCCACATTTTGCACTTCTCACAGTCACTTTCCACTTCACTGCATGATATAACTTCACTTTCTAGGCACTTGATGCATTTCCAGTTTTTGCCTTCTTCTCCCGGAAATTTCGCCTCAAATTGCTTGAGTACATTTAAGGTGATGCCACAGCCTACATTCACTGCTGCACTGTACTGAAAGTTGCTTGACTGTACATTTTTGCGAGCAGCTACCACAGGTATTACTACCTCCCTCAGCCATTTGCCTAATTTAAACACAAAAATATTTCTGAACGAGCACAATAAAAACAATTTAAATGTGGCCGAAATCAAAACCTTGGATATGGCTCAGGAGTCCGGAAAGTTACTTTGTACACCTTTTCTTGGTGAGAAGAGACGAGAATTCTACTTTTGTCAACGCTATGGTTTATCAAAGGCAAGCAAAACGCCTCGAGATGTAAGATACACCTCGTGGTGCCCTTCCGTAAATTCCTTTAAGTTTCCACTATGCAACCATACTACCCCAAAACTCAAACGCACAGTCTTCTCAAAACATATATGCAATTTTAGTATTATTTTAAAAGTTTGGGCCAATTTAAAATTTAACACTATGCAATGTAAAGGTGCCTCATAAAAATTATGGTATTTCAGCAAAAGTTTTCCAATTTGTTGGAAACGTACAGTGTTCAAATGGTATCCCGCACAATGCAAGTTCGTTTGCAAATTTTGACTTGCTTCGCGGTTATCAGTTCAATCATCTTATTCTGGACGATGTTCATAAAGACTGAAAACAAGAGCCCATGGTTTGAAGCAAGAAATCAGATGCAAGTGCTGAACAGAGTAATATACTCCAAGCCAAAAGTAGGAGCAAACCAAATAATATTCGTAGAAGCATCGTGCTCTGGGACTCAGACTGAGTCAGCAGTGAAAGTGGTCCGACTGGACTCCGACCAGGTGTGCGCCATCGAATCAGCAGCTAAGAGCAACCCCTTCACTCCCATCTACCTCTACCACCAGTGTCCCTTGGACGCAGACAGCTTCGAAAGGTCCAGTCTGCTGGTAAAACAGCTGTTTAGCAGTTACGACAACGTCTACGTTTGGCACGAGAGTATAGTAAGCTTGCTGAAGCAAACAGAAATGGAAGCGTTCTATGTCTCTAGTAATATGTCCTCTGCCAAGCACAACATCATTCACACGAGTGACATGTTACGTTATTTTCTGTTGTGGAAATATGGAGGCACATATTTGGATCTGGACTTTATTGTTATCAGGTAAGAAATTGGGATACACTTCAAGTGACAATGTCATTACTGTAAAGTAAGATCAACTGTATAACTTTCAATTTGAATTTTGTTAGAGCTCTTCCAAAACAGTATATTAATATAATAATATAATACTAGAAAACTCGCTAACTGTTCCCAAACTAGTAAATGGGAAAAAACTATTTGTAGCAAACTGTATTTGCAAAATGACTCGCAGAAAGAGAAAGATTCAAATGAAACATTTCAAAACGAAAACTAAATCTTGTGATTTAGAGCCTCATTGTCCATAGGAAGATTGCCGAGTTATTGCACCTGGAAAATACGGGTTTCTATGATTTTGGTATGGCATAAAATATAATCATCACGAATAACAGAACATGTTGCATGTAACACACAGGTCACTGCTGCCGTTAGCTAGTGACTACATTGCCCTGGAGAGCACAGACTCAGCCAACGACGCTGTCATGCAGCTGCGTTCGGAAGGAATCGGACACATGTTTGCAGAGAGGTGTCTTCAGGAGATCCGCAAGGTGTTCACAGGTCATTCTCGAGGGGAATCGGGTCCTGCACTGGTCACAAACGTCCTCAAAGATTTATGTGGCCTTAATGAGGTATGCTAATGTTGTTCCGTTATTAATTTAATCCACATTCTCTAAACTTGTGTCTTTACTTTGCATCCTCATCCCCTTGAGAACTTTTGAAACAACATGTTTCTAATGGTTAGAGGTAACAGTGATGCCATTATTTCAGCTTCAAGCAACAAGTAGCAGTTGTGATGGTTTGGTCATCTACCCAACAAGTGTCTTTTATGCCGTGCCATATTGGAGTTGGAGGCTTTTTTACAACGGAACGCACGGAGTTAAGGAGACAATGGCAACAATAAGCCAATCCTACGCCATCCATCTTTGGCGGTCAATGATGTACCTTACTGGTGTTGACAAAGAATATAAAGCCTTAGACAGTGTTGGAAAAAACCATCCAAAGGCAATACTATCAAAAATGTACTGCCCACTTGCATACAAACACCATTCACAGAAGTAAATAACTATATGTCCATTGCCAGAAAATTGCTGTCATTTCTAGAACCTAGTCAAATTTTCCTCGTTGTAAACACTGTAACAATACCAACCAACTCCCTAGGTCGAACTTTAAAGAATTTGAAGAAGGCTGAAGAAAAAAAACTCAAGAATTCACCTCGAAAAAAAAAATGTATATAATCATTTATTGTGGTGAAGAAAAAAATAGAGAGGGAGTGCAAGTTACTGGAGAAGAAAATGTGTGCCGCATGGTCACTGTCAGTGTTAGAGATATAACTAATTAATTGTTGAGTGTTGCACTGGTTTCAGGTGAAGGAGTGTGAAGGGATGGATGAAGGGATGGGGGCACCAGGCAATGCTAATTTTCTTCTCCAGTAGGTTGCGCTCCCTGTTTCCTTCTTCACCAGAACATATAATAGCCGGCCTGGAGCTAAATCCCGCTCATTGTGCACTCCTATCTTTTCCCGTTACAAACCACTCTGGTCGTTGTCTATATGGCTGACGCAAAACTCACCTGCCAGCAAGATCGACCAGATGCACCTTGGAGACAGTCTCGCTGGGCATCATCTCGTTATTGAAGCCGGCCTGTGCAAACGTCAGAGTGAAAATGGCGTGCGAGCGAGAACTCGTGTTGTTCATGTTGGTGGAAGCCGTCGTCCGCTGCATGTTCCCGCGGTGCATCAGTTCCTAAGGAAAAACAACACGGGTTCTAGGCATAATGACCACTTGCAAATCCAGCCATTCATTTGTATTTTAAGAGTGGTTTTATGTTGACCTTCTTACTACTTGACATTTATTGGTGAAACATTAGCATTCCTTTGTTTATTATTGCTAATAGGCACCTGGTTAATACATCCATTCACAGTGTACGATGCTAACTTTGTCAATAGAAAGTAGGTAGGTAGTTAAGTTTGATCTCAGAACGTTAGTTGACGCATAGTTGCCGTATAAAATGACACACTTAAGAGCGTAAATCCCAGGCAAAAGATTTGGAAAAATTCCAACTTTGTAGACAAAATACCTGCAGTCAAATGCATTCCCACTCAGAGCTAGCTTAAGCTCACTCTCCTTTATACTCCACCCACAAAAATCCATGCTCTACACACACATTACAGTTTGTAAAGCTCGTCGACGTGAAGGATACCTGGATGTGTTCGTAGTCCGTGACGAGATGGTAGGAGAGGTCTTGCACGTACGGGCCAAGCCGTGGATGCTCTCGCACACGTAGGCTGTGATGGTCACCTGGCGTGAGCAGGTCCTTGACACGCTCGTTGTAGATCTCCAGGTAAGAGACCTCGGTGCGGTAGCTGGCTCCCGCTGCCTTGCCCACCGCCATCCGGCTGAATAATGTCTGGCAGATGCGTGGGATCAGCCCTTGGTTCTCCTGCTCAGCCAAGGAACACACGATTAGCGGTTAGTCTAACAGTTTAAGCGTGCGTGGAACAGAAAAAACCATTGACTAGCAAGATTTCAAAGTGCCTTTGTATACAAACAATACAACCAAACTTCAAAGAGGTTTTTCAATTACCAAATTTGCTACGCAGGTTTGTCAAAGTAACCTGGCCACAATCCTGACCGATGTAAAGAAGCTCATCTCTCCCTGAACTCACCGGAGTGCCCATCATGGTGAACGTCTTGCCTGATCCAGTCTGACCGTATGCAAACACGCAGGCGTTGTATCCCTCGTACGCGCTGTCGATCACGTCTGTGCCGAGGTCCTCGAAAACCTGCCAACAGGATGAGCACTCGGTCAACAAGCGTGCAATTACCCAATTGTTGATTGTCGAATGTCCATATCTTAATTACTTGAAGATGTGGTCCATTTCAGTATAAGGTGAGGTAAGCAGGGTGGCATCATCTTCTACAATTGAAGACGGGATATTGTAAGAGTAGGCCACATATGAACATACGTCTGACTCGTTCCATCTTGGATGACTAATTATTCTACAAGTGCCTTGGTCCTATCTCAAATAGGTGCCTTAATTGCTAGAATGCAATTAAGCCACCCATAAATGCTGCTAAATTTGAACCCAAAAAAAACACACAATAAATAACTTATTATCAAAAAAAACTAACTTGGAGAGGAACAATACAAAGAATAAATTTGGGTAATGCTCTGTTACTTCAACCAATAGTTTTGCAGTTTTTACAGTAGTTTTGTTAGTTTGGGTTGTACCAAAATCTTTAACTACAGTTGAGCTTCCTAACTCATAGAAAAAACTGAATTTCACTGCATGTGATAGGAAGTTTTAATAGCAATAGTTTCAAATAAGGGTCATTCCATGTGAAATAGGACCACTTTAAATGAGTTTTGACCTTGACCGACTCAGAATTTCATGAAATTCGGCACACTTGTTCAGAATGTTGGTTTGAGTAAAAGTATTTTTTTGTTTGTTTTTTACTCGAAGAGTTCAAAAGTTACAGGGGGTTGAAGTTCGGGTGTTTTCACCCCCCGCGCGCGTATCACCGTCACATTATATACTTTATCTCGGGTTGTATGACAGCTACAGAGTTCCAGGAGAGCTCATCTGAAAGCTAATTAAATTCTCTACTTGAATATATAATAATATGTTCCACTTGGTGGACAGCTAATTTACCTTGATTTTCTACATCTGCATTTTCAAAAAACGCCACTGGAAAAAACCCTCCCCTTTCATTTACCTAAAAAAAATGTATTAATGTTGCCAACATCTGAATGAATATTTGTGCCAAAATTCAGAGTTGGCCCTTCACAGGTTTTCAAGAAAAAAAATATCTTGTGTAAAAAAGTTTTTTATCAGGCAGTTCCAGAGCATAGATCCTATACCCACAATGCGTAAAAGCTCAGGCTTTTATCAACATGGTGAGTAATGCTCATTTTACATTTGATTGTGTTTGTTCCACTTTTCAATACACGTTTATTCTTGAAAGTACACTTTCATCAAGTGACATGTTGAAACTAGAAATGTGTGCAGAAGTCAAAAACTTATAATTTCTTGTCTGAACCTCAAACTTGATAACCTGCATTAGTTTCTCTTCACATATTTGTATTTCCAATTTATTGTTTATGGCTCTTTTGCCCTTTTACAATATATCTACCACACATCACATTTGCATCACTTGCACCCAACCAAGGTACAAGTTGGCAAGCAGAATTTTACATAAATACACAAGAAGGTACAATAATAACATACATTTTTAATATTACAATAATTCACAATTCACTATTGAAGAGTGTAGTAGTGAATTTATTGTCCACACCCTTAACATTTTTTGTGTTTGTATAATTAAACAATGTGTTCAATTGGACAGTTCTTGAAAGAAGAGTTTGAAGAACATATGAACATTATTGGCAACTTGGAAAGTGACAATCAGATTTTATTAGCATGGCGTTCAAAATGTGAAAATATTACATCAGTGTGCAGTTACATGAAAATACATTAAAATCCCCAACTTTGTTACTGCTTTCTTGGAAAAATCTTCATGCGAGTCATATTCGTCACCGGGGACACAAGTTTCAGCCGCTTCTTGAAACTCTTGATTGCATCACAGCGTTTTCTTTTCAAATATAATTTAGATTTACCTTTTAGTCTTTTCCTGTTGAGTAAAGATACACCAAATGCAGCTTAAGACTGGTTAACTAGTTTTAACGCAGAATCTGTTTCCACGAAAGGTTGGTCAGGTTCAGCAGATTTCGTTGGTGTCTGAATGGAAATGGTATTTTATTCTTTTTGCTTTTGTGGTAGTAGTTTCCGACAGGTCGAGCATAATTTATTCCCAGGAATAAGTTCCACAATCTCCAGATATTTATTTCTGTATGTTAAATTAATTGATGTCAATCTTTTACCTCTGTGTGTGCCAGTGTGTGTTTTGAAAGGATCACAGCACGACTTGTTGCCAAGGCAATAATGTACAAGAAATGTATTTTCATGTAACTGGATACTGATGTAATATTTTCACATATTGAACGGAATGCTAATAAAATTTGATTGTCACTTTCCAAGTTGCCAATAATGTTCATATGTTTTTCAAACTCTTCTTTCAAGAAATGTCCAATTGAACACATTTTTTAATTATACAAACACAAAAAATGTTAAGGGTGTGGACAATAAATTCACTACTACACTCTTCAATATGTGAAGAGAAACTAATGCAGGTTATCAAGTATGAGGTTCAGACAAGAAATTATAAGTTTTTGACTTCTGCACACATTTCTAGTTTCAACATGTCACTTGATGAAAGTGTACTTTCAAGAATAAACGTGTATTGAAAAGTGGAACAAACACAATCAAATGTAAAATGAGCATTACTCACCATGTTGATAAAAGCCTGAGCTTTTACGCATTGTGGGTATAGGATCTATGCTCTGGAACTGCCTGATAAAAAACTTTTTTACACAAGATATTTTTTTTCTTGAAAACCTGTGAAGGGCCAACTCTGAATTTTGGCACAAATATTCATTCAGATGTTGGCAACATTAATACATTTTTTTTAGGTAAATGAAAGGGGAGGGTTTTTTCCAGTGGCGTTTTTTGAAAATGCAGATGTAGAAAATCAAGGTAAATTAGCTGTCCACCAAGTGGAACATATTATTATATATTCAAGTAGAGAATTTAATTAGCTTTCAGATGAGCACTCCTGGAACTCTGTAGCTGTCATACAACCCGAGATAAAGTATATAATGTGACGGTGATATGCGCGCGGGGGGTGAAAACACCCGAACTTCAACCCCCTGTAACTTTTGAACTCTTCGAGTAAAAAACAAACAAAAAAATACTTTTACTCAAACCAACATTCTGAACAAGTGTGCCGAATTTCATGAAATTCTGAGTCGGTCAAGGTCAAGGGTGGTCCTATTTGACATGGAATGACCCATAACACTTCAACTAGGAGTTGAGAAACCTTACTAAAACTCTAAAAACTTGCATCAACTTACTGTTTAACACATACATGATAATTGCAACATATTAAAACTAGTTGAATTTTCTGTGTGAACATGATATGGATTACTAATCATAGAGAATTGCATAAAGTTATCAAATGAGATGTCTGGCATGATAAGCATGGCCCATTGAACATTTATGGCCAATGGCAATGTAATGTGCGACAACTCATTCGAGCAACTGACCATCTCTTGCGACGCGAAGTTCTTGTCGGCATCATCAAACGACCAATATGAGTAGTCGAAGGTGAAGTCTTTGTAACGTTCTCGACCGAGATCCCCATCCTTTCCTTGAGCAACCTGCAAGAGAAAAGAGCCATGTCACCAATTGCTGTGTTGAATTATTAGAATGGAGCCCAAAAATATATTCCTACGAACATTCTCTTGCGGATATTTCGAGCACAAAAATATTCTCAAAAATATTCTCCAAGGGAAATTTTTTCCGCCAGCTTAAAAGTTAATATGTCAACTAATGTCAATAAAACTGAAAAAAGCATTGTAATTTATTTCACATTTTTAAGCTAGACACTAAAAAAACCCTTCATTCCCAAAAACCCCCCAACGAGCCAAAGGAAGATCCAATGGGCTGGGTTAAAAAACTGAGTGTTTTACAACCCTGGCCTTAAAATATTTGTCTTTTACAAACCTACAGAATGAATATTCACAGTGTGTAAACAATATTGCCCAAAGTATCCTAATTGACCTAATACCAATATTTACCCAAGACGAGAGAAATTGTAAATCGGAGAAAATGTTCCTGCTCGAGAATATGCTTGAGCATTTGTCCCTATGGATGGGTGACTGACAGGCCTTATTTCCATACCTAATTTTGTTATTGAGATTGGTTAGAGTTATTCTTTTCTCTAAGGTTTGGGTTAGAGCAAGTTGGATGGATAAGCAACAAGTCCCCTGGCCATGTGTTTAATGGATACAGTATGATTTACCATCATGTCAAACAAATCACAGGAGTAGTAAAAACCACAGGAAAGTATTGAAACCAAGAAGATACAATATCCATTTTTAAAACAATAAAAAAATGTTTGCAAAAACTATGCAGGTCCAATAACCTTTCAAAAAACCATGAATATTTGTCATGGACCTTCTGCGGTTGGAACTGGGTTACTACAAATAGAAAACCAAACATTTTTAACTTCTAGCCAAATACTAGGTACTTCTAGGTACTAGGTACCTTTGCCTTTGCTCTTTACAGCTACCTAACTGGATAATAACAAAAAATATAGGTAACCATACGTTGAAATGTAGTGCCTACCTAACGATAGCCAAGGTTGTGTGGTAAAACGCACGCTTCTAAGTAACTAGCTCCAAGGAAAAGAACGATGTCGCTATACTTGGAAATACCATTTGCGAGTGTAACCCCCCCCCCCCCCCCCCTTAACCACAGGTTAGCAGGTTCAACATGCGGCAAAGCGGTTTGTTTACATTCTCGTTTGATCGTTCCCAATATAAAAGAAACAAGTGTGCATTTACAACCTGTGAACGCTATTCATTCATTTCATACTAAACAATTTCATAACAAAGATTGCATTTTAAAAATTTGAATGAAATTGGCTGTGTTACGAGATAGTGAAATATCACTCGTTACCCCCACGTTCTTGAGAGCGGAAGCGCGGATGAGGGAACCACACTGAAACGCACAAATCGCAAAGCTTGCGCGGGGTCACGAGTAACCCGAGTCATGACTCATACCCGGGACAGAATGACTCGAGCTGTGCCTAAGGCCTTGACTTGCGAACTTGACCGACGAAGGTGACTAATATTGGATGGATACTGGCTTACTGGTACCTAGTGGCAACGGCATGTGGGTACCACTTACCATGCCCCGTGACCGTTTGCACGAGTGAATTTGTTTGCCAAGCGTGGTTTGGTTGCTGTGCTTGTGTAGGGGACGTGTCTTCTCAAATAGCAATGCTCCAAATGCTCCGAACCTTTTTTCCTAGGAGGTGTCTGGATTGGGACTGGATGGAAGAAATTGGTAACTCGACGTTCCTTTATTGAGAATATATTGAAGAGAACCGTCACTAACTAGTCAGTCCTGACCAGAAAATTGTTTTTTATTATTAACAACACAATAACCGTCTCAAAAATTGATGCCCAAACACGGACTCGAACCCCGATCTTCACCTTTCGCGGGTGTTGCTCTGAACCATTGAGCTATCTGGACACTGGCTTTTTGAGACGATTTTAGTGTATTTGATGAGAATGACGGATCTCCAAGGAGTTTGCTATTTCTTTGTTGCTGCGAATTTTTATAAGGTCGGGTCGTGGACGTGTCCGATCTGCAAGAATGTTCCCACAACCGAGAGCAGAAAGGGAAGTGAAGTGACAACACGATGAGGTGAGACATCATATAGGTGTATTGTTTTTTCTTACATCTCGAATAACAAAATTTAGTTGCTTATAGCAAATAATATAGTCCGATAAATAGGTGTTCAATACCAAGTTATCTATCTATCTATCTATGCTTCAGCTAGAGAAGCCATTAATAAATTCCTCGTCATTCGTAGGTTCTGCAGAACAACAATTCTATAAGTAATTTAATATTAAAGGGCGTGAGAAATATTCGCTGGCTTCGGATTACACGGATAGATATTTTCTTCGCCATATCTACGCATTTTATACCGTGATTAAATCTATATGAGATTGATTTACCAAACACCTGAAACGTGATCTATTCAAATTTTGTGTTCGGCAGGTTTTGAAATTCGTGCCGGTGTCACAAAAGCACATTGTGAAAGAAATAACGGTATAAGAATATTAGTACTTTACTATAAATTTAGAAGCAAGATTGCACCGGTAATCGGCATGAAATGACCAGGGAACATGATGCACGACAAAATACTTTCTATCGACACTATCAATTTCTTGGGGGCCACGAATCGCCAAATACCACAATATATTCGAATTTTAGAAATTCTTAGCTATACCCCTTGTTTGTCTTTGCATGTCGGTAAAACCACTTCCGATGAGATTATACAAATGACAATTTAAACCTCATCCTCCATATATAACGACCACACAAATTGACGCAAATTTTGACTTGTTCCTAAACAAAATACTTGAAAAGTTAAATTCGTTCTGAAAACGCCACTTGAAACTCGACCTGCAGGTCTGACAACATAATCTCGCTGATCTCTATGGAGATGTGAAATGCGATCCGAAGAAACTAGTTTCCAACTGTGGCAAAACTGTCACACACAATTCACAAACACACATGCGTCCCGAGATACAAGACTGCTGCATTGAATGCCATGACTAGCGTGGACCGCTTCGCTGAGGGAAAAAATCAGTTTGCGGTTTAGACGAACAAGATAGAAAAAAGCATACACAATCCTTTCTGAAACTTGATAACAAAGGCAAAAATAGTGTTGCTGAAGCGGGCACGTGCTTCAAGACCAAGCTCGATCCGAGAAAGCTACAAAATTATGCGATTACAAAATACCTAGATCATATCGCTCAAGATATTGCGTGTATTAACAGCGTTCACGATTTCCCGCATTGGTGCTTCCAGCCGTTTTTATTCCAAGATTACTTGCTGTAAGGCCACTTTACTGACGGTAGATCCTATGGAGAGGTCCGAAACGAATCTAGGGCCCCTTCGACCCGCGTAAATTCTTTCCTTCTCCCTCCAAAGACCTAACCACAGCCCTGACTTTAGATTGTTATTATGATACGATCGCTGTAATTTCGGAAATCTAGTTTATTTATTCCCAAATCAAACGCATCAATTATAATGAATTAGGTGTGTAACATTAATTTTTAACTTTTCGCGAGTTCACCGAAGTTAAGCAACATTGCGCTGGGTCAGACATTGGAAGGGTGACCATCATACTCAATTGGCAAGGCCAGCTCTTTTCGGGAGTGAAACTGATTTTGATACAGCTTCACTCGCTTTGCTTCTCATATCTCGCGAAAGCATGAATTAATTGAGGAATCCTGTTTTTCGAGGTGTCATCCTTCGGAAGGAGTCTGGCAGAAGTAAAGAGCCGGCACCGGGTTTACCCTCACTCTTCTATAGGCTAGGTTAGGTTCAACAACATTTCGTTCAATCACAGGCACCATTCTATGATCAGACCAGCGCCACAGGCCCCGTTGACAATTGTGTATCGTCAGGCAACACACAATCATTTTCCTTCACATTCGTTCAGTTCCTTACCTTCTGATTGAGAATTCTCGTCTTCTTGCCATCCACTTTGACAATCAAATCTGCATTCATGTCACGCTCCCTACGGAACAAACAAACCACGTGGTGAGAATGAGCCGGAAAGGACATGCATGCTTATCTATACATCCTGCAGAAATCATTCACTAAGGAAAGATAAACAAAATAGACTGCAAAGATGAGCTGGATACTGGTCACATTGTTACAATTGCAGGAAATTCACTAACATAATATTTTGTCGGAGGGCGACAACGAGATGAAATTCGTCTAAAAAATACCAAAATCCAGTAGCTGTCATAATAATTAAGTGAATGTAAGAAATGGTTTTCGAAAGCATGGTAGACGGATTAGATAGAAGAACAAGGTAGGTACTTGCATTCGGTTGGTACTTACTCCCGCCTCACCCAAAAGAAAATGGGTGTTGCGTTCGACAGAATGCAAAAAACAATTTTAAAATATCTGAATAATGGTTCAGGAAATGCGTTCCTTAAATTGCGTTCAGTTACCTTATGGTAAAGGAACCATTACTTTCTCTAGGTCCAGTATGTCTGGATAGAATGATGCAAATAGAAGTGACCGATGCCAATGAAGATGATCGTTGTTAACTAGCAGAAATATTTATATTCATTGTAATAGCTATATTTGCCCCGGACTAAATTCGTAAAAAACTACCTCCAATTGGGTGTGTTTTGCTAGCAGCACAAGATCCTTGAAGGGATGTATGTATGTTTGTTTACACTTCGTAACCATCACGAGGGACCCACGTGCTCTTGTTGGCATTGCGAGCACGATTTATTCGCATTGCTTGATGAGCGCACATTTGGTAGGCGGGGTCTAAAAGTAGGTATGCCTTGACCATCATGATAAACTACAGTTTTTACAAGCAATACGTCGTCTTTGCTTGTGTCAAGGCTAATTACGTCAATTAGATGCAAGCATTCTGCATACCGTTTCATGCTCATATGGACTCAATAATTGCACGGGTGTTTAGGATGAACGGGGTTGAGCCTGCTACTCCCCTGCGAGTGTCATCAGATCTGTCATGTGCAAAGACGCATCAGTCATAGAAGTGTAGGCGGCAACTTGACTAAGGTATGTCACAAATTCAATCCCAAATCATTACATTGACTGTTTCAGGCTTATCGCATGGAGACATCGTCGGTATAAATCAATTTTCCATTGGAATTTTACAAAGCATGAAGAGTAGGTGACATACCTACCTTCCTAATTAATGAGATATGTCTGCTTCAGTTTCTACCATTATAGATGAGACCGGCCGCAGGTATGTTAAATCACAACTTTGAACTTCATGTAATTGTACAACCATTCGCAACATTTAAAGCGCATTCCTGTTCCCAACCCCACACATTCTGGCAACCAATTCAACGTTCTGGCGGTTTTAGGTTCAGTTCAAAGAGACCGGCAACCTAGCGAGGCACTTGTTTTCACATGTTACCTTCAGCGTATTGCAAAATAGTAGTTGGAATGCTTTTAAAAACACCTCGAGCTAACAGCCAAACAAGAGTTTTTTACACCATTTGCGTACTTGGTATACGTGTACTTTTGCGTAGCATTCAATTTTTGGTTGCTGGCGTGTGGCTGGTAACTAACCTTCCGACATTTGGTAGAAACCGGCAATAAATTTGCTGATAAGTCAGTGGGCCAATGAACCAATTACATATTAATAACGAGAAATTGAATCATTCGTGGATTTGAAACTTGATACGATTACGGTTAAACTGTGGTATTTTATTATTAACAACACTATAACCGCCTAAAAAATTGATGCCCCGTTTGGGCATCAATTTTTGAGACGGTTGTAGTGTTGTTAAAGGGGCATCAATTTTTGAGACGGTTGTAGTGTTGTTAATAATAAAATACCCCGCGCATTGCAAGCGTTTGCAATTTGAATAAGATTTCATCCCAACCAGCTGTGGTCTTGCGTGTATGTGCAATGTGCATGTGGACTTTGAAGACTGCTGCAGGCAGTCAGGTATGATGATGGGGTTTCAGATGGGAGAGTATGACAACCTCGGTCACACTATTTCATTTGGTTAGTTACACATGTGTGTCAAATGCAAAAACCATTCATTTCTAAATTCTTTTGCAATCCGGGCACCTATTGATCAAACCCCAACACCCTACACACATCCACACACGAGACAATGAAGATCCAGCTAAGAGTCGGCATTCAGATAACCAAGAGAATGGGCCATTATCACTCATTGTTATCAATCGACAGCGTTATTGTTAACCCACAGTTAAAGGTATACCTTGGAGAAGAATCGACTTGACTTCGAATGTTTTTTTTTTAGTTGATATGACACGGAACATTATAATTTCATCAAATTTGATATCGTCAAACAGTTGATGACCATAGGGTGGGTGGGTGCTGCGTAAGGTTAGGGTCTTTGGTTAGGGTGTACGGTAGAAAAACTCGCTACGAATGTGTGAGACGTTATAGATAATAGGATGAGACACATTCGTCAGATTGAGACCGTATTTAATGGCATTGTTGGGCACCATCATTAATCTTCAAATTAGAAACTCCAATAAGATGTGAAAAAAGAAAATTTCTGACAGTCGCCAATGCTTTCGTTCGCGACCAAAGATTACGAATGAAAACTATCGTCATATTTACCTTTGATTAAAGGGACGGACACGAATAGCAACTTTAACAGAAGCCATTATTCCTTTGGTAAATTATGGACACATTATATTCACAGATGTCTTGTCACGACAAAGTTTGCGCATTGTGTAAAGACACCTCTACCCTCAACACAGACAAAACGCTGCTCGCGGTTCGAACTGCTTTGCAGACTGCAGGTGCAGTGCACCAGTCACTTCGTGATGTCATTCTGCCAGGTTAGCCAACTGTTGAACAATACAAATATTTGTCCCCAGCTGTTCAACTTTTACGCGCGGAAATTTGAGCATAGAACTATTTTGTCGTGGGATCATAGAGTTCCAGTTCCATGATGGGATCATTGAATGAAGCAAATTGAAACAAGAAAATGGATTATTCATACCTGCTGAAATACTTATATTGTAAATACAAACCAATAATATATTATTATATTATATATAGTTTAAATGATATCGTTAAACGTCCATCATATAAATGTTACAAATTGATTTTCTAGCCCATTCTCGCACATGTCAGCATTAAGTGTACAATTCTTAAAAATCACAGGCATTTCAAGCATAATTTCCTTTCATTCTAGCAAAGCTTAAAACTAATCACACTATAAATAAATAAGTCTAAAAAAAGAAATGGTAACACCTGCCAGAGGCGCACAGAATTCAATTTTCATCCGTTTAAATTTTACACAATCCAATAATCACACCCTCTCATTTATAATATTATAATACATAGTCTACAAGGTAATGCATATTTTTGGTATACACTGACAAATTAATAATACAATATTTATAATTATAATAATAAATGTTTTAAATATAAATAATACTGAAAAGAATTAATCATAAATGATTAAAAGTGTAATAATTTATACAGACAGGTCAGTTTAAGCTAACCATTCTGATCTATTTTAAGAGAAAAAAACTGCTTTAGTATTAAGGTACATGTCAATAACCGTTTTTCTACTGTTAGAATAAAGTTTAGAAGCACGGCCACAAATGAAGAAATAAGCTAAGAAAAACAATTGAAAACGAATGTGGCACCGAGCAAAATTTGGATGAGATTTGGCAAAAGCAAACTTGGATTGACAGCTACTCTAGGTTTATTTTTCAGCCAAAAGACACGAAAGCATATGCATATTCAACAGTAAGGATAGATGTATTCCGTTTTAATTATTATTTTTTATAAAATTAGGTAAAAAAGGTGGGCATAAAAGGAATCTATTAATTTTCTACATCAAACAAAGTGGCTAGATATTTAAAAAAAATCTATATACTTGATTATTAAATTTTTTTTACTGATTACTGATTAGTGATTATCGATAAGAATATGATTCATGATCTTCATTTAACTTCTTCATTTCAGGATCCCGATAATTTTCTTGGACAATTTTAATTATTTGCAATGGTAGATTTCTCGTAAATGTTATTTATCAGATAATGTAACTTGATTATAGATAGATAAATAGATAGATGGATCTCATAGATAGTATCTCATAGTATCATCATATCATCATAGTATCTCATATCTCATAGATAGTTGTAGGAGTTAGTACAGAAACGTTATATATTAAGATAAAATTACCTACTGTGAGATTAAAAAAATGATATGAACGTGCTTTATAGATGTAGATTCATGTGCAGTACGAACGACTTAATGTAAAGTAAAATGTATGAAATATCAGTCTTAAAATCAAAGAAAAGCATCTATCGGAATAGCATACAGCTTACATTACAAATTGAAATGCAGCGTACAAGTTTAATACCATTATGTACATTAGTAAAATCAATCAATATATATATATTCCATAATATTTGATTAAATCTTCACGATCTTGGCTAACTTTCGTGCTATCAAACAGGCTGAAACAACCAATGAAACAAGACATAATTTCATTAAACGCTTCAAACAATTTGACTTCACCATATATAATATAGATATTTGTTTATATTCTTTGCTCATTACGTGCTGAATGGGGACTAGGAATACTTTTCACAATCAGACATGCAGAGGATCTCTACTACAAACTTCGAGAATCTTATTTCTTCAGGGAGCACATTCAACTTAACGTTTCTGAATAACAAAGCCAGGCATAATTCAACGCCGCCGTTTTAACTCCACATGGAACATAGATCTTGCAATAAATTTAAATATTTCTTAATCCCATCAGCAAGTAGCAAGCAAAGTAAAATATTTAATGATTAATGACTAAGTGGTTTATTCACTATTTAAAAATGACAAACCAACCTTTCGAAGACTCAATTTCTAGCCATAGTAAGCCCCCTGATTTTAGCTCGACGCAGGATCTATCACGGGCGGTGGCTTGTGCAATATCGAAACCGGCCGGCCATTTGTAGGGTTCTTTTTTCGCTGTGGATCTCGTCTCCTAACTGACTGCGGTGACTGAGCCAGCACTTCCGTGTATTCTCGGATCAAGTTAGAGATCTGGAAAGCCTGCGAAGTCGTCAGAATGACCTTGCTCTGTTTTTTCTCCGAGCCTGTGATGATCATGAGGCAGTTAAGCGCAGGCGAGTAAGACAAGATGCTGTCGTACTCGTAAGTGCAGAGAGCGTTGCGCGATCGATGCTCCAACAGGTGCAGTCCATTCTGGTCTACGGCAAGCCACAGGACTCTGGGCCAGTTGGACGTGAATGATTGCTGCAAACAAGAATAACATTCATATAGAACCACATATTTTTTTATTAAAGAAGATAGTACCAGGTATCATTTTGGATCACATGAACAGAATTTTAACAAAGAGATAAAGATATGCCAAGGTTCATAGTTGGGAAAGATCGTTTTGAAATCGATCTTTTAAAATGATCAAGATCGTCGTCAAAAAAATCTTTTAAAAAGATCAACGTTTGCAATTTTTCTTGAAGTTCAAATTCAAATTTGTTTCGATAAAAGATCAAGTTCATTTCAGAGATAATTTTCGAAAAAAAATCATGTGATCTCTGGAAAAAAAAGTATTTTGTAGCATCTAAAGGTAGGTAAAATAAGGAGCACATAGTAGGTAGAAATAGTGGGAAATCAAAGTGAGAAATAAAATTTAAATCGGTTTCCCGTGTGTCCTCACCATGACGTCAAATATGGTGGCCTTGTGCAACGGCCAACTCTGTATGAGGTTGAGGAATGCTTGTTTGGCCTCAGCCGGGGTCATGCCCCTGAGAGACTGGTGGTGCATGGCCACCCCCTCGTGTGGGATGTTGGGCACGAACCGCGGAGGCAGGCAGTGGCTGGCGATTGGCCGGTAGTCCTCCAGCACGTCTCCACAGTCACCCAGCTCGAGTTGCGCTTGGAGTGCAGTCAGCATCACCTACAAGCCACCAAGTTACAGGGACACTGAGCTACTGCTGGTCCTGCCTAGTTCTTGTTTGAGTGTTTTTTGGCCTCCGTTTTGGTTTTCGTCTTTTGGCGAACGGCTAAGGATATGTACTCTCACTTTAATACCTATACATGGCTAACCTCGATCGATTCAGTTTGGAATTTATTTTTTCTTATTTTGTTGTAATATATTCTGACAAACAAGTCCCAAGTTCTGAGGTATGTACTTTGAAATGTTTTGAATGTGGGGCAAAGGTGATGTCATTTCTTAAGTTTTTTTTTGTTTCGAGTACAGAGACTTTCTGTGAAAGCCACAGCATTGCTCCCGATTTAAATTAATATATCTACGCATTTCTGCTATGTTAAAAATTATAGATCTGTGACTACGCCAAAGTGATCAAAATTGAAATTGTGTGGGCAGTGTAGCGTAAAACAATGAGCAGTTCTAAAACAATGACTTATATCACATCACACAGTGTTAAGTTCTATCACACAGCAAGAATTTTCCAGAAAGCATCTAATAAAAGAAGTTCTAAAAAGCCAACTATGACGAATGCATACGAACTAACGCACAACGTTCGTCGTTCTACTGTAAGAGAAAGTCAATTAGAAAGATCTATGGATACAAGAAGATATACACGTTGAGTATGATGTTTTTTCGACTTACACTTACCGCTTCCTTCTCAGAAACTGGGAATCTATCTGCTCTAAGACCATGAAGAACTTGATGGTAAAGCAATTCCTTTTCAACAGGATCATCTAGATCCATGTATCGGTCGACAAAAAGGTGCTTCTTGAAAAGGAACAGATGATGTTGCCGCCTGACTGGTTTGCCTGCGTTTATAGTTCCGTTCCCGTTCATCTGCTGCTGGTTCATTGCGCCGTCATTGGCCAAACGATACCGCTCCCATTTTGACATGACGTCCGCCACTTTTTCGTCAGGGACAAGGCTTCTCTCAGAGTTGCCAAGCACTTCGTAGATTGCATAGCCTACAAATATTCAGAAGAAATAATTAAGTAATTAGATACTGAAACTGTTACATTTGCTAACCTGAGCATGCATGTAGTTAAATTAAATATTACTAGCTTTTAACAAAAAAATCACAATAAATAAGGTTTTGAGCCCAGTCTCTAACAAAACGCTTTATTGATTCCGCCCATCCAAATGCCTAAAGAGGCTGAGGAGCTTGAATTGTTTTTCATGGGATTTTAATAAACTGATGAAATCATTTTTGATAGCCTGCAATGTTTTAGGCAACCAGTCTTGGCATTTTTGTATCAAATAAAATCATATGTAGATTGCCACCAAAAAAAACCTCGGCGCCATGAAGGTTCAACAAACCGATGGTGTGACGTCACGCAGACAATAAGGAATCATGATATTTGCAACGGTGACATACCCAGTGCCGACTCCTTTAGCCCGATCTTGCTCTTAACAATCTCCATGACGTCGCGTGCGGTTGCCGAAGGCTGGAACTCCACCGCATGGTACTGCCCGTCCATGAAGTGGAATCGTGCGTATATCGGCCGACGGTTGATCGTGCACATGATTTCTTCGCGGGACGGCGGCCACTGGCGTCGTCGCGTGCCTTGCGTCTTCATCATACACTGAAATGTGGCATAAAATTCGTTAGAAAGTTGATAAAATTTATTTGTTTCGGACGCATTCAGATTCAAATTAGGACATTAGAGATTTTCGTAATCAAATTACAACCTCTTCTGTAAGTGTTATAATTTCAAAAGAAACTGTGGTTAACTAGAATTATTGATAAAGGAGCTTTCAAAAGCTTCTTTATTGATGCTTGAATGATTGTCTTTTAAAAAATAGCATTTGATGGAAGAAGGAAATGGTAATGGGAAGGAATGGTATTGGTGCTCCACTTAGTAACTCAACTAAGTATGGCTTTCTAACAAAATTTCTGTAGTTTGGGATCTAGACTCATCTAGACATAATCCCTATAAACTGGATGTACATACATTTCTTATAGTATCTGAAATACAAATCACCAAAAAAGCACAAAACTGGTCGAGTGCACTCACCTTCTCAGCGAAGCGAGCATACTTCCCCTCCTCTGTGACATAGTCGGAAGCGCATCGCTTGAGATGCGCCATAAGGTATTTACGCACAGCCTTGTTTGGCGGCAGGATAACAGAGCACGCGAGGGAGAGCAGCGCCCAGTGGCGCAGGTTGACGCGTGAGTTAGGGTCAGGATGGTCTGTTGTCTGCTTGATGAGCTGAACGTAGAGCTCGGTAAGCAGTGTCTCCTTGCGCATGCAGCGCTCCATCACCGTCTGGATCAAGTTCACATGCTCGTCTTCCACGCTACGCACTGCGTCACCTGAACAAGACGAATACAAAAGCTCTGTTTAGTTTCTGTTTTAAAAGAAAAATACGGAATATCACTATTTTTTGTTTATAAACGGGGTATAATGGAAAGAAAATAAATTTTAACTTTCAACTTAACTGGTCTAACAGAAGGCCCTTGTCAATTACAAAAACAAAATTTAAATAGAGTCCTTAATCTGGAAAAATCAAATCCTTTCTTTTGCAGTTGCATATACCTATTGCAATTTCTTACCATTTTGTCCAAGGCCAGCATAGGTGAGGATTATTTGAAACACCTGCAAGGCCACCTGCTCCTCGGGCTCTGCAATTTTGCTCAGACTCTGCAAGATTGGTTGCCTGCTAAACGCCCAGAAGCCGTACGAAAACCCCTTGAACGTTTCCCCGTTGTCCATCGCGTTTCCGTGCTCTTGTCTCAGCTTCTCTAGGCGATGTTTGCTCAATCTGTCAAAAAAATGAATGCGTGGAATGATTTTCAGTTTCCATCAATACATCTCAGGTTTTATTCTTAATTTCACAATTCTTAACAAGCAATTCAGTGGCTTCTTACCTTCGAAGAGTGTTTCTTAAAAAGTTCCCACCGGTATCTTGAGGTTTCCGTAAACAATCGCTGTCTACCAGTGTTCGCCGTGCGTTTACTAGGTTTTGGTACAAACGTATCCTGTCTTCATTCGTGATCGCTTTCACCTTAAAAACAAAACAAATTCACTTAGAGTTGAGCCATACATAACACTAATGGTTAACTAATGGTATCATGGAAATAATTGAATTTTTTAATCAATATTATTAGAATCTGTCTTCAAGTTATTGCAATTAAACCAAGTTGGTCTCACCTTTCTGGTTGGTGCCTCATTCTCTGTGATCCATGAAGCTAAAGTTGGCCAGTAGCTCACGATGAGTGAGCCGATCTCGTTCTTCTGCGGAGTCTCAAATACAAAGCACTTATGGCTGGTGTCGGGCTGCTGCCGCATAAGGTTCACTGTGAGGAAGCTATCGGACGGGTCCAAGAAGATGGACTCGATGTCCGTGTAACGGTATTCGTACAAGACGAACTTGTCGTCTGGCTTGATTAGCATCAGGCCCTCGCAGTTCACGCCCAGGATCAGGTTGTTACCTGGATGGTCAGAGAAATAAAAATTAACCTCTCGCAGACTGGTCGAGTAATTTTTCAAAAGCCCAAATGATATGTAAAAATGGTTGTTCTTGGTACTATATGATCTGTCAGGAGCTTTGAAGTTCAGGGTGAAACATTTTGCCATACTATTGCTGTGGAAGTTATCTTTTTCATAATTTCCACATGCAATAGTAATTTATATGGGAAACGAAAATAAAATTTCTGTTCAAGAAAACCCTAGTTATATACAGAGGGTTTGGTCAAAAGTGACAAAAATTAAAAGATAATTCAAGGTCCTTGAGCATTGTGGATGGTTTACCAGATTTATTGACACTCATTCTCTAGTTGATGAAGCTTTTAAGTCAGCAAACATTCCACATAGTTCTTTAAGTTTTAAAGCTCACCATACGACCAGTAACCGCGATACGTGACGGGGAACATGGTAGTTCCGTAGAGGGGGTACTGCATGACACAAGAGAGGTATAAAACCTTGGATGTGAGTTCCGGCCGATTGGTGCCATACTGCATATGAGCCTGAGCAATTATCGGGATCTGCCAAACCAGACAACAGTTTATTAGACAAAATATGCACAGATAGACATTCAACCAGTACACAGATAGATAAAAAACGTACCCAATGCTCGTCAGGCCGCGTTCGGCTGATTCTATAAGGAAGGTAGCTGTCTGTGTCGGTGTAGTAATCCAAACGATTGACATCTTTCGGATTGCCGAGAGCTACTTGGGCTTGTAACCCTGCCAGTTGCAGGGCTACTTTTTCACTCACGGGGAAGTCATCACACTAGAAAATTAAAAACACAGTAAATCTAACTTGAGTTTCATACAAAGGGTGCAAAGCAAAAGAATGCGACTATACATTTAGCGAACCTTTACAACACTGTAGACAGCTTGAGAATACAGCATGTTCACTTCAACGGGATCCTGAGAGAGTTCTCGAGTTGTTCGGAATAATCTACGTTTGAAGACAAATCTGTTTTCTCCGCTACCGAGGGTAGAACTATTGCTTCGACGGCTCAGGGTTGGGAATGTGGATGCCGTTGTTGCAAGCTTGCATTGCTTACTGTAAATAATGAGACATTTTTGTATGGTGGTGCATACAATAACACCAAAAACTATTTCGAAATACATTACTTACAAAATCACCAAAGTCATTTGCTTAGGCACTTTAAATTTGAGCAAGTGAGACTAGCACAAACAAATCAACTTGCTTAACACAATTAAATATTGGCCTACTCATAACCCATAATAGAATGTTGTGCTTACATCTCCCAGGCTGCAATGACGTCGTATAGATAGTCGTGGGCGCGCACATGCTCCTCTCCATCTGGCCGGCTCTGGTAAATGGCCCAGCCTTCAAGGTTACGCAAGCCGAGCTTCTCGGCAAGTTTTCGCGAAGCATCGCTCGCAGTGTCGGTTGGGTGAACGTCGATGGCCTTCGTTCGCCCATCAAGGAAGAAGAAGCGGCACACTATCGTACCCAGCCGTCGCATTGCCTGCAAGGGATAGTGAAACATTTGTCTTCCATTTGTTTACTTCCAAAAGTGCGCCACTGGAACCCGTTATGTTATAGTGTACAAAAATCTCTGCTGAATGGGAATAAGTTGTAAAAGTGACAAAGGTTACAAAGTCTAGTATATAATTTGTTGGGAGTTTGTCAGAAAAAGGCTGCTTAATGATTGTGTTAGTATCAGAAGCGTGAAGTCAGGGTATGTTGGGTACAATGCGTATGACTAATCAAAGGTTACCAAGGTGTTTGCAAAACAAAGCCTGAAAATAGAATTCAACTACAAGTGGTTTAGTAGTCAATTTTTTTCGTGCTAAGGGGATCGCTTTTACGCATATAAAAAATTTCAAACCAGGACTGTAAAAATGAGAGCATACCCACTTCCTCACTCCACTGCACGCTACTGGTTAGTATTGCAAGAAATAAAATATTTCGTTTTCTAGTAAAATCAGAACTTACAGCAATTTCAACTGTGGATGGAGGGAATTGCCGACAAGAAACCTTGCTGTTTTTACAGTTGTCCAGGCACCAGACGACATATTGCCGGAGCTTGCCATCAAGCTGAAGATTTTTCTTCAGGAAGCAAATAAAATACTAGAAGACAAGAATCAAATGATTAATTCAGATGTAACTAGCTATCTTCTCAGTCACGATTTTTGCAAAATGTGCAAGCTAACCTTGTAGAGGAGCTTGCTAGGTTGAAATGCAACAATGCAAAGACAGAGAAGAAGCCAGATTCTCTCAAGGAACTCATGGCTTGGGTTGTTGGTTGCTTGCCTCATGCACTGCACGAGGATCTCATCTCGTAATTCTTCTCGTTCGATCCCATAACCGACTATAAGTTGAATCGTAGACAGCTCAGTCTCTGGCTTCATCTCTCCTCGGAGGTACTTGCATAGGTCCTACACAGAAACAGACATTGTTAAGATTCAGAGGTAGGCAGAATTTCAGAAAGATAATAATTACTCCAAACATTATTTCTCCATCAAAGATTAAGGGATATAAATACGAAACTCACCCTAAAAACTGAACAAGCTACGTTCACGTTGTCGGGATCGTACATGTGAATGTGCGAACTTGGAATGCTTGAGCCTCTGTAGTAGGTTACCATCTCATATTTTGGCATCACTTCATTGCCCTTTACGGTACTGCTACGTCTTCGAAGCGTAGCAATGATGGTTCCTGAAAGGGAGTAATTAGAGAGATTTATATTTGTTTAGGTATTGTAAGGTAGGTACAATGTACAGTGTAAGGTAAGGTATAGGTAGGTAAGAGTTGGTACCTTCAGGTGATCGTTCATGGCTGTTGAAGAAACTCTGTGCAAACTCGACAATGTCGTGGTAGGTTTCATCGTCTCGTTCATGGGTCTCGTCCATCTCCAGCAGTTTCTTGTCGACGCGGAACTTGCGGCGTTGTTCACGTTCCGGGTCTTCTTCCAGGCGGCCGTTGAACCTCCAGTTGTGCGGTGCTTGACCGCTCTGAAAAGATAGAAAGAAAACATAAAGCCCATGACGAAGGGGGTCTTGTTATTAACACATCTAAACTCTGTCTCTGATAAAACTTAGGGTCTGAGTAAATTTTTTTTAGCTGAAACTGCTATTCAAACAACTATAAAATTTTTGCTTTTAAATTACAAATTTTGATTAATTGATTGTATAATTTAATTACTATCAAATAATCAAATTGAATGCTCAATTAAAAGGTTACACTGCTGAATCTCACCCCTGCCGGATTAGACGCTCGCGAGTTGGGCCGACTGTTTCTGGGGGAGCTCGGTGACCCCGTCCGTGGTCTTGGACTCTGCCCGCCCTCCCCTCGCTGAATCCGCTCCACACCCGGACTCTTGGGTCGCAGCTTGTGTGGTGGCGCGGGCAACGGAGGTGGGGAATTGCCCCCTGGGTCGTCGTCTCGAGGAAGCACGCTTTCGTAGATGGGCTCGGAGGTGGAGTCACCCGGGGACTCAATGTGCGGGGGCAGTAATGGGGGCGGCGGGTTGAAGGGCGGCGGGGGCGGCCGCTCGGTAGGCTCTGGTAGAGATGGCTGGCCGAGTTTGGCAACCGAACGGAGGTCCAGGGAGCATGGTGGGGCAGCTTGGAGCTGTGCTGCTAGCAGTTCGTTTTCTTGTTGGATCACAGACTCCAACTGCAGTGTGCACAAACAAGTAATTAACTCATAAACTCAAGAACCGAGTGGTTTTAAAATAAAGTACTCTTGACGGTGCTTAGGCTTTAGATGGTACTAACAGACTTACGGTAACTTAGTAGGAACAAACTCCAAAATGAAGATTGAAGGACTGCTATCCAGTCAACCCATAATATGTCTACATTCATTTAGGTTAAGTTACTATCAAGCTTTAGTTGGTACCGATCCCAGAATCTAAAGCCGCTTAGATATAATACCTCTTCAAATCTTACTTTGGTGTTGGAAAATAATACTGTAATTGCAGACCCACCTCAACGTCAAGGTCCTCAACTAGTTCATCCATACGGTCTCCGATCTCGTCAATTATGTTGTTGCACCGGTTTGGCTGGACGTCGGAGAGGAATGCAAACAGGTTGTCCAAATCCACCGACTCTGAACCCGAAGGTTCACACAGTTTTGAGTTGATTTGTTCCGCCATTTGGGACAGCGTCGCAATCTCTTGCTGGGCAGCCCTATAATGCACATAACTCATTAGACTAAAGGTGAAAAAATTGGGACGGGTATAGCTACGTACGTTGGTTAGGAACACGGCTTTCATAAAAAAAAGTATTAACACAGATTACAGGGCGCATGCATGAAGTTATAACCTTGAGATTGAAAACATCACACTTAAAAATGGTGGAAGAATATCAACTTTTAACCACCAGCACTCACCCTCGGTCCATCCCCAAAAGTCCATGGTATTGCAAGCTTGTAATGAAAAAGCAGAAATTAAGCAAATGATTCAGCAAGAAATGCAGATGACAAAATGAAAAAGCTCGTGATTTAGTCAAAGAATTCGCATACCTTTCACTCTCTTCAAGTGCTTTTTTGTCTTGTTCAGCCTTTTGGTCCATTTCCAACTCTCTTTGCCTCCTTTCCTCCTCTAATTTCTCCCGTTTTCTCATTTCCTCGTCCACTCGTCTCATCTCTCTCAGTGCCGCAGCGACCTGAAATTTTAATGCAAATGGTTATCATTTATGAAAACATCCTGATTCATGCACTATTAACAATAAACATAGTGTAAATAATTTTTTATAACACCACCTACATTGTTGAACAAGGCGTCATGCAGTAGTTGCTAATTTGTTGATTATCTTTTCTTGGTACATTATTCTAAATTTGTACTTTAATATCTATTGACATGACTAAACAAAACTTTTGATAACTAAGCAAAAGTGATTTCTCCCAACCTTACCTCTCTAGCAAAAACGCCCCTGAGATGAGCCTGTATGATGGTTGCAGCTCTCCGTTCCTTGATGAACTGCAGACGCTGCTTCCACCCGCGATACGTGTGTTGCAAACGCAGCACTGCGTTCTGCACGCGAACAAAGTCGCGCCGACAGCGATACATCCGCCAGCGAGCCTGTAATTTGGTGGCCATTGCGCGCACTACTTTGTTGCGGCTCTCCTCTAGCGGTTCGTGAACGCAGCCGCGCAGGAAGACTTTGGAGCAGCCAATCTGCCACTGCTTGGCGGGTGCATTCACTTGCCCAATCAGTTGTCTGGAAAAAAAGCACGGCGTTAAACTTTCCGAACTGTCTAGCCTAAGGAAAGTAATTCAGGGACCGCAAATTTTGGTCAAGGAGAAAATGCAAAGACGATGTACATAGGTAGGCAATTATTTGCAGGCATTAGGGCTGCCCTGTAAACTTTTTTGAATTTTTTGAATAGCTTGCTACATAATAACACTGAATCACTCAGCCTCACCAAACCATATTTGGTAAGGCTGAGTGGTCCTACAAAGGATCTTGGTAATACATGGGAAACATATTTGTTTTTTAGATGCAACTTTAGCACTTATGTGCTAAGTATCTTTGTTGCCAATTATCTTTCTGTATGCTACTTCTACTTATTCTCTGAGACTATAAAAAGATAATGGTGAATCTGATACACAAATGTTAAAATAAAAATGTGAATGAGAGTGTGGCTAACCTGACGGCAGCACGTTCGCAAGGCGGCATCTTTGCGGTGGATATGCACCGATACCGCTGGACAAATTCGGAGAACGGCAGGTGGATTGGGTAGCCTTCTTTCCGTATCCGAATGATGTCCAGCATTCCCAGGTACTTGAGCTGGTCAAGCACGAGCGTCTCATCGTAGTTGTTAGACTCCTTCTGCATGTTCGGTTTTATGCAGCGCACGTACCTGGGTAACAAACACATGCATTGAATTAATTTGATACCTTCAGGACTTCTTTGCGTAGTTAAATGTAAACCACATTTGGAAACGTAATAAGCATGTCTTGAATATAGGAAGTACAAATGAATATCAAGAGGACAACTTTGAGTTTGTTACCAATGGCTCCAAAAGCCTCCAACATTACGAAGGCATTTGTTATAAATGTATTATCTTGGTTCAGAAGAGTATACTCACCAGCAATTTTTTTTTTTTTTAATATGCTACTGAGCATCCTTTTTTTCAGAGGGTTCAAACAAGGAGAGCAGACCACATCATAAAGATACTTCTGCCATGTTACTTCACAAGAAAGCAAAGTAAACCATCCTCATCAGACACTTACCAGGGGTTGGTGGCTTGGAGGACGTCTACAAGCGCTTGGAGCTGATGACGGAACGTGTCGCTAACGGTCGGCTTGCCTTTGGATGTTCCGCGTGAGACTGTGGCTGCCCCGCTCGCGTTGCCCATGCGAGCCACCGTGCAACCCAGCAGGTCCTGTCGAGTAGTGCGATATTAGCGGGATTCAACGTTATTTCAGTCATAGACTGTTTTCTTGTATGCATGTGACACATTTTAACACAAAGTTAATGGTCAGGTCAGGAGCAGCTGCGATTGGTAGATTGATGATTTTGACAATAAAACTGGGTAAAATATTAACAATAGGCAGTTGTCTCAAAAATTCCATTTTGGAGGCAATGAGTGAGTATTTACGAAAATACAGTTTAGAACTAAAATTAAATCTTATTTGCTGCAGTCTTCGAAATATTGCAATTTTGAAAATCCACGCTTAGCAGTTAGACTTTTTGTTTTTTTACCTGGTACATGGTCAGTTCTTGCACAAACTCGTTGGTCGATCGACTCATGAAGTCGAAGAAAACGTCTTGCTGTACATCCCTGTTCTTGTCTACGAATCCTTGAACGCAGTACGTAACGCAGCCAGCGTAGTGTTCAATACCAAACTCCTTCTCCCACTTGCGGCGGTCGTCGCCCTTCAGGTACTGGGGATGTCCTTCGAACTCTCCGTGCAGATTGGTCAGGTAGGCGAGGTCAGAGCCCTTAAAAGAAACGTCAATCCGTTGCAAGGTTCCATTGCTTATTGAGGGGTTCAAAGTGAATGCACTTTGATGCACATTGTGGAGATTCTTAAATTCAATTTCAAAGCATTTAATTTACCTTTGGCATATGGCATTGTTCAGTCAAAAGTTTAAGAATGCAGCGGGGTGGTTTCTCTATTAATTCCAAGCAAGACGTGTTGTCTGTAAACTGTATGTGTGCAAACTCAATTTCTTCTGCTCGATACTGTAAGAAAAATAAGGCATAAGGATTGATGCGAATTGTATAATTTTAATCTAAATTAGTTAAAGAGATCATGAATGAACTTACGATTTCTTGCTCTAAAGCAAAAACGTAGTGATTAAAGAACTTGTGAAGTTTTTCGTTAGTGTAGTTTATACAAAGTTGTTCAAAAGAGTTGATGGCAAAATTCTCAAATCCAAAAATGTCTAGGACTCCTAAGAACCTAGTCGAGTCTTGTCCAGGGTTGGTGCACGTGTTTATATGGTTCACGAGCCACGCAAAAGTGCGTGAGTATAAGGCTTTGGCCATTGCATGGCGGTTCTCTTTGGCTTCTTGAAGTTTCAGGGGAATCTCGGTGATATTCCCTCGTACATTAATTTGTCGAAGGAGGGCTACTTGTACTAGGTCATCTTTTTGCAATCCGAGCAATGATGCTACTGTGGTCAATACTTCTTGGTCGTCATTTGTCAGAGTACATTTCTCTCCATCTATATCCTGGGAAAATATAAATAACAAACTTTTAACAAAATTGCGGAGGTAATTAAAAATACTAAGTACTTCATTTTTTATGCAAGTTTATGCTTCATTAAACTCCAAAGCCTGCTGCTTTAAATAATAACTGAATCAATAAAGTCTGGGAGCAGGTACTGCAATGCAGTTGGCTTTAATACGAGAACTAAAGCGTCATGGTAAACAACAATTAATAAGTGAGCGTACCTCAAAGTTCATATTCCCCAGCCAGAGAATGGCTGACAGAACACTAAATATTCCATCGCACATTTCTTCAGGTATGCACAGAACGTTGAACGCCAGCCGCAACGCGTCAAACTTTACTGCGTCATTCACTCCTTCAATCTTTATGCATCCTGATTGATTGAGGTAATTGTAAAAGTCGGCAGGTTTCAGTTTGAACTTTTCTGATAGCTCTCGATTATTCTGGGAAAGAAAAAGAGCAGAATATTACAAGCTCCATTTAAATTTTGTCACATGGATATATATTTTACCAGAAATTAGGAACTTTTACGAAATTATCGTGTAAGACATGAAATAAAGATTTTTTCATGGCATAGAACACTTGTATTTTACCTTAGCACCCTCTACCAATTGGTAAAATACGTGATAGTTTCTCTCGCCTCGCGATTGGAAGGTAATTCTCGATTGTTCGAGCAAATAGTCTTGAATAATGCAGCCTTTGATCATCCACTTGTTGTCGAGACAGACTTGCATAAATTTGCCAAAACGGCTTGAGTTGTCGTTCCGCACAGTCTTGGCGTTACCTGCAAACAACAAAATTACTTGTAACTGTCAAACTGCACACCTTTTTCTTTAGCTTCTTGTTACCGTTTCATTCTCTTACTGTTGTATTATTTCTAAAAAATCACAGAAACAGCCTGCCACATTTAGATGAAATCTGATTTAAATTGCAAATGCTTGCAATGCGTGGGGTATTTTATTATTATCAACACTATAACTGTCTCAAAAATGTATGCCTAAACGGGGACTTATTATATTTATATTATATTATTATATCTTATTATATTTGTTATTATTAGTGCTTTATAGTGTTGATAATAATAAAATAGCCTGCCACATCTTTATTACAGACAACAACCGAACAATCGGTAACATTCAGTCCAATTCAATTTCAAGATTTGTTTATACCAAAGCCTTCACTTTGATAACTACAAAATGAAAGATTCAAACTCCCTCTGATGTCCTTTGCTGCAAGCAAGTTCAAACTTCAAAGAGAACCCGCTATTTAATTATTTATCTACCATCAAAGTGGCTATCGTCCGACTTTGAAAAAAACTCACCAAAAGCTTCGAGTATAGTGTTTGCCTCTAGAATCTGCTGCTCCACCCAGGTGCTGACGTTGCTGGTAACGGAGCAGAGGTACTGCAGGATGAACTTGGTAGTCTCGGTCTTGCCAGCTCCACTCTCACCCGAAATCACGCACGACTGGTTGTTCTCGCACGCCTGCAGTGACTTGTACGCCGCTTCTGCCAGGGCAAACACGTGTGGCTCCATTGCGCCCAGCTTCTGTCCGTGGTACCGAAACACGTACTCCTGGAACAGAAGTCAGTGTCAGAGTCAGTGTAAACACGAGAATTGGAGCATGTTTTACACTCTACAGGAACAGAACAGAAAAAAGTGTGACCTAGACCTGCTTGTATTTCTTGATAGTGCCTGTATATACGTAACGTCTAGGCACAGATTTTTTGAGTCTATTTCATACTAGCTATATTAATGAAATTAGAATCGTGCCTATTTTATGGTATGATAGATATGAATGGTTCTATTCCATGGTGCTAAAAGAAGGCACTTCTTTGGCACCATGCTAAAAGCTTTACCATGCCAACATCTTCAAAATCAAAATCACAAATATTTTGTGATTTTTGTGCCCCCCCCCCCCCCCCCCCCCCCATTCGTGGGTTTAATAGCATCAGTTTTTATGTGACCGGTTTCTTTAGTTCTGAGCCAGTTAGACCAGAACTGCCCAGAGGAAAATTGAATTATGATTAAACATTTTTCAATAACCTATCTAGGAAATTTTCTTTATTTAACTTTCTTCTCTAGCGTTCAGAAAGAGAATCGGTGAAAAGACTGAATATAAAAGCATAAAACTTTGCGCCATCGAGAATTTTCCTCCCTGGGGCTGAGGAAAAAAGCAAACCACAAACTTAAAGGTAGGGCATAATTGAATCTAACTTTAAAAATACAGCTCTGAGGCTCTTAAGTTACATCGTGGGACGCTCGTTTTCTACCTGGATTAGCGCAAAAGTATATATACAATCCGTTTATCACAATTACGAACATCAAAAGTCTGCCGTCTTTTTCGCGAGAGCATAGCGAGTTTTCACTCATATTTTCTTTGACCCGTAAGAAGTTGACAGCGTAAGTTGAAGAAGACAAAGATTGATGAGAGATAAGAATAACTTCCACCCAGATGTCCGACTACCCCCGATCCCACGTGTGCTCTCAAAACCTTTGTCTTCGTTAGACAAAAACTGCATGGCAATCTCTCATTCCTGGCTTCATGGCAACCCATTGGTCGGCAAGTTGCACGGCGGGGTGTCTACCTAGCTAGGGGCGCATCGGAGTGATTAATGAAAATAAGCATGTGCGACGGCGGTAATCCTTCCTTGCTGGTCGCTTTTCTTCCCGAACCTTCGACGTCAGCTTCTAGATGCTGGCACACTGCCTCCGTTGTGGAGCGGGATATTGGATGGTGCCCTCGGGATATCACCATAGTTGTATCCCGACCAAACGATGTACTTTCTAGCAGTCGTATATTCAACCATTGTTTGATCATACGGGACTTGTGAGACAGAAGGAAATTAATTGGAAGAAGTGCACTAGCATAATCTGTAGTGGTCCATATCATCCACATTCTACTCATTAAAAAGCAGCAAAAATATGATCTTCTCGCCATTATAATTTTTGGTTGATTAAGAAAAGAGCTGGGTTAAATGCAACAAACTGCCGTAAACCGAACGTAATTGTGGTGTACTTTAAGAAATGAAAACAGGAAAAATATGTAAAAATGTGCATGGAGGTAAAAAATTGAGATAATGAGGTAATTTAATTTTTTTGTTCTATCAATGCGCACCGAGCAGAAAGATGTTGATCAGTAAAAAATTAGGGTATTTAAATTTTAGTAATTTGACACGAGTATAAATAACCGCGTCATGACAGCACGAGTTAAACCCAAGCACGGTTGGTAAGCAGGACACCTTTGAACAGAGCAGCGCGTGAAATGAGCTAGCACTGGTTGCCAGCCAAATCAATCTCGATGCAATTAGAGGAGTAATTTCCTGCGTCTCGACGCTGTCGGATCCGCGGAGCTCAGGAAGTCCCCGCTTATTATCTAACTACCCCTGGAAAGCGTAACACGTAACGGAGATGTCTGCAATCCAATCAATCAATCAATCAATTAATCAATAATGTTGTCCAGGCTGCTTTATAACGACACTGTGACGTACAATAAAACAAAATCTATAAATAGCAGAAGCACGCCTAGGTGTGTACACATTTTAAGACCCTACTCAAACCCTAGCCTTGTGCTTGTGCCCTAGCCAGCGATTTATCGAAAACAAGTAAAGCAACAGCATCTGTCCGTGTGGCTTTTGAAGATATAAAGTACCAAAATACGTTATCATTTTACTACCGACTTGGTTCTTAAACTCCCTTCTATTCTACAAACCAAAGGCAAACACGAATCATTCTTACCCAAAAACAAAAACAATAATTTATGACTAGATATCCCAAAAGCATGATTTCGCTGCTTGCAAACGCAGTCACGCAACCTATCTGCTCACTGCTACGCATAAATTCGACGGAAATAGACGCGCATTTCTTATTCTCGTCACCACGCACAAACCGACAGCCCTATACGAGGACCCCAACGCACCACATTTCCCTTTCATGAAGAGGAAAAATCCCAAAAAACTCATATATGTCGAGTTATTTTGATGACACCTAATACTCCCGGGTATTGGGCATACCAGGCTGATATACTTCGACAACGCAATAAAACTAGTGGCAATTGCAGAGGGTGGCTCAAGCAAGCAGTGGCGGACTAAAACGTTAAAGGACTCTCCCTTCATACTCCATAAAGAACAAATCTATTATATCCCAGCCTGGTGACAAGGGGCAAGTGACATCTAATTTTTTACTTCGGGAAAAGCCAGGAAAGTTACATTGGTTTTAAGATTACCGAGTGGCGAAAAGGAGAAAAACAAGCAGATAAGGGTACGTTTGCAAAGTGAAAGCAACAATTGGTGAGTGGTTTAAGAAAAACCGTGTGCCTCGCCACTGCCTGACGCTCAAATTTCAAGTCTATATTGAGCTTAAAGAGCAGAGCAACTATGGTGTGGTGGTATGTCTTTCGCTTAGCACGAGCAAGAATTTTGATGCTATCTCGAAGGAGCGCAACTTCAAGACCCAGCCCACTTCTAGCTTTGCATTTCCATCGAGATCTGTTTTATGCCGCTTTAATTTTCTCATGGCTAAATTCATACGGAAAGCCTTTGTTTCGCCAATATCTTTCGGGGATAACATTTTATCGTGCAAGTTATTGCTTTCCACCCCCCGTCGTGTTTATAGTTAGTGAGCAGTATTCATTGCCGGTTTTTTCCAGTTTCTTTTTCAAGTTTTTTCACCGAAGTCTGCTAAGTTGTTGCACTGGCAGTTTGTCTTGCAAAAGCAATTGCCTTCTTTTTCATTTGCTAATTGCTTAAAAGCAATCTCGTGATAAATGTGCATGATATTTTATTATCATTTTTATCGATCCAATAATCCTAGAGTTTCCTGAGCAAGTAAGAATAAGATCTTGTGTTTTTATTTTTTCTAAAATCACTCTGACAGAACTATAGAAGGGGTACCTTTAGGTACGTGGGTCTAGGATCGAGTGCTTGATTTGTGGTGTTTAACGACGCGCTGTTTTGACAACTGGCCCTGCGGCACTGGTCTAATGGATTCGGTGAATGAGAGGAGGATGATGATGATGATGATGAGGATGATGATGACCTAACCTAGCCTAGAAGGGAGGAGGGAAAACCAGGTGCTGGCACATAGCCTACTCCTGTCGAAGAGCTCCAAGGGGACCACCGGCTTAACGTCCCTTCCGGAGGACGGTATAACTCGAACAGCAGGATTCCTCCACAAATCCATGCTGTCGAGAGGTTGATAAGCAAGGCGAATGAATTTGCTGTACTAACTTTCATCCCTCCAACCTCTCTCCCAAACAAAACTGGTCATGTGTACGATGGTCACCCATCCACTATCTGAATCAGCGCAATGTTGCTTAACTTCGATGATCTATATGATCTATAGAACATCTCTCATGTTTCCAACACGACAAACCGTTCGGTGGGTCTAGGATTTGGATAGCGCTTGAATTAAATTGAAACGCGAATACAAACTGACTCGCTCTCCATTCAAATTCATTCATCCAAAACGGATACCAAATTTAAATGGAATGCTATGGGATTTATTTACGTTTCAACGTTCAACAAAGAAAATCACGAAAACACCGCAATTAACAGTAGTTGCACATGAATATATGAATAGCAACAAAATATTTGACAGCAGATGTTTGAACTACACCATCCGCCAATTAGGTGTTCTAAAGCAAAAATAATTATCCCACCTAACGAACAAAAAAGCCTTTTAATAGAATGATGTCCTGAGTGGCGTTTCCTTGATTGAATGAAAACAATCCGTGTCTTGGAATTTTGCTATTAACCAAACCAATTTGACGGAACGTCCAAAACCGGTGAGGCGCCTCTACCTCAATACACTATCCACTGTTTGGGTGTACATGGTTGATTGCTAACAGTCAAGAACCAAAGGGGTTGACACTTTCACCCAAGGTCAAATTATAATTAAATTTCTATTGTGTGTTTGCATTGTTGTTATTAAGGGTGTGCCCAAGTTCGCTGGTCACGACGGCGAGCCGAAATGATGAAACGATCACGCGGCGCCGCGAGTGCGGGAGGCTGTTTTACTCTGGTTCTAACAGATCAATATTGTAAGCCGCACCCCTTTATGACTGTCTTGGTCCCGCGTGCCACCCCCGAATGAGCCCGGTGTTGTTGCCGAATCTTGGCACGTGATAAAACGCAAGGTGGTAGTGCGTTGCGCCATGCGTTTACGATTTTTAAAAGGAATTGTAGTAAATAAAGAAGTGCAATTCATCATCCACCGAAGGTAAAATTGAACGCGCCTGGTGCTAGTATTTGAAATGCAGTATTTGAAATGTAAAAATACAAAAAGCGAAAATGCACAACTGTTTAAAATTGAGCTGTAAAAGCGGTGTGTATCCGTAGTTATTATACTTTAATTTTGTATTTTGTACGGATTCAGCATTGGCCGAGGGTATCTAATTAAAAACCTTCCAAATAATCGTATGCATCCCATCCCACTACATGTACCTACTTGCGGTTGGATTGGTAATTCTGGTTATTTCCCACTTATACGAAGTGTAGGTACACCAGTGGAAGTTCAATTAAACGCACCTTGTTCAAAACCAAATGCGGTGTAACTGGAGAGCAAAACCCAACAGCACTCAGGTGCACCGTGGCTGCTTGAAGGAGATTGGTGTACCTACCTGTATGGAATAATTAGGTCGAGTGTGTATGCTCTAGTAGAATTGCGTTATTAAATTAGTGCTAAATGTTTTGACAATTTGGAATTACGAACTATTCTCCCGTGGAATATCCCTGTAAAAGGTATCAAAATAATTTAGTAGCGTACACTGAAAAAATATAATTATCTGCGTCGCCTCTTTTGATGGACGTATTGTTGAACTAGGGAAAGTTTGACAAATTTTCCTCCCAATGAATGATTAGTAAAGGCTGTGATTCAATAACAGAGTTATCTAAAAATCATGGAAACATATAAGGCACGTGAGGCAGAGAGAACAAGAGAAACGCGTTCGTAATGTCCTCCCGAGCTCGCGGGTCGCGAAGCTTTGAATGAAATTGAAATGTTTGAAACATGAAGCGATATACGAGACGAGACGGCGCTATGTCGTTATGTAACCACGCCTTACTCCCGCGTTGGTATATTATGGAAAATAGGAAAAATATGGTAAATATGGAAATTTTATATGAAGAAAATCTGGTAACCTAGAACCGCACCGAGACGACGTTTCACCGGTCATAGAGACGGTACTCGAAGGAAGTCAAGTTTCAGCGCGCAAAGTGGATTTTTTAATAATGAACTCTCGAACGAATTCATTTAGAGAGCTTTCATCAACCCCTTGACTATAAAATGCACACAAAGACGAGGCTTAAAAATAAAACTCTAGTGCGACCGTCTCGCCTGGCACCGATATAGCAAGTCGACTCGGCGAAACGAGCAGAGTGAAACTTTTCTGAGTTTTCAGTTTGCGAAATGCGTTTAGTGATTTGCGAAGCTGTCTGGAAAATGTTGACGATCTTGAGACATGGCAACCGATTTAACAGAAGAACCGTTTATTTACGCGAGACGCTATGAAACTTTTATCACTTTGCTGCATTCAGTTTGATTAAAAAATAAATTAGTCTGATGGTTTTATTTGGCGATTTACATGCAAAACAAACTAAGTAAACTCATACATATACGTACGCCGTTAATTAATTGCGTTTTTATTTGTAATCATTCGGGCATGGTTAATGAATGAAGAGCTTTTCTACAATAATTGAAATCGAGACGATTTATCTACGTTTTCATTGGTCCGTCTTGTGTGGCCTTGGTGAAAATGGCAACGAATCTGCTACAAGAGTAACTTAGTAATCGAGTGCGCTTTCTTTATAGCAAAGTAATTTTAGCAAATTCATTATAAAGTTCTTGCCTCGTATCATGGCTTCATATTAAGTGCAGTTGCACGGGAATTGTTAAAATATGGTCGCAGTTCGGTCCTTCCATCCATCGCTTGTTGGTTTCAACTCCCTAGTGGAATCATCAGGAAATACAAAAACCCTGCAATGAAACCTAAGGTGCAATTTTTCATAAAATAAGATCAAACCATTCTAACGTATGCTGAAATTCATCTCCACACCGTATACAAATTTCGTAGCGTCCCAAAGTGAAATATGTTCAGCAATGTATCACCGCGGCAAGGAACCGGGCTCGTATGCGGTAAGAAGTAATCCCGTAGACGCTACGCGTACTTGTACAAGTACACCGAGCGCATATTAAACCCACATTGTTCGTCGGCGCGCGGCGTGGGGCGGGGTTTGACGAGCACCCATCGGTGCCGACGACCGCCGCAGGGAAGAGAGCAATCGGGGATGCCTCGCACGTCGAACAGCGTCCATTATATTCCTTCGAAAGACTGCACGCCGCTCAACAACGCTGCACGGAACTTAGACAATGACAAGACAGAGGGAAGATGTACTAACGATCGCGTAAACATCCATTGCGTCGATCGATTTGCGCAGAATTAAAAGGGGGTACGAGGGTGTTGGACTTGACCCTGTCGGTGACGGGGCTAAAAAATCAACGACTTGGTTTGCACATGATGGATTGGGGTGGGTTTGTTGTAGAGCTGTCACGCGCCCCGGAAAACTGGCTAGGGTTGGTTACTCACGAAAGTATATAGTACAGTCACTCTTGTAACCCTCTCGGACAAGCCCTCCACAGTTGTAAGACGTCTTTACTACGAGATCTTTTAAAAAGTAATCATCTGTTGGAGCAAGAGCACGAGAGGCACGAGTCTTCTACAGACACAGAATGGGAAATGTCTTATAGGAAATAAAATGTTGCTTATACCATTATTTACAATGAGTTGCAGGAATCTTGGAAATAATCGGTTCCTCTCAGCAATTTACGATCATCGCTGTCAATTCGATTTTAGGCTCTCTAATTGCGGAAAGAGAATAATCGGTAATTTTCCATGGCCACACACTATCAGTGCACAGTTTCTGGTTGTTATTCTAAATAAATAAACAACGTTAAAGAAAAAAGCTGCAATGAATTTCATTATTTTCCTTACGAAACCATCCGAATCGTCACAAACAATTATCTCATCACCAGCCAATGGTCGTGACTGAAGCAATGATCACTAAGCAGACAAAATTGACCACCTACGGTTGCCGTTAGTGTCGTTGACGCAGCGCAGTAATCGCTCGTCATAACTCATCGTCAATTTAACAACGTCCACTTCAAGATGAGCAAAATGCAATGTAGCGATCTAGTTGAGGTTCATCGATGCCGCAAAATCGTTCGGGGACAGAGCCACCTCGAACTCGCTTTTTACTCGGGAGACCTCATTATAAATCGCGACATGACCCTCACTGAAATCAACATTGATGACTCTTGTTAATAAGTTAGAAGTAGATCACCACCGACGTGCACTTCGCACTTTATGGTGGCGTTAAAAAGTTTTAACGACGCATTATCCTCACGCGTAATGATGATTGCGATTGCCTTGCTTCTAGTCTCGATCCGTATCGCCATTGTTTAATGATCGGCTAATTTCAACAACGCCTTCCCTTGCGGTTTACGCACTTCCTGCCTCCGAGACCGACGCCGAACGGCCCGACGAGCAATTAGCAATTCGAGAGTGTGTGCGCTTGGTGGGACTTAGAGTGGACGTCTTGTAATCGAACGTGGAAGGTTTCAAGGGTTGACCATCCCTCGTTTGGAACTTCTGAAAAGACTGAGAA